>CM059973.1:10351846-11014525 GCA_030490835.1 Annona cherimola | reverse complement strand
CCGCAAATATGAGAAACACGTTTAAAGAGAGTGAAATCATTGCAAGCAAAAATCAAAGCATCGAATTCAGGAAATAAAAACGCACACATGCAGAGCAACGTTACGTGGGAAACATTTATATTGATAAGAGGAAAAACCACAAGAAAGATAAAAGATCATTCCCTCAAATGCCAAGGTTACAACAGTAAAATAAATGCATTCATCTTCACAACAAAAATAATATGTACAGATAATATGTACAGACGAAGTATATTAACGAGCTAGGCCTACTAACAAATAAACCCACTCGCGAAATACCACCGGCCGATCAGTAAAATGAAAATTACTACCTTTCTTATTACTACCTTTCTTAGGTCAATATGCTGGAACCCGCCATCTTTCTTTGTCTCTGTTGCCCGCATCTATAAAGCTTCTCAATTTCATTTGCTCATTTATCTCATGCAAGTTCACCCTCTCCATTTCTGGTTATACATTCTACTGATCAAGTAATGTTTCAATGCATTTTGATGGTTGCAAAAAAAATTTTAACTCTAGATGTATTTAATTTATGTATTAAGTTTACCATTTTAGAGGTGTATAAATATATTTTTTTATTTTTTTAAAAAATAGGAGTATTTTAGTCATTTGAAAATGACTAAAACTTCCTCTATTTAAAAAAAAATATATGTATAAGTGTCTCCAAAAATTGTAAAATTTGATGTATAAATTAAATAAATACACGTAAAACAATAGTTTTCTAAAAAAAATTGAAAAATATATTTAAAAAAATAGACTTTTGCACCCTGATACATTGAAATATTACTCTTAAAGATCAGTTGGTAACCAAAAGTAGAGTTGTAAAGACACCTAAGTTGCTCTTTCCTCCTTCGGTAGGACTATACTTGTATGGGTCGGTGAGTCTAAATACTTATATTGGGTTATTGATAAACTTTGTAATACCTGATTTAGCATTGCATTACTTTCTTTTTGACATCCAAACATTAAGGTTCTTCATAAATCATTTCTCGTTTTGTGGATGTTGAATATTGAATCGAATGATACTGCTGCTTTTGTTTTTCTTTTGGTTTTTCATAAATTATATGGACGGCTTCTCCTGCTGCATTGAATTCAAAACAGTTATACTTTTGATTCAGGAATAAGTCATGTTCCGAATGGGAGGAATTCGAATCTTTCATCTAGTCGCAAATTACATTAGTTCATTTTTGGATGGTGTGTAAGGAATGGTGCAACCACAAAAATTGCCTACCTTTTCTATATCTGTTTTCGCCTTTGATGATAGGCTACTGTTTGATTGATTTGTGGTTTAAAAATGCCGTCATATTTCTTTTTATGTTGTCGTTTCCCGCGACTTTTGGTTTTCACAGCAGCATAGATATCCTAATTGACCTGTTGATACTAGGCAACAAATTCAAATAGATTTGCAAAACTTAAGCCAGATAGAAGATCAAGTTTAGTTATTGGAATTTTACATCTTTGATATATAGATTCACGTTCTATTGGCCTTTTTTGTTGGATTTTTTGTCACCAATTTAACTAGCAAGCCACGAATTGGCCATAGGAAGAGAGGCGACTGCTTCAAGAAGATGCATTGATACTGCATTGAAACTGCATTGGACGGTTTGAGCTGCCTTTAACTAAATTTCCTCGTTGAAGATGCATTGATACTCGCGTGTAGAGTGTTGAAGTATGATTTAAAGCTCTCGTTGCTGCATCCGCCTATTTTCTCACATTCTCAGCAACGTGTCCATATTCTATATAACCCCCTCCATGTTTAAAATCTTAATAGTTGATGTAAAATCTACTCTATCCATTGTATTTAATATCATTTTTAATGTCTTGGGAACCTTTTTATTTGTTTAGTTTCATTATCTATGGGTCCTATTTATAAATGTGTAAAGTTAATGTAATAAAATAGTTTAATGCTAAAATATCAATTTTGAAATAGTTTTTTCAACATCTAAATCATCTAAAATATCACTATTATATAGGTAAATGATTCTATAAGATATTATTACATTCTAATACATGTGTAAATGAATTTACGCATTTTTAATAATTTACGCATGAATATGCATATTTTTCAACAAAAGGGCTCATAAGTATACTTGATCGAGATAAAACTTGGTCTACTAGATAAACAAATGATATTAAATACAATGAATGGATTGAATTTTTCATCAATCATCAAAATCTTAAAAATTTAGGGGAGTTATATGGCTCCGCTTCTATGTAACTTGGTTACATTGAAGTGGAGCCTATACATATATGAAATCTATCTGGTACAATTAGCTCAAAATGGATCCCATATGCACTTAAATATATTGATACTTTGTATAATTATTTATTCATATATAAATTATGTTTGAAATAGTTTACATATTGAAAAATAACTTTAAAGTTGTTATTTATATGAAACTATTTTATTAGAATAAATTTATACCATTTTTAGATAGGGTCCATACGCATCTAATTTGGACAAAAATTGATGTATTAGTAAAATAAATAATTCTAAATATAATAGGTGAAGTATATTATAATTTTATATAACTTATGGTATAGTTAACTACACTAGAATATCTATGTATAAGTATATGTAAGTAAGGGATGATTAGTTGAAAACATTTCCAACCTGCCTTAGGGGAAATGCTTAATCCGTGCCTAATCAAAATTTTGTGAGATCTAAGGCATTCATCGTGCTTGAGATTATATTTACATCATTAAAATCAAAATCATTAACAAAATCTATGTATACATGCATCACACAAAAGTTTTAACATATTTACAAAGATTTTTAATTAATATTAATTTATAGAATACTATGATTATTTGAAATTTTTAATCATCTTAATTAGGCTCAAGCAAAGCATTTCTTAAAGTGAGTTAGCTGGAAACATTTTCAACTACAAAAGTGGAAATGCTTGATTTTGAATAATCCTTATGGGATAATGATAATATACAATTAGATTTAGCTCTCACTTTTTAAATTAAAAATTAGATTAAAATGGGAACTATTTACAATATTGATTATGTTCAATGATGCAAAATGATCATTTTAGGTCTAAAATGTCTCATTTCAGACTGATCTTAAAACATATTTTTTTCAAATTTTTTATGAAAGTGTTATCTAGTAATATTTAATCTATAAACCAATTTTGAAAATGTTTATATATTTAAAATAACTAAAATACCTTTCTATTTTAAAATATAAAAAATATATACACATTTTCAAAATTAGTAAAACCTGATTTCTAAATTAAACATAACTATAATAACAGTCTTATAAAAAAATTTTAAAAAACTGTGTTTCGGATTGGTTGCCTACCTCACTTTTTAAAAATCTTTTTAAAACGACGCTTGATTAACAAGCATCTCATCCTTGTTATGATAACAATGACTATATTCAACTGGTCTCATGCTTCAGACAAGCAGATGTGTAGGAAATAAAAGGATTCCCGTGGGATGAGGCTATGGCTTTAGCAAGCCTGAACTATGCGTTACCTCTATTACAGATACCCCTTATGCACAAATATTAAAAAATATAAGATAATCTCATTGTATCCAGTTTTGGGTGTAAATCGTAAAAGGTTGACTCGAGTTGGGGTAAATGCGAGCTTAATTTACTTTATAAAATTTTACTTTAACCCCACTTTTAACTATATTTTTCGCACTTTAACCGACTTTATTGGAACTTTTTTAATGCACCCGGGTCCACTTAGCTTCAATGCACCCGGGTGTATTTAACTCATATTTATTTATTTATTTTGAAATTTTTTATACAACCATTAATTTAGTTTTATTTAGCTCGTATTACATTTTTACTAATTTAGAATTTTTATTTTTTAAAATCGGTGATAGTTCGTAATTTGTGAATTATAAAACTGCCACTGATTTTAAAAAAATTCAAAAAATCTAAAAATATCCAAAATGTGTAATAATTTATATACAAGTTAAATAAACCTAGATTAACACTTTAAAAATATAAAATATATGTTTTGCACCCGAGTGCACTAGATTGATGCTCGACTTTATTTTAACCTTATAAAAATTAGTTTGGTTCGAATTAGAAATCAGGTTAATAAATATATAATATTTAAAAATATTTTTCTTAATTAAATTTATTTAATATTATGAATCTATATAAAATAATAAAACTTAATTCTTTTTATAGAAATATTTTCCAATTTATGACTTATATAATAATATAATTGTTGAATAATCTAATTTCAAAGCAATAATGTCTGGTCAATTCGTATGTATTATATGTTAATGTATGAATATTTTTAATAATTTATTAATTTTATACTAATATATGAAATCGGATCGAGTTAGGTTGACAATCATTTAACTCAAACCAACTTACTTTTGAAAACTAGACGGTTCAAATCAAGTTATATGACTTATTTTTTCCAAGAAGCCTAAACCAACCATATTATCAATCTTGTTGGGTTAGTCAGGTTCGAATTGAGACCAACCGTGTTTATACCGTTATTCAGTTCATCATGGGCAATGGCCATCAAGCTGCCCACATAAATTCAAACTCCATGTGAAGAAAAAAATAGTAGTCGGAGTTTAGTATCTTAAAAATAAATAGGAGTTTATTGTCTTCTTTAAGGATATACAAGAGCTTATTGTTTACTTTGTGAATAAGATTAATTTATAATATAAGATGTCGTACTACACAAACAACAATAAAAATATATAGAAGAATCTCTGAAAAATAAGTAACAAAATTTTTTTAAAAAAGTGAAGTAATTGGACATGCATGTCTAGTTTTACCATTTTTAGATTATATATTTTTAAAAAAATTTAAATTTCAGGATATTTTATAGGCATATATACACATAGATATTTAAATTTCTCAAAATATATATACACATATCCAAAAATGGTAAAACTTAGTTTATATGTTGAATAAACTTAGATAAACAAGTGTATAAAGAAAAAAGAAAAGATGTATTGTAAATGATTTTTTAGGTGGGCCAAGCAAGACATCAACTTCGCCCGTACTGATAAGATCACTTCTCATATATATATATATATATATATATATATATGAGAAGTGATCCTGTAAGTACGTTTTTTCTTTATACACTTATTTATCTAAGTTTATTTAACATATAAACTAAATTGTGCTATTTTCGGATATGTGTAAATGGATTTTTTGAGACTTTTAAAGACAAAAATATTTTAAATACATATATGCACATAAATCTTTTAAAATCTCAAAAAAATATACATATGTCTAAAATTTAAAAGTTAGTTATGTTAAATACACATAGATAAATAAGTATATGAAAAAAAAGAAAGTATTGTAAATGAGTTTTTTGAGATGAGCTAAGTCTTATATACGGGTCCCATATACATTGAAATTATAAATAAAGGGTTTTCTGGATATTATAATTGATGCTAAATACAATGCATAAAGTACATTTTCTATCAACCATCAAGATTTAAAAAATGGAGGGGTTTTATAGAAGTGTCTCCATATGTAATATGTAATATCTAGACCCAAGTAGGACTCACATAAGTGTATTTAGGTTGTAGTTACGATTTATGGATATTTTTGTGAAATGATGAATTTTTGAAATTAGAGTTATGATTAAGAATGGTGATTAAGATTAATCGTCATGGCCCAATGTGAGTCAATATGACTAAAGGGGCTTAATGAGGGTTAGAAAATGCTAACGTGACATGAATAATTATTTTAATTTTTATGATTTAATTAATGAAAATTAAAATAAAAATTATGAAATTATGTTGGAAAATGTAGAAAATTCATAACTTGACGCCTATAAGGCGGATTGAGATGAAATTTGAAAGTTGAGCACATGAATTTGGGCTCAACCTTATGAGTGTATTGGATTAAGGAAAATGTGATGGGATTAAGATGATAATTATTTGTTTTCAATCTCACATCCTAAGGTTAATTTTAAATGATCATAACTTGATGTAGAAAAGTCGTATTGAGATGAAACTTGAAATGATTGAAAAAAATTATGAAATCAACGCTATGGAAAGATTGAATTAAGCTAATTATCATGGAAATATGCTTAATCAAAAAAGGTGAGTAGCATTGACTTTGTGCACCCAAAAGCACCATAGCATTTATTAAAAGGCAATTGATTTAATGACTTGGTTTAATGCCCATGAGAGGTTTCAAATGGAGGTGAATTGAGATAGATTTTTTGAAATTATTTAAGGCTAAAATCCATGGACAAGAAAGTGCTTAAATGCTTGGATTTAAATGCCTAATGTGTAGCTAAATGAGGTGTAGATGGGGTGTTATGCAAGGGGATGCCCAAGGGAGATAAAGCATTGATTTTTGGATTTTTAAAAATCTCAAAATATGTATCTAAGTAGCTAAGCACCTAGGGTAAGTAATGGGGCATTAAAACAAGTGGAAAAATGAGGCATAAAATGCCAAAAAGGGAAGCAACATGGGGTGTCACCTATTGGACAACAAGGTTGCACTTAAATGTATTGATTTTGATGATTTTTGTTAAATGAAAAATGTGTATTTTACTTGGGTAGGAAATTACCATGTCAACAAGAGATAAGTAAGAAATAAATTACCCTCAAGACACATGACAAAGTGGGTCCCATAAGATGGTAAAAAAATATAAAAGCAAGGAAATATCTCATAGGAACGTCCATTTGCAAAGGGAGAGAAGTTCTCAAAAAAATCCCAAGTGAAGGAGCAACCTTAGACATCCAAACCCAGCAAGGAAAGAAGAGGAAAAGAGAAGAAAAAGAGAAGAAAAAAGGAAAGAAAGAGAAGAGGATTCAAGCTAAGGAGGTTGAATTCAAGTTTGATTTACTTCAAGTAAGTAGATCTTAAGTTTTGAATGATTTAAACAAAGTTTTCTTCCCTCAAATTATGAGTCATGAATATAATTCATAATGAACTCTTAAAAGATGAGTTATGATGCCTTTCTAAGGGTATTGAATGATATTTGAATGGTATAAATGAAATCAACAGTTCAAGAGGGTTAAATGGGATGTTAGGGTTGATTTTTGAGATGAAATCTATCTTGAAATTTCTTAAAACTTTAAATCAAGTTGTTGTTTGATTTAAATATGATTATTAGAATATGATTCATGTTCTTATAGATTACATATGTTTATTTGATCATATGTTAATGATTTTAGCAAAAATGGAACTTCGGGTTTCAAGTATTACTCGATTTTTCCATTTTTATGTTAAATATGATGCATGAAGTAGCTTAAATGGTTTATGAATGAATTGTAGGGTAAAATATACTAAATTAAGGATCCTTTGGATGTCCTATGTGGGTTGGAGAAGATAACCTTAAATCTGAATTTTAGGGTACATATATAGGAACATCCAAACGGAGGCCAAAACAGGTACCTTACATGTGTATTATGTTGCTGATTGTAAATTATTAATTCATGAATGTTATGAAGGGTAAAATAACCTAGAATTAGGGCACTTTTAATGTCCAAAAGGGCTTAGAAATATTTGCCCTAAATTTGATTTTTAAGGACATGTGTATGGAAACGTCAAAACGGGGTAAAAGGGGTACCCTGCATGTTTGAGATGTTGTTGTTTTGGAAGCAACTAAATTATAAATTTTAAATATGTGACAATACCCTAAATTTGGATTAAAAAAAGCATGATTAATTTCTGAAAAATTATAGTATAAAAATCTGTTAAGATTTAAGTATTGAAAGAGACGTTGAAAAAATGAAAAAGAGGTCCTAACGTTGCTATTTTAGAACCCAATGATGAATGGATTAAAATTTTTAAATTAAATCCTAAATTATATGTTAATTAAGAGGTTTAATCATGTTGAAAATTGGATATAAGTTGTTGTGTTAAGAAATTTTAAGAAATACATAATATATGTGTAGTAAGATGGGTATATATGGAAGGTTATGTATGGTTAAATGGTAAATGACTTATATGAATTGCTAAAATGCAAAAATACATGAATATGGGATGAAATGCATGATTATGTTGTTGTATTGATGATTATTGATGATCTGAAAATTTGATATGTATTTATGAAGCCTAACACGTCATTTATATGCTTAAAATAAGCATTGAAGTAGGAAAAATGGAAAATAGATGAAAAATGATAAATGGGAGATATAAATCCACCGATGTTGACTAATGAATGAATATTATGTGTTTACCCCAAATATGGGTTCAAAACAAAATATGGAATGGATGGTATGTTACACAAGTGAATGTTATGTATGTGTACCGACTTGAAATTGAAGTTGGTTATGTGTGAAATGGATTATGGGATTGGAAAACTAAATGAATGCAAGCAAATAAATTTGTTATGAATGCAATGCCATTTTTATGTATAGAAAAAGGAAAAGAAAAAGTTGACATGGAAAGCTAAGGCAATGAGGTAAGCAAGCAAATTTTCTAAATGATTTTGTTTTATCAAAATGTGTTGAAATACTTGCTAATGATGTTCTAAGTATTTAAATAGTTTAGTAAATGATTGATTTAAATTCTTTCTAAGATGTGTTGAAATACTTTCGCAATTATTTATGACAAGTGATGAATCATGAATTTATGAATGCAAAATTATGCTTGCATGTCAAAAGGAATGTTTATGAATGATGCACGTGCACAAAGCATGAGGTCCACCTCAAAGGTGTAAGTGGACCTATAGTCCCCCTTTGGTGTGGCCAAGTCACTAAAATAGGCCTCGGGCTAGCGGCGCCTCCCTGGATTGGGACAAATGATGAAGATGGATGGTTGCCTAGCTAGCTACTATCCTATGATGTCATGTTTTGAAATAATGCATTGCATTGTTTATGATATATCCTAGACGTGTATAAGGAGCATGTTTTTATGATATACCTTCGAGTGGGTATAATATTGTTTTCCAAGTTATTTTAAATGAAAATGAATTGCCTGGAAACCTTATAACTTTCTTATTAAGTTTCGACTCACAATTTTTTTTTTCAAACCCTAAAGACAGGTGAAAGGAAGCACTAAGCAAGGAGCACAGGTGGAGATTCAAGGATCAATAAAATTTTATAAATTACCTGTGGATGAACTTATGGATTGAATGGTTGTATGATGACATTAATTAGTTGTTTTAATATTGTTCTTATGTTATGAATTGTGACTATAGATGGTGAAAAAAATTTTAAAGTCAAATGTTAAGGTATGAATTAACATGTTATGATTAAGTATGGATTTTATGATATCATATGTGTATTTCCCAAATGGTTTAATGACCTAAAAAGGCATTTAATGAAAATTTGAATGTATGAAACGATATAAACTCCTAAAGAATCAGGATTAAGTGGATAAATATCTAATAAAACCCGCCGTGCGACAGGGTAACGATCCTGATCACGTTTACCAATCAATAACGGTCCCGGAGTAAGGGTAATGTTGTGACGCTCAGACTAGGGCGCCACATAATATATGGGCTCCGCTTTTATGTAACTAAGTTACATGTAAGTGGAGTTACGTAACCCCCTCAAAATCTAAGATTTTGATCCTTGACAGGAAATCCAATTCATTAATTATATTTAGCATCATTTGTTTATCTAGGAGACCAAGTTTGATACCAATCAAGTATGTTTATGGGAGTCATATTTGTTAAAAAATATATATCCATGTGCAAATTATGAAAAATACTAAAATATTAATTTTAAAGTAATATTTTTAATATTTAAACCGTCCAAAATATCATTTCTATGTGGGTAAATAATTCTATACAGTGTTATTATATTCTAACATGTATAAATGGATCTAAGAGTTTTCATAATTTACATAAGAATATATATTTTTGAACAAATGTGGCCTATAAATACACTTGTTTGGGAATGAAACTGGTCACTTACATAAACAAATGATGTTACATACAATTAATGTCTTAAATTGTTCATCAATGATCAAAATATTAGATCTTGAGTGAATTACATGGCTCCATTTATATTTAACCAAGTTATATAGTAACGGGGCCATGTGTATATACATGAGATATGATTATATACAAATATTGTATAGATGTTTAACTTACAGTATTCATTTTTATTTTATTTTTTGATTTTCTTCATCAGTATGTTTTTCTAAACATATTTAATTGGAAATTGTTCATGTGCACCGGGGTACAAAAACCCATTTATTATTATTTTTTAGAAAAAAAATTTATACAAATTTTTATATAATTGTTAGTCTAAGTGTATCGAACATACGTATTAAGTTTTACCATTCTCGTATTTTTTAAATATTTATTTTGAATTTTTTAAAATCAGTAGCATTTTAAAATTACTAGCTAAAAAGTCCTTATATGGACAGACGTGGCATGCTCATATTCGCAAAACTTCCTTACATTGTTGGACGCCGTGATGCCCACATTTGCAAAACCCAGTACCTCTCAGCTGCGCATGCTTTTGATTCAAGACGTTTACAAATAGGGGTAAATTTGAACCAAGTTTAAGGAGGCTAATAAAATCCACTGCAACATAAATTAATTTTAATCCATAGAACAAGTCAAGCGGGTACCAAGCTAAGAGTTGTCTAAACTTGTCAGTCTGATAACTCAACCCATTTTGCCAACCTAAGCAAGGCATAGATCTTTTAGCACTATTGTATTCTCGTATAATTACCATATTTATTTCAACTTTATCCTTATTATATTACACCATTAAAAACAATGCCTATGTTTAAGCTCATTTTGAGTCAATATAGCCTATTTGTTTTGTTTTATTCCCTCTATCTGGAATTTGTAGGTACAAAAATATGAGAAATAATCTTTGTTAGTTCGGACTAAGTAAATGTCTCACTTAGCCCACCTCAAAAATTCTATTTAAAATAACTTTTTTTGCTTTTTTCTTCATATACTTATTTATCTAAGTGTATTTAATATATAAATCAAGTTTACCATTTTTGTATATGTGTATATATATTTTTTAGATTTTTAAAAATAAGAATTTTTTAAATACATATATACGCATAAATGTTTAAAAACCTCAAAAAAATAGATAAAAATATTCAAAAATGGTAAAACTTGATCTATATGTTGAATACACTTAAATAAACAAGTGTATGAAGAAAAAAGTAAAAAAAAATTGTTATAAAAAAGTTTTGTAAGGTGGGTTAAGCGGGGCATTTACTTAGCCCAGGCTAACAGGATCACTTCCCAAAAAATATTGCTCTAAAATGCTGATGCAATATTTTGTATTTAATTGCTTCATATTATCATATAACTCAATTACTGAACCAGTGTATGTTTCCACCCTTATCTCCCAATATTATAATTTATAAATGGGCTACGGCTCAAGTTAATGTTTTAAGAACTTAAATGAGTCTTAATGCGGTCTAATGTCATCAAGATTAATTATGACATGTATTTCCACAGGAAAAATAGAAATAATAATAATAATAATAATAATAATAATAATAATAATAATAATAATAAGGGATTTTTGCAAATATGCTCACAAGATTTGTAAGAAATTGCAAGCATGTCACTTTCGTTATGACATTATTCAAATTTTTTATAAAATGATCATAATGCGCTTTAAGCTAAGTCATACACTTGTAATTTTCTAAATATGGTAGACGTATTTGCTATTTTGTTATTTCATATATTTTTACATATATTACTATTTTAGATTTTTTGCAAATATGCTTAATCGTTTAGTTTAAAGGGTATTATTGTTATTTTATAAAAATTCTAATGAGGTTTTGATAGATGGAACAGGTTTATAATTTCATACAAATTTTACAGATACATTTGTAATATGGGCAAACTTAAGCATACAAATGCAATATTAATTAAACATCTTGACATATTTGTAAAAATTACTGACAATAATAATACGCGGAAACGTCGCACATATCACATCAAACGAGCGGTATTGTCAATCAAAGAACGCGTTTTTGCGTCTCTGATCCCATTGTCTGAAACTGCAAAGCCACTATAGTAAAGCTTCTTTATCACGCATTTCTTCCATGCAAGTCCATCGTCCCCATTTCATTCTTCCATCTTTCTTGCTCCTGCCTTTGGTTGTTGATAACTCTGTAATGTCTGCTTATGCTTTGCACTGATTTCATCTCGGCACCAAAATATCAAGGTTCTTCTTCACTACTTCTCGCTTTGCATTAATTTCATCTTGACACCAAAACATTGAGGTTCTTCTTCAGTTGCTCATTTCTTATTTTGTGGAGAATCTCAATTTATGGGGGTTTTTTTACTACGGCATTGCGAAGGCTGTCGAACCAGAATCCAACATAGTGGGCAAGAATTGGATGTGTGGCTTCCATGTTTCGCAGAAAAAAGCACGATTGTTTTGCCAAAACGCTTGGCCAAACAGGCTTTGTAGACTGTTAAGCCATTGGTTACCTACACATTGACAAGACAGGATACCTTTTCCTTTGCCATCCTCGCACGGAAAGCTCTGCAGCCATCTGCATTTTCTCTTCTCCATCTTCATATCAAGTAACCAATCTCTGTCTCTTCAAAAAACTCGTAAGTACGTATCCGTCATTCCTCTTCTGCTTTCATCTTCTTTCTCTTTACTGGCATAGGATTCAACTCCAATTTTATCGCAACTTATGAAGCCATCTCGAAATCCATATAACCTACTTGAGAGTGTTTGGTGAAGAAGCACTAATAAAGCTTAATTTCTTTTTCTTTTCTTTTTTTTCTTTTTGAAGGTGAATAAAGCTTAATTTTTGTGATGTATGCTATGTAAGGAGCAAGCCACGGATTATTTTGGAAGGTATAAAACAAAAAATTTTGAGCGAAGATGTAAAAATTGTGTAACAATGGGCTAATGCTTAAAATATAAGCAATACTAAATTACCATACGCAATAGGAACCTACATATCAAATATCAATTGAAGCCTTACAAGAATCAATTCCACCATGAGATAGTACTCATTTTACACAATTTTTGATAATTCGTTAATTCCCAACATGATGAGCATGAAAGCACGACGGCTAATTACAAGAATCATAATTTTCATTTCAGTTTGTCTGGGTTCAGAGAAATTAATGATGTCCACAAAAACCGTATCAATACTCTGCCGATACGGTGGCGACTTCGTTGAAGAATCTAATAATGAGGTTTGTTACAAGGATGGCACGAACCGCATCATAAGGCTGGAGGCTCAAGAAATCAACTATTCTAGTCTTCTATCCAAGGTGCTTGAGGTTTGTAGGTGGAGTCGAACTCAGATTTGCAGCATCAAGTACAAACATCCAGAATATGGCTTAGACTGTCTTGTGTCTCTTGAGAATGACGAAGACATCGACAATATGATGAAGGAATTTTCTCAAAACAATGGCCCCATTCAACTTTTTGTTTTTGCAACCCAAAAAATACTTCCCCTTCACAAGACAATCATCCCCAGGTATTGATTGTCAAAAATGCGGTCATTTGCACTTATCAATTTATTATGCATGCATCTCATTCTTTTACTTTATTTCTTATGATTCTATATGTTGGAATCTTAATTTGGAGCACTACTGGTAAAGAAGTCGCGGAGAATCATCAGGGAAGCAAAGAAATTCCACGACCTAATCGCACTATGAATATCAATGCTGAGACTGCAGGTGTGCCCAGTGTTGGCTTGCGATCAGGAATGGAAAATGAACTTGCGATGGGTAATCGTAGTGTAACTACCAACAACCGTACTGATCATAGTTATGCCAGTGATACATTGCTAGCGTCAAGAATGGAACTAGAAGAGGGCCGGGAAACGTCATTCCAACCTAATGCCAAGACCGCAGGTATGCCAACTGATGACTTGCAATTAGAATTTGATCATGAGTTTGGGACAGATAATAATAATTTGCCTAGAAATGACGAAATTGAATATGGTTGTGCAGATGATATCTTGCCGCCATTGCAGCCGGGAATGGAAATAGAAGAGGGCCAAGAAATGCCACTTCAACGGAATTCCAATATGGGTATCAATGCCAAGATTGCAGGTATGCCAGCTCACAACTTGCAATCAAGAATGGATCATGAGTTTGGGACGGATAATCGTAATTTGAGTAGCAACGATGGTACGGAATATTGTTGTGCCAATAATAATAAGGCGTTGCCACTGCGGCCGGGGATGGAACTAGAAGAGGGTCAAGAATTTCCTGATGGAAATGCTTTCCACAAGTTCTTGAGGCAGTATGCCATAAATTTAAATTTTGAATACAAGAGAACTAGGTCGGGACATGGCCGTTTTGCTGCAAGTTGCATGAAAAAGGATTGCCCATGGAAGATTCGGGTTCTTAGGCTCTCTAACCAGTCTACCTTCAAAATAACGTCTTTAGAAAGAAAGCATACTTGCGACCAAGGCAAGCATTTGGAAAGGACGAAACATCGTCAGGCTACAATGGAATGGATTGCTGATATTGTTGAAGATGGGAATTACTTGCAATGTACTCCCAAATTTGTTACTGGCTTGATTAAAAAAAAATATGGGTTTAACATCAACTATTATAAAGCTCGGAGAGGCATCAAGTTGGCTTGCGAAAGAAGAGATTCTGTTGGCAACAGTTGTCAAGGTTACGATAGTGATTACAATGTCGAGAAGATTTGTGATGACATTAGGAGAACAAATCCCGGAAGCAGAACAGAGCTGCAGAGCAAATCAGCAGATAGTAATTATTTGAAACTCTTCATTTCATACGAGGCTGCGGTTATCCCGATCTTTCGAATGGTAGGCACACGAGCTGTCAAACTTTTTCGTGTGAAGGTAGGAGTGAAAAGGCCATTTGTTTGGCTCTTCGCCTCGGGCCATGATACAGACGAAAGAGCCCTTCTACTCGCATACGGGTTTATTGAGTTAGACGAGGAGGAGGATCTGCTTGAAGATTATAAGTGGTTCTGCCAGGAGTTGTCCCATATTTTGTGCCAAATAACGAATTTGGTATTTATCGTAGATCATATCCGTAACGGAAGGGTTCTAGAAGTGGTTAGATCTATCTTTCCACGCTCGCATTGCAGATTCAATCAGTATTCGTTTTGCATGGCAATACGCAACAAGTTCGATACTCTGGATCCTTGGCTTTTATGTTCTGCAATGACAACATTGAAACAGTCTGCGTTTGATGGAAAGATGAGTGAGATACGGGAGTAGTGTGGAGAAGCATGGGAATTTTTGAGAAATGTCAACCCTGAGTACTGGGCTCAATCTCACTTTAAAGGGGGTTTTGGTACTGGATTTTCGTTTTGGGATACGTTAATGACAAGAAGGCATAAGAAAGACGTGTCAATCGTTGGGTTGGTGGAGCATTTGCATAATTTTATGATGGAGAGATTTACAGAACGGGTTAAGAGCAGTTCACGCTGGAAGAGCATCTTACTACCTAGATATGAAAATAACGATTCGGGCTCTGATGACTGCGAGGAAGTCGATATTGAGATGCGACATTGCTCTTGTAATCATTGGCAAATGCGCGGCTTCCCATGCCTTCGCGCCGAAAGAGTTATAAAGGCTTCACAACAGAATAGATACGACCACTGGGATGATCGCTACAAAACTACTGTGTACAACCAAGCTTATTCGGAAGCAGTTATCCATCCGCTCCCAAGAAGATGCCTCGTAAACGAAAAATTGGATATCCTTTTTAGAGAAATTATATGGTTTCTTTGATTTTGAAGATTTTATTAAGGTTGAGTACGTTGGTGGTCAGGAGCTATGCTAGCTTGTGAAGAAGAGATCTCACTAATTCTCTCTCTCTCCATCTTAGTTTGAATTATGATTCTCTTTCTTAGTATCAATTTATGAGTTAAAGCCAACTCGCATTGATAGTTTTAATGTATTTAGAGACGCATTTTTCATTATGGAGTTGTTTCTATTTCACTCGAATTCAGGATAACTTTTTCTTTTCCTTGAATGAAGCGATCTTTATGTAAATAAGATGCATGTTATTGTTTTGTATGAAGCTCTATGGTAGTATAAATATAAAATTTTCAAGGATATTAGAGAACCAATTAAGATCATAATTAGAGGAAAATGAAGAAATAAAGTCTACTATTTTTCTAATTACAATGTGCATCAAACCTAACCTACCAAAGATTTTCAATTCTCTCCGAATTTTCTAATAATAA
Organism: Annona cherimola; assembly: GCA_030490835.1. Taxonomy (NCBI): domain Eukaryota; kingdom Viridiplantae; phylum Streptophyta; class Magnoliopsida; order Magnoliales; family Annonaceae; genus Annona; species Annona cherimola. Next base: position 10,998,463 of record CM059973.1, on the reverse strand, counting down.
AGACAACACTGAAAGAGAAATCATGAGACTCCCAGTTAGTAAAGCAGCCCACACCGCCCAAATATCCAAAACCCATTTCCACTGAGAATTCCCGGGAAGACCAAGACAGAATTAGCATCCCACATGACTTTATGATATTGGTTGGTTAGGATTGTTATGATTTTTAATTTATAAAACTTTGAGTATTGGCAATGATACATATAATTAGGATGGGCATGATTATTTGCATCCGGTTGCAAATGAGGTCATTTGTGACCAGGGTAAAAATATTTTTTTATTTATGTCCATAAATTAAGTTTTGTTATTTTCATAAAATCTATATATTTATTTTGTATTTTCAAACATAGAGATATTTTAATTATTTAAAATAACTAAAATACCTTTGTGTTTAAAAATACAAAATACATATATACATATTTTTCAAAATGATAAAACTTAGTTTATAAATTAAATACATCTATATTAACAATTGTATAAAAATTTAAAAAATAAATAGTATATTTTTGGCCCAGCCGCAAATATCAGAAACACGTGTAAAGAGAGTGAAATCATTGCCAGCAAAAATCAAAGCATCAAACTCAGGAAAAGAAAAAAAATAAATAAAACGTACGAGAATAGAGGAAGAAGAGGAGATGTCCACGGCGGTTCGGAGAAGGCACAGAAGCATTTTCTATCCAGCACTGAATTTTTTTTTTTTTAACTCTTCGTCGGCGAGAGGGAAGTTGGAACCACTGGCCCTGGATTTCTTTCGCTCCACCAATCTCTATTCTCTCCCAGAAAATTGCACTCTCTCCTCTCTGTTCGGTCGGTTTTTTGTGTTATCTCATGAAGGGGTGAAAGTGTAAATATGGGATGAACATAAGCTGCAAAAATTCCAGCATTTTGAATGGACGGTGAGATGACGCATCTGGACAGGTAGACAGCAGTGGGAACCCGCATTAAATCGGAGGCTCGGAGCTCGTTAAACGGCCCCTTAGGCTCAAAACTGCCAAAATCAGCGGGTTAGTTTCTGTACTCGATGTGATGCTGCCACACCATCTGAAGAGCGAGAGGCCGGATATTGTCCATGAACCATCCACGACTCACCAGGGACACCAATGACAATCAACCCCTGCCTTTGGAAATGAACGCTCCACGACGGGTCCACCACTAACGAGTTAAAGACTTTCCGGTTTCATACTGGCCTCCTCTTCCCAAATGCACGTCTCGGTTACCACCGCCCGCCCGCCCGCCAGCCCCACCGAGTGAATCACGTCAGTTATTTTTTTTTATTATTCCACGTTGGAATCACCTCAGTAAGATCTCAACTAATTTGTCTAAATTTTCGCTCCATAAATGGATAAATAGCAGCAGAAGGCAGCACTTTTACGTAGGAGACAATGACTGTCCTAACTTTTGGCACCAAAGACGGGCACGAGCAGCAACTGTATTACGCACTTGGGCTCAATCACCTCAATTATTTTAGCCAAATAATTTGATTTGTCTTTGATTTTCGGCATCTAACTCTCTTACTATTTATAAACATCCCACCTAAATACAAAGGCTTTTAAAAAAAATTGATTTCAAATGGGTTTTCCCGCGTGGGCCTAGGTAGTGCTGTAAATATTTTTACATTCAAAAGTCCACCTAAAAAACTATGGGCCATTTTCCTACTAACCTATGTACTTGAAAGCCCAAGATTATTTTTTTAAGAACCATTTGATAACGGGCTCCCAATGCCCATAAGCCCATTTTGGAAGTAATGGCCCGAAACTTACACCAATGATCGAGAGCAATCTTTACTCGGAATAAAGTACAAATATTTTCTCAAGTTGAAAGGGTCCAGAGCAACATGATGAGTGACTTAGATCAAAAGAAAAATCAACATTTTATGAGGTTTTGAAGGGTTAAAATACAATTGACTAAGAAAATGTGAACAAGAAGGAGAGTAAAACTACAATATTCAAGCTACAAATTGAAAATTCAAACGGTTAAGATATTAAAGGGGCAATAACAAGGACGAACTTTATCAAAAATCAAGGCAAGGAGAAATCAAGACAAAATTAAAGAGCTAAACCAATGGACAAGAGAGGTCACACTTATCGGCACCCACAGCTGTCCAGCAACTGACACCACAGCTGGGACAGTTAGATGCAAATTTTGCTCAAAACCCCCCTCTTCATTTCATTTTGGAAAACAAACCTAACTGGATTTTACAAAATTTTTAAAATTACCTTCTCAACCCACAAGGCGATAAATAGGCCTCTTCTCCACGCATTTAAAGGGGGGCCATGTTTCAACTCCAAAAGTCCCCACAGCTGCTGCCCTCCACCACCATGTTTGACGCCATTTCCATTTCTCTCATCACCGTTTGCCATTACTACCTCATCTTCGTTTTCTTCCATCCAGTGTAACCACCAGTGCCAATCCAAATTGCTCGTCCCTCATACCATCATCAACGTCATTTCCATGGCATGTTGGGATAAAACCTCTTCTAACAACAATAAATAATATTTATCCTCTCTTGTGTGAACCTAACAGGAAGCAATTAAATAGAGCAGCAATAAACACAAGCACAAGTTTAATCACAATCGCAAGAACGCTAAGAATTTTACGTGAAAAACCTCCCCAACTTGAGGAGTAAAAACCACGGGTCCTCCAAAATCTCCACTATCAAAATATAATGGGAGTACACAATGTTCTCTCTAGCTAAGCTAGAGGCATATAATACAGCAATCTCAAGAACAACTAATCTTGGCAACACATGATAGAATCAACAAGAAGAACAAGAGAGCTAGGATTACACAAACTTGAATCCTCTGTTCTGGGTGTGTATCTCTCTCTTGAGATTCCCGTTCAACAATCCCAACGATGAGATCGTAGAACCACGAGTGAAGAAGGTTCTGTCCAAAAATCAGCTCAATCGGACGGTAGATAAAAGAGATATCTCTCTTTGAAGAAAACTGGTTGAGACCTCCCTGTTTCTGTCCAGCTCTGTTTGGAACTGTAAAAATCACAACAGAGAACTCTAATTGATAATTCCACCGTCCAGAATATAGAAAGTGCAACACATTTCTGTAGCCTTGATTGCCAAGCTACAACTCCCCCTGCAAAAGTAATCAAGGAACCAGAGGTAGACTTTTGAGTGTCCACATCTCCTTCCATATCTGCATCTGTGTAGCCAACTAGTAATGGTTTCTCATTACCAAAACAAAGTCTCAAACTGGAAGTACCTCATAGATATCTCATAATCCACTTAACTGCATTCCAATGCTCTCTCCCAGGATTAGACAAGAACCGGCTTACAATACCAACTGCATAAGTTATGTCTGGCCTTGTACATACCATTGCATACATCAAACTTCCCACAGCTGAAGCATATGGAACCCTTTCCATGTCTTTCTTCTCTACATCTGTAGAGGGACACTGCTCGATGTTTAGCTTAAAGTGAGTAGCAAGAGGAGAGTTAACCGCTTTAGCTTTGTCCATGTTGAACCTTTGAAGTACCTTCTCAATGTACTTCTCCTGTGACAGATATAACTTCTTGGCATTCCTCTCACAATGAATGCTTATGCCAAGAATTTGCTTTATCGGCCCTAAATCCTTCATAACAAAAACTTTACTTAGTTGCGTCTTCAACTTATCAATCCTTGAAGAATTGTTTCCAATAATCAACATATCGTCGACATAAAGCAATAGTATAATAACATCATCATCAGAGAATTTTTGCACAAAGACACAATGATCAGAGGTTGTTTTTCGATAGCCATGCTTCTCCATAACTGACTCAAACTTCTTATACCATTGTCTTGGTGCTTGCTTCAAGCCATAAAGGCTTTTTCTCAACTTGCACACATAATCCTCTTTTCCTTTTACCATGAAACCCTCTGGCTGCTCCATATAAATTTCCTTGTCTAATTCACCATGAAGAAAAGCAGTCTTTACATCCATCTATTCAATCTCTAAATCAAGACTAGCTGCTAGACCCAAAACCACACGAATAGATGACATTTTAACAACTGGAGAAAAAATCTCATCAAAATCAATACCTTTCTTTTGATTGAATCCCTTGACGACCAATCTAGCTTTGTATCGAGGTTGTGTGGTAACTTGTTCTTGCTTCACTCTGTATACCCACTTGTTCTTCAAAGCTCTTTTGCCCATAGGCAACTTTACCAACTCAAATGTATGATTTTCATGCAGTGACTTCATCTTATCTCGCATGGCTTCAACCCACTCCTTCTTGTGTTCATCTTCTATGGCTTCTGCATAACATTCGGGCTCTCTCCCGTCAGTCAGTAATACATACTCATCAACAGAATATCGTGTAGAAGGATGGCGATCTCTAGTAGACCTCCTAAGTGGAACATCTTGTGGAACTTCTAGTACTGGTGACTGCTCAAGAATGTCATCATTAATCTCAACCTGTTTATGAGTATCAGCATCAACTGTACCATCCTGGTCATCTTGAACTTCATCTCTAACCTGTACTGGCACATGTGTCAAAGGAACTGGATCCAAGTCTATTAAATTATCATAATATTGAGAAACTGTTTTAACTGTTTTCTCAATATCTTGTATGGTTTGGTCTTCCATAAACACAACAATCTCAGCTTCTTACAAGCTTTTTCTGTACCGGATCATAAAACTTGTAACCAAAATCATCTTGGCCATAGCCGATAAATACACACTATCTTGTCTTGACATTAAGCTTAGACCTCTCATCTTTGGGAATATGCACAAAGGCCTTACATCCAAAGACACGCAAGTGACTATAGGATACATCTTTTCCCAACCAAACTCTGTTTGGAACATCAAAATTTAAAGGAACGCAAGGTGTGAGATTTAACACATGTACAACGGTACTCAAAGCCTCACCCCAAAAGGATCCTGGCAACTGTGCATATGAAAGCAAACATCTTACCCTTTCAACTAGTGTCCTGTTCATCCTCTTAGCTAGCCCATTTAACTGAGGAGCCTTCGGAGGTGTCCTTTGATGCCTAATACCCAGCTGTTTGCAATATTCATCAAAAGGACCATAATACTCACCTCCATTACCAGTTCTGATACACTTTAACTTCTTCCCAGTCTGTCTCTCAACTGAGGTCTGAAACTGTTTAAACACATCTAACACTTGGTCTTTTGTCTTCAAGGTATAGACCCATAACTTCCTTGAATGATCATCTATAAAAGTCACAAAATAGAGAGCACCACCAAGTGTTTTTACTTTCATGGGACCACAAACATCAGAATATACTAAATCAAGTATACCCGGCTTTCTTGAAGGAGGGGACGTTTTAAAGGCAACTCTATTTTGCTTCCCTGCCAAGCAATGGGCACATTTCTTCAATGTTGTATTCTTCAATCCAGAAAGAAGATTCTTCTTTGCCAAAACCATCAAACCCTTCTCACTCATGTGACATAGTCTTCTATGCCATAGCTCTGTTGTACTTTCATTCTCCATTGCATTGATAATACAAGCAGAAACCTTTGCCTGCATGAAGTACAATGAGGAGCACTTCTTGCCTCTAGCCACAATCATAGAACCTTTAGTAAGCTTCCAATGACCATCATTGAAGGTGTTGCAAAACCCCTCATCATCAAGTTTACTTGCTGAAATCAAATTCAAGCGAATATCAGGAATATGTTTAACATTTTTCAAAAGCAACATCGTACCATTGTTGGTCTCCAAGCGCACATCTCCCATGCCTACGGCTTTAGCTACACCATTGTTACCCATCTTAACATTCCCAAAGTCTCCGGATGTATAAGATGTAAAGAAGTCTCTTCGTGATGTAGCATGAATGGAGGCACCACTATCAATCACCCAACTAGTGTCATGGCATGCAAGGTTGACAACATCATCATCATACACAATAAGGAAGTCAACTGTGATGGCAGAAACTCTATCAACATTATTACTATCATCAGTTTTCTTTTCTGTCCCTTTTTCATTTTTGTAGTCTCTTTTGAGTTGTCGACAATACTTCTTTATATGCCCCTTTTTACCACAGTGATAACACTTAACATTGGCAAACCTGTTTGACTTGCTTTTGCTTCTGTCTCTGTTCTTCGGACCTTTACTTTTGCTCCTCCCCCTCTTTTCCTGGACTAAGACCTCTGACTATGACGGACCCTATGACTTTCTTCTCATCTCTTCATTTAAAACACTACTCTTAGCCAAATCCATAGTGACTACACCATTTGGAGCTGAGTTAGATACCGACATTCTAAACGTCTCCCACGAGTCCGGTAATGTGCCTAGAAGCCACAACCCCTGCACCTCATCTTCAAACTTGATATTCATCCCAGCCAACTAATTAAGAATTCCCTGGTAAGCATTCAAGTGATCTGATAAAGGAGTTTCATCCCTGTATTTCAAGCCTATCAACTTCTTTATTAGAAACAACTTGTTGTTCCCAGTTTTTCGAGCATACAGTTGTTCAAGTCTGTCCCATAAAGAACGTGCATGTGTTTCTTCACTGACATGGTTTAAAACATTATCATCTACCCACTGCCTGATATACCCACATACTTGACGATGAAGTAAAGTCCATTCAGCATCAGTTTTATCTACGAGTTTCTGTTCCGCAAACACAGGCAAATAAAAATCTTTAACATACAGCAGGTCTTCCATTTTTCCCTTCCACACATGATAATTTGAACCATTCAAATTAATCATTCTACTTGTATTAACCTCCATTGTTCAACACAAGGCACAAGATTACTAAAACCTCGCTCTGATACCACTTATTGGGATAAAACCTCTTCTAACAACAATAAATAATATTTATCCTCTCTTGCGTGAACCTAACAGGAAGCAATTAAATAGAGCAGCAATAAACACAAGCACAAGTTTAATCACAATCGCAAGAACGCTAAGAATTTTACGTGAAAAACCTCCCCAACTTGAGGAGTAAAAACCACGGGTCCTCCAAAATCTCCACTATCAAAATATAATGGGAGTACACAATGTTCTCTCTAGCTAAGCTAGAGGCATATAATACAGCAATCTCAAGAACAACTAATCTTGGCAACACATGATAGAATCAACAAGAAGAACAAGAGAGCTAGGATTACACAAACTTGAATCCTCTGTTCTGGGTGTGTATCTCTCTCTTGAGATTCCCGTTCAACAATCCCAACGATGAGATCGTAGAACCACGAGTGAAGAAGGTTCTATCCAAAAATCAGCTCAATCGGACGGTAGATAAAAGAGATATCTCTCTTTGAAGAAAACTGGTTGAGACCTCCCTGTTTCTGTCCAGCTCTATTTGGAACTGTAAAAATCACAACAGAGAACTCCAATTGATAATTCCACCGTCCAGAATGTAGACTCTTGTGTGGTGAACACGCCTACAAAGTGAGCTCAATCCAACGGTGAATCAATCTCTGATCAGCCCCTGAAGATTTCTGAACCTCTACTCTTCCTTTTACACACCACCGATTACCTTCTCTTATTTTCCATATCTGTTACGACTAGGGTTGTTTTAACCCTTTTATATTGCTGTGAAATTACTAAAGAAACCTTTGGGCCATCTCCACATTTGGAGGAAACCCAACCCAACATGGCATTAACAATTGCATTTAAAAAAAAAAAAAAAAAAGAATTCATTACTTACCATCTGCATTTTTTTTATCCATATCTCCGTACATCTTTCAGCATTTTGTCTACGCACCACGTCTGGCATTGTTCTCTTTAATAAAAATCTCCTTTTTATATTACATTAAGCCCGTTATCATTATATTCAGCATTCTGCCCTTTTTTTAAAAAAAAAAAAAAAAAATCATTTAGCGCCGTCCATTCATCTAGCATTGCGCCATCCTTTAAAAAAAAAAAAAAAAATCATCCAGCACGTCATTTAGCATTGCATTGCCCTTTAAATTTTTTATTTATATTTCATTCATCACGACCAGCATTACTCCAAAAAAAAAAAAAAAACGTGAAATTGAATTACTTCCTTTGCCTATAGCAGTTAATTGCGGAAAAAGGACTTTCATTTGCTGTTTAAAAAAAAAAAAGGTTTATTCAAATCAAGCATCAGCCGAGGCCTTTTGTTTCATAAAAAATAAAAAATAAAACTTGTTGAAATTCCCCATTTTTAAGCCGTAGATTCTTTAAAAAAAAAAATTGTGTTCATATCATATTATCTATGTAACAGGCATTTGCTATTGCATTTTTTCTTTAAAAAATTCTCGAATCACGTAATTTTGCATATTAGATATTAGCCACTGCATTCTAAAATATATATAAGATACTTCGTACACATGAAATTTCTGCTGCTTGTTTTTATATAAAAAAAAAACATTTCAAAGCACGTTATCAAAAAGAAAAAAATTTAGATATCATTCCACTACAAGCATCATCTTTTAGTTGTACATTACATTTTCAAAAAATAAAAATAAAAAAAATCTACATTAGCATAACGGGAATAAAGTTACTATTCTAGTTTTCCCAAGACGAAGTTGTCGTACCTAGACTTAGACTTAGGGGGCGTTTAGTAATATGTAAAATTGTAGGATTGTCGGAAATGATGGGAAATGAAAAAGAGAATATTTTGAGAAATATGTGATTGATAGAAAATGACAAATGTATAGTTGGAATAAACAGGTTTATTGTATGTAGCTGGTAGGGAAAATGATTAGGAAAAGTAGGGATAAAAGTGAGAAAAATAGTGTAATTAATTGAGTAATAATTAATCTTGGGAAACCAAATACTATGGAAAAATCATGGTTCTCATACTCATATATTACCAAACGTCCCCTTAGACTTAAAAAAATAGATTCTTGCCTCTGATCACTATATGTACTCTAACTACCGTTATTTTGTTAATGATGACTCCAATTAATTTGATATGCAGATATTATTGGTAATTATTCAGGAGCTATTTGTACTATAGTTCGCATATGCATCTACTAACTACTAATTATGCCTAATTAACACACATGTTCACGTTTGACTAACCTCACACAATCTAAAAAATTTAACGTTTGCAATCGCTTTCTTTAATCTTCTCATTGTCTACACCTTTTCTCTTTATTTAGATTTATGACCTTAAACTTTTCTTATACATTTTCTCTTTTATTACGTATGTTTCTTTAATGCATTCAGGTAACTTCTAACAACAACTAACTGATGTACTTTTTGCCTGACTTTGCTTCATATAAAAAACTTTAGTGATTCACATCATTTAAGAAAAAAAAAAAAAACTTAACATTTGCGTTTTCCTTTTTTAACCTTCGTGTCTACATTTTTTCGCTTTATTCGTATTTCTAATCTTGAACACCTTTTATGCTCCTCTTATTCTTTATTTTGCATGATCTACATCATGCTAACCCACTGACTTGCATTTCATATTTTATTTAGATATTATACGGGCATGCATCATGTTTAATTTCTGCACTTGCCTCACATTTATTTTTCATTTATGTACACTTTATTTTATTTCTCATTTTATTATTAGGCCCATAGATTGGCCCATTGTAGCGTTCAATTGGCCAAGCCCTACACTGTTATATCATGTGTTTGTACACTGTGGTCAGGCACAGAGATAGACCGACCCTTGGTGATCTAAAGGGGAAATATTAACAAATTATAAAAACATGGTGAGGCAGATGCAAACAGACATCACATCTGTTAGATTATTCTCTATTTTTTAAAAAAAAAAAACAAAAAGAGAAAAATATTCTTCGTGGAACAACATGGAAATTTAATTTCTCAATAAGCTAATAAAAATTGATTAGTCAAATTTTGAAAATTTTATTTATATAAACTGTTTGCAATTTATACTAATAATAATAATGATATTATTATTATTATTACATTTTAGCCTGGTTTTGACAAAATGTAGACATATCCACATTTCTGGAATTCCATGATCCGTGTGAACTCGTTAAAAGAATATGATCCCCTCTGTGAGATGAAATCCGCTGTTTCCCGTTTTCTTTTCTCCCCAGGCGGGTCCCACCCATGGATCACCGCCCGATCCCTCATTCCCCCCTCCTTCCTGGGTCTTTCCTTGTCTTACTTTACAGTTGTACCAGCTAAAAAAGCTCATTTGTCCTTAACGCGCATTTCTTCCGTACAAGTCCATCGTCCCCATTTCATTCTTCCCTCTTTCCTGCTCCTGCCTTTGGTTGCTGATAACTCTGTAATGTCTGCTTTTCCTTTGCACCGATTTCATCTCGACACCAAAATATCAAGGTTCTTCTTCACTACTTCTCGCTTTGCACTAATCTCATCTTGACGCCAAAACATTGAGGTTCTTCTTCAGTTGCTCATTTCTTATTTTGTGGAGAATCTCAATTTATGGGGTGTTTTTTTCCCTGAGGCATGGCTAAGGCTATCGAAGCAGAATCCAAAATAGTGGGCCAGAATTGGAATTGTGGCTTCCTTCTTATATACTTTTGATTCAGGAACGAGTTATTTTTCGAATTAGAGATTATGCTTATTTCTTACATCGAAAGCTCTGCCCCCACCTCATCCTGCTCTCGTCTTTTCAATTGAAAGTCCACAGGTATGAAGTTGTCCCCCCTCTTCTGCGTTCTTCTTCTTCTTCTGTTGAAATATTCTCTTTTTTTTTTTTTTTTTAATGAAGAGATTATTTAGCCTTTTTAATAAAACAGGAATAATTAATATCAATATCGCCAAGATTTCTTGCTGTTAACCGCATAAGGTAATCATGCAGTCACATCTGGAATTAGCCCTCTATATATATATATATATATATATATATATATATATATATATATGGGAAATGATCTAGTGCATGCGACTGCACCGTGCAGTCCATGCACTGTGGGCCCCACCTGATCATTTCCTATAAATCCACCCCACCCATTGTATTTAGAATTGTTCACTTTATTACCATACCAATTTTCATCCAAATCCAATATGTGTGTAGTCTCCATCTTAAAATGGAGCAAAATCAACGTAATAAAATAGCTTAATGTAAATATCAAGTTTAAAGTGGTTTTTTCAACATCTAAACCGTCTAAAGTATGATTTATATATGGATAAATGAGTGTATAAAGTTTCATTACAATCTAATATGTGTGGGGTCCATTTTACAGCGGACTGCACCGTAATTACGGTGCAGTCCGACTGCACAGGATCGGTTCCCTATATATAGGGTCAGCGTCACTGCACCGGAACAGCCGTGCAGTGGCCCCAAAATGGGGCCCACATGATCATGAAATTATGATATACTCTACCCATTGTATTTAGAATAATGTATTCTATTACCATACCAATTTTCATCCCAATCAGATATGTATATGGGCCCCATCTGAAAACGGTACAAATCCAACGTAATAAAATAGTTTAATGTAAATAACAACTTTAAAGTATCTGATTGGGATGAAAATTGGTATGGTAATAGAATACATTATTCTAAACGCAATGGGTGAAGTAGATCATGATTTGATGATCATGTGGGGCCCATTACAGCGATGCTGCACTGGAATTCCAGTGCAACGTCGCTGCACCTGAATATTATATGAGATCCGATCCTGTGCAGTCGGACTGCACCGTAATTAAGGTGCAGTCCGCTGTAAAATGGACCCCACACATATTAGATTGTAATGAAACTTTATACACTCATTTATCCATATATAAATCATACTTTAGACGGTTTAGATATTGAAAAAACTACTTTAAACTTGATATTTACATTAAACTATTTTATTACGTTGATTTTGCACCATTTTAAGATGGGGACTACACACATATTGGATTTGAATGAAAATTCGTATGTTAATAAAGTGAACAATTCTAAATACAATGGGTGGGGTGGATTTTCTATTTATGATCAAGTGGGGCCCACAGTGCATGGACTGCCCCGTGCAGTCGCATGCACTAGAATATTTCCCTATATATATAATTATACAATTGCAGGTCTTATCTAAACGAGTGTACATAGATATTTTTAAAAATTTTAGAATTATCTAGATACTTCATTTTATTTTTTAAATAAAATCTGAAAATTCCTATTACCAACGACACCATTGAATGCTAAAAAAAAAATTAAAAAGGAAATGAGCGTTATTATATATCAGCAACAACGGTGAATTTCAGGTATTGATATTAAAAAAGATTTTGCTAAGTGGACCAGCCATGTATTTAAGCATGACTGAATTCAATCAGAACTTTTTCCTTTAAAATTGCCGGTGTGTAAACGTCAACTATACAGACAAAAGAAAGTGCACTTACCAAACGCAGACTCGCAGCAAGATAATACTACTAAACTGCTCTTCAAGGAGTGAATAAATCGAAATTCAGCAGTTACAAAACTGATAATCTAGATATATTCAACAAATGATTTAAGTTTTACTATTTTTTTATTTTTTAAAATAGGAGTATTTTGGTCATTTGAAAGATACTAAAATACCACTGTTTTAGAAAAATCAAAACTATAAATATACATATTTCCTTTTTTGGTAAAAATTGATTTATGACTTTTTTGAATATGCTTAAATTAGCAATTTTGTAAACAATTTTCAAATTTTTTTAAAGAAGTATATTTTGATTTAAAATTTCAATGCACTCAAGATGCATTGAACTAATTTCCTTACCAGAAAATTTCTTGGAAGCCAGCCGGCTAAGCTGTGACTTGGATTTCAAAAGATAATAGTCGATTTAGGCTTCGTTTGGCCCGGGTTTTAAATTTGAGCTTTTCTAAAATGTTGGAACGTAAATGAAACTTTTTATAAAAAAGTCATGATAAAAAGTTGAGAAGCATTTGGTATTATATTTTGTTACGAGTTTGAATTGAACAAAAGTTCAATCTGTTTATGATTGCTATCTAATTAATAAGTATCTTGAAAATCAAAATGTTTTGTCATAAATTAGAGATTTTCAAATGAAAAATGCATTACAATGATCTATAGATATTTTTAAATCATTCATATTAGATTAGAATTATTCATATATAGTGAGGTGAAATTTTTTGAAACAATTGTTATGTTATGAGTCAAATTTTTTGGAATAAATTTAATATACATTTAACATATTCTTATAATTTTTAAAAAAAATTTGCATGCTTGAATTTCGTAAAGTAATTTAGAAATGAATTATAACAACAATAATGATTTCGAAATGAATTAATGGTTAGAATTTTTGGAGATGGTATGAGATATTTTAGAATGTTCCAAATATATATTTGAAAATCAAAATATTTTATCTCTTGCTGCAATTTTTGAAAAAAATTAATATTGCAATTTTTGAAAAAAATTAATATAAAAAAATGTGTAACTGATTTGAGATGATACATGATAAGTTAAAAGATTTTATAATAATAGATAAGAAGTAAAAGGTGAAAGCTGCACAGAGTTTTGGATTGGAGAGGTATCTTACATGATGAGGGTGCTTTTGTCTGCCATTCTGCAATGCGCTTATGTGATTTGTAAAAGTATCGAATTCAAGCTTATTTTGAATAGCAGTTCTTTACAATTCCGATTTTAAATAGCGCATTTAAATGGCAAACCAAACACTTGCGTAACCATGTTTTGCCGAAAAAAGCACAATAGCTTTGCCAAAACGCTTGGCCAGACAGACCATGGTTACCTACACACATTGACAAGACAGGAGACCCTTTCCTTTGTCATCCTCTCTCGGAAAGCTCTGCAGCCATCTCCATTTGCTCTCCTCCACCTCCATATCAAGTAACCAATCTCTGTCTCTTCAATTGAAAACTCATAAGTGCATATCTGTCCTTCCTCTTTTGCTTTCTTCTTCTTTATCTTTATTGGCATAAGATTCAACTCCAATTTTATCGCAACTTATGAAGCCATGTGGAAATCCATATAACATGCTTGAAAGTGTTTGGTGAAGAAGCACTAATAAAGTTTAATTTCTTTTTTTTTTTTTAAAGGTGAATAAAGCATAATTTTTGTGATGTATGTTATGTAAGGAGCAAGCCATGGATTATTTTGGAAGGTAGGACTTTTTATGCGAAACGAAAAAATTTTGAGCAAAGATGTAAAAATTGTGTAATAATGGGCTAATGCTTAAAATATAAGCAATACTAAATTAATCTACGCAATATGAACCTACATATCAAATATCAATTGAAGCCTTATAAGAATCAATTCCACCGTGAGATAGTACTCATTTTACACAACTTTTTGATAATTCGTTAATTCCCCAACGTGATGAGCATGAAAGCTAATTACAAGAATCATAACTTTTCTTTTTCAGTTTGTCCGGGTTCAGAGAAATTAATGATGTCCACGAAAAAGGTATCAATACTCTGCCGATACGGTGGCGACTTCGTTGAAGAATCTAATAATGAGGTTTGTTACAAGGGTGGCACGAACCGCATCATACGGCTGGAGCCTCAAGAAATCAACTATTCTAGTCTTCTATCCAAGGTGCTTGAGGTTTGCAGGTGGAGTCGGACTCAAATTGGCAGCATCAAGTACAAACATCCAGAATATGGCTTAGACTGTCTTGTGTCTCTTGAGAATGACGAAGACATCGACAGCATGATGGAGGAATTTTCTCAAAACAATGGCCCCATCCAACTTTTTGTTTTTGAAACCCAAAAAATACTTCCTCTCCACAAGACAATCATCCCCAGGTATTAAATTTGTCAGAAATGTGGTCATTTGCACTTATCAATTGATTATGCATGCAACTCATTCTTTTACTTTATTTCTTATGATTCTATATGTTGGAATCTTAATTTGGAGTAGTACTGGTAAAGAAGTCGTGGAGAATCATCAGGGAAGCAAAGAAATGCCACGACCTAATTCCTTTATGAATATCAATGCTGAGATTGCAGGCGTGCCCACTGTTGGCTTGCGATTAGGAATGGAAAATGAATTTGCTATGGATAATCGTAGCGTAACTACCAACAGCCGTACCGATCATGGTCATGCCAGTGATACATTGCTAGCGTCAAGAATGGAACTAGAAGAGGGCCGGGAAACGTCATTCCAACCTAATGCCAAGACCGCAGGTATGCCAACTGATGACTTGCAATTAGAAATCGATCGTGAGTTTGGGACAGATATTAATAATTTACATAGAAATGACGGAATTGAATATGGTTGTGCAGATGATATGTTGCCGCCATTACAGCCGAGAATGGAAATAGAAGAGGGCCAAGAAATGCCACTTCAACGAAATTCTAATATAGGTCTCAATGCCAAGAGTGCAGGTATGCCAGCTCACAACTTGCAATCAAGAATGGATCATGAGTTTGGGACGGATAATCGTAATTTAAGTAGCAACGATGGTACTGAATATTATTGTGCCAATAATAATAAGGCGTTGCCACTGTGGCCGAGGATGGAACTAGAAGAGGGTCAAGAATTTCCAGATGAAAAAGCTTTCCACAAGTTCTTGAGGCAGTATGCCATAAATTTAAATTTTGAATACAAGAGAACTAGGTCGGGACATGGTCGTTTTGCTGCAAGTTGCATTAAGAAGGATTGCCCATGGAAGATTCGGGTTCTTAGGCTCTCTAACCAGTCTACCTTCAAAATAACATTTTTAGAAAGAAAGCATACTTGCGACCTAGGCAAGCATTTGGAAAGGACAACCCATCGTCAGGCTACAATGGAATGGATTGCTGATATTGTTGAAGATGGGAATTACTTGCAATGTGCTCCTGAATTTGTTACTGACTTGATTAAGAAAAAGTATGGGTTTAACATCAACTATCATAAAGCTCGGAGAGGCATAAAGTTGGCTTGCAAAAGAAGGAATTCTGTTGGCAACAGTTGCCAAGGTTACGATAGTGATTACAATGTGGAGAAGATTTATGAAGACATTAGGAGAACAAATCCCGGAAGCAGAGTACAGCTGCAGAGCAAATCAGCAGATGGTAATTATTTGAAACTCTTCATTTCATACGAGGCTGCGGTCATCCCGATCTTTCGAATGGTAGGCGCACGAGCTGTCAAACTTTTTCGTGTGAAGGTAGAAGTGAAAAGGCCATTTGTTTGGCTCTTCGCCCTAGGCCGTGATACAGACGAAAGAGCCCTTCTACTCGCGTGCGGGTTTATTGAGTTAGACGAGGAGGAGGAGGATCTGCATGAAGATTATAAGTGGTTCTGCGTGGAGCTGTTCCATATTTTGTGCCAAATAACGAATTTGGTATTCATCGTAGATTATACCCATGACGGAAAGGTTCTAGAAGTGGTTAGATCTATCTTTCCACACTCGCATTGCCGATTCGATCAGTCTTCATTTAAAACGACAATATCCAACAAGTTCGATACTCTGGATTCTTGGCTTTTATTGCGTGCAATGACAACATTCAAACAGTCTGCGTTTAACGGAAAGATGAGTGAGATACGGGAGCAGTGTGGAGAAGCATGGGAATTTTTGAGAAATGTCAACCCTGAGTACTGGGCTCGATCTCACTTTGAAAGGGATTCTGATTTTATGCTTTTTAATTGGTTAAAGAAAAAAAGGCATAAGAAAGACGTGTCAATCGTTGAGTTGGTGGAGCATTTGCATAATTTTATGATGGAGAGATTTACAGAAAGGGTTAAGCGCAGTTCACGCTGGAAGAGCATCTTACTACCGAGATATGAAAATAAGCTTTCGATTGATGCAACGATTTCCCGTGCTACTACTCCAGTGAGGTTTACAGTTTCCAATTTAGGCTCTAATGACTGCGAGGAAGTGGATATTGAGATGCGGCATTGCTCTTGTAATCGTTGGCAAATGCTCGACTTCCCATGCCTTCATGCCGAAAGAGTTATAAAGGCTTTACAACAGAATAGATACGACTACTGGGATGATTGCTACAAAACTACTGTGTACAAGGAAGCTTATTCTCAAGCGGTTATCCATCCGCTCCGAAGAAGACGCCTCAAAAATAAAACATTGTTGAATGAAATGATAGTTGATTTCATGTAATTTCTTTCATTTTTAAGAGACTGATTATTGATCAAATTTTTAATTTGTTTACTTTACTTAATATTATTTGCTTAGCCATTAGAATCAGTTTTGTCCAAATTAAATATGGGCATAAGCTATATTGGTTCAAAATAGATATATTTATGTGTAAATTAAGAAAAATGCTTGAGTTTATTTACTTATGTATTAGAATGTGATAATACTTACTAAAATCATTTATCTATATTGTATTGATATTTTAAATGACTTAGGTTTGAAAATATTACTTAAAAATTGCTTTTTAGTATTAAATTATTTTATTATATTGATTTTACATATTTACAGATAAGTCCATATATAATGATATTATTTTATGATGATATAAATAATGCTAAATAAAATAGATTAAATAGATTTTCAATTGACTATTAAAATATTAAAAATGAAGAAAATTACAAGAGCGGTTTTACGAAAGTGTAGGCATTGAGGTACCAATTGAATTACTATGTTACCTTATTTTTCTTAAGAGGCTACTATTCGTCTCCTATCAAAAATATTGTCAGAGTCATATAATGTCCAAATACATTGATTAGCTGCCGGTGGGGTTGTGATAGCTACTAATGTGATTTTCTATCTTAATATCTAATAATTTATTTCACCATTTTTTGAGTTATGGGACAATGAGTCTACTCTCTTATTATTAAATCAACCTCGGCTTTGTAAGAGAATTTATGTGATATGACAAAAGAAATATATGCTTGATTATTCATACTTTCTCTAGTACTGAACATAAAACAATCTGAATAGATCAGTTTGATGAGTACAATGGTGGGAAGGAGCTATGCTAGCTTATGAAGAAGAGATTTCACTCTCTTTCTCTCTCCATCTTATTTTGCATTATGATTCTCTCTCTTAGCATCAATTTATGAGCTAAAGCCAGCTTGCATTGATAGTATTTATCACCCAACTAGTGGATGTGAATTTTGATAACCTCTATTAAATCAAAAGATGAATGCTTCATTGCAATTTTTTAGTCTCGATTTATGTTCCATTGTAACTACTGTATATCTATAATTTGGAATGATAGTTTTAGCGTATTTAGAGATGCGTTTTTTCACTATGGAGTTGTTTCTGTTTCACTCGAATTTAGGATATTTTTGTAAAGAGCTACACTGGGGAGCTTTTTCTTTTCCTTGTATGAAGCTATCTTTATATGAATAAGATACATGTTGTTGTTGTTGTTGTTGTTGTTGTTGTTGTTGTTGTTGTTGTTGTTGTTGTTATTGTTGTTGTGTATGATGCTCTATGGTAGTATAAATATAAAATTTTCAAGGATATTGGAGAACCAATTAAGATCATAATTAGATGAAAATGAAGAAATAGATTCTACTGTTTTTCTAAGTATAATGTGCGGCAAACCTGACCTGTCAAAGATTTTCAATTCTCTCCGAATTTTCTAATAATAAAGACAACACCGAAGGAGAAATCTTGAGACTCCCCGTTAATAAAATAACCGACACTGCCACTAGGAATTCACGGGAAGACCAGGATAGAATTAGCATCCCAATGACTTTATGATATTGGTTGGTTAGGATTGTTATGATTTTTAATTTATAAAGCTTTTAAGTGTTGGCAATGATACATATATTTAGGATGGGCATGATCGTTTGCATCCGGTTGCAAACGAGGTCATTTGTGACCAGGCCAAAAATGTTTTTTATTTATCTCTATAAATTAAGTTTTATTATTTTCATAAAATTTATATTTATTTTGTATTTTCAAACATTGAGATATTTAATTATTTAAAATAATTTAAAACAACTAAAATACCTTTGTGTTTAAAAATACAAATACATATATACATATTTTTCAAAATGATGAAACTTAGTTTATAAATTAAATACATCCATATTAACAATTGTATAAAAAATTCAAAAAATAAATAGTATATTTTTGGCCCAGCTGCAAATATGAGAAACAGGTTTAAAGAGAGTGAAATCATTGCAAGCACAAATCAAAGCATCAAATTCAGAAAAAAAAAAAAAAAACGCACAAATGCATAGCAACATTACGTGGGAAAACATTTACATTAATAAGAGGAAAAACCAGGAGAAAGATAAAAGATCATTCCATCAAATGCCAAGATTACATTTTTATTAATAACAAGTAATTTTATTTGTAAGAGGATGGTTTCAAAATCATTCAGCTACCAATAAATTAACTCCACAAATTTTATTTAGTACCTCGTACCATTGACTCAAAAAATAAATAATTTGTATAAAGTTAGGTGAGAATTTTATGTAATGTTGAATTTTAATTATTTATCACAAAAATAGTTCTATTTAGAAGCGCTTAATGACTGGTTTATTTCAACTCGATCCGGTAACAAAACATGGTTTTGGATTTTTTTAATGTACACGTCATACTTTACCGTTTTGCACTTTATCTGGCCTGGAGTACATTAGTACTAGGTTCAAAACTAATCCACCAATCACTCTACCCTTTTTAGCATTGACCCATCTCTGATATAAAAAATCTAAATATTTTTAATGAAGTAGAAGTCTACAATTTTATAATTAGATTGTTGAAAAGAATTTTGTTAAATGCAACATAAAATCAAATTTTCTAATATTTTTATACCTTTTCTTTTGTTTTCAATTATTCAAATTTCAAGCTAAAGCATTATTTATGAGACTTAAAATAATATATGAAATTGTTTCGGAGCTCATCTACATCGAAACATATATTGTAAAAATTATTTTCAAGTCCAGGCCATGAAAAATCTACTAATATGCATCTATAAGTAGATAATAAATTATATGTAGCAATAATAGTAGGACCACCATAACCACCGTTAAAAAACTACTACTATAAATGTATTATTTTATAATTTACAATTATAAATTTATTATAATAATTCAGCAAATTTTTATAGCATCATTGTCCACATAATTAGTTTAAGATTTATATATTTAAATATATTATGAAAATGTTCTTTATGTACTTAATGTCAAAATTTACGGTTTCAATTTTTCTATAGAAATGTTTTTCTTCTGATTAATTTAATATTTAGATTTAGAAATTTTTGTAGAATAATTTTTCATATAAAAATAAAAAATTTATATATTTATTATAGAACGTTATTCATATAAATATTTTTAAAATTTTAAATTCTAAATTTATTGTACAAGCGTTCTTCATATAACGATTTTAAAAATCACATCTTCAAATGAATGGGGCGAACGTTTTCTATGTACTTATTTATAATTTTACAATTTTAAATTTCTTGTATAAATGTGCTTCATATTTGCATTCTAAGAATTCTATATTTAAATTTATTTTAAAAAATTCTATCTGATAAATTTGAATATATATTTTATTAATTAATATAAAAAAATAACTCTATTTTTTGTGCTAACAAAATTATCCACACCAATTTCATTTGGTTTGCTATACCATTGGCTTAATAAGTTATAAAATTAAAGTTATTTTTTTTGCATCCTCTTAAAAAATTTATTAAATGTGCGATTCTAAATGTGTCTTTTGGAGGGAATTGAAATATTCAATTTTTTTTCAATTATCACGATTTCTCTCTGCCTAATGCATGAGTGGAAGTGTCGGTGTGTGAAGTCAAAAGCTAGCCCATCACAAGCCATAAGACGTCAGAACCTCCTCTTCATTTTTATTCAGGTCCTCCTACACTTGACTTAAAAAATAAATGATTTATGTTACAGTTACGTGAGAATTTTAAGTAACGCTTAAATTTAATTTGTTATTAGAGAAGTAATTTTATTTGTAAGAGTATTGTATTAAATTTATTCAGCGGTGAATAAATTAACTGCACAGATTTTATTTGGCACATTTTACCATTGACTCAAAAATAAATAATTTGTATAATAGTTAGGTGAGAATTTTATGTCGCGTTGGATTTTAATTATTTATCACAAAAATAATTTTATTTCTAATATGAATGAGTGCTTAACGGGCAGTTTTTTCCAGTGTTATTAAAACCGGACCGGACCGGCCGGTCCGACCGGTCGGACCGGGAACCGGTCCCAAGTCCGGTTCGAATACCCACGGTTCGGTTCAAAAGCAGAAAACCGCACGAACCGGTGAACCGGCGGTCGAACCGGTAACTACGGTTCGACCGGGTTCGACCGGTTCGTAGCAAAAAAATAATAAAATACATATATTAAAAAAAAATGGGCGGAACCGCGGAAGGGCCGAAGGATCGATCAGCACTCAGCAGCAGCCGACGCCCGATTCCCGAATCGCTGCAAACCCTAGCCGACGCCCCCTTCTTCCTCGTCGCCGTCCGCTGCAATCGCGGCCATCCAGGCGCTCATCGGCCATCGGTGTCGTGACTGTCGTCTTCGTCGCTGCTCGGGTCCAGACTCCAGAGCCATCGTCTTCGTCGCCGTTCGCATCCGCATTTCCGCAGCCGACGCCCGAATCGGCGAATCCGTTTCTGTCGTCTCCGTCGTCTCCATCGTCTCCGTGCAGCTGCGTTATTTCTGCCTCGCCTGTGCAGCTGCGCTGTTTCCGCCGCCCGCCGTCTCTGCCGACTGCCCCTGATTGCTCCGGTCGCCATCTCTGCCCGGACTGCCCCTGATTGCTGCGGTCGCCCGTGCCATCTCTCCCTGCCGCCGTCTCTCTGTCTCCGGTCAGCAGCTAAAAGCCTAAAACATGAAATTGCAATGAGCATATTCTGTATTTTAATAAATTTACATTATTTCAAACTGCAACGAGCATATTCTGAAACTGCAACGAGCATATTCATTATTTCAAAATTTCAATGCTTTCATCTTCATTTAATAAATTTTAACATGTTTAGTAGTCTGTAACTCATTTTATATTTTTTGTAATGAATTTGAAGTTAATAATTATAAAGTGATCAAAAATAAATTGCAAATATTTGTTGAGAGGATAAATGTAAAGTGTTAATCTGAATTTCAACTAGAACTCAATTTAAGACTGATTTTTACTGAAAGGTTTAGAATTTAGATTTTACAAATAGAATTATAGCAATTCATCAAGGTACCGAGATAAAGAGAAAGAATTCAAGAACCAACAACCAAGCAACAACGGTCGTAGCTTATTATAAGTTGAAGTCTTTCAGGTCAGTTAATGTATTTAATTTTTTAAAACTCGCTATTAATTTTTTCCTGCATGTTTTGTTCTTATATTGTGGTCATTAAAATCCAACATATATATTTTGAATTTATAAAAACATAAGTTTATCAATATATTTATTTAAAATTTTTTAAAAAAAATTTATGATGTCATAAATATGTCATGCTGACGTCACCGGTTCGAACCGGTTTGATTAACCGGTTGAACCGGTTCGAACCAGACCAGTTCCTTTACCGGTTCGATCACCGGTTCGGTTCTGACAACATTGGTTTTTTCGACCTGATCCGATCTGAGACCGAACAAAACCTAGTTTTTGATTTTTTTAAATCACAAATTATACATTAGTATTTCTAGTTTTATAAAATCAATATTTCTAATATTATTATAGCTTCTCTTTTATTTTGGATCATTCAATTTTCAAGCTAAGGTATTATTTATAAGACCTAAAAAATACTATATAAAATTATGATCACATTCCAGAGACATTTTTTATTTAAGAATTTGTTCCTTAAAATATTTATATATAATAATATTTATCAATATGTACTTATTTCTGAATCCAAGAAATATATGATTAAGAAGAATTTATGAGTTATATATCATATTTTAAAGATTGTACATGCATATACCCAATAATCTTGAATAATCATCTATAAATTAGGTGATTTATAGGTGAAAAAATATTTTTTTAATTACAAAAAAATTTTACACATAAACATATTTGCGGAGTAGATATTAAAGACTTGAAAATCCAAATTTGTCCATGCTTTTTAATAATTTTGTGGTTCCCTAAAAAAAATTAAAAAGACCTACATAATTTTTTGTTGAGGCTAGGAATGCTATTTACAGTAATCTTTCATAGAAAATTATTAGAATAGATATATGTTTTTTCTTTTGCATGAAAATAATATTTTCTATGGAAAATGGCATGGAAAGATAGAGCATCCATATTGTATTACAACACAAAATCTATTACTCGAAAAATAAACGGGATAAAAATAATTTTATTTTCAACTTGATCCGGGCATCCTCTAACCCATATATAAATATATAGGACAAGATTTAATACTAGGTTTAATCTGAATTGAAACATATATTGTCAAAATTATTTTTGAGTTTAAGCTATGAAAAACATATATGATATGCACTACTATCTAAATAATATATTACTTGCAGCAATAATAATAAGAAAACAACAAACCAATGTTAGAAAATATGCTATGAAATCATTATTTTATAATTTACAATCATAAATTTATTGTAATAATTTGATGTATTTTTACAGCAACATTCTCCACATAATTAGTTTATAATTTATATTTTTAAATTTACTATGTATATGTTCTCCATATATTTAATCTAAAATTTACGGTTTCAATTTTGCTACAAAAATGTTCTTCTTATGATTAATTTAAAATTTAGATTTAGAAATTTTTGCAGAATTATTTTTATATAAATATTTAAAATATATATAAATTTATTTTAGAAACATTGTTCATATAAATATTTTAAATTTTAAATTTTTTTAATTTATTGTACAAAAATTTTCCGTATAATGATTTTAAAGTTCATATCTTCAAATTTATTGCGCAAACATTTTTTGTATTGTTATTTTAAAATATCTTGTATAAATGTGTTTCATATTATTATTGTCAGTATTCTAAATCTAAATTTATTCCCAAAATTCTCTATGTTATTAATTTGAATATATATTTTATTAATTAATTTAAAAAATAACTCTATTTTTCAGTACCAATAAAATTATCTTCACCAATTGTATTTGGCTTCCTATACCATTTACCCAAAGAATTATTAAAATTAAATTTATTAATTTTTGCATCCTATTGAAAAAATTATTAAATATGAGGTTTAAGTAAAGTGCATTTCGGAGGGAATCAAAATTTTCAGATGAAAAATGCGTCGTTTTCTCTCTAGCCGGAGTGGACGTATTGGCGTCTAGAAATCAAAAGGCATCCTCAAGAGTAGTAATAGTACATCAGAGCCCACGTAAGCTTTGGTTTTGACGCCAGAACCGAAGTGTTGGTTTTCATCCATAGCTGCATTCTCGTTCGCCTGTGGCCAGAGCGTTCTTTGCTTAAGCCAGGGACGCAATCTCCTGCGCCAGGGAGCTCCCGGGCGCATATATTGATTTTTTTTATTTTTTTTTTTAAAAATTTTCATAGAACTGTTAATCTAGGTGTAGTTAACATGTGTATAAATTTTTACTATTTTTGGAGTATTTTAGATATTTATTTTTGAAAATCAGTGGCATTTTAGGTAATTTTAAATTACGAAAATGTCACTGATTTTCAAAAATAAAAAATAAATATCTAAAATACTCCAAAAATGGTAAAAATTTATACACATGTTAACTACACCTAGATTAACAGTTCTATGAAAAATTTTAAAAATAAAAATAAAAATAAATAAGTATATGCGCCCGGGAGCAGGGAGCGCTGCCTGCTCCCGGGCGCAGGAGATTGCGTCCCCTTAAGCCAAGCTTCCAACGCCTATTCTTCATTTTCAGTTTCCATTCGTAGCTTCCTCTCCTTCAGCTGGAATAGTGCCGACATCCACCACTTTCATTCACCTAAAGCAGTATTGGAGGTCTTTCTGTGCTAATAGAAAAGGTGTTGGCTTGATGCGGTGGTCACACTATTTGGTTTTATGGCTTACATTCGGAATGTGCTTATCTCTGTCCTGATTTAGATGGTGAGCTTCTTCCAATCTTACTTCACTCTGCCAATTTTAAGTTTTGTTGCCGGTGGTTGCTTTTGCTTATGAATTTTCAGTTAAGGAAGTCCAAGAACGAATATAGTTATTTAATAAAATATATATGTATTAAAAATAGTAAAGCTTGATTTGAATGTCAAATACACTTAGCTAAACAAGTTGTATAAGAATAAAATGATGAAAATTATTGTTAATAGGTTATTTGAAGTGGCCTATGCAAGATATTTGCTTATCTCAAATTATTGAGATTACTTCTCTTTAATTATACTGGCATGACTAGTTTCATTAATTTGCATTTTTTATTAGAAATGTAGGGGTAAAGCTTAAAAGTAATTAATGAGTGGGTTAGTTATCTTTGCATCTGCCAATTTTTACACCTTTCACTTGATGTCTTACATTTTGTCTTCTACTCGTGCTCACCCCAAAATTGGGTTTTTATGCATTTAATCTAATTTCAAACTAGACTTTTGCTTGCAAATATCAAATGCGATAAGGTTGGGGCATTTAAGCTGTACCTTCGTAAGTGCCGAACTGAAATTTAAATTATACCTATTTTGTGTGACGGTGATCATTGGGTTGCAATGGCAGACGATATGTGCTGTGCTGAGGCGCATTTCCTAGATCCGTGCTCTAATGAAATGACGGATCACTTCAAAGTTGTATATGGACCCACGGTCAGTGTTTGAAATTATATCGCCAAAGTACATTTCAATAAATGTAGTACTATACTATACATGAGGTTGCTCTTCTGGTGACCCACTTTATCTCTCAAGCGGATATGCTAAGGAAGTTGAAGTTCATATACAATGATCGTCGCGACTCTCTTTTCTTTAAAAAAGGTTCATGTCAAAGGAACTACTTGTGCACCTAGGTGAGTAAGTTGTGATTAACTAGCAATGCTATATCATTACAATCTTTTTATTTTCATATTTATAATTAACTGTCATCCATGCATATACGTATTTCAATTATGCAGGTGTGATTGTCATAGTCTTATTCTTATGCTCATGGAGAGGTATACAGGCGAGAATTCAATACGTCTCAATTCAGTGAGCATACACCTACATATTAGAAGCCCTTTTTTCTTAAATCGATGATATTTTACTACCTTTTGCTTTTGTTCAGCGTATGGCTCATCTCTTTCGGCATCACATTCGAAGACAATTTTAACTGACAAATACAACATACACGCAACATCTATAAATACAGCCAATGATGCTTGGTCTCGGGGAGGTGTCGTCTAGACGGCGTATACACCTTTTGAATATGTCTTTTGAGGAAGAAGTGTTTGATATGTATCAACACTAGTGTCAAGTGAAGATGTTTTTATTTGTCGATCTAATTTCCTACCAACTATGTAAATAATTTCTTAAGAAATTATATGAGGGTATGAGTCTGTTGGGCATTTGTCATAGCTTACATAATCTAGATTACAGATTATGTCGTCTACTAATCAGACAGTATTTTCATGCGTTTAATAATACAGGTTAGTGTAAAATTTGATTATTCTTAACAGTTGAAGAGGAATGATTATTATCAGGTTAGTAACACAAATAAAAAATCTATATCTATACAATCACCAATTTATAGAAGAGAAATGTTCTTATTAGTCCAGGCTAAGCAAATGTCTCGCCTAGCCCACCTAAAAGGTCCATTTAAAACACATATTTCTTACTTTTTTATTCAAACACCTATGTATTCAAATATATTTAACATATAAACCGAGTTTTACTATTTTTTGAAGTGTGTATATATTTTTTTGAAGTTTTTAAAGATACGGGTATTTTAAATGCACTTATGCACATATATGTTTTAAAATCTTTAAAAATTAATACGCCTGTGCAAAAATGATACAACTTGATTTAAGTATTAAATACACCTAGATAAATAAATATATAAAGAAAAAGCAAAAAATAAGTGTCGTAAATAGTTAGCGACCTTTGCGCGTAGTCAGAGAGGCCGCGGATGCCCTTACCCTGCCTGCTTCTGTTATTAAACGCAGCGGAATTCTGATTTCCTTTTTTAGGAGGAAATTGTCTTGGCAATTCTATCACGGCACCGAGGAAAGGGCCGACGAAGGGGGGAAAACGAAGGCCTTTTCTGGTAAAAAGCCCATCCGAGAAATAGAAATGCCACCTCCACGAACTGAGAAAAAAATTCGAGGTTTTCTCGGTCGCGTGCAATACATTAGCTGCTTCATATCTCTTCTAACGGGCATGGTTTGGTTGGCATCTCAGCCGTTGCTTTTCGCCTTGAGAAGAAACGGGGAGTGCCCTTTCCTGGGTCCTTTCCTCCGGGCTCTAAGACGAGTAGCAGGCGTTTGGGGCGTAGAAAAGCCTTCCCATGAGAGGTCGTCAATTCCAACCTAGATTTTGGAGGGCTTTTTTCGTTTTTTCATCGAGATTGGGTTCGTGTTCAGTGTACCGTACTGTATCGAAAAGAATGCACTGGCCAATTCGGGTTGGAACCTGACTTCCCCCACCGATGCAAGAAAGCCAGAAAAGAATGGCATTTCCGCGGTCAGAAGCGAGGTGCGGAGTTCTTTTTTATTTGAGTTCGAGTAGAGATTTGAAATTGACTAAGTGAAGCGTTTGCTTAAGCAAACCCACGCTAACAAATTAACTTCTCATTATAGAATATATTTATTATACACGATAATAAATAATTGAAGTGGTGTATATATAAATCGTTATTATCGCTCGCAATGAGAATCTCTAAATATTTAGTGTGTGAATAATCCGTTAACTGTTGATAGAAATTAATAAGCTTTGTTAAGGGTTGCAATGAATTTGAGTTGTACCTACATCTGACCAATCATTAATTATGGGCTACTCCAGTTTCATACACCCTCGCACATTTGTTGTCCATGATAATTTCGTCGTCATAAAATATGTGGGGGTGTTAGTGCAATCATGAACATTGCGTCAATATTTGAATAATTGACCCTTCCTAAAAGCATACATTGTGTGAAGTGAACCACATTTCATGTGTACAGTAAGTGGTACATGATGAAATGTATGTCGACATGTCAATATAATCTATTTAAGATTTTGAGTCCAACTCTCTCATACATGTGATAACCTATGTGAGTATATTAACACGATGAAGACAAACATCTGTACATTCAAATCCATAAGGTGGACATGTCCATACATCAAATTAAGTGTTAATCCTTGACGACCTGCATCTGTTGAAACAATAGCCATCTGCATAACTTGATTCCTTTGTTATGTGGGCTATCCAACATTCGAGCGCTAATCACCCACCGTGTCGCATCAATATTTGCCTGCATTGATGAGAAGAGCAAAAACAGTCAAACAATAACAAGTGCTCTAGGAAAATGAGAGTTGAAATGGAAATATATGGTTCACCAACTTTGTGCCTACCAACAACAATTTTACCTACTTCTTGAGGCTTTGTTGCCAACATACCAAACAGTATATGATGCGAATGAGGTGTATCAATCTTGCACATGGACATAAGCTAATATCACTGTCACCGAAGCATATTTATACGGTCCATCTTACCTAGCTATATCGTAAAGTTCCAGGTCCATTATAATATGACACGTTACACATGCAAAATATGCCACAGTCAAAACTGCAAAAATAAATAGATGAATGCCACATTACTTGTGAGTTAAGAGCCTCGCACTATTTTTACGATTTCATTCAAATCAACATCCATGCAACTAAATATAATTATAGGTGCAATAATATATATTTATAATAGCAATAGGAAAGGATTGAAACTTGGTCATGAAATTATACATATGACTAGGAAAGACAAAAAGAACAGAATTTTAGAACAACTATTGTTTGCCTGTACTATGGTCCGAAACTGGAGAAACTAAAGAAGAAACACGCAACTACTACATGTAAAAAAGGGGGCCCCACTGAGACATGCATCAAAACTAACATGTTGTAGTCCTTGAAACTATATTTCGTACTTATCAACATTTAATTTGTCAAAATTTAACCACCCCCCAAGAATCTTCATAACAACTTCGCCAATGCTTGTTTCCTCATTGAAAAATGTAACGTCTCACTGCAAAATCATCTTGAAGAACGTACTCCTTGTCTGAGATGCCTGTCTTGAACGGACTGTATTATATACACAGTAGACATTATAGGAATAATGTTCAACATAAATATTCTTGACATTTCCTTGAAAAATATATACAACAAACAGGCTATCTCCACCCCATTGAAAATACAACATAGGAAAACGTGAATGGTGGAATGGAAAATGGAAGTTGCCACTATATTTGGAGGTAAAAACTTGAAAACAAGATGTTTTATGACTGATCCACCTTTGCTGATTCCAATTAGGTTGCTTAGTTATGCAAAGGGAACAACATTTAGGCACCATTTGCACCCCAGAATGGGCTCCCATTACATGTTTGTTGCTTCTCCTTTCATCCTATCCATGATTTTTCATTTTAACATTGCCTAGTTGAAGAGAATTACTGATGTGTTTGTCATCTGCATATAAAATTGCATTCCAATTCAACTGCTCATTCAAATTCCATTCACACATATCATTACACCTACATCCATAAAGAAAATCCCAATTCAGTAGTATCCATACAGAATTCAACAATCTGTATTGCAAACATATGCTTGTTGCTTCCACCCCACTGAAAGTCCTTGCTAAAACGATTTCCAAACTATGTTAGCAATTTTCAAACCATTTTAGCAAAGACAAGCTATTTTAGAATTCCCGTTTGAGATTCAAACTCTTCATTCAGATATAGAACATGACCATTTCAAAATTGAAATATATCCAGCAGCGATACATTTGATTTAAACTGTCCAAACTCCCAATTACCATGGAATTTCCAAAATTCAGCAGTATAAATAGAAGAAACTTGCAATACAACATATTTAGAATGAGTTAAAGAAATTTCAGCATTTTCAAACATCCCCTAATCATGTTGAGAAAATCCATAAATCTATTGTTTCTAAAACATGGCACCAACCCCAGTGAATTCTAACAGCCATGCAGACTTAATGGCCTATTTTGAAAGCTCAAGCCAATGCCCAAGCAAATCCACCAAATTCAAATCACTTTCACATGCAAAATCCAAAGAACAGGGCCTGGATTCACATTGGGAATTCAATCTCAAGGACAACACTCCAAACCATACTGATTTCAACATCCACATTCATACTTCAACTGAATCAAATTTATTTTAACAAAATCTTGCTTAAAAACTACAGCAAATTTTATTTGAAACAAATAGAACTTCCATAGATCAGATAGGGTCCTCACACCATGAATTCTTTAAAAAATTTCAACAACAATACACATGGTCTAAACTGTTAAACTGTTTAAACTCACAATCACCATTGACAATCTAAATTTCAGCACTGCAGAAATATTATAGCTTATTTTGCCCATGAAAACCACTTGCTAAATACCATCATATCTTATCTTCTAGTTTTCACTATGACTAAACAGATTCCAATCAACCAAGTACCACATTTCCAAGTGTGCAATGGGCAAAAGCAGCTGTAATCCAACTGCACATGTGAATCATTTCAAAATGTTCAAAGACTCCAACTTCTAGGCGAAAGTCCACCGGATTTTAAAAAACGAGTCAGGTATTGCAGAGTGAAACAACAGCATACCACAAAATTCAACAATTTCTCACAAGCCCGTTGAAGCCCATGACCATACTAAAAGTTACATCAAAACAGGATCAGAGATTGATAACTCGAGTAGCATTACAACACACCATTCAACCAAAATTTTCACACTTAAACCTAAATTCTTATATAGCGAATAAAACTTCAAACTCCTGTAGAGGTATTGCTGGATGTAAGATTGTCAACCATCACATATTAAAATAAAATCCAATAAGATTTTCAACATTTTCCATAGCATATCTCATGCATTCCATACCATACAGTCAACAAGAGAAATGAACATGGGAATTTCCAGCATAGGTACGACCAACTAGTTCTCAAGTTCCCTACAACATACATTTTTCATTCAAAAGTGACTCTTGAGCTATGAACCACTGACAAATAGTTCAAAATATCTCCAATAAACCATGAATTCAGTAAAGTAGCACCAAGAAATGATTTACAAACAACACAATTTAATGAAAGGTTCTGATCCAACAGTTATTCCATCAAACAACGCATCATTCAGATCAAAGTTCCAAATTTCGGACTCAAAGAGCACTATGTTCCAACACAACTTAGCGTTTTGGTAGCAATGTCCAACATGAGATTTTAAATCGCCTTGAGAAATCAAATAAGACAGGTAAGCAAGATTAGCTCTATCAAACAGCATGATCATTTTCATTGTAAACAGGCCAAGATAGGTTCAAAAACTTGAACAAAACTCATGATTTCAGCATACTCATCCCTTCTGTTTTCATCTTGAGAAGACATATTATCAAGTTTAGATTCATGTGGGTTCAAACAATGTGAAACTTGTCTCCAAATTCAGTATTTTCAATGATTTCCAAGCAGTTTTAGGAATTTCCGCACCATTTCAACATTTGTCAATCATTTTCAAACTCCCATTTGAGATCCAAATTCATGATTCAATTTTAGAGCATTATCATTTCAAATCAAACCACAGTCGACAGCAATACATGTAGTTTGCAATTCAATAATGAGATGCATTTTGCGAATATTGTTCTCAGCCCATGCTGTAAACTGTGAAATAATTTGTACCCCTAAAAATTATCCTGTGCATCAAATAAATTATTTGTGTAAATTGTATTAATATACAAAGTTAATAAGCACAAAATTACAAGAAGAATCAAGTGTCGTGCACTTTTTTCAGTATGGTTGGTGGTGAAAATTTTAATCATTGAACACCGATAACAAAGTGCAGTTTGCACTTTTTTCTTAGTCGTACTGGAGACCAGAAAATTATTTCTACTCCCTAAAATATCATAATATCCAAACGTGAGTTAATTAAATAATTTTCTTTATTGATTTAAAGATATTTAAGAACTAAAAAAATACTTATATAAATTATATTTATTAAATCGTCTTCTGGATTGAATAAATCATTGTGATCATAATTTTTTCGCATCTTGCGACATGTAAGCAATTTGAACCAAGATAAATATAGTATTTATGTGAGAACATTATAATGCTAATATTTTGGACCAAGTCGCAAATATAAATTCATTTTGTAATAGAGTTAGGTATGAAATAAATTACATGCACAAATTGTTATTTGATGCCTAGTAAAATTTACTCAAAATAATTATAATCAAGATGAAAAATACTCACATGAAAATGTCATTTAACAGGCAATTTCAATTGTTTGTCACAAAAGTATATATTTTTTTTTATTAAGCTCGGCATCAAAGATATGAAGTCCGAACAAACTACGTTCACAAATTTTCTTTAGAACGCATAACATTGACCCAAAAATAAGTACATTTCATTATTAAAATTTGTTACACAGGAATGCCCAGGCCTCAAACAATGTGCAGATTTCAGCACTGTTCATTATACACACAAATTTATTTTATTAAGGGTGGCTTAAATATCATCTAAGATCAAATAAATTATTTGCAAAAAAATATTTAGCACCATAGATTGTCGATCGAAACAAAGTTGATTGTCACATGGATAGGTCTCTTATCAAAGTTGAACATTTTTGAAATTATAGCTACTTTCAATGAAAAATTATGAATAGTTAGGAAGATAGTTAATGTATTAGCATTAAGATCTTCAAGTTGATATGATGAAAATTAAAACAATTTAATGATTTTTACTGAGATAAAAGGGCTACTGGCGCTAACTTAAGAAGAACTTATAAATACGTTAAGTGTGAAATAAAATTTATTTATTTAGTAAATAAATTAACATAACATCATAAATGTGGCAAGAAAGAAAAGAAAAATGTGAGTTGTAAGGCTTCATAACCAACAGCAATGAAAATCGGTAAGTTTTAGAAAGTAGTTCAGCAGCAACGTTTATGGTTTGTTTGATGAACTACAAAAAAGCAAAATAGGTGAATATAGTCCCGCTTGAAAGGTAGATGGATGTACTCTAAAGTAATGATGTAAACTTTCTAAACTCGTTCATGAGAATATTCAACGTGGGCTCCAAAAGACCTGCCTAAATAAGCAAGTTCAAACATTTCCAATATTGGTTTGAGTAGCATGATTGGGATGGTCAAGTGGCCTTCCCAAATTATGCAAATTAGCATGATTGTAGCCTAATGCATAGCCTTTGTAATCTAATCATTGACTTCAAAAAATTCAATTGCTAGGTTGAATTTTAAAGTCTTGAAGTTGCTGCAATAGTTGTGTCAAAGGAGTAGTTTCCAACTTTGGATATGAAATTATGAAAATGAATAGTATGGTGCCTTTTAGCTATTTTCCCAAGCTAGATATATCAAATGGGATGTGTGGGTAATGGAGGTCTGTGAGAAATAATGGAATTTCAAAAACCCACTTTTATACCCCTAGAAAATAAAGACGAGTTGTCAAACATCGGATCATTATAATATGATTGGGTAAACTATTCCCAACTAAGCAATTAAGCAAGCTACATGTGCCTAATGAAAGTTGAAAAAAGTGTAATAACTGAAGAAGTTAAATTACTTGTCCAAATACAATTTTCAAAGCAAGGAAAATGGACAATTCTGTCCATCCAAGAGTAAGCCAATGACTAGAAAAGAAAAGGAAGGAATTATCCTTTGCAAGATCCTATGCTTGTGATCCTGCTAGTGAGAAGGGAAAAACATTTTCTTGACACTGTTTAAGGACTGTAAGACAGACCTAGCAAGCAGCAAGAGTCAATTTTGAAGAGCAGTTTATTTTGTTACCTTGAAATGTACTATGAAAAGTAAATAATGCAACCCTGTCAAGCAAGTTACAATGGCCATGATTAAACTGCAATTTGACAAATCACAAGTTTCGCTTCAGTGAGAAACAAAAGAAAATTTTTGTAAATCAGTCAAGCACAACTCTTTTAATAGAATTCCAAAAATTCTCTTAAGGAAACGATTTCAGCAAAAATATAAAAAGAAAGAGAAACTCATGCCATGTGTTCTGCCAGATGAACCATGCAGCTTAAAAAGGCAACAATGGCACATAAAATTACCTTTCTGCCTATTGAATGAGAATTAATGAAAGAAAGATGGGCCAATAGAAATACAACTAGCATTAGTTATCATACTATCAT
This sequence comes from Annona cherimola, assembly GCA_030490835.1. NCBI lineage: Eukaryota > Viridiplantae > Streptophyta > Magnoliopsida > Magnoliales > Annonaceae > Annona > Annona cherimola. The sequence continues at coordinate 10,964,596 of CM059973.1, read as the reverse complement.
TAATGTATTCACATTACCATTCAATTATAGTTTTGCCAATAAGGATTTTCCGCATAGGATTCAGGTTCACACAGAAGAAACAATGAACAGTATCTGAAATAATCTCACATAATCATGCTAAAATTCTCACAAATTCTCTTTCTAAATGCAACACCTACCTCATTCACATTCCAATTTGAGATTACAGAATTTTAATTCACACTCACTAGATGGATCGTAGCACACATAACATCATAACACCAAGTTTCCAAATAGCTTCTCAGCATGTAAACCAGAAGTTCCAACTAATGTATGTGTAAAACATCCAAGGACCTTATAAACTCATGCAGAGAGACGAAAATGCGCAGATTTCCAAAATATGACTTAAACATGTTCGCTTATTCAATACACAAAAGTAAAAATAGGATTTGAAACATTCAGAAAATCATCAAACCAGAGATGAAAATGTTAGTAAATGGTTATTTCATCATGTCAAGTTAGTATCATCCACCTTAGATATTTTATTTTTTTTATTTTGCATTTTTATTACTATTTATATTGTCTTTAGATTTTGCAGACAGGTACCCGTGTAATTACAGTGTTTAATAAAAACTCTGTGTAAACTTTCGTTAAGTTTATGACACAGGAATTTGGACAATTAAACCCCTATACTTACTCAAAAGAAGTGGTGCAATAATAGAAAGAAATTGAGTTGCTTGAATTAAGAAGGAAATAAAATTCTACTATAAATTTAATTGCATCGTACTTACATAAATAACAAGATTAACACACTCCAAGCACAATCCCTTCCCATTATAAATGGTAACCGTCATCATCCAAAGACGTTCCATTTCATTAATTTAATTCAATTTAATTTATTCATAAAAAAGTGCAATGTGCACCTAAAAAATGCTTCGAGCTCATCAATACCTACTCAAAAATGGAAGGTGAATGCTTAAACGATAGCTAATACTCTTAATGTAGTGGCTGATTCAACTGTCACGTAGGGGATTGAGCTGTCCCACCGGAAATCGGAAAGATAAATGAGAAATAGGAAAAAGGAAAATGTAAGATAGAAAGTTGAAATGGAAATCCCCTACTTCAACGTTGCCAAAAATAAGGAAGGTACATGACAAATCCGAAATAGGAAAAGAGAAATGGGAAATGGAAGACAAAAAGTTGAAACAGAAATCCCTCACCTCGTCGTCGCCGGAAATAGGGATCATAGACAAGAAATCATCAAATCCTTCCTGCTCTTGCTCTACTTCTTCCTCTCTCGTTCTTCGGGAGCTCGGGTTCAAGCTGCGCTTGTGAATAAAGATGCGCACGCATGGGAAGCTCACGGGAGAAGCCACTCCTTCAAAACGACCGACATGCGGATAAGCCTTTACTGTTTTTCCATTTTTGCCCCTGGCAGCTGTAGATAATCTCAACCGCCCAATTAAAATGTTCGGTGGATGAGACATTTGCATTTTAACCAAAGCGTGAAAACATTTTCACGAAAACCGGACCCTAATCCATTTATTTTCTAAGAAAACAAAACCGAAGAGAGGCATCAGACAATGACTGCAATCGTGTTCTGCAGATTAGCTGCACAACCCACTAATAAAAACATAAATCACTGGCTGGACCACGCAGTAGCTGGCTTAGATGTTTGATAGAGTGCTTCCAAATAATCAAACCGGTGACTGAATCGATAAAGAAACTGATCTAGTTCGAACCAGTCCGACCAATTAAGCGAACCGATTCGAACATATGATGTCAACATGACATATTTATGATGTCTTAATATATATTTATGATGTCATAAATATTAAATTATTTTTAAATTTTAAGTAAATATATTGATAAGTTAATCCTAATTTAACACTTGTAATATGATTCTAAACCCTTTATAAAGTCATTTATACCTTAATTATAGGATTCAAAACATAGATAATAAGTTTAATAAAATCTACCCTATCTAAGAGCGTCTAACAGCATCTAATAACATCTAACGATATTTAATGGCATCTAACCGGATCTAACGACATCTAACAGTATCTAACTTTTGATATTAATAAGTTAATCCTAATTTAACACTTCTAATATGATCCTCAGCTCCTTATAAGGTCATTTATACCTTAATTATAGAACTTAAAACTCAGATAATATGATTTAATGAAATTCACCTTAATCTAACAGCGTCTAACAGCATCTAACGACATAATACAATATCTAATGACATTTAAGGGGCACTCAAATTGTATGAAATAAATAAAATATTTAAAATAAATTTTCAGATTACACATAAATCGTCTTAGGTACTAAGAAATTCACCTAAAATATAATTATAATATTTTATTAATTATATTATAATTTTTATTTGCTACGTTAATTATGTGAGAATTTTGTGCTATACAATTAATTATGAGAGTGATATTAATTACATGAATTGCATATTATTTTCGTATAATTAATTAGAATAGACTGATTATATGAAGTATTTTTGAAGGCCCGAAATTTTTTAAAATTTTAAAGATATGGAAGTCAATAATCCTTAATCCTGTAGAAATATTTTTTATAATTACCTAAGATTTTAGGATTGTTTAATGACATAATTAATATTATAAAATTGTTTAATAGCATAATTGAATCATTGATAATTTGATATTATAAGAGACGCACGCACAAAATTAGACAGAAAAAATTATGTATTAATGATTTAATGTATACTTACATAAAAATGGCTAAATAATATGAAATGACAGAAACACCTCATATTAATATCATAAAATCCCCCTTTTTAGGTCGTTCCCTCGCCCTACCACCCCCACCACAAAAAAAGCGTGAGAAGGGAATTGAAAGAACCAAATCAAAGCGGCAAAATGACAGGAGACCCAACCCATGAGAAGCGCTTCCCATGCTTTTCCCGGGGGAAGCGTCATATCTGCCGTCCATTTTGAATTGATGGTTGAGATCGAATGGGGCATTTTCGGTAAGTGAAAATTTGAGACAGTCATCGGTCAGCATCGGCACTCGCGGCTCGCAGACTCGCGGCTCGTCGCCTTTCTCAGGGCTCTCTATGCACGCGGAAGGCAGATGGGTTGGAATCGGCCGGATAAATTGCTGGAAAATGGGTTATCCAATTAGAGATGGTAGGCTAATTTTGGGAGATAATTTCTGCTCGGGAATGGTATGGGTTTTGTGCTAGAAAAAGGGGCTGCTTCGATGAGTGTTAATGGCTATCGGTGCTTTGAGACGGGCGAAGAAGATGGGTGGCTACCGGAATCAGTGGGTTCGGCCATTTTGGGTTACCGTAGTAGAGAAAGGGCTGGCCGAAAATGGTTGAGTGGCGAGGATTTGAAACAGGGGCGGTGCAGAGGGGAACGAAGGTAGGTTTCATGGCTGCAGAAATTGGATTTAATGGCTATCGGTGCTTTGAGATGGGCGAAGAAGATGGGTGGCTGCAATCCCGCTGCCATGGCTACTTGGTCAGGCTTGGTTGTTGCACTGTTGGGGAGATGATCGCGTTCAAAGTACTGGTGCTAATTAATGGCATAGCTGTTGTTCGAGGCTTGAGAGCGATGTTGATTTCTTTGGGCCAGAGATGGAGGAGACACAGTTGAGCTTGCTGTTGAAGGGAGGCTTGCCCGGTGATCTGTTTGGGGGTGATGGAGTACCAAAAAAATGGTCCTCTGGTGGTGCACGGTCGATCATACTTATGCAGCAATCGAAACGTGGATTTAAATGCATAATTTCTGTTATAATAATTTTTAATAAACTCTTAGAGATTTTTAGTTTACTTTTTATCCCCTTTTGAATTTATTTTATGAAATTTTATCTTAAAATGTTATAACAATTTGCTTTATAACCATATTTTAGATTATATTTATAATTGTATATATAATTTTCCCAATTAGATGGTTTTATAATTTTGCTCAAATTATATTAATATGCTAATACATATTTTAACATTAAAATTTTCTAAGGGATTGAGTCATAATTTTGTATTTTCAAGAATATTGCAAAATGACCCGTTTTATAGCAAAATTAAAGATTTTATGAAAAAATATAATTTTCAAGAAATTTATCTTAAAATCTGCCTTTAATTAACGGTTTATACTCAAAAAGTGTGAATTTAATATAAAATTTTATGAATATTTTTAGACTTATCAATATATATATATATATAAATGAAGGCCCGGGGTTTATACTCCACTTTTCTTTATGATTAATATATATATATATATATATCAAGGCCCGAGATCCCGTGATAAATAAACTCTCGGATTTCATGCTAATTGCACAAAAAAAAGAGAAAACGAGGATCGTAAAAAAAATAAAAATGGAGATGTCTGGGGATCCTGAGATAATAAAAAAAGGGAAGCCTACGAAAATATATATATGTCCCGCGGACCTCCAAAAATAAATATTTTGTTTTCTAAAATATATATATGTGTCCCGCAGGTCTCCAAAAATGAATGTTTTATTTTTCTATAATATATATATGTCACGCGGGTGTCCAAAGATGAATATTTTGTTTTCTAAAATATATATATGTGTCCTGCGTGCCTCCAAAAATGAATATTTTATTTTCTAAAAATATATACATGTCCCGCTGGCCTCCAAAAATGAATATTTTGTTTTCTAAAAATATATATATGTGTCTCGCGGGCCTCCAAAAATGAATATTTTATTTTTAAAAATATATATGTGTCCTTCGGGCATCCAAAAAATGAATATTTTATTTTTCTAAAATATATATGTGTCCTGAGGGCTTCAAAAAATGAATATTTTGTTTTCTAAAATATATATATGTGTCCCGCGGGCCTCTAAAAATGAATGTTTTGTTTTTCTAAAATATATATGTGTCCCGCGGGCATCCAAAAATGAATATTTTGTTTTCTAAAATATATATATGTGTCCCGCGGGGCTCCAAAAATAAATGTTTTATTTTTAAAAAATATATACATGTCCCGCGGGCGTCCAAAAAATGAATATTTTATTTTCTGAAATATATATGTGTCCCGTGGGCGTCCAAAAATGAATATTTTATTTTCTAAAATATATATACGTGTCCCGCGGGCCTCCAAAAATGAATGTTTTGTTTTTCTAAAATATATGTATGTGTCCCGCGGGCGTCCAAAAATGAATATTTTGTTTTCTAAAAATATATATGTGTCCCGCGGGCGTCCAAAAATGAATATTTTATTTTCTAAAAATATATGTGTCCTGCGAGCGTCCAAAAATGAATGTTTTATTTTCTAAAATATATATGTGTGTCCCGCGAGCGTCCAAAAATGAATGTTTTGTTTTTCTAAAATATATATATCTGTCCTGCGGGCGTCTAAAAATGAATATTTTATTTTCTAAAAATATATATGTGTCCCGCGGGCGTCCAAAAATGAATATTTTATTTTCTAAAATATATATATGTGTCTCGCGGGCGTCCAAATATGAATGTTTTGTTTTTCTAAAATATATATGTGTCCCGTGGGCGTCCAAAAATGAATATTTTGTTTTCTAAAATATATATGTGTGTCCCGTGGGCCTCTAAAAAGGAATGTTTTGTTTTTCTAAAATATATATGTATCCCGCGAGCGTCAAAAAATAAATATTTTGTTTTCTAAAAATATATGTGTCCCGCGAGCGTCAAAAAATAAATATTTTGTTTTCTAAAAATATGTGTCCCGCGGGCTTCCAAAAATGAATATTTTGTTTTCTAAAAATATATATGTGTCCCGCAGGCGTCCAAAAATGAATATTTTGTTTTCTAAAATATATATATGTGTCCCGCGGGCTTCTAAAAATGAATATTTTATTTTTCTAAAATATATATGTGTCCCGCGGGCATCCAAAAATGAATATTTTGTTTTCTAAAATATATATATGTGTCCCGCGGGCGTCCAAAAATGAATATTTTGTTTCCGAAAATATATATATGTGTCCCGCGGGCCTCCAAAAATAAATGTTTTATTTTTCTAAAAAATATACATGTCCCGCGGGCGTCCAAAAAATGAATATTTTATTTTCCGAAATATATATGTGTGCCGTGGGCGTCCAAAAATGAATATTTTATTTTCTAAAATATATATATGTGTCCCGCGGGCGTCCAAAAATGAATTTTTTGTTTTTCTAAAATATATATGTGTCCCGCGGGCGTCCAAAAATGAATATTTTGTTTTCCAAAAATATATATGTGTCCCGCGGGCGTCCAAAAATGAATATTTTGTTTTCTAAAAATATATATGTGTCCCGCGAGCGTCCAAAAATGAATGCTTTGTTTTCTAAAATATATGTGTATGTCTCGCGGGCATCCAAAAATGAATATTTTGTTTTCTAAAATATATATTTGTGTCGCGCGGGCGTCCAAATATGAATGTTTTGTTTTATAAAAATTTAAATGTGTCCCGCCAGCTTAAAAAAATGAATGTATTATTTTTATAAAATTTATAAATGTCCCACGGGTCTCAAAAAATGAATATTTTGTTTTTATAAAAATGTATACGTGTCCCGTGGGCGTCCAAAAATGAATATAATGTTTTATAAAAATATATACGTGTCCCGCGGGCTTCAAAAAATGAATATATTGTTTTTTAAAATATATAAATGTCCCACGGGCCTCGAAAAATGAAAATTTTGTTTTTATAAAAATATATACGTGTCCCGCGGGCGTCCAAAAATGAATATAATGTTTTATAAAAATTTAAATGTGTCCCACGGGCCTCAAAAAATGAATATTTTGTTTTTATAAAAATATATACGTGTCCCGCGGGCTTCAAAAAATGAATGTATTGTTTTTATAAAATATATAAATGTCCCACGGATCTGAAAAAATGAATATCTTATTTTTATAAAAATGTATACGTGTCCCGTGGGCGTCCAAAAATGAATATAATGTTTTATAAAAAATTTAAATGTGTCCCGCGGGCTTCAAAAAATGAATGTATTGTTTTTATAAAATATATAAATGTCCCACGGATCTCAAAAAATGAATATCTTATTTTTATAAAAACGTATACGTGTCCCGTGGGCGTCCTAAAATGAATATAATATTTTATAAAAATTTAAATGTGTCCCACGGGCCTCAAAAAATGAATATTTTATTTTTATAGAAATATATACGTGTCCCGCGGGCGTCCAAAAATGAATATTTTATTTTCTAAAAATATATATGTGTCTCGCGGGCCTCCAAAAATGAATGTTTTGTTAATTTAAAATATATATGTGTCCCACGGGCCTCAAAAATGATTATTTTGTTTTTATAAAAATATATATGTATCCCGCGGGCGTCCAAAAATGAAAATTTTATTTTTATAAAAATATATATGTGTCCCATGGTCGTCCAAATATGAATGTTTTGCTTTTTAAAATATATAAATGTCCCTCGGGCCTCAAAAAATGAATATTTTTTTTTATAAAAATATATATGTGTCCCGCGGGCGTCCAAAAATGAATATAATATTTTATAAAAATTTAAATGTATCCCACGGGCCTAAAAAATGAATATTTTGTTTTTATAAAAATATATATGTGTCCCGCGGGCTTCCAAAAATGAATATTTTGTTTTCTTAAAATATATATGTATCCCACGGGCCACCAAAAATAAATGTTTTGCTTTTTAGAATATATAAATGTTCCACGGGCCTAAAAAAATGAATGTTTTATTTTATAAAAATATATATGTGTCCCGCGGGCGTTGAAAAATGAATATTTTATTTTCTAAAACATATATATGTGTGGCGCAGGTGTCCAAAAATTAATATTTTATTTTCTAAAAATATATATCTGTTCAACGAGCATCAAAACAATGAATATTTTGTTTTCTGAAAATATATATTTATCCCATGGGTGTCCTAAAATGAATATTTTATTTTCTAAAATATATATATCTGACCCACGGGCGTTCAAAAATGAATATATATATTTTCTAAAATATATATATGTGTGGCGCGGGTGTCCAAAAATGAATATTTTATTTTCTAAAATATATACATGTTTGGCGCGGGTGTCCAAAAATGAATATTTTATTTTCTAAAAATATATGTCTGTCCACCGAGCATCCAAACAATGAATATTTTGTTTTCTGAAAATATATATCTAACTTACGGGCGTCCTAAAAATGAAAATTTTGTTTTCTGAAAATATATATGTCCCACGGGCGTTCATAAATGATTTGTTTTATTTTCTAAAATAAATCCGCGGGTTTAAATCAAAAATGAATATTTGACTTCTACAAATATTTTGTTTTTTAAAGAAAATTTACATGAGATATAACACAAGCGATCATTTTTAGAGGTGTTAACATAAAATTTTGTATAAATTTTATATTCAACGTAAATTTTAGATAAATTATTAGTCCACATTAAGTTCATTTGGAGTAAATAAATTTGGATTTTTTGTTTAATTTAATTAATAATAGTAACAAAAAATTACAATTATTATATCTTTATAATATAATTTGTAATAATATTATTATAGAATTTAAATAATTTTCATTATAAAATTTATATTAAACGTAGTTATTTACTAAATTGATTATTTAACCAATCCCAAAAAGAAACATATATTTATATATTAAATATAAATTACAGTTATATATAATTTCTTACAATTTTAGTTTTATAGCGGCATAAATAATAATTTTTACAATTTTATGTATTTACGTAAATTTTGATTTTATTTAATTCAAATTAGTTAATATTTTTAATTATTATTTATTTAGTTTTAAAATTATTGAAAGGTTTCCATAGTTATGAAATGAATTATTAATTATATATCTAGTGCAAAATACACAAATTAGGTAAAATATTTATAAAATTTCAATAATTAGATGCGGTTAGATGCTGTTAGATGCGGTTAGATTCTGTTAGATGCTGTTAGATGTTGTTAGATGCTGTTAGATGTCGTTAGATGCTGTTAGACGCTGTTAGATTAAGTTGGATTTTTTTAAATCATATTATATGGGTTTCAAATTCCGTAATTAAGGTCTAAATGACTTTATAAGGGGCCTAGGATCATATTACAGGTGTTAAATTAAGATTAACTTATTAATTTCAAAAATTAGATGCTGTTAGATGCTGTTAGATGCTGCTAGATGCTGTTAGATGCTGCTAGATGCCGTTAGACGCTGTTAGATGTCGTTAGACGCTGTTAGATTAAGTTGGATTTGTATAAATCATATTATATGGGTTTCAAATTCCGTAATTAAGGTCTAAATGACCTTATAAGGGGCCTAGGATCATATTACAGGTGTTAAATTAGGATTAACTTATTAATTTCAAAAATTAGATGCTGTTAGATGCTGTTAGATACTGTTAGATGCCGTTAGACGCTGTTAGATTAAGTTGGATTTGTATAAATTATATTATATGGGTTTCAAATCCCGTAATTAAGATCTAAATGACCTTATAAGGGTCATAAGATCATATTACAGGTGTTAAATTAGGATTAACTTATTAATTTCAAAAATTAGATGCTGTTAGATGCTGTTAGATGCTGTTAGATACTGTTAGATGCTGTTAGATGCCGTTAGACGCTGTTAGATGCCGTTAGACGCTGTTAGATTAAGTTGGATTTGTATAAATCATATTATATGAGCTTCAAATTCCGTAATTAAGGTCTAAATGACCTTATAAGGGGTCTAGGATCATATTACAGGTGTTAAATTAGGATTAACTTATTAATTTCAAAAATTAGATGCTGTTAGATGCGGTTAGATTCCATTAGATGCCGTTAGATGCTGTTAGATGCCGTTAGATGCCGTTAGACGCTGTTAGATTAAGTTGGATTTCTTTAAATCATATTAACTGGGTTTTAAATTCAGAAATTAAGGTCTAAATGACCTTATAAGGGGCCTAGGATCATATTACAGGCTTTAAATTATGATTAACTTATTAATTTAAAAAATTAGATGCTGTTAGATGCTGTTAGATGCGGTTAGATGCTGTTAGATGCTGTTAGATGCTGTTAGACGCTGTTAGATTATGATGATTTTATTAAATCATATAATATGAGTTTCAAATTCTGAATTTAATGTCTAAATGACATTATAAGGGACCTTGGATTATATTACAGGTGTTAAATTAGGATTAACTTATTAATTTTAAAAATTAGATGCTGTTAGATGCTGTTAGATGCTGTTAGATGCTGTTAGATGTTGTTAGATGCTGTTAGATGCCATTAGATCCGATTTTATTCAGAAAATAATAAAATATTAATAAATTTTCAAAAATTCGAGAAAAATAAAAGAACTTGTTATTTTTTAGAGTACCATGATTACATTAACTTTAAATAATATAAAATAACTTCTAATAAAATTTATATTTTCTAACTTTACCAATTATAATGAAATCTTTTTAAAAAATAATTTTTTATACAAAAATTTTTTTAGAAATTTTCAAATGATGAGAAATTATGTCCGCATACATTTTAATATTTCATCTAGCAAATGAATGGAATAGATTGAGATTTTGTATATATATAATACAAATTTTATCAAAAAACCAAACGTACTCACGTTTTTAAGTTATTATACTCTCGCTGTAAAATTACCAAAATGCCCAGCTTCCTTTTTTTTACCCAAGAAAAGTGCTTCCTATGGGTTGGGACTCAAATGACAGCCCCAATTTTTTTCGAAACGATTCCAAACATGAACACCTTAAAAAAGAAATCTTAGTCGTTGACGACATTGAACAAATGCAACCCCCCTCAAAAAAAAAAAAAAAGGTCTCGCGTATCAATTTTCAAGCGAGAAAAGCATGAAGAGACCAACGGACACAACTCTAATTCCACAACGAAGAAGAAAAAGACGAGCGGAGGAGGCGGGACGGCGGGTGCGACGAGGAGGTGGCAGGCGGCTAGGCAGATGGAGGAGGCGGGACGGCGTGCGCGACGAGAGAGGCGGGGAGGGAGAAACCAGAGGCCAGGCGCGCAACGGCGAATGGGCAAAGGGGGAAAGGAAACCAGAGAGCGTAGAGAGAGGCAGAGGGCAGCGGGTTAGGGACGACCTTAGCGTTTGATTTTCGGTTTTTTTTAAATATATATTATCTAAGCTCCGACTCCCGGTCCGACCGCTGGTTCGCCGGTTCGAGCATTTCTATGCAATTGAACCGAACCATATATAAACGAATCGGGAACTGAACTGGTTTCCGGCCACTAGCAATCAGCAAAAAGCAACCTCCCAGCATCCATGGGAAGAAAAGGCTCAAAAACTCCATGACCACGGGCCTTACACTCCACTATTTTTATTATAAATGCGTTCACTTCGTGCTACAAATAAAACCAACTTGCAGAAAATTGAAGCCCACTTTTTAAGCTCTTTAAAACTTACCGATCACGGAAAAAATTTAAAAATTATTTCTTATTTTATCATCAGCTTATATGCTTACAGCATTGCTTCCGTTTGCTAGCAGTACAAAATCCATATTTTTCTTCCGAGCAACAAAGAGATAAAAGAAATCTAGAAGCAATAAAAACAAGGGCGGCGAAACAGCAGAAGTGCTGTTAGAGGTTCTAAGGGGGGGGAGGGGAGGGGAGGGGTGGTAAGGGAATTGAAAGTACAGAAATACTCTTCCAATGCAGTAGCGATTGGAGAGTCATCTCCAAAAGAAGAATCGGACAAAAGGTAGGAATCTCTCCTCTCCCTCAAGTATCTCTGTATAGAGCTTACCCTGCCACAGCCGCCATTCATCAGAAGAAAAAAACCAACCTATGCATAAAAATCCTCATTCCCAAGAGCAAACGGAAAGGGATAGAATTGCAATTCCTTACAAATCCACGGGCAGAATCGCGCCTAGCGTAGCAAACAGGCAAACACCTCATTGCTCTGTGCGTCCGCCTTCAGACAGAGCATCTCTGCATGCCGAATTCAGCACTATCTGTTCTCTCAGTGATAGACAGCTTTTCCCCTTCCTACATGGCGACGATCTCCTTCTCCTGTTATGAGACCAACTTGTTCCCTCGGTTCTCCTATCTTTCTTCGGCTCTTCTTCTCCACTCCGTCAGATGCAGGTTCTCTTTTACATACTCAAATGGAGTCCCAACCCATAGGAAGCACTTCCCTTGGGTAAAAAAAAGGAAGCTGGGCATTTTGGTAATTTTACAGCGAAAGTATAATAACTTAAAAAACGTGAGTATGTTTGGTTTTTTGATAAAATTTGTATTATATATATACAAAATCTCAATCTATTCCATTCATTTGCTAGATCAAATATTAAAATGTATGTGGACATAATTTCTCATCATTTGATAATTTCTAAAAAAATTTTTGTACAAAAACATTTTTTTAAGAAGATTTCATTATAATTAGTAAAGTTAGAAAATATAATTTTTATTAGAAGTTATTTTATATTATTTAAAGTTAATGTAATCATGGTACTCTCAAAAATAACAAGTTCTTTTATTTTTCTCGAATTTTTGAAAATTTATTAATATTTTATTATTTTCTGAATATAATCGGATCTAACGGCATCTAACAGCATCTAACAACATCTAACCGCATCTAACCGCATCTAACAGCATCTAACAACATCTAATTTTTAAAATTAATAAGTTAATCCTAATTTAACACCTGTAATATGATCCTAGGTCCCTTATAATATCATTTAGACCTTAAATTCAGAATTTGAAACCCATATTATATGATTTAATAAAATCATCATAATCTAACAGCGTCTAATCGCATCTAACGGCATCTAACGGCATCTAACCGCATCTAACCGCATCTAACAGCATCTAACAACATCTAATTTTTGAAATTAATAAGTTAATCGTAATTTAACACCTGTAATATGATCCTAGGCCCCTTATGAGGTCATTTAAACCTTAATTACGGAATTTGAAACTCATTTAATATGATTTAAAGAAATCCAACTTAATATAACAGCGTCTAACAGCGTCTAACGACATCTAACGGCATCTAACAGCATCTAACGGCATCTAACAGCATCTAACAACATCTAATTTTTTAAATTAATAAGTTAATCGTAATTTAACACATGTAATATGATCCTAGGCCCCTTATAAGGTCATTTAGACCTTAATTACGAAATTTGAAACCCATTTAATATGATTTAAAGAAATCCAACTTAATCTAACAGCGTCTAATCGCATCTAACGGCATCTAACAGCATCTAACAGCATCTAACGGCATCTAACAGCATCTAACTGCATCTAACAGCATCTAACAGCATCTAATTTTTGAAATTAATAAATTAATCATAATTTAACACCTGTAATATGATCCTAGGCCTCTTATAAGGTCATTTAGACCTTAATTACGAAATTTGAAACCCATATAATATGATTTAAAGAAATCCAACTTAATCTAACAGCGTCTAACGGCATCTAACGGCATCTAACAGCATCTAACAGCATCTAACCGCATCTAACAGCATCTAACAGCATCTAATTTTTTAAATTAATAAGTTAATCGTAATTTAACACCTGTAATATGATCCTAGGCCCCTTATAAAGTCATTTAGACCTTAATTACGGAATTTGAAACCCATATAATATGATTTAATGAAATCCAATTTAATCTAACAGCGTCTAATCGCATCTAGCAGCATCTAACAGCATCTAACAGCATCTAACAGTATCTAACCGAATCTAACCGAATCTAACAGCATCTAATCGCATCTAACAGCATCTAACCGCATCTAACCGCATCTACCCGCATCTAATTTTTGAAATTTTATAAATATTTTACCTAATTTGTGTATTTTGCACAAGATATATAATTAATAATTCATTTCATAACTATGGAAACCTTTCAATAATTTTAAAACTAAATAAATAATAATTAAAAATATTAACTAATTTGAATTAAATAAAATCAAAATTTACGTAAATATATAAAATTGTAAAAATTATTATTTATGTCGCTATAAAACTAAAGTTATAATAAATTATATATAACTGTAATTTATATTTAATATATAAATATATGTTTCTTTTTGGGATTGGTTAAATAATCAATTTCGTAAATAACTACGTTTAATAGAAATTTTATAATGAAAATTATTTAAATTCTATAATAATATTATTACAGATTATATTACAAAAATATAATAATTGTAATTTTTTGTTACTATTATTAATTAAATTAAACAAGAAATACAAATTTATTTACTCCAAATGAACTTAATGTGGACTAATAATTTAATTAAAATTTACGTTGAATATAAAATTTATACAAAATTTTATGTTAACACCTCTAAAAACGATCGCTTGTGTTATATCTCCTGTAAATTTTTTATAAAAAACAAAATATTTTTAGAAATCAAATATTCGTTTTTGATTTAAACCCGCAGATTTATTTTAGAAAATAAAACAAATTATTTATGAACGCCCGTGGGACATATATATTTTCAGAAAATAAAATATTCATTTTTAGGATGCCCGTGGGATAGATATATATTTTCAGAAAACAAAATATTCATTGTTTAGATGCTCGGTGGACAGACATATATTTTTAGAAAATAAAATATTCATTTTTGGACACCCGCGCCACACATGTATATATTTTAGAAAATAAAATATTCATTTTTGGACACCCGCGCCACACATATATATATTTTAGAAAATAAAATATTCATTTTTCAACGCCCGTGGGTCAGATATATATATTTTAGAAAATAAAATATTCATTTTCGGACGCCCGTGGGATAGATATATATTTTCAGAAAACAAAATATTCATTGTTTGGATGCTCGTTGGACAGATATATATTTTTAGAAAATAAAATATTCATTTTTCAACGCCCGCGGGACACATATATATATTTTAGAAAATAAAATATTCATTTTAGAACGCCCGCGGGACATATATATTTTTAGAAAACAAAATATTCATTGTTTGGACGCTCGTGGGACAGATATATATTTTTAGAAAATAAAATATTTATTTTTGGATGCCCGCGAGATTCATATACACATTTTAGAAAATAAAATATTCATTTTTTGAAGCCCCGCGGGACACATATATATTTTAGAAAATAAATTATTCATATTTTAACGCCCGTAGGCCACATATATATATTTTAGAAAATAAAATATTCATTATTTGGACGCTCGTGGGACAGATATATATATTTTGAAAATAAAATATTTATTTTTTGGACACCCGTGGGATAGATATATATTTTTAGAAAATAAAATATTTATTTTTGGAGGCTCGCAGGACACATATATAATTTTAGTAAACAAAATTTTCATTTTTTGAGGCCCGTGGGACATATATATTTCAGAAAAACAAAATATTCATTGTTTAGACCCCGCGGGCACATATATATTTTTAGAAATTAAAATTGTCATTTTTTGAGGCCCGCGGGACGCATATACATATTTTAGAAAATAAAATATAATAATAAAATTTGTCCAAATTATATAATAATGTTATTACAGTTTATATTACAAAGAATATAATAATTGTAATTTTCTGTTACCATTATCTATTAAATTAAACTAGTAATACAAATTTATTTACTCCAAATGAACTCAATGTGGACAAATAATCTAATTAAAATTTACGTTGAATATAAAATTTATACAAAATTTTATGTTATATAACACCTCTAAAAATGTACCCTTGGGTTATATCTCATGTAAATTTTCTATAGACATTTGTTTATTTCATAATTTGTTAGAAATAGATACGTTAGTGAAAAATATTACATTCATAAGTCGTTTTTTAAAAGTAATGCAGCTGAACTTAGATTTCGACGATTCTGAGCATTTTCGGTCAAAATTGGAGCTTTATTTTGACCAAGGAAACAACCCCCGTCATGTATCTGTGTATGGTCTACTCTAATGCGGCAAATGACTTAATTAATCCTAAACTCACTTTCGCACATACATTTGCGTTTCTTATTTATTGTATATTAGGCCAATACTTTTTCTTTCTTTATATCTAGCCAAATTAGGTAATTAATGCCCAAAATACACAAATCAGAAAAGACCAGAAATTTCCATTAAACGATTATTAAAAAAATATGAATAATTCCAAAAAACTTAACTGGCATGCCTATGGAGGGATCTATTGAAACAGATTTGAGAAATATACTTATACACAAATTTTGCACCGAAGATATCTTATTTCGCGTACCACCAGATATATAGTCGGTGTTTTATTTGCAAATGGTATGTTTGTTTTTTTCCGTCCGTTCATTCGTTTCACTTTAATAGTTCGTCGCTTGCTCCGAGCCTCCAACTGCGTACATGAACTTCAAATTTACTTGTGGAAACATTTTTGGGATCGTTATTTAATATAGATTTGCTCAATTTTATTTAAATTTGGATTTTTCAAATTACAGAGTTTTAGGAAAAAGTGTACGAATTATATAAGTTTACAAATCTAATCAAATATTTAATATAATAGCCAAAAAAATTAAATTAACTTAATTGGCATGCCCACTTAGGCATTTACCGGAACAGATGTGGGAGATGTACGCATATCATAAAATTTTCAAAAGATTTTAGAATGGTGCATTATATAAACTGGTATGAAAATTTAAAAATGCCTAGTAAATGTCTCTGTCCCGGTGTGACGTGATGCCGTCGGTTGTTTACCAACCTTGCCGCCGATATTAAATCGTCCGTCCCATTTACAGCTGAGCAGATCAACTGATGTTGTGGCTGAGATTTTTTTATAATTTATGAATTTTTTACCTAATCTATGTATTTTACAAATTAATAATAAATTATTATTCAATTAAATATGTAATTAATTTAAATTGAATAAAATAAAATTTAAATAAATATATATAACTATAATTATTATATTGACTTTTAAAAATAAAATTGTATAAATTATATTTATTTAAATTAAATTACTATAATTAACATTTGATAATATAAATATATATGAATTTTTGGTACTGGTTTAATAATTAAGTAATATAATCTATAACATAATTTCAACATATAAACATGCATTCAAACATAAAAATAAATAATATAAAATAAAATAATTGCTTTTTTGAAAAATGAAGAAATGCAAAATATAAAATAAACTATTCCATTAATATTTTTATTACTTAACTTTTATTTATTCATTTTAGTATAACAAGTGTGAATTGAAATGATAGGTAGTCACAAAAAAGCTATCAATTATTGTCATTTCTGTTAAATAAAAACTTTACAAAAATTCACCCAATATTATCTCTAATTTTGTTGAATTAAATTAATTTGAATTGAAGCTCCATGAAAAATGAATTAATCAAATAATCCAACTTACTTTTTAGAACAAAGTGATGGTACAAATATTTGACAAATATTTATTTCAACACCAACAATGGCCAATAATGAAGCCCAAGATAAATAATTCCAAAAATTATTTTTAATGTAAAAAATAAATAAAAATTTTTGGACGCCCACGGGACACGTATATATTTTTATAAAAATAAAATATTCATTTTTTGAAGCCCGCGAGACACATTTAAATTTTTATAAAACATTATATTCATTTTTGGACGCCCACGGGACATGTATATATTTTTATAAAAACAAAATATTCATTTGTTGAGACCTGTGGGACATTTATATATTTTATAAAAACAATACATTCATTTTTTGAAGCCCGTGGGACACATTTAAATTTTTATAAAATATTATATTCATTTTTGGACGCCCACGAGACACGTATATATTTTTATAAAAATAAAATATTCATTTTTTGAGGCCCGTGGGACATTTATATATTTTTAAAAAATAATATATTCATTTTTGGACGCCCGCGGGACACGTATATATTTTTATAAAAACAAAATATTCATTTTTTGAGGCCCGTGGGACATTTATATATTTTAAAAAAATAATATACGTTCATTTTTGGACGCCCGCGGGACACGTATATATTTTTATAAAAACAAAATATTCATTTTTTGAGGCCCGTGGGACATTTATATATTTAAAAAAAACAATATACGTTCATTTTTGGAGGCCCGTGGGACACATTTAATTTCTTAAAAAACAAAATATTCATTTTTGGACACCCGCGGGACACATATATATTTTTATAAAAATAAAATATTCATTGTTTGAGGCCCGTGAGACATTTATATATTTTATAAAGAAAAACATTCATATTTGGAGGCCCGCGGGACACATTTAAATTTTTAAAAAACAAAATATTCATTTTTGGACGCCCGCGGGACACATATATATTTTTATAAAAATAAAATATTCATTCTTTGAGGCCCGTGGGACACATATATATTTTTAGAAAACAAAATATTCATTTTTGGACGCCCGCGGGCCACATATATATTTTTATAAAAACAAAATATTCATTTTTTGAGGCCCGTGGGATATTTATATATTTAAAAAACAAAACATTCATTTTTGGAGGCCCGCGGGACACATATATTATTAGAAAACAAAATATTCATTTTTGGAGGCCCGTGGGACATTTATATATTTTAAAGAAACAAAACATTCATTTTTGGAGGCCCACGGGACACATATATATTTTTAGAAAATAAAATATTCATTTTTGGACGCCCGCGGGACACGTATATATTTTTATAAAAACAAAATATTCATTTTTTGAGGCCCGTGGCACATTTATATATTTTGAAAAAACAAAACATTCATTGTTTGAGGCCCGCGGGACACATATATATTTTTAGAAAACAAAATATTCATTTTTGGACGCCCGCGAGACACGTTTTTAATTTCTTAAAAAACAAAATATTCATTTTTTGAGGCCCGTGCAACATTTATATATTTTTAAAAAATAAAACATTCTTTTTTGGAGGCCCGCGGGACACATATATATTTTTAGAAAATAAAATATTCATTTTTGGAGTCTCGCGGGACACATATGTATTTTAGAAATACAAAATATTCATTTTTTGAACGCCCGCGGGACATTTATATATTTTAGAAAAATAAAATATTTATTTTTCTAGGCCCGCGGGACACATATATATATATTTACAAAATAAAATATTTATTTTTAGAGGCCTGCGGGACACATATATTTTAGAAAACAAAATATTCATTTTTGGACGCCCGCGGGACATATATATATTTTTATAAAAACATAATATTCATTTTTGGAGGCCCGCGGGACACATATATATTTTTATAAAACAAAACATTCATTTTTGGAGGCCCGCAGGACACGTATATATTTTTAGAAATTAAAATATTCATTTTTGGAAGCCCGCGGGATACATATATATTTTTAGAAAACAAAATATTTATTTTTGGAGGCCCACGGGACACATATATATATTTAGAAAATAAAATATTCATTTTTGGAAGCTCGCGGGACACATATATATTGCTTACTAATGTTCAAATTCTAGATATAATTAAAATTATCAGGTTAATAAATATTTGTATCAAATTGAGACTTTGTATAAAAAAAATTTCTTTAACATTGCCAAGGAGCTATTGCTCCCTGACATATATGAGAATCGAAACCCGGCTCCTTGGAATACAAGCCTATATGTGAAAACAACGTGCACTTCATTATTATGTTATCTATTTTTTAAAATTATGAATGTCCACATGTAATAGGCACACCATACTATGGCCATGATGTCTACATTTTTATTTTTGGCTGTCGAGATATAAAATGTGCTTCATGTTTTATTTTTTGTTTATAATTTAAGCTATAATAATAAAATTTTAAAAAACTAAATATTAATTTAAATCAAATTAAGTCAATATAAAAATTCAATTTAATAAATATTCTACCATATATAAACTTTATAAAAAATCTTTTGCAGTGGCCATAGTATGGGTTACATCTGCAATAACCCATATCGTCAGTATATTACCTTTGTTGCCTATGCGGTAAACTAAAACTAATAAAACTAAATTAATAATAAATAATAAGTTCAATGAAATTAAAATTGAAATAAATTGAATGTGTTGTAGATGATTTTTATTTTTATTTTTAAATTTGTTCTAAATTGAATATTAACAAATAAAATTTTATAAATTTGCTCGGCCACCATCATCATAAATAACAGCTCAATGCCAAGAGAAGTATCAAAATTATTATATTGACAAAAATTATATCGCCTTTGCTTTTTATTTTAAAATTCATAATATTAAAATTCTAGATATAATTAAAAAATATTCATAAAATAAATATTAATTTAAATACAATCTAAAATAAAATTGAATAGATATAAAATAATTATTTTGATATTTTAGATCAAAATAAATAATTTTTACTTATTCAATCAAATAGTAGGTTAAAAATTATCATTGATAAATTTGAACTATATTTATTTTAATCGATATATTATGGATAGATAAATTCCATATACTACAATAGGGGGTATATTTTTGAACGAAACTTATAAGTTAAAGATGTTTTTAAAAAGCCAATAATTTTTTTATGGGTAATGTAGAACATCACATTTAATATTACATATCAAGCTCATTCATATATGGAAAGACTCAAAACTACACTAGCAGTATGAGAATCAATGCACGTACCATGCCTAATTGGCAAAGTCAATAGTTATTAGGTAATATAAAAAATTATGAAAATAGAAAGTAAGTATTTTGTTAATATATATTTTAGAATTTTTTAAAATATTGAGGTGATATTATGATTACATTTAATATCCAACTTTTTTGTTTTTATTTTTCAAACAAACTTTTAAATTTATAAAATATATCTTGCTAATATTCTTAATTTTTTTGATATACGTAGAAATGTATAATACATTTTTAGAAGAAATTTAACTTTTAAAAATAATATAAAAGAAGAAACTAATAAATATAAAGGTAAATAACATAAATATAACATAAATGCATATGAAAATAATATAATTTTGATATATAAACATGCATTCAAACATAAAAAAAAATTGCCCTTTTATTTTTTAAAAAATTAAGAAATCTAATCTAGATATATCCAACAAATCTTTAGAACTTTAATTGCTTATTTGTTTTCATGTAAATGCTACCATGTAATATTTTTTTATAAAAAAAATACAAGGTAATCCTACCAACCTTTATCCAACATGGCTTTTTCCTTTTCTACCTTTAAAAGATTTAGATTAAGATTACAAAACTAATTAAGTAATTAATGATATATAAATAGGCAGGAATATGATTTCAGATAGGCCACAAGAGCACGTAATATGGTGCTCCACCATCTTCAACCCATTCCCGTTCTCAACCCATCTGTCGGCGATGGCAAGAGACATCTTCTCCAGCTAACAAGTAGCATGGATCAAAAGCTAAATCCTTCTGCACCTTCTCTGACATCAATCGACAATGCATGTCTTAAATCCAACATCTGAACAATGTCACCCCCTTTCCAAAGACCCATCAGCCATGAAAGCTAGAGCTCGATTTTCCTCTTAGAATCAACAAATGATTAGCTTCAACAGAAGCATAGATTATGTGGACCTCCGATTAGAAAAGCTAGAGCATCTTCATCATCCTAAAATGAGGCATCTGTAAAAACTACAAAACCATCTTGTCACCAGCCTCCGTCCACATAGCAGCAAATCGTAGCTTTCTAACAATCCAACCCCTGTTTCCATCTTAGAACAGCAGCTTCCGGCCCAAAATTCGGCAACAAATCCAAGCAATCCATTGCTAGCAATGCCTCATTCTTCAAAGACGGTGACTATGAAAACTTTTTCGGTTTCAGCAGCCATAAAGTCAACTAAGATTCGATTGGCCAAACATCCCTTTCGTTGATCTCTAATCTACTACCCATCTGAGTTTGGTAGCAGATGGAGGAGGAAAGGACTTGAGAGAAAGGAGGCGACCGGCGAGCAGAAGCACACGAATACCCCCTTTCCAAACTTTCGACTACCGAAAATACCCAAGTACATCTCATCCGTCAAGCTGAAATCAACGGTGGATATGACGCTTCCCACGAGAAAAACGCAGAAAGCGCTTCCTATGGGTTGGGCCTCTCTTTTGTTGTACGCTACTCTTCCTAGGTCGATGACTAAGGAGACAGCTTCCTTTGCAAGCTATTGACCTAGAGGCCCAACCCATGGGAAGCACTTCCCATGAGAGAAAAAAAGGAAGCAGAGCATTTTGGTAATTTTACACAGTGAGTATATTTGTATAAAAATGTGAGTATGTTTGGTTTTTTGATAAAATTAGTATTATATATATACAAAATCTCAATCTATTCCATTGAATTGCTAGATCAAGTGGTAAAATGTATGTAGACATAAATTTTCATTATTTGAAAATTTCTAAAAATATTCGTATACAAGTACAAACATCCAGAATATGGCTTCAGCTGTCTTGTGTCTCTTGAGAATGATGAAGACATCAACAACATGATGGAGGAATTTTCTCAAAACAATGGCCCCATCCAACTCTTTGTTTTTGAAACCCAAAAAATACTTCCTCTCCACAAGGCAATCATCCCTGGGTATTAAATTTGTCAGAGATGTGGTCATTTGCACTTATCAATTGATTATGCATGCAGCTCATTCTTTTACTTTATTTCTCATAATTCTATGTGTTGGAATCTTAATTTGGAGCAGTACTGGTAAAGAAGTCGAGGAGAATCATCAGGGAAGCAAAGAAATGCCATGACCTAATTCCAGTATGAATATCAATGCTGAGACTGCAGGTGTGTCCACTGTTGGCTTGCAATCAGGAATGGAAAATGAACTTGCGATGGATAATCGTAGCACAACTACCAACAACCATACTGATCATGGTTATGCCAGTGATACATTACTAGCGTCAAGAATGGAACTAGAAGAGGGCCGGGAAATGTCATTCCAACCTAATGCCAAGACCGCAGGTATGACAACTGATGACTTGCAATTAGAAATCGATCATGAGTTTGGGACAGATAATAATAATTTACCTAGAAATGATAGAATTGAATATGGTTGTGCAGATGATATGTTGCTGCCATTGCAGTCGGGAATGGAAATAGAAGAGGGTCAAGAATTTCTAGATGAAAATGCTTTCCACAAGTTCTTGAGGCAGTATGCCATAAATTTAAATTTTGAATACAAGAGAACTAGGTCGGGACATGGCCGTTTTGCTGCAAGTTGCATTAAAAAGGATTGCCCATGGAAGATTCGGGTTCTTAGGCTCTCTAACCAGTCTGCCTTCAAAATAAAGTCTTTAGAAAGAAAGCATACCTGCGACTTAGGCAAGCATTTGGAAAGGACGACCCATCGTCAGGCTACAATGGAATGGATTGCTGATATTGTTGAAGATGGGAATTACTTGCAATGTGCTCCGGAATTTGTTACTGACTTGATTAAGAAAAAATATGGGTTTAACATCAACTATCATAAAACTCGGAGAGGCATAAAGTTGGCTTGCAAAAGAAGGAATTCTGTTGGCAACAGTTGTCAAGGTTACGATAGTGATTACAATGTCGAGAAGATTTGTGAAGACATTAGGAGAACAAATCCCGGAAGCAGAGTAAAGCTGCAGAGCAGATCAGCAGATGGTAATTATTTGAAACTCTTTATTTCATACGAGGCTGCGGCCATCCCGATCTTTCGAATGGTAGGCAGATGAACCGTCGAACTTTTTCGTGTGAAGGTAGGAGTGAAAAGGCCATTTGTTTGGCTCTTAGCCAGGGGCCGTGATATAGACCAAAGAGCCCTTCTACTTGCGTACGGGTTTATTGAGTTCGACGAGGAGGAGGAGGATCTGCTTGAACATTATAAATGGTTCTGCCAGGAGCTGTTCGATATTTTGTGCCGAATAACGAATTTGGTATTTATCGTAGATTATACCCATGACGGAAAGGTTCTAGAAGTGGTTCGATTTGTCTTTCCACACTCGCATTGCAGATTCGATTGGTCTTCATTTGAAATGGCAATATCCAACAAGTTCGATACTCTGGATCCTTCTCTTTTATGGCTTGCAATGATAACAGTGGAACAGTCTGCGTTTGACAGAAAGATGAGTGAGATATGGGAGCAGTGTGGAGAAGCATGGGAATTTTTGAAAAATGTCAACCCTGAGTACTGGGCTCGATCTCACTCTAAAGGAGATTCAGGTATTTATATGTTTTTAGTTCCGTTATCAGTAACAAAGGGCAGGCATAAGGAAGACGTGTCAATCGTTGAGTTGGTGGAGCATTTGCATAATTTAATGATGGAGAGATTTACAGAACGGGTTAAGATCAGTTCAAGCTGGAAGAGCATCTTACTACCGAGACATGAAAATTACCATTCGATTGTTGCAATTTCAAATTCAATGATTTCCCGTGCTACTAATCGAGTGACATTTCTAGTTTCCTATTTGGGCTCTGATAACTGCGAGGAAGTGGATATTGAGATGCGACAATGCTCTTGTAATCTTTCGCAACTGTTCGGCGCCCCATGCTATCATGCCGAAACAGTTATAAAGGCTTTACAGCTGAATAGATACGACTACTGGGATGATTGCTACAAAACTACTGTGTACAAGGAAGCTTATTCGCAAGCGGTTATCCATCCGCTCCGAAGAAGACGCCTCAAAAATAAAACATTGTTGAATGGAATGATAGCTCGTTTCATATAATTTCTTTCATTTTTAAGAGATCGATTATTGATCAAAATTTTAATTTGTTTACTGTATTTAATATTATTTGCTCAGCCAATAGAATAAGTTTTGTCCAAATTAAATATGGGCATAAGCTATATTAGTTTAAAATAGATATATTTATGTGTAAATTAAGAAAAATGTTTAAGTTTATTTACTTATGTATTAGAATGTGATAATACTTGCTAAAATCATTTATCTATATTGTAATGATATTTTAAATGGCTTAGATTTGAAAATATTACTTAAAAATTGCTTGTTAGTATTAAATTATTTTATTATATTGATTTTACATATTTATAAATAAGTCTATATATAGTGATACTAAATAAATGAGAAAATTTTCATGATGATATAAATAATACTAAATACAATAGATGAAATAGATTTTCAATTGACTATTAAGATATTAAAAATGAAGAAAATTACAAGAAGAGTAGTTTCACGAAAGCGTAGACATTGAGGTACCAATCGAAATACTATGTTACCTGGTTTTGCTTAAGAGGCTACTATTCGTCCCCTATCAAGAATATTTTCAGAGTCGTATAATGTCCAAGTACATTGATCAGCTGCCGGTTGGGTTGTGATAGCTACTGATGTGATTTTCTATCTTAATATCTGATAATTTATTTCACCATTTTTTGAGTTATGGGACAATGAGTCTACTTCTTATTATTAAATCAACCTCCGCTTTGTAAGAGAAGTCATGTGATATGACAAAAGAAATTTATATTTGATTATTCATACTTTCTCTAGTACAGTAGATGAAACAACTTGAATAGATCAGTTTGATGAGTACAATGGTGGAAAGGAGCTATGCTAACTTATGAAGAAGAGATCTCACTGATTCTCTCTCTCTCTCTCTCTCTCTCTCTATATATATATATATATATATCTTAGTTTGAATTATGAATCTCTCTTTTAGCATCAATTTATGAGCTAAAGCCAACTTGCATTGATAGTATTTATCACCCAACTAGTGGATGTGAATTTTGATCATCTCTATTAAATCGAAAGATGAATGCTTCATTGCAATTTTTTATCCTCGATTTATGTTCTATTATAACTACCGTATATCTATAATTTGAAATGATAGTTTTAATGTACTTAGAGATGTGTTTTTTCATTATGGAGCTATTTCTGTTCACTCGAATTTAGGATATTTTTTTTGTAAAGAGCTATACTGGGGAGCTTTTTCTTTTCCTTGTATGAAGCTATCTTTATATGAATAAGATGTGTGTTGTTGTTGTTGTTGTTGTTGTTATTGTTTTGTATGAAGCTCTATGGTAGTATAAATATAAAATTTTTAAGAATATTGGAGAACCAATTAAGATCATAATTAGAGGACAATGAAGAAATAAATTCTGCTATTTTTCTAATTACAATGTGCGTCAAACCTAACCTGCCAAAGATTTTCAATTCTCTCCAAATTTTTTAATAATAAAGACAACACTGAAGGAGAAATCTTGAGACTCCCCATTAATAAAGCAGCCGACGCTGCTCATATATGCAAAACCCGTTTGCATTGGGAATTCACGGGAAGACCAGGACAAAATTAGCATCCCACATGACTTTATGATATTGGTTGGTTAGGATTGTTATGATTTTTAATTTGTAAAACTTCGAGTATTGACAATGATACCTATACTTAGGATGGGCATGATTATTTGCATCCGGTTGCAAATGAGGTCATTTGTGACCAGACTAAAAATATTTTTTATTTATCTCTATAAATTAAGTTTTATTATTTTCATAAAATATATATTTATTTTGTATTTTCAAACATAGAGATATTTTAATTATTTAAAATAACTAAAATACCTTTGTATTTAAAAATACAAAATGCATATATACATATTTTTTAAAATGATAACACTTAGTTTATAAATTAAATACATCTATATTAACAATTGTATAAAAAATTAAAAAAATAAATAGAATATTTGTGGCCCAGCCGCAAATATGAGAAACACGTTTAAAGAGAGTGAAATCATTACAAGCAAAAATCAAAGCATCAAATTCAGAAAAAAAGAAAAAACGCCCACATGCAGAGCAACATTACGTGGGAAAACATTTATATTAATAAGAGGAAAAACGACGAGAAAGATAAAAGATCATTCAATCAAATGACAAGGTTACAATAGTGAAATAAATGCATTCATCCTCACAACAAAAATAAATATATAAAATACGAAGTATATTAACGAGCTAGGCCTACTAACAAATAAACCCACTCGCGAAATACAAGACAGCATCAACCAATAGTTAAAACTACTTGGATTACTCTTGCTAATTCTAATTCATTCTCTCCTCCCGTAACATTGATTGGTCCCCAACCAAGCGCCTCTAAAGTCTTGATATGCTTATTTCCACATGGAAAATTAAAAAAAGGATGGCCAAATGTCACAGTCATGCACATCATAAGTTGGTTAACCAAGGAGGATGGTCGTTCTGAGAAGGCATTTTGCAGCCATGGTCTCTTATCGTCTAGTTCTCCAAAAACCACCGGCCAATCCGTAAAATGAAATTAAATACCTTTCTTAGGTCAATATGTTGGACTAGGAGTGCAACTTGGGTCGGGTATGTTCGGGTAAGGGTGGAACGTACTCTTATCCATTTTTTAAAAACCTCTACCCTACCCTATTTTAGATCGGGTCGGTCCGGAGCCCAACCTGCCCAATTTTTTCAGAAGCAGGTCGGTTCCGGTTCGGTTCTAAATCGGTTCCTAAAGAAGTTATACATTCGAATACATTAAATATATATGTAGAGATAAATATATGAATCTATATACCTGCGAGTCCTATATTTCTGATAGTTGAGGACAAAGACCAGAGCAAAAATTATATGAGATGAAAATATCAAATCTCAACAACCATGTACCACACCCCTAGGAACTGCAAATTGAAATGTCATGGTTGAGAAAATAGGATGTTGCAATTACAAATACCAAGTCAAAACTTATTAATTCAGAAATTACAAATCAGTGTTTCTTACAGTTGATTAACAGCACTTCCAGCACACTGTCTAGACGAGGAAGCCTGGCAAGTTTGGATCCCTAAAATGAACAAAAATATGTACTTAGAATATCAATCCATCAATAAAGGGGGAATTGGCTTAATTAGATTTTGATTCTTTCTATAGAAATAAAAATTACCAAGAAAATAGACATCTGATGAGGAAACATATAAACTACAAATAAACCAAATAAGAATAGACAAAAGATTACCTCACAACAGTGATAGTTTGGATCAGGAAGCTGAGTTGAATAAAATTTAACAATCTGTAGAATTTGACAAGCTTGCAAAAAAAGTAATAAATAAATAAAATTGACAGCATAGTTCTAACAAAAGCTATTGGGCATTTAGGTGTGGGGATAATGTATTTATGTGTTATCCACTGTTCAAATGAATGTCTTATTTGTACATAGTGAGTAAAAGAAAATGAAGTATGAGGACCTTCAGAAAATGAAGTATGCCCATGGTCTTCATGGCCCTCCTAAGGATGTCGCTAGGCCAAAAGAACGAGTGCAGTTAAAACATACACTTTAAAAGAAAGAGGGGGAAAAAAAGAAAAGAAAATGGAGAAGACAGTCGCCAAGAGTACAAGACCATCTTGCTTAGCTCTGTAAAAGACCCAAAACCTGCAAAGGTAAAACATAGAGGTTAACATGTGGCCCCGGTGCAACCTCTGTTATATATCGAAAATTCAAAAACACATAAGACCTGCAGAAAAAAATGCAGCCATGGATTCTCCAAGAACTAAGTTGTCACAGTGAGTAGAAACGACCAACATAGGTTTAGCAGTGTAACATCTTCCAGAACAAAACCATGTTTTAGTTGGAGAAGTGATTAAAATGTCAAGAGCCATCCCATGATTGCCTTACATTGGAAAAGTAACGATTTTGGAGATTTTTTTAAAATAAAAAAGAGCTTTTCGGTCAGATCCTTCGATTTGAATATAATCATATGCTCAAATAGAAAAACTAGGGTTTTAAAGGACAGAAAACATACCACATGATGACGCACAAGCCCTTCCGTGTGACGACATGTCATCTCTTTGGCGCATGAAGAGTCATGCCCTTGTACGTCATGTCGTGCCCTTTGCCCATCTCACTCTCGCTCTTCTACTGCTGAATGACGGGAGAGGAGAGGCCAAGAGGGATAGTCGGATAGAGGAGTAGGTGCCAAACAGCAATGCGCCGATTCGCCGCCAAGGGAGAGAGAGAGAGAGAGGGGGGGAGGCTGTCGACGCTGAGGGAGAGACCGAGAGAGAGAGGGGAGAGCGACGACGCGGGAGAGGAGAGAGGCGCGACAGTCGACAGAGAGAGGCCGAGAGGGGAAATTTTAGGGTTTTGGACCTTTGGTATTAGGTATTATTTTGATTATATATATTATAATAATATATAATCCGGGTCGGTTCCGGGTACCCAGCACCGAAACCGACCATACCCAAATTTGAATGGGTAATTTAACCCCGTAACCGAACCGACCCTAAATAGGGTACTCAGTGGGTAAATCCGCGGGTACTCAGACCAAGTTGCACCCCTATGTTGGACCCCGCCATCTTTCTTTGTTTCTGTTGCCCGCATCTGTAAAGCTTATTGATTTCATTTGCTCATTTATTTCATACAAGTTCACCCTCTCCATTTCTGGTTATACATTCTAATGATCAAGTAATGTTTCAATGCATTTTGATGGATTTTCAAAATTGATGGGTTCAAAAAATTGTTAACTCTAGGAGTATTTAACTTATGTATTAAGTTCTACCATTTTGGAAGTATATAAATATATTTTTAAATTTTTTAAAAATAGGAGTATTTTAGTCATTTAAAAATGACTAAAACCTCCTCTATTTTTAAAAAAATAGGTACACATGTTTCCAAAAATAGTAAAATTTGATTTATAGATTAAATAAATACACGTAGATCAATAGTTTTAAAAATATATTTAAAAAAATGAACTTTTGCACCCTGAGATATTGAAAAATTACTCTTAAAGATCAGCTAGTACCCATAAATAGAGTTGTAAAGACACCTAAGTAAGTTGTTCTTTCCTCCTTCAATAGGACTATACTTGTATGGGTCGTGTGAGTCTCAATACTTTTACTGGGTTATTGATAAACTTTGTAATACCTAATTTTGCATTGCATTACTTTCTTCTTGACATCCAAACATTAAGGTTCTTCATAAATCATTTCTCGTTTTGTTGATGGTGAATATTGAATCGAATGATACGGCTTCTTTTGTTTTTCTTTTGGTTTTTCATAAATTATATGGACGGCTTCTCCTGCTGCATTGGATTCGAAACAGTTATACTTTTGATTCAGGAGTAAGTCACGTTCCGAATGGGAGGAATTCGAATCTTTCATCTAGTCGGAAATTACATCAGTTCATTTTTGGATGGTGTAAGAAATGGTGCAACCTCAAAAATTGCCCACGTTTTCTATATCCATTTTCGCCTTTGATGATAGGCTACTGTTTGATTGATTGGTTGATTAAAAAATGCAGTCATATTTCTTTTTATGTTTCGTTTTCCCGCAACTTTTGGTTTTCACAGCAGCATAGATATCCCAATGAAGCTGTTTATACTAGACTACAAATTCAAATTGATTTGCGAAGCTTAAGCTAGACAGAAGATCAAGTTTAGTTATTGGAATTTTACATCTTTGATATATAGATTCACGTTCTATTGGCCTTTTTGGTTGGACCTTTTGTCACCAATTTAACTAGCAAGCCACGAATTGGCCATAGGAAGAGAGACGACTGCTACAAGAAGCATTGAGAGATGGACGGTTTGAGCTGCCTTTAACTAAATTTCCTCGTTGAAGATGCATTGATACTGGCGTGTAGTGTGTTGAAGTATGATTCAAAGCTCTCATTGCTGCATCTGCCTATTTTCTTACATTCTCAGCAACGTGTCCATGTTCTCCATACTTGCTACAGCATGTTCTGACGTGTAACAGTCCATTAGTCTAGCACCTCCGCATTATCCCTTTTTTCTGCAGCATTTTCATGTAGTTAAACGTGCATAGACAGTTACTTGTATGGTTGTAGGCTATAAATAGGCAAGCTGTCTTCTTCTTTTTGAGTAGCCACATATATATCCAGACAATTCAGATAGTGCATTCCTCTTTTATTTTCCCTTGCAAATACCCTACAGTTTGCATTTGTCTCCCAACTGTTTGAGTTTCTGCCTCTTAGAATTTCTGCTTCAACAAATTTGGTATCGGAGACCGGTTCCATTCCTTGCCAAATTGAGAGATGACTAGTAATGGAAATGCAATGAATGCTGCACAACCACTCATTCCCGTCTTCAAAGGAAAAAGCTATGAATTATGGAGCATCAGAATGAAGACTCTACTGAAGTCTCAAGATTTATAGGACTTAGTAGAAAGTGGGTATGCAGATCCTAATGATGAGAATAGGTTGAAAGACAACAAAAAGAAAGACTCCAAGGCATTGGTGATCATTCAGCAGGCTGTCCATGATAGTGTTTTCTCAAGAATTGCAACACCGACTACTTCAAAGGATGCTTGGTTAATTTTGCAAAAGGAGTTTAAAGGTGATTCAAGAGTAATTTATGGTAAAACTACAATCTCTTGTGATTTTGAAACTCTATTTAATTGTACAGGACTTTCTGATGTAGGATGGGTAGAGAAGAAAATAGAAGAAAGAGGAAGGAACCTCTAGAGATGAGAAGTGAAGAAAGAAGGTAGAAAGAACAGATGAATAAGGAGAGAAGAGTAAGAACAAGTAGAAGAAGACTAAAGAACACTTTAATAAATCTCAAAACTGATGCCCCTTTAGAGCTTACAAGAGCTGTATTTATATGTGAACATACCACATAATCGTAGCAAATAAAATCTTTCTAGAAAAAGAAATATATATTTTAAGTAAACTTCTTAAGGAAGTAAACTTAAAATAGATACTTGCTTATTTTAAATAGATTCTAAAATATCTTATGAAAATCCTTCTAGAAAAGGAAGTTGTATATTTTAAGTAAACTTCTTAAGTAAGTAAACTTAAAATAGATATATACTTATTTTAAACAGATTCTAAAATATTATAGGAATCTTCTAATATCTTTCAAAAATAGCAAAATAAAATCTCTCTAAAATATCCTAGGATTATTTCCCTTTTACAAAATTCTTGCGCCTAGAATAGATAAATTTGAAATTTCTTGCTATTTTCATCAATTCTCCCCGGCTTCGAAAAACTCGCCACTGGAGAGTTCTGACTTTGATACTGCTCAAGAATATTTGGATCCAAGTGGCGTAGGTCATCTTCAGTAACCCATGTAGCATTAGAATCAAGCTTGTTTTTCCACTTGACAAGAAATCTTTGCATAATGCCCGATCCAGTAGTGACAAGTTCATCTTGTAGGATATTCTCTATATGATCTGAAAAAGTAGATGGTACTCGTGGAAGTATAGGCACATGTGGTGATGTTGAACTGTTATCTGTTGAAATTCCTGCAGACAAACTTGGAGGCTCAAAAGTACCTCGGTAAGGAAACAAATCCTCTATATTGAAAGTAGAACTAATTCCTATATCTGAAGGCAAATCAAGTTCATATGCATTGGATCCCAATTTTCTTAAAACACGAAAGGGTCCACTGGCTCGTGCATGCAACTTTTTAAAAGAATTTTTAGAAAATCTTTCTGGATGGACATGAACCATGACATAATCCCCAACATCAAACTCTTATTTTCTTCTATAAACATCTGTAGCAAGCTTATAATTTTCATTACTTAGAGTAATCTTTCTTCTAATATCAGCATGAATATCTCGAATGTGTTGAGCAAAAGATTCAGCAGTACTAGATGAACGGGTATCAATGGGTAAAGGAATTAAATCGATGGGAGCTCGAGGACTATAACCATAGACAATTTCAAAAGGAGATTTTCTAGTAGAACAATTGACTGAATTGTTGTATGCAAATTCGGCAATAGCCAATAAAGAATCCCAAGTTCCAATATGTTCTCCCACCAAAGTCCTAAGTAGATTTCCCAAACTCCGATTGACTACCTCAGTTTGGCCATCAGTTTGTTGATGAAAAGCAGATGAAAATTTCAATTTGGTACCCGAAAGTTTCCACAATGTTTTACAAAAATAGCTTACAAATTTAACATCCCAATCAGAAACGATGGAAGTTGGTAAACCGTGAAGCGTAACAATTTCTCTAAAGAATAATTTTGACATATATGAAGCACAAGCAGATTTCGTACATGGGATAAAATGATCCATTTTCAAAAATCTATCAACTACCACAAGAATTGAATCAAATCCTCGAGAGGTTTTAGGCAATCTGAGAATAAAGTCCATACTAATGTCTTGCCAAAGAATATGTGGTATAGGCAGAGAAGTGTATAGTCCAGTGTTTCTCTTTTGAGCTGTATTTGCGTCCTCTTTGGCTACTATAGCTAGAATGAGTCCTGAATCTTGTCCTTCTTTTTCAAATTGTTTTCTTGTAAGAATATGCAAAGGTCGTTTTTTAGATGAATCAACTGGAGACTCTTTGTGGGATCTATCACTTTCTTTAGGTTTAGCAGGCTTCAAAAGGATAGATTTTCCATTATGCTTAATAATATAGGTGTTGGGTTGCCCATAATGAATTACTTTTAAGTCATATAGCCATGGTCGACCAAGAAGAATATGAGCCACATCCATGCGTAGCACATCACACCAAATATGATCAGAATAATCACCCATCGATATAGGAACCAAGCATCTTTCATTAACAGGAAGTGTAGTTTTGTCTACCCATGCTACACGATATGGATGAGGATGTGGTTCAATTTTCAAATTCAATCTGGCTATAGCTGATTTGGTAATCACATTCATGGAACTACCTCCATCTATAACAATCTTGCATACTATATTCCCACATTTAAAAAATTGATGAAATATATTTGTATGTCTCCAATCACTATTTGAAAAAGTAGTCAAAATGCAACACATAATTTTTTAATTGCAAGCCCTCATTATAGCTATAGTCTTCATCAAGTTCACAATCCGATGGTTCCTCAAAAGTTTCAGCAACTTGATCAATGATCACGTCTTCATGATCCTTTACGTGATTAATTGTGAGTGTGTGCTGAGGACATTGTGATGCAATATGACCTTTACCCCCACAACGAAAACATGGACCATTAATCCGCTTACTAATGGCATCAAATCGAGAAACTGGATTACTCTTTTCCCTACTTGTGTATTGTTCAGGCAATGGTTTAGTTGTTCCTTGAAAAGACGTTAGATTAGAATTTAATTTGGATACCCTTGTCTCTCCAGTTTGTGGAATCAAACGTTTGTTAGTGAAAGATTTTTGAAAATTTTCCAATTCTAAAGCTTTATAATATGCGTCTTCCACAGAAACAACTGAATGCAATTTCAACAAAGTTTTGATTTCTGGTTTCAAGCCATTGATAAACTTTGTTCGTGTAACCCAAGGATCTTCCTGTATTCCACATTTCATTTTTAAATCTTCAAACTTATTAAGATAGTCAGTTACACTTAATGATCCTTGTCTTAAGTTAACCAGTTGTTCCAATAGTTGAGTCTGATGATATTCAGGAAGGTATTTCTCTTTCAATTTAGCTTTCATTTCAAATCATGTTGTGATAGGTACTCCTATGCATTGACTTTCATCTAGAACCCCTTGCCAATAGCGTTTGGCAGACCCAACAAGTTTCATTTTTGTAAATCTCAATCGTTGGGCATCATCCATATCATACCAACAAAAAACATCTTCCATGTCTACCAACCAATCTAAGAAAGCATTAGGGTCTAGACGACCGTTATAACTAGGAGCATCTACCTTGACTTATTTTGCCACCCAAGAATTATCAGTTACACGCCGTTGTTGTTGTGGAAAAGGTATATTATAATTTCTCTGATAGTTCCCATGTCTAAGATTATTTGCAAAATCAATTTCATAAAAATTATTGTCGTCTTCATGATTTTCCAAATTTGTATGCATTTCTGAAATATGTGAATGCTCTGGGTTATGATGACCTTTAGCATGTATGTTTGGATTTTGGAGAAGACCAGTTATGATAGGAGAGCTACTAGAAGCATGAGTATTGTGTGATTGACCATTTCGAAATGATTGTCCAGTCTCAATCATAGGACGTTTTCCAACAATTTCAGTCAACCTGTTTACTGAGGTAATGAGAGATTGAATGGAAGAGGTAGTTTCTTTTTGAAAATCTTCTTGCTTCTGGGCCAAGGTATCCTAAAAGGTTGTTAAAGATTCAAATCGATTATCAATAGAATTGGATAAAGCTTCGAGTTCGGCATTTAATTCAGCATTAGTTTGCATGGTGACTCAAAATTCAACTTATGCTGATATAGGAAAGACTTACTACTAAGAATGAATTTTTTCTCTCTTTTTTTTAAAGGTTCAAAAGCAAAGAACTTGATTGAAATAGATATGAATTAAGTACTTTCAACTAGAGAAAATGTACCTATTGAGGTCCAATATTACCAAGTTTAGCAAGAGACAACTTGAAAGTAATTTCAGCAACTTCTTAGCAGTATTTTCGCGATGACCAATAGGTTGTTGTGATGGCAGCAGTAGACAGCATAAAACAGCGATGGAATGGACAGCAATGATAGCACCAATTTGTGGACAGCAAACTCCAATAGAATGGATAGCAGTGTTTTGTAGATGGCTGCAGTTCGTGGACAGCAAAATGGCGATAGAATGGATGGCAGTGATTTGTAGACAGCAGCATTTTTTTTTTGGATGGCAAACAGTAATAGAAATTGGGTGAAAGTAGTACCGGGTTTGGCTTTGATACCAATTGATGTAGGATGGGTAGAGAAGAAAATAGAAGAAAGAGGAAGGAACCTCTAGAGATGAGAAGTGAAGAAAGAAGGTAGAAAGAACAAATGAATAAGGAGAGAAGAGTAAGAACAAGTAGAAGAAGACTAAAGAACACTTTTATAAATATCAAAACTGATGCCCCTTTAGAGCTTACAAAAGTTGTATTTATAGGTGAATATACCACCTAATCGTAGCAAATAAAATCTTTCTAGAAAAAGAAATATATATTTTAAGTAAACTTCTTAAGGAAGTAAACTTAAAATAGATACTTGCTTATTTTAAATAGATTCTAAAATATCCTATGAAAATCCTTCTAGAAAAGGAAGTTGTATATTTTAAGTAAACTTCTTAAGGAAGTAAACTTAAAATAGATACATGCTTATTTTAAACAGATTCTAAAATATTTTAGGAATCTTCTAATATCTTTCAAAAATAGCAAAATAAAATCTCTCTAAAATATCCTAGGATTATTTCTCTTTTACAAAATTCTTGCGCCGAGAATAGATAGAATTGAAATTTCTTGCTATTTTCATCACTTTTTGTCTCGAGTAATGACAGTAGTCAGTCAAATGCGATCTTTTGGAGAGAAGATCAAAGATCAAAAAATTGTTGAAAAGGTAT
The DNA here is from genome assembly GCA_030490835.1 of Annona cherimola. Taxonomy (NCBI): domain Eukaryota; kingdom Viridiplantae; phylum Streptophyta; class Magnoliopsida; order Magnoliales; family Annonaceae; genus Annona; species Annona cherimola. Next base: position 10,928,679 of record CM059973.1, on the reverse strand, counting down.
AACGGAGTTTGACTCCAAAATTCAATCATGTTATTGCAGCAATAGAAGAATCTAAGGATTTATCAAGATTTTCATTTGATAAATTAATGGGGTTTTTACAAACTCATGAGTTCATAATTAATAGATCACTTGAAAAGTGTGAAGAAAAAGCATTTTAGGTGAAGGACACAACTGCCAAATCTAATGAAATTGAAACTGGAAAAGGTCATGGAAGAGGAAGATTCCATGATAGAGGCCAAGGCAGAGGAGGAGGCAGAGGTAGATCTAATGAATAAGAAAGGCAGTTAAATGAACAAAGGAGCTATAAAAATGGTATTCAATGTCATCATTGCAAAAAATTTAGCCATGTGAAAGCAAATTTAGCACATAATTTGCTAAGTATTGGCTAGTGGATACTCAATATTATTTGATGATGGTGCATGTGTCATTAAGGAAAAGCATTCAGGGCTGATGATGATCAATGTGCATATGACTCAAAACAAAATGTTTCCATTGGAAGTCTCTAAAGTGGAAAATTTTACTTTAGCAACCAGCAGAGATGGCTCTAAGATGTGGCATTTGCCGTATGGGCATCTAAACATAAAAGGTTTGAAATTGTATTAATTTCTGGATTACCAAAAATTAATACAATTGATCTATGTGAAGGATGCATATATGGAAAACAAACTAGAAATCCATTTCCAGTTGGAAAAGCTTGGAGGGCTATGAATTGTCTTGAATTAATACATGCTGATTTATGCAGTCCTATGAATTTTGAGTCATTTGGTGGGAGTCATTATTTCTTTCTTCTTACTGATGATTACATCCATATGAGTTGGATATATTTTTTGATAAAAAAATTAGAAACATTTGAGAAATTTAAACAATCCAAAGCTACGGTTGAAAGACAAAGTGGCTCCTAGATTAAAACACTCTGCACGGATAGAGGTGGTGAATTCTTACAAATAATTTTAACCGTTTTTGTAAGGAATTTGGCATTCACGAGAATTAACTGCACTTTACACTCCGGAGCAAAAAGGTGTTGCCGAATGTAAGAATCGAACAATCGTGGAGATGGCAAGAAGTTTGCGAAAAAGAAAAGGACTTCCAAATTAGTTTTAGGCTGGAGTAGTAGCAACATCGGCTTATTTGTTAAATCTCTCTCCCACAAAAGCAGTTTTGAATTAAACTTCATATGAAGCTTGTCGAGGTATAAATCCATCAGTAATTCACTTAAAATTTTTTAGTTGTATAGCCTATGTATTTGTAAATTCTCAAGTATGTCATAAACTTGATGAAAAATCCACAAAATGCATTTTCGTTAGTTATTGCTCTCGATCCAAAGCATATCGGCTATATAATCCTCTTGATGGCAAGATGATAGTTAGCGGGGATGTAATATTTGATGAAGATGCAAGTTGGGATTGGCTTAAAAAAAAGTGAAGACCAAATACAAGTTTCAATATCAAATGAGTCATTACAAAGTGAAGGTCAAAGGCTAACTCCTATAAGTTCACCTGATTTCTCTACCATGTCACCAACCTCATCATCTTCAGCATCACCAAGTGCATCATCTTCAACAAACCTTTCGACCACTAAAGAGTCTTTGAATGACACTCCACTTAAAAAGTTTAGGTCTTTGAAAGAAATATATGAGTCTTGTCAATTTGCTCTTTTTGTTTCAGATCCCACAACTTATGAAGAAGCTGTAACAAAGGAAGAATGGCAAAGTGCAATGAAAGAAGAACTGTTAACAATTCAAAAGAATGACACATGGTAGCTGGTGAACTTACCTGAAGGTAAGAGTGCAATTGATTTGAAGTAGATATTTAAAATAAATTACCATGCTGACAGAAGTATACAAAAGCACAAAGCTCGACTTGTGGCAAAAGGATATGCGCAGTAACATGGTATTGTCTTCAAAGAAACTTTCTCTCTAGTAGCTCATCTTGAAACTGTGAGAATTTTTTTATCTTTGGCTGCACAATTATAATGGCATGTTTATCAATTTGATGTCAAATCTGCATTTTTAAATGGAGACTTACAAGAGGAAGTCTATGTAGCTCAAGCTGAAGGTTTTATTATGGAAGGCAATGAGATAAAAGTTTACAGGTTGAAAAAGGCCTTGTACAACTTGAAACAAGCTCCACAATCATAGTATAGTAAAATTGACAACTATTTTCAGCAAAATTGTTCATAAGAACTGAGAATGAACCTACTCTCTATATCATGAAGCAAGGTAGAAGTGATTTCATAATCATTTGTCTTTATGTTGATGATATCATTTACATAAGCTCTTCTAACTCACTTATGGTTGAATTTAAAACACACATGATGGCAAAGTTTGATATGTCAGATATGGTGTTATTCCATTATTTCCTTGGTCTTTAAGTGCAACAAGCAGATGATGGAATTTATATTTCGCAAAAGAAATATGGCAGGGATCTTCTTAACAAGTATGGTATGCTAAATTGTAAATATGCAGCTACACCCATGAATATTAATGAGAAATTACAGCCTAAAGATGGAGTGGAGATGGCTAATGCTAAAAGTTTTAGAAGCTTGGTTGGAGGTTTAATTCATCTAACCCACACTCAGCCTAACATTACATTTTCTATTGGTTTGATTTCAAGATTCATACAATATCTTTCAAGAAATCATTATGGTGCAGCAAAGCTGGTTTTGCATTACATTGCTAGAACAATGAATTTTGGAATTTGGTATTCAAAATTTTCCAATTTCAAGTTATGTGGGTTCACTAATAGTGATTGCGCAAGCTCACCGGATGATAGGAAAAATATTTTTGCAAATGTTTTCACTCTTGGTTCTGGAGCTATTACTTGGAGTTCAAAGAAACAAGCCACATCGGCATTGTCTTCTTCAGAAGCAAAATATATTTCAGCAACTTCAGCAACATGTCAAGCTATTTGGTTAAGAAGAATTTTAGCAGATATTCATCAAAGGCAAGAAGGTGGAACTGATATTTTTTGTGACAACAAAGCAACAATTGTCGTGTCAAAAAAACCAGCTTTTCATAGCAGAACAAAGCATATTGACATCTGTTTTCATTTGAGCAGAGATTTGGTTGCAAAGGAGGAGATTGCATTAAAATATTGCAACACAAATTATCAAATGACAAATATACTTACGAAATCTTTATCAAAAGAGAAGTTTGAATTCTTCAGATCTCAACTTGGTGTCTGCAAGTTTGAATCGAGCAAGAGTGTTGAAGGATGATTCAAAGCTCTCGTTGCCGCATCTACCCATTTTCTTATGTTCTCAGCAACGTGTCCATATTCTTAGCAACGGTCCATGTTCTCCATACCTGCTGCAGCATTTTCTAACATGTAGCAGTTCATTAGTCCAGCACCTTTGCATTTTCCTCTTTTTTAGCAGCATTTTCATGTAGTTAAATGTTCAAGGACAGTTACTTAAATGGTTGTAGGCTATAAATAAGCAAGATATTTTCTTCTTTTTGAGTAGTCACATCTGCATCTAGAAAATTTAGATAGTGCATTCCTCTTTTATTTTCCCTTTGCAAATACCATGTGGTTTGCATTTGTCTCCCAGCTATTTGAGTTTTTGCCTCTTACAATTTTTGCTCCAACATAAAGGTGGGTTAGAAGCTTACCCAAGAAGTTTCCTAGGGAAGCTATCAATTTGCATGCTATAATCTGAACGTAGGGAAAGATTAGCAAAGGACAATACGAGAGAAGAAAGGAGACGAAGAAACTAGCCACTCGTAGAATCCAGCAGGTTTCTCGCCGCATTCTCTGTCACGACTGTCGTAGCGGAAGAGAAGAGAAAGGGAGAAGAGAAGAAGAAGGAGAGAAGAGGAAGGGAGAGGGGAAGCAGAGGGAGGAGGGAAAGGAGGAACTTATCCACGCGATAATGTTGGCTACTCATCTCGCCAACACCATCACCCCCTCCATTGCCGGCAACCAGAGGTAAGAAGAAAATGTGTTTTTTTGTGTGTTTTTAAATTTTCCTCTTAAATTGTGTTAAAACCATAGAGTTTTGTTTATATCTAAGCAAACCTATTATTATGAAAAGAGAAATTAAGAAAAAAAGGGATTTGGATTTAATGGTGATGGGAGTATATTAGAGTTTCAAATTTCAATTTTCATTATATATTAATCATGTTAATAATGTAGGATTGTGTAAATCTTGATTCTTATGGGGCGGAATCATGTATTTAAGAAAGAATTGAAGCTTATGTCAAGCTTTAAAAATGGATAGGCAGAGAAAACATGAATTAGGAATATCGCTTTTACTTTTCTCCTGCCTTAGATGATTTAGAGGTAATTTTTAGACTGATTTCATGTTGAAATTTTATTACAAAAAGATATCAACATCTATGCAACCTTAAATTGTTGGACTAGGAACAACGGTTGGGCATTACCTTTTCATTGGTTTTTTATGGGAATTAAAATGAAAGTGTGTAGTGAATTATTGATGGACAGTGCAGCATGAATTTTGAAATAAAAAATGATAGTTATAAAAATTGTGAATGCAGAAATGAAACTTCTGTGTAAAGAATGTAGAGAGTGCTTAAATAAGCATGACAATAATATTATGTGGGTCAAAAACATTTACAAAGGTGATGGTTTAAATTAACAATGTGTGTAGTTGAATTGACTTGGTTTTCCTCGTCAAATTATGTGATGTAAGGATAGAAAAGGGCTAAATCCTCAAATTTTGAGGCTTAAAAGTACCATATACACTACTTGTTAGTATCCTTTGCCAAAACTAAACTCATGGACTTAAAAATGAAATATCGTAGCTTCAAAACTTTGGAATCTGCTTTAATTTGTGGGGACTACCATAGTGCAGTCAAACTTATCTCAAACATCACGAAAATTATACGTGATATAAGATGTTACCACCACTTCAAAAATGGCTCCTGCTCTTTGTAGAGATTATTGGTGATTACGTCTTGAAAGGTGCATGTTTAACTATATTCTTGTGGTTAATGTAGAGAGCTTAAGCATTTCTATCTTCCACTTTCTAGGATGCTCTTAGAGAACTAGTAAAAAAAAATTCTGGTTTCAAGTTGATTTTCGAACTTTAGTAACTACAGTCAAGTTCATAACCTTTATGAAGAAATGATGATGAGTTGTGCCCCATTATTTTTTTCTTTATTTTTTTTTGGATGGCATTTGGGTCTTGCCGTACGATTACAATGCTTCGTTGCAATTTAGCTTCAATTTATGTCAATTTTAACTACCATATTCTGTAATTTGGGACGATGATTTTAATGTATTTAAAGAAGTATTTTTCTCTATGGAGGTGTTTTTGTCTCACTTGAATTTAGGATATTTCTGTATAGAGCTGTATTTGAAAATTTTTTCCTTCCCTGTATGAGGTTGTCTTTGTATGAATAAAATGCGAGTTATGTTTTTCGTATAAAACTCTATGGTTGTATGAATATGAAGAGAGAAACTTTACTATTTTTCTACTTGTAATGTGTGCCAAACCTGATAGCTAAACCAAGGAGGGAATCCTTTTGAATGCTTAGAACAATATCTATTAGTTGCAACAAGGCTACAACTCTGTGCATTTAGAATAAAAAAAATATTGCATCCTACCCTAGGATAGTTTTTCTTTCCATTTTGTCTTTTTGATTAAAACATATAGATCAGATTTATTATTCTGTTAGGCTCATCTGATTTTGGTATTTCAATGTCATCATTCTATAGAAAAGTTTGATTTATGTCTCAAAAGAAATTGACATTTTACTTTTCATTGATCTTTTAACAAATTTACGTAATCAATTTTATTTCTAAAATATTTTTATTTTTGGTATAGGTTAAAATGGATGTTGGCTAAAGAAATTTAAAGTTGGATTACATCACTTCTACAATAATGTTCTGAAGAGAAATGATTAGAATTATTTTAAAATTACTTACTTTACATTCTTTGTCAATTATATTAGCGTTCTTAACTGCTTGCATGTAATATTTATCTCATCTTCTTCTTTAATTTTTGTAGATCAAGTGATGATGTTCTTGGTTGTGTTTTTCGTAATTTTAGAAAAATTTATTTTAATACATCCAAATAGGGCTCATATAATAGTACAAAAAATTTAAAATATATATATGAAGAGTCTTTGATGATTATTAAGAAAAGTGATTTGGTGGGTTAACGTATATATGACAAATATGCGGTTGCCATATGAGTCACCCTCTTTGATTATTTTAAAATTTTTTATTGTTATCCCACCTAAGCTTATATAAAAATTTTAAAATTTTTTCATTAACTAAATGAATCTTTTTGAATTATTAAAATTTAAAAATTTTTGATTTATCATGTACTAGTGTATTAGACACCAGAAATTGCATTTAGATGAAATAATAAGTTTTTAAAAATTTGTATAAGCCGTATTTCTAGTAGGAAAGTAGGAAAGTCGAAGCTCATCAATGACTAGAAGATTAAGCCAGTACGTAATTTTTCACTACAAATACACCTATTAAGTTTCAAGTATATAAAAAAGTTCACAAAAATCAATTAAGGAACAAAGGAAGAATTTAATTGAAACAGCATAAGGCAATTTAGACTAAGAGCTAAAATAAGATCATATACTATAAAAATAAATAACATGAAGTGTTATTTTCGGTAAAAAGAACTGCAAAAAACCTAGTGATGGTACTACCCTTTTAAGCTAGTGTACACATAAGATGCAAATTATTTTGAATGTTATTAATTTTGGATCATTAAAAGGCTAAATAAAATTTATGCTATTATGATATTTAATGTTTAATAATTTTAGTGCCAACTTGTTAAGAATAATATTATTTCTAAAATAAAATAATTAATATTATCCATTCATTAATATTCTCAAGTGCGAGATGAACTAGTAAAATTTACACATAAATTAATCTTCTCACAGTATTATTATACAAATTTGATTATATTTATTTTTGAGGAAATAATATAGTTGTGGACTAAAATTTGTGCAATTAATTCATTTGGTGCTTAATAATTGTGATCCACTGCTATTGAAAATAAAATTATTTTTATGACAAATAATTAAAATTACTTGTTAAATAATGTTCTCATGTGAACAATGCAGTATTTTCTTTTGGATTAAAATTAGTTGCAGGGCAATGACATGACGTGCAGAATAAAATTTATGCAAATAATTTATTTGATACTTAATAATTTTGATACTATCCTTATTGAAAATTAAAATTACTTTACCGACATAATCTAAATTACTTGTGAAATAATATTCTCACATGGATATTACACTATTTTCTTCTAGATTATAATTATTCTAAGATCAATCATCCAGGTTGCCAAATAAAATTTATGGAATTAATTTATTCAATGCTTAAATTTTGATACTACTCTATTAAAAAATATAATTACATTTAAGAAAAATAATTCAAATTGTCCACAAAATAATATTCTCATGTTAACATTACACTATTTTTTCTTGATTATAATTATTTTTGGGTCTTATTTGGTGCTTAAAAATTTTGAGACCAACCATATTAAAAAATAAAAATAATAGCGGGGGATGATTGGATGACAACTTATGGTTCCCTCACGCAATTCACCACATAAACACATTCTTCTTAATTAATAGATTTATTATATGTGTTTTATAAAATCTATTTTCATCTTTACCATATTTTTGTGAATTTGAAATAAATTATCATTATTGAATTTTTTGTGACAAATAATATTGAATTATTTGTAAAATAAGCTTTATTATTATTAAAAATAAACTATAGGGGTTTAATCTAAAAAATTATAGCATATAGAGTTTATTTTGTAATTATTCAATAAGTAAAAATATAAATTAAGGTATTGAGTTCATCAAATATATTAATTAGATTATAAGTTCTAAGAATTTAATAAAATTTTAATAATCTTTTGAAATTTATTTTTTAATATTTTTTATAATTTACATATTATATTTATAGATAAATGGGCTTGAAATAAATTTTTATAATAATAACCCACTAATGATTTTTGAATTAATGATTTAAAAATTATTTATGCAGGAAAACAAATTACAGCCCAGTCATTTGATCATCACCGTCCATTCATGTGAGCAGTAACCAATTGATTTTTGCTAAGTCAATCACGTGATCAACCATTAAAATGCAACAACCCATTTATTTTCAAGCAATTCAGCCGTCCACCATGCTGCCATTTTTTCAGCAGCTGCATTCACGTCATATGCATCCCATTTATCATGCATTGGACTCCACTTCCATTCATTAATGTCCAGCAGCAATTCATGTGAATACCATTTATATTGATGGACCCCATGCCCATTTATAATTCAACCATTTCACAACACGTGACCAAGCACACAAGCTGCCCATTTTTCCATGGCCATTCACGTGACCAATTTTTCATCAATTCATGCACACCTTGCAACCGTCATTTATTTTCATATGGACACTTAAAATTCAGCAGCAATGTTGCTGCCCACACAATGCATTCATGTCCACCCCATGCTTCCCATTAATTTGCCAAGTCCACATTCACATGAGCAAGCAAGAATGGACCCCACAAAAAGGCTATAAAAGGGGAGTTTCGGATCAGAAGATTCTAATGAGCAGCATCAAGAATTTCATCAAAGAATTCCAGGAGAAGAGAACATTCTGGAGCAGCAGACAGAGAAAATACGAGCGAAAATTTGAGAGAGAAAAAAGAGAGAGCAAGGCGGCAAGAGGCGGATTCGCGAGTTGTGTGGAGCGGCCGACACACCATTGGGGCTTCAATCCAATAATCTTTTCTATCGTTTCCCTTCGTAATTTTAATTATCTTGTTTAAGATGAATTTAAATTTAAATTTTATTTTAAACTTAAATATGCTCGGCTAAGCCCTAAATCTAGGGTTTAGGACGTAGCATGTGTACAATGTAGCGTGGTGTGGATTTTTAATTTATTTATGATGGATATTATTGTTAATTTAATATCTTATAATTTTTATGTTTGCTTTGTACATGAGCCTGTACTTTGACATGATTCCATATATTAGGTGAAGGAACCGAGAGGTGAAAACCTAATATACGATAATCAAGATATTAAATCTGAAAATCTAAGACCATGAGAATAGGCATGATAACCTTGAGGAATTCCATGAACAAACCATAGAACTTAATGGATTCTATTTAACTTAATCCCATGAAAATAGGCGGTTAAGAAAATTAGGATACGCCTTGTAGGTTTCGAGAGAAGGTGCAATGATAAATTAGGGTTTATTCTCCTTTAACAAACCATATCTAAATTAAATAATTATACCACTATCCGTTGCAAAAGACGCATGTGAAATTCTAGACCCTAGATACTCACACTCTTATTTTCTCTATTCATTCTAATTTACAATTTTCTCTTCTCGTTTTGTTTATTTCCTTTCCCTTTTATTTACTATATTTTCTCCCCACTTTTCTATTTTATTTGCTATACTCTCTCCATATCCTACACGAAAGCGTTTAAAAGCAAAGTTTATATTCCCAAATTCCCTGTGGATCGATAATTTATATAGAGAAACTGAGAGTGCGAGTATCTAGGGTCTAGAATTTCACATCCGTCTTTGCAACGGATAGTGGTATAATTATTTAATTTAGATATTGTTTGTTAAAGGAGAACAAACCCTAATTTATCATTACACATTCTCTCGAAACCTACAAGGCGTATCCTAATTTTCTTAATCGCCTATTCTCATGGGATTAAATTAAATAGAATCCATTAAGTTTTGTGGTTTTTTCATGGAATTCCTCAAGGTTATCATGCCTATTCTCATGATCTTAGATTTCCAAGTTTAATATCTTAATTATCGTATATTAGGTTTTCACTTCTCGATTCCTTCACCTAATATATGTAATCATGCCAAAGTATAGGCTCATTTACAAAGCAAGCATAAAAATTACAAGATATTAAATTAACAACAATATCCATCATAAATAAATTAAAAATCCACACCACGCTACATTGTACACATGCTACATCCTAAACCCTAGATTTAGAGCTTAGCTGAGCATATTTAAGTTTAAAATAAAATTAAAATTAAAATTCATCTTAAACAAGACAATTAAAATTAAAAAGGGAAAAGATAGAAAAGCTTATTGGATTGAAGTCCCGATGGTTTGTCGGCCGCTCCACGCAACTCGCTAGTCTGCCTCTTGCCACCTTGCTCTCTCTCTTTTCTCTCTTAAATACTATCAGAAATAAGGTAGATGATTCCGGCATCAAGAAGTTTTAAAATTTCTTTTTTCACCACTTCTTTCATATTTGGATTCAAACGCCTTTCAGATTCAATGCTTGTCTTACAATTTTCATCCATTAGAATTCTGTGCATGCATAGAGAATGACTAATACCAGGGAGATCATTAATGCAGTAGCCAATTGCTTTCCCGTGTCTTCTAAGTACAGTTAATAGTTCATTAGACTGGGATTCGGAAAGATTTGCATTGATTATGACTGGATAAGTAGTGTTTGGGCCAAGAAATGCATACCTGAGATTTTTAGGAAGAGGTTTGAGTTCTACCTTTGGTGCTTCTTCCTTTGTTTTTATCGAGGGAAAAGAATTGAAGTCTATATCTAGCTTCCCAGGAGATGAGTTGGCAGCAGGTGAGATAAAATGGCTTCCATCCAAGAAAGCTGCACAAGTAAACAGTTCAGGGTTATTATTTTCAACAGTTGCACTCTGAATGATACATACCTCTATGGGGTCATCTTTTTCTTCGATCGACAAAGAGTTGATGACGTTGACCCGCAGGCAAGAGTTATCGATTGATAGGTGCTTTGTTGCCTCAGAAAGATTAAATTCAACCTTTTCATCTCCAACCGTTAGTGAGAGTCGACCATTTTTGACATCTATGATGGCTCCAACAGTGGTTAAGAAAGGTTGTCGGAGAATGATTGGGATTTAGAGATCCTCCTCCATGTTGAGGACTACAAAGTCGATTGGGATGAAAATTTGCCAACTTTCAAGTGTACGTCTTCAAGAATGCCAACTGGGAATTTGATTGATCGGTCGGCCAGTTGAAGAGACATAGATGTTGGTTTTGGATCACCCATTTTCAGCTTTTTACAGATGGAGAGTAGAATCAGACTTACACTGGCTCCGAGATCACATAGCGCTTTGCTGATTTGGACATTCCCAAGAACACATGGAATGAAGAAGCTTCCAGAGTCCTTTAGCTTCTTAGGTAACTTGCTATGGAAAATAGCACTGCACTCCTCAGTGAGTGCAATGGTTCCGTACTCCTTGAGTTTTCTTTTGTTGGATAGCATGTCCTTGAGAAATTTTGCATAAGCTGGCATTTGGGAAAACATGTCAATGAAAGACACGTTGATTGACAGGTTCTTGAGAGTAGAAACAAACTTCTCGAACTGCTTTTGGAGCTTAGCCTGTCGTTGCCTTTGTGGGAAGGAGAGAGGAGGCTGGTAAGTAGGTGGTGGTACATATGGCTTTTCCGCCACCGGTTATGTTTGTGGCTCCTCTTCTTGCTTCTTTTCCTGCTCGGCATCCTTTTTTATGACCATTTGAGGTGGGTCGAGCTGTTTTCCACTCCGCAAGGTGACAACCTGCACCTGCTCCCTAGGGTTTGCTTCAGGTTGGCTAGGGAGTTTGCCCTGGTTTCTTTGGGATGAGGTGGTGGCATTCTGAGCAATTTGATTTTCAAGCAACTTGATGTGAGTTTGCATTTGGTCCATTCTTTCATCATTTTTCTTGAGCATTAGAATGATATTTTCGAGCATGGACTCAGTGGGTTGTGCTTGAGGTAGTGCAGGTAAGGCTTGTTGGGCTTGATATGAAGGATGACTCAATGGTTTTCTAAGAAAATCAGGTGGCTTATTATTTTGAGCAAAATTTTGGGTGTTTGACTGGTTTGCCTAAGAGAAATTGGGGTGGTTCCTCCATCCAGGGTTGTAAGTATTAGAGTAAGGGTTACCATATGTGCGAGTATCATACTGGTTGTTAATTGCATTGGCTTGCTTGCCTGTGGTGTCTTTAATGGAAAAACTACACTCAGTTGTGTAGTGTGAAGCTCCACAGATTTCACATGAAATGTGCCCAGAAGAAGATGCATTCCAGTCCGTGGATCCCTGCTTCTTTTGCTGCAAAATTTTATCAAGTTTATCATGTATAGCATGTCTGGATTCAATATCGTATACATTACCTCGCCAAGAGGTTCCTCGGACATCGCCATACTGAGAATCATAAAGAGTTAAGTCATTGAGGAGTTCGAGAGCCTCCTCGTTAGTGAGTCTCATGAATTGGCCACCAACGGCTGAATTGATGGCGCTTTGGCTAGGTCGATCGAGTCCATTAAAAAAGTTTTCAATAATATCACCTCATGAGATGCCATGATGAGGGCACTTGCGCTGCAGATCTTTCATCCTTTCCCACGCATCATATAAGGTTTCGCCATTTTTTGGACAAACTGATTTATCTCATCTCTGATTTTCCTAGTTTTATTTGGTGGAAATCTTTTTTCTAGGAATGCAGTAGAAAGCTCATCCCATGTGTTGAAAGTGTCGGGTGGCATAGAATAGAACCACTCTCTTGCCCTGTCATGAAGAAAAAATGGGAAAAGTTACAAACGGATTACCTCGCGTGGGATGTTTTGCACCCTGATCGTGTTGCATAATTGCAGGAATTTAGTGATGTGTACAGTTGGGTTTTCAGAGGGTAGTCATGTAAATTGGTCCTGTTGAACCATCTGGATAAGCCCAGGATTGAGTTCAAAGCTTCTTGCATCAATTCCTGGTTCTACTATGCATGATCAAAATCCTCGAGGGTTCGGGCGGTTCCGATCGCTAAGAGTAATCCTTCTTGGAGGAGCGTTGTTTTCGGCCTGGCCTTTCTTCTGCTCTTGATGTGGCGGGTTTGGATTGTTGCGTTCTGCCATAGTGTCATGAGAAGATTTTTGCTGCTTGTAGTCACGAATTCTTTTCCTAAAAGAACGTTCAATCTCACGATTACAACAAAGAATTTTTCAGCTAGTTGTTTTGCAAAATTTCGGGTATGTGGGTGCATACAAAAATTAACTAGCTAATTCAGAATAATAAAAATAAATAAGAACGAGAGATGGAAAAGAAAGAAAAAATAAAAAATATATAAAAATAGATGGAGAAAAATGATAGAAAGTAAAGAGAGAAAAAGAATAGACAAAAAAATAGAGAAAGGGAGAAAAAAACTAAGAAAAATAAAGAAAATATCTAAAAACAAAATTTAAAATAACGCCGAATTCCCCGGCAACGGCGCCAAAATATTTGTTCGCAATCTCACCGCAAGTGCATGAGTCGTAGATTGTAGTATATAAGTTATCGATCTATAGGGAATTTGGGAATATAAACTTTGCTTTTAAACGCTTTCGTGTCGGATATGGAGAGAGTATAGCAAATAAAATAGAAAAGTGGGGAGAAAATATAGTAAATAAAAGGGAAAGGAAATAAACAAAATGGGAAGGGAAAATTACAAATTAGAACGAGTAGAGAAAATGAGAGTGTGAGTATCTAGGGTCTAGGATTTCACATGTGTCTTTTGCAACGGATAGTGGTATAATTATTTAATTTAGATATTTTTTGTTAAAGGAGAACAAACCCTAATTTATCCTTGCACCTTCTCTCGAAACCTACAAGGCGTATCCTAATTTTTTTAACCGCCTATTCTCATGGGATTAAGTTAAATAGAATCCATTAAGTTCTGTGTTTTGTTCATGGAATTCTTCAAGGTTATCATGCCTATTCTCATGGTCGTAGACTTCTAGGATTAATATCTTGATTATCGTATATTAGGTTTCCACCTCTCGGTTCTTTCACCTAATATATGGAATCATGCCAAAGTATAGGCTCATATACAAAGCAAGCATAAAAATTACAAGATAATAAATTAACAACAATATCCATTCTAAATAAATTAAAAATTCACACCACGCTACATTGTACACATGCTATGTCCTAGAACCTAAATTTAGGGCTTAGCCGAGCATATTTAAGTTTGAAATAAAATTAAAATTTAAATTCATCTTAAACAAGACAATTAAAATTAAAAAGGAAAACGATAGAAAAGTTTATTAGATTGAAGCCCCGATGGTGTGTCCGCCTCTTGCCGCCTTGCTCTCTCTTTTCTCTCTCAAATTTCCACCTGTATTTTCTCTGTCTGCTGCTCTGGAACGTTCTCTTCTCCTGGAATTCTTTATGCTGCTCGTTAGAATCTTCTGATCCGGAACTCCCCTTTTATAGCCTTTTTGTGGGGTCCATTCTTGCTTGCTCACGTGAATGTAGACTTGGCAAATTAATGGGAAGCATGGGGTGGACATGAATGCATTGTGTGTGCAGCAGCATTGCTGCTGAATTTTAAGTGGGGTCCATATGAAAATAAATGACGGTTGTAAGGGCTGCATGAATTGATGAAAAATTGGTCACGTGAATGGCCATGGAAAAATGGGCAGCTTGTGTGCTTGGTCACATGTTGTGAAATGGTTGAATTATAAATAGGCATGGGGTCCATCACTATAAATGGTATTCACATGAATTGCTACTGGACATTAATGAATGGAAGTGGTGTCCAATGCATGATAAATGGGATGCATATGACGTGAATGCTACTGCTGGAAAAATGGTAGCATGGTGGACGGTTGAATTGCTTGAAAATAAATGGACTGCTGCATTTTAATGGTTGATCACGTGATTGACTTGGCAAAAATCAATTGGTTGCTGGTCACATGAATGGACGGTGATGATCAAATGACTGGGTTGTAATTTGTTTTCCTGCATAAAAAAAGTTTAAATCATTAATTCAAAAATCATTAGTGGGTTATTATTATAAAAATTTATTTCGATCCCATTTAATTTCATGGCAACAAATAAAATATAATTTCAAGCCAAAAGATTATAAAAATTGTTTAACTTGCTTGAAATTAATATTTAATATCCAAAAGTTGCAAAACCACATTCTAAACCAAATTTCATACTAATTTCAATTAATTACCCACCAATTTGGTATAAAATGTCCACAAAATATGTTATTAATTTCCACTTATCAACATTCAATATAAATTATATAAATAACCTATAAGGAAAGTTCGTCATCATGACAACATCTAACCACTATAAGCAATATGTCAGCATGGCATCACTGGTTGTCAACATATGAAGACAAACTTGTCATTCGAACAAGCAATCCATCTACAGTGAAGAATCTCACTTTGGCCATAAGGAGCATCTCCAAACAGTGAAAGAAGTTAACAGCTTTGGCAGGCTGTCATTATAAAACTCCTGCAGGTTGTCATTCAACCCAAAAGACGCCAAAGCACCAAGCATCTCCAACTTGCTGGATGTTAATAAATGGGACGTTTGATAATGTGTAAAATCGTGGGATCGTAGGAAATTATGAGAAATAAAAAAAAGAATATTTTGAGAAATGCGTGATTGATAAGAAATGATAGATGTATAGTTGGAATAAATAGGTTTGTTGTATGTAGTTGGTAGGGAAAATGATTGAAAAATAGGGGTAAAAATGGGAAAAATAGTGTGATTGATGGAGTAATGATTAATCTTAGGAAACCAAATACCATGGGAAAACCATGGTTCCCATACTCATATGTTAACAAACGTCCCCAAAGTCATCTCATCATCAGCTCAAGATCAACCTAAGAGTAACCTAAGCATTTATAAAAGGGAGGTTGAAGAAGAAGGGGCATCGAAGCATTCTACATCCAAAGCTTGCTGAGAAGATTACTCCTTATAACAAGAGCTTTCTTTTTCTTTCTCTCTCTCTCTCTCACCAACCTTATAAACCCTCTGCCCTATAAACTTCTTTCTCTCAAACCTCTATATGTGATACAATCTCGAGATCTTCCTAAAGATCAAAGTTGTTGACTTAAAATTACCATTGGTTTAGAAGATAAATTACCATTGATCTAAAATCTGACAAAAAATTAGAAAAATAATTATCATGACTTGTTGTTTAAACTTTTTCTAAATTTTCCTATATCAAAATCTCCTTTGTTTATACCACCTGAGATACATTTGAATATATATGTATATACAATGTCCCTTCTATAAAACTCTTTTTCTATATAACCCCATCCATATTTGAAATCTTAATAGTTGATAAAAAATTTACTATATCCATTTTATTTAATATCATTTTTAGTGTCTTAGGAACCCTTTTATTTGTTTAGTTTCACTATCTATCGGTCCTATTTACAAATGTGTAAAGTCAATGTAATAAAATGGTTTAATGCTAAAATATTAATTTTAAAATAGTTTTTTCAACATCTAAATCATCTGAAATATCACTATTATGTAGATAAATGATTCTATAAGATATTATATTCTAATACATGTATGAATGGATTTATGCATTTTTAATAATTTACACATAAATATGTATATTTTTCAACAAATGTAGCCTATAAGTATACTTATCGAGATAAAACTTAGTCTGTTAGATAAACAAATGATGTTAAATACAATGAATGGATTGAATTTTCCATCAATGATCAAAATCTTAAAAATTTAGGAGGTTACATAGCTCCGCTTCTATGTAATTCGGTTACATTGAAGTGGAGCGTATACATATGTGAGAATCTTTCTGGTGCAGTTAGCTTAAATGGGTCTCACATACACTTAAATATATTGATACTTTATATAAATTATTTATTCATATATAAATTATATTTGAAATAGTTTACATATTGAAAAAATAACTTTAAAGTTGTTATTTATATCAAATTATTTTATTAGGATAAATTTGTACCATTTTCAGATAGGGTCCATACCCATCCAATTTGGATGAAAATTGATGTGTTAGTAAAATAGATAATTCTAAATATAATAGGTGAAGTATATTATAATTTTATATAACTTGTGGTATAGTTAACTACACTAGAATATCTATCTATGTATAAGTATATATAAGTAAGGGATGATTAGTTGAAAACATTTCCAACTTTCCTTAGGGGAAATGCTTGATCTGTGCCTAATCAAGGTAATTTTGTGAAATCTAAGGCATTCATCACGCTTGAGATTATATTTACATCATTAAAATCAAAACCATTTCCGAAAACTATGTATACATGCATCACACTTGAGGTAAAAGTTTTAACATATTTACAAAGATTTTTAATCAATAGTAATTTATAAAATACTATGATTATTTGAAAATTTTATTTCTTAACTAAATATAACCTATGAAACATGTGAGTTAGTAGGATTTCATAAAATCATCTTAAATTAGGCCCAAGTAAAGCATGTCTTAAAACATGTTGAGTTAGTAGGATTTCATAAAATCATCTTAAATTAGGCCCAACTAAAGCATATCTTAAAGTGAGCTGGTTGGAAACATTTTCAACTACAAAAGTGGAAATGCTTGATTTTGAATAGTCCTTATGGGATAATGATAATATACAATTAGATTTAGCTCTCGCTTTTTATATTAAAAATTAGATTAAAATGTGAACTGTTTACATTAAATTAACATGTGAACTATTTACAATATTCATTATGTTCAATGATGCAAAATGATCATTTTAAGTCTAAAATATCTCATTTCAGACTGGTCCGAAAATATATTTTTTCAAATTTTTTTTTATGAAAGTGTTAATCTAGTAATATTTAATCTATAAATCAATTTTGAAAATGTATATATATTTAAAATAACTGAAATACCATTGTATTTTAAAATCTAAAAAATATATACACATTTTCAAAATTAGTAAAACTTGATTTCTAAATTAAACATAACTAAAATAAGAGTCTTATAAAAATTTTTTAGAAAAAATGTGTTTCGAACTAGTTGCCTACCTCACTTTTTAAAAATCTTTCTAAAACGGCGCTTGATTAACAAGCATCTCATCCTTGTTATGAAAACAATAACTATATTCAACTGGTCACATGCTTTAAAAAGCAGACGTGCACGAAATAAAAGGGCTCCCCGTGGGCTGAGGCAGTGGCTTTAGCAAGCCTAAACTGGGGGCTACCTTTGTTACAAAGACCCCTTATGCCCAAATATTCAAAATATAAGATAATCGCATTGTATCCGGTTCTAGGGGTGTAAATCGTAAAAGGTTGACTCGAGTTGGGGTAAATACAACATTAATTTACTTTATAAAATCTTAATTTAACCCCACTTTTAACTTTATTTTACGCCTTTTAACTCTATTTTATGCACTTTAACTCAACTTTATTGGGACTTTTTTCAATGCACCTGAGTGCACTTAGCTTCAGTGCACCTGGGTGTATTTAACTCATATTTATTTATTTATTTTGAATTTTTTTATACAACCATTAATTTAAGTTTATTTAGCTTGCATATAAATTTTTACCAATTTTGGATTTTTAATTTTTAAAATCGGTGGTATTTTCGTAATTTGTGAATTACAAAATTGCCACTGATTTTAAAAAACTCAAAAAAATCTAAAAATATCCAAAATTGGTAAAAATTTATATACAAGATAAGTAAACCTAGATTAACACTTTAAAAATATAAAATATATGTTTTACACCCGGGTGCATTAGATCGATGCTCGACTTTATTTTAACCCTATAAAAATTGGTTTGGTTTGGATTAGAAATCAGGTTAATAAATATATAATATTTAAAAATATTTTTCTCAATTAAATTTATTTAAAATTATGAATCTATATAAAATAATAAAACTTAATTCTTTTTATAGGAATATTTTCCAATTTATGACTTATATAATAATATAATTGTTGAATAATCTTATTTCAAAGCAATAATGTCTAGTTAATTCATATGTATTCTATGTTAATGTATGATTATTTTTAATAATTTATTATATTTTATACTAATATATGAAATTGAATCGGGTTAGGTTGACAATCATCTAACTCAAACCAGCTTACTTTTGAAATATGGACGGTTCAAATCAGGTTATACGACTTATTTTTTTCCAAGATGCCTGAACCAACCCTATTATCAATCTTGCTGGGTTAGTTGAGTTCGATTTGAGACCAACCCTATTTATACCTTTATTCGGTTCATCGTGGGCAATGACCAGCAAGCTGCCCACATAAGTTCGAATTCCATGTGAAGAAAACAATAGTAGTCGGAGTTTTATCTCTTAAAAATAAATAGGAGTTTATTGTCTTCTTTAAGGATATACAGGAGCTTGTTGTTTACTTTGTGAATAAGCTTGATTAGTAATATAAGCTGTCGTACTATATAAATAACAATAAAAATATATAGAAGAATCTCTAAAAAATAAGTAAAATTTTTTTAAAAAAAAGTGAAGCAATTGGACATGCATGGAAGTTGGTACTTTGGGAGACTAAAATTAAATATTGTACAACATGAAAGCATCTAAAAATTGTTGATCCCGGTACTAAGATTTTGAGACTGTCCAATCCTCATGGCTTACTCAAATCTAATTTTTGATAAAATTTACAGGCATTTATAATTTATACTCAAAAACCTATTTTTAAAACTATTAATCTTAGTATATTTAATCAATAAAACTAAGTTTTATCATTTTTAAAAATAACTAAAATACCCTTATTTTTAAAATCAAAATTATATATCTCCAAAAACAACTTAATATATATATATTATATATAAGTTTTTTTTTGAAAAGAATATATATAAGTTAAATACATCTAGATTAACAGTTTTAAAAAAAAATTTAAAATTTTTAAAAATAAGTTTTGTAATCTAATGCATTGAGACATTTCTACTATGTGAGTATAGATTCTCACACACATACATATATCGGCTCCACTTCTATATAACCGGGTAATATAGAAGTGGTCTCATGTAACCCACTTAATTTTTAAGATATTAATGATGGATTCAAAATTTAATTCTTTCATTATATTTAACATTACTTGTTTATCTGGTAAACCAAGTTTCACCCAAATCAAGTATATGCATAAACTATATTTGCTTAAAAATATATATATTCTTGTGTAAATGTATACATCCATTCACACATATATTCGAATGTAACGATACTTTATAGAATTATTCATCTACACGATAGTGATATTTTAGATCATTTAGATGTTGAAAAAATTGCTTTAAAATTGATATTTTATCATAGAACCATTTTATTATGTTGATTTTATACATTTATGGCTGAGACCTATATACAATGAAATTAAAAAATAATTTTTTTTTCAAGATTCTATAAATGATGATAAATATAATGGATGAATTAGATTTTCCATCAACTATCAAAATTTTAAAACTGGAAGGGTTATATAGAAAAGAGATTTCATAGAAATGGAACCGTATATATATAGAGAGAGAAAAATGTTCAGGTGTAGCTTCACTATACCAAAATTATAGTACAGTTATCTCAAAATAGGTCTCGCATGATCATAAAATTATAACATACTTTACCCATTGTATTTAGAATTATATATTCTATTACCATACCAATTTTCATCCTAATTGGATATGTGTATGGACCCCATCTGAAAATTATACAAATTCAACGTAATAATAAAATACTTTGATATAAATAACAACTTTAAAGTTATTTTTTCAACATATAAATTATTTGCTATAAAATTTATATATGGACAAATGATTGTATAAAGTATCAATACACTTAAGTAAATGTTGGGCCCATTTTGGGTCAAATGCGCCATTAATTATAGTGCAAGAAAATGCATAGGAAAGATTCTCATATACATATGAGTCATGATGACATACAATATATTATATATTAGCTTACCATACAATATTCAATTATTTTACTTTATTTTTATTTTTTGACTTTTTTCACAAACATATTTTCTTATGTGTATTTAACTCATATATTAAGTTCTGACATTTTATAATATGTTTACATATTTATTTTTATTTTAAAAAATTAGATGCATATAAGTCATTTTTCACCCCTTAAAAATGCGATTTTTAAAAATAAAAAAATAAATATATAAAACCATTATAAAATGAAGAAACTTAGTATATGAATTAAATACACTTAAGAAAACATGTTCATAAAGAAAAAATAAAATAAAATAATTGAATAGTATAAGGTAAGCTAAACCTATAATATAGTATACATTATCATGATTATATACATGAGAAGCGATCCTATTAACTTGGGCTAAGCAAATGACTCGCTTAGCCTACTTTAAAAACCCATTTAAAATACTATCTTTTTCTTTTTTCCTTCTTACACTTATTTATCTTAGTGAATTTAAAATGTAAATCAAGTTATTCCATTTTTAGATGTGTATATATTTTTTTGAAAATTTTAAATATTAGGATATTTTATATGCATATGTACACATAGATGTTCAAATTTCTCAAAACATATATACAAATATTCAAAAATGATAAAACTTGTTTTATATGTTAAATAAACTTAGATAAATAAGTGTATATATATAGGAAGTGATCCTGTCAATACGGGCTAAGCAAATATGTTGTTAAGCCCACCTAAAAAAATCATCTACAACACATCTTTTTTTCTTATATATATATATATATATATGAAGTGATCCTGTCAGTACGGGCTAAACAGATGTCTCGCTAAGCTCACCTAAAAAAATCATCTAGAGCACATCTTCTCTTTTCTTCTTTATACACTTATTTATCTAAGTCTATTTAACATATAAACTAAGTTTTACCTTTCTGGATATGTGTAAATGGATTTTTTGAGATTTTTAAAGATAAAAGTATTTTAAATACATATATACACATAAATGTTTTAAAATCTCAAAAAAATATACATATATCTAAAAATTTAAAACTTAGTTTATATGTTAAATACACATAAATAAATAAGTGTATGAAGAAAAAAAAAGTATTGTAAATAAGTTTTTTGAGATGAGCTAAGTATTATATATGGGTTCTATATATAGTGAAATTAAAAAAATAAAAGAGTTTTCAGGATACTATAATTGATGCTAAAAACAATTGATGAACTGAATTTTCTATCAACTATCAAGATTTTAAAAATAGAGGGGGTTTCATAAAAGCGTCCCCGTATATAATATATGGGCTTCGCTTTTATGTAACTAGATTACATAGAAATGGAGTCATATAACTAACTCAAAATCTAAGATTTTGATCCTTGATAGGAAATCCAATCCATTCATTATATTTAGCATAATTTGTTTATCTGGAAGACCAAGTTTCATACCAATTAGGTATGTTTATGAGGCCATATTTGTTAAAAAATATATATTCATGTGTAAATTATGAAACATACTAAAATATTAATTTTAAAGTAATATTTTCAACATTTAAACCATCCGAAATATCATTTCTATATGGGTAAATGATTCTATAAATTGTTATTATATTCTAACATGTATCTAAGCGTTTTTCACAATTTACACCGGAATATATATTTTTGAATAAATGTGGCCTATAAAAATACTTGATTGGGAATGAAACTTGTCACTTAGATAAACAATGATGTTAAATACAATTAATGTCTTAAACTTTTCATCAATTATCAAAATCTTAGATTTTTAGTGGATTACATGACTCTATTTCTATGTAACCAAGTTATATAGTAGCGAGACCATGTATATATACATGAGGTATGATTATATACAAATATTTTATACATGCTTAAGTTAATGCATTCATTTTTTATTTATTTTTTATTTTTCTTCATAAGTATGTTTTTCTAAGCATATTTAATCCGAAATTGTTCCTGTACACTGTTTACAAAAACCCATTTATTATTATTTTTTTAGAAATTTTTTTTATACAATTGTTAGTCTAAGTGTATTGAACATGTGTATTAATTTTTATCATTTTTGGATATTTTTAAACATTTATTTTGAATTTTTTAAGATAAGTAGCATTTTTTCGTAATTTAATCGTACGAGAATAGAGGAAGAAGAGGAGATCGCCACGGGGGGTCGAGGAAGGCACAGAAGCATTTTCTATCCAGCACTGAATATATTTTTTTTCGCTCTTGGTCGGCGAGAGGGAAGTTGGAAGCACTAGCCCTGGCTTTTTCGCTCCACCAATCTCTCCCAGAAAATCGCACTCTCTTTTCTCTCTCTTCGGTCAGTTTTTAGTGTTATACTGTATCTCATGAAGGGGTGAAATTGTAAATGTCAGATGAACATGAGCAGGAAAAATTTCAGCATTTCCATTTCGAATGGACGGTCAGATGACGCATCTGGACAGGTGGACGGCAGTGGGAGCCCGCATTGAATCGGAGGCTCGAAGCTCATTGAATGGTCAAATCAGGAGGTTAGCTTCTCTACTCGATGTGACGCCGTCATGTTTGACGCCATTTCCATTTCTCTCATCACCGTTTGCCATTACTACCACATCTTCGTTTCCTTCCATCCAGTGCCCATACAGATTGCTCGTCCCTCGTACCATCATCAACGTCATTTCCATGGCATTAACAATTGCATTAAAAAAAAAAATCATTACTCACCATCCGCATATTTTTTTTATCCACATCTCCACACATCTTTCAGCATTCCGTCTACGCACCACGTCTGGCATTGTTCTCTTTAATAAAAATCTTCTTTTTACACGTGTGTTGGTTAACAACAAAAAGTTGTCAAGTTAAAACTTTTCAATCTAAAACTTTTCATTCTCCACAACTATTCTATTTTTTAATTATTTCTTCACATTTTTCTATACAACTACCCTACTTTTCAATTTTTTCTACACAACTACCAACACAACAAACCTATCTATTTTAACTTTATCCTATTTATTTCTCATCATTAACCCTATCATATCACATCATTTGACAACTTTTTATCTCTACAACATTTCATCAAAAATTTTATCCATTACCAAACACACCCTGTATTACATTAAGCCCGTTATCATTATATTCAGCAATCTGTTTTTTTTTTTTTTAAAAAAAAAAATTCATTTAGCGCCGGCCATTCATCTGGCATTGCGCCGTCCTTTAAAAAAAAAAAAATTCATCCAGCACGTCATCTAGCATTGCATTGCCCTTTAAATTTTTTTATTTATATTTCATTCATCACGACCAGCATTTCTCCAAAAAAAAAAAAAAAAACGTGAAATTGAATTACTTCCTTTGCCTCTAGCAGTTAATTGCGGAAAAAGGACTTTCATTTAATAGACAATTGCTGTTTTAAAAAAAACGTTTATTCAAATCAAGCATCAGCCGAGGCATTTTGTTTTATAAAAAATAAAAAAAACTTGTTGAAATTCCCCATTTTTAAGCCGTAGATTCTTTTAAAAAAAAAAAATTTTGTTCATATCATATTATCTATATAACATGCATTTGCTATTGCATTTTTTCTAAAAAAATCTCGAATCACGTAATTCGCATATTAGATATTAGCCACTGCATTCTAAAATATATCTATAAGATACGTTGTACACGTGAAATTTCTGCTTCTTGTTTTTATAAAAAAAAATTACATTTCAAAGCACGTTATCAAAAAGAAAAAAAAATTAGATATCATTCCACTACAAGCATCATCTTTTGGTTGTCCATTCCATTCTCAAAAAAAAAAAAAAAATCTACATTAGCATAACGGAAATAAAGTTACTATTCTAGTTTTCCCGAGACGAGTTGTCGTACCTAGACTTGAGAAAATAGATTTCTATCTAGATTGAGTTAGGGCTAAAAAAATATAAGGAATAGATTCCTGCCTCTGACATCCAAGCTGAGTTAAGGTCTAAAAAAAAATCTAAGGAAATAAGCTCTCGCCTCTGACCCTTCTGAACTTTTTATGACCAATATGTTATAGAAGAATAAATCTGTATTTATTTTCTTCTAGTGAGGAGTCCATCCGGACCATCTCTGTATTTCAGTGCCTCATTGTATACAGGCTAATCACCATTATTTGGTTAATGGTGACTCCAATTGATTCGATATGTGGATATTATTGGTAATTATTTAGGAGCTATTTGTACTATAGTTCTTATATGCATTTACTAACTATTAATTATGCCTAATTAACACACATGTTTGTGTTTGACTAACCTCACATAATCTAAAAAATTTTATGTCTATATTCGCTTTCTTTAATCCTCTCATTGTCTATATCTTTTCTCTTTATTCAAATTTATGATCTTAAACTTCTCTTATACATTTTTCCCCCTTTTATTATGTACGTTTCCTTAATGCATTCAGGTAACTTCTAACAACAACTAACTGTTGTACTTTTTGACTAACTCTGCATCATATAAAAAACTTTAATGATTCGCATCATTTTTTAAAAAAAAACTTAACATCTGCATCTTCTTTTTTAACATTCATGTCTACATTTTTTCACTTTATTTGCATTTCTAATCTTGAATACCTCTTCTGCTCCTCTTATTCTTTATTTTGCACGATCTACATCATGCTAACCCACTAACTTGCATATCATATTTTATTGAGATATTATACGGGCGTGCATCATGTTTAATTTCTGGACTTGCCTCACATTTATTTTTCATTTATTTACACTTTATTTTATTTCTCATTTTATTGTTAGGCGCATAGGTTGGCCCTCAATTGGCCAAGCGCTACAGTATTATATCATGTGTTTATATACTGTTGTCAGGCACAGAGATAGACCGACCCTTGGTGATCTAAAGGGGAAATTTTAACAAATAAAGTTCTTAGAGGACCTGTCTGAGTTCTCCCCCGCGTTGCCCGATTGACGACTGGGTTGTGCTCGGTGCAGGGTGGCAAGTGGCAGGGGGGTCAGGGGGGAGGTCTGGTTGAATCCAGGTGGCGAGAGACAGCGGGAAGAAGTAGCCGAACTTTCAGTCGTGGGACCATATAGAAGAAGCCATTGTGGGAGAAGATGAACCCGTCTGTTGCAGACCTTCTCATAAAGGAGCTCCAAACCATGGCCATCTCGGCAAGTGAAATGAAGAAGATCCAACCGGGTGATAATGCAGCAGTACTCTGCTCCATTTGGACGTCGAGAACTTATAACAAGGAGATGTTTAAGGCAACGATGAGGAGATTGTGGAGAATAAAAGGACCATTTCAATTCGTAGACCTGGGAGAAAATCTGTATAAGGTCTCTTTCGTGGAGCAGATGGACAAGGAGAGAATCATGGCGGGCAGGGCAGGGCTGTTTGAGAGGTGCCTCGTCCTTCTTGAAGACCTCCAAGAAGAGATGGACTATGCCCAAGTGGTGCTCGTTAAAACACCCATATGGGTACGCATTGCAGGGATCCCCTATATCGTGGAGAAAAACAACTTGGGTCATAGAATTGGCAATTCCTTCGAGCACTTGGAGGAAGTAATGACAACGGAAGGTGAAACAAAGATTAAAGTTACGGTGGACTGTCGGGAACCATTGAGAAGAGGCATGTTTATATAGATGGGATCACAGCAACGGAAATGGGTAAGCTTCCAGTATGAAAAACTTCCCATCTTCTGCTACTTCTGTGACGTTATGGATCACGCTCATAAGGACTGTCCTATCCTCTCAACGAAGGAGATGCAAATGGCGAAAGCTGATATGCCGTATGGAAGCTGCTTGAGAGTAGGGGCAAGATCGATGAGGCTGAGATCCGAGACAGAGCTGGGAAACAGGGTGGCACCAATGAAGTACCTGGGGAATTCAGCTTGGCACTAGCTACACACTCCATCTGTGGACGCTACTCAAGTGGATGAAGGAGGGCAACTGCCAAGGGGGGTCATGGAATGGAGCTGCACTGCGAGGACTGCTGTTGCCGACCAAGGTACTACCTCCAGGGCTTAGCAACAGAGGTCTGATGTTTCAGACCAGACAACGAACTCCAAGTTGCAGCAGCATATGCTCTTAAATGCTAGAGGGGAGAAGCACCTGAACGGAGGCCCACATTTTGCAACAACGAAGGAGGAATGCAGTGGGGTTGGACATGGCAAAGAGTATCCCAATTTGCAGCAAACTGGAGCAAAACATATGGCAATCGATGAACCCCAAATTGGCAGTACCAGCCTAGATAGACCATGTCAGACGCACGATGATCTCCAAGTCGCATGCTCGTAGGTAGGTACCCGGGCCCCCCAGCAGTTTGACGAAATGGACGGAATGATGTTAAATGGGGAAAACGTGGCTGACTGCTTAAGAGTGGATGTCAAGGAGATGGTGAGTAGGACTGGAAGATTAACGCAATCAGCAGGGGGTGGGCTATGGGGCGACGCAGTAAGAGAGGCAGTTATCCTTGCAGGATAAAGGGGATGATGGGCAGCAGTGTGGGGGAAAGAATTGGGATGTTTCTCTATGTGAGGGGGAGGGGGATTGGGAGTGAAGTGATGGTTTCTCTGAGGAAGCAGTAGGGGAAGGTGACCAGGGGAGGCAGGAAGGACAACCACCATTTTGTAGTGAAAGAATGGGGACCCGGACTCCTACAGGGGATGATACACAACTACAAGGTTTTCTAAGTGATCAAGGATGGAAAGGACAAAGTGAAACCCAACAACTCATGGGGAGGAAACGATTACCAGGGAGTAGAGGATGATGGAAGAGAAGGGCAAGGGGAATGGAGGACACAAATAGCTATGGGTCAATTGGAGGACACAAACAGCTATGGGTCAATTGGAGGCACAAGGGGGAAATATGTTAAAAGAGACTTGGAGGTCGATCAAAATGAACACCATCAACTCTATAAGAGGATGAGGAGGGAGGAGTTGGGCATAGTGAAGGAGGTGGAGGCTGAGGGCGGACCTCAGCCCCACCTCACCTAATATGGCGCTTTTAGCCTGGAATTGCTATGGGCTTAGGAACCCACGTGCAATTCGTAGTCTCCGTGACTTGGTCAGGAAGCAAGCTCCCCATCTAGTGTTCCTCAGCGAAATGAAGTGCATGACGAAAGAAATGGAGGGAATTAGACGTAAGCTAAAGTTCGATAGCTGTTTCACCGTGGATCCCGATGCTAGGAGGGGTGGATTGGCCCTATTATGGAACAACGACTACCCAGTAAATATCCAAAGCTACTCTGCCCACCACATTGATGTGGTTATCCAGGCGTGGAGACTCACAGCCTTTTATGGCTATCCCGAGACCCACTGTCGACACCAAAGCTGGCACATTCTCAATCAATTGAGCGAGCGGGATGACCGGCCCTGGATTGTTCTAGGAGATTTCAATGAGGTCATGGATCCAACAGAATACATTAGCCAGAGGATTCGCTCCCAGGCACATATGGACATTTTTTGCGACATCATGGACAAATGCAACTTGATGGATCTAGGCTATGTGGGGGCAACCATGACTTGGAGAAATAATAGAAGGAGATCTCAACGGGTCGAAGCCAGACTTGATAAGGGACTATCCACACCCAGTTGGGTGGCCCTTTTTCCTTTTGCAAAGATTTTCCACCTATCTTCTCCAACCTCCGACCACTGCCCGATACTGGTGGAGCTGGACTCTAAGAAATGCAAGCGGAGACCCCCAAGAGAATTCAGATATGAAATGTTCGGGGTAAGAGACAAAGAGGCACATCGAATTATTCATAATGTCTGGACGTCGCCACAACATTTGGACATTCAATCAAGCAACTGTCTGAGAGGGAAGCTCAAGTCCTGCAGTAATGCTCTATCTAAATGGAATCGGCAGAGGAGAGGAAATCTCGGACAAACTATTGATAGGAAATAGAGGGAGCTCGCATCTTTATTGAACCATAACCCTACAGATCAAAGGGACGAAGCTATGAAGAGACTAAAACTCCAAATAAACCTCCTATTGGAGGATGAAGAACAATTGTGGAGACAAAGAGCTAAGATACACTAGCTCCATGAGGTTGATAAAAACACAGGTTTTTTCCATCGCATGACATCCAATAAAAGAAGAGCCAACTTTATTGAGGCACTGCGAGATCATAACGGATAGTGGATCAAGGACCAGGAAAAACTTCAAGACTTGGCGGTGGCACATTTCTCCAATGTGTGCTCCTCATCGGGTCCAAGGGAGGCTTCTTGGGTTAAGGATCTCATTACCATGAGAATCTCGGATCGCCAAAGGAAATCTCTGATAAAAACGTTGGATTTCAAGGAGGTCGCAAAGGTAGTCAAAGCTATGAGTCCCACAAAAGCCCCTGGTCCGGATGGGATGTCGGTTGGGTTTTTTTAGGCGCACTGGAGGACGGTGGGGCAGGATGTTTTTGATTGGTGTAAACGGTTCATGGAGGAACAAGATATGGATACACAAGGAAGCCACATAAGGGACTTAAACTCCACCACCATCATTTTGGTCCCGAAGAAGGTTGGAGCGCAATGTTTATCCCAGTTTAGACCCATCAGTTTATGCAATGTAGCCTATAAGATTTTGGCTAAGGTCCTGGCAAACCGTCTTAAGATATCATTCCAGGATGTAATCAGCGAGCAACAAAGTGCGTTTGTCCCGGGAAGATTGATCACTGACAATATGCTAGTTGCTTACGAAGCGATCCATGCTCTGCGGAGACGAAAAAAGGGGAAAAGCAGGAAATGGCTATAAAGCTAGACATGTCCAAAGCCTATGACAGAGTGGAATGGAGTTTTCTACAACAGATCATGGAAGTGATGAATTTCAGTCCCACATGGATAAACTGGATCATGAAGTGTGTAACAACAGTACAGTACAGGGTGAACATTAATGGCTTCAAATGTGGATATTTCCAACCCTCCAAGGGCCTTCGGCAGGGCGACCCGCTATCCCCTTACTTGTTTATCATATGTGCCAAGGGCTTATCTGCCCTATCTCTAGTGCGGTTGCACAGGGGAGTATCCATGTTATAAGGCTCAACCCACGGGGGCCAACCCTCTCTCACCTGTTATTTGCGGACAACGCTCTCATCTTCCTTCAGGCTACATGTCAGGATATAAGGAACTTCTTGACCATCCTAAATCAATACTCAGAGGCGTCGGGACAGATGATCAATATTCATAAAATTTTGATTTTCTTTAGCCCAAATGTGGGAAGCAACTCTAGGGGAGCGATCACCCAACTGCTAGGCTCCTTGGGTCAGGAATTTCATCAATATCTTGGCCTACCTGCACGGTTGGGCAGGTCCAACCGTCCAAGAAGGGAATGTTCAAGGGACTTAAGGAGTATATTTGGCAAAGAATACAGTGATGGAAAGGAAGACTACTCTCCCGGGGAGGAAAAGAGGTGCTAATTAAGGCGGTTGCTCAAGTTATCCCGACATACAAATGAGCATATTCCTGATGCCTAAGTCATTTTGTAGTGAGATTAATGGACTGTTAAGCAGATTTTGGTGGGGTAAAAACGAAAATAAGCGTAAGATGAGTTGGGTAGCCTGGAAAGACATGTGCAGTTCTAAGCTATCGGGTGGTCTTGGCTTCAGAGACATTCATAACTTCAATTATGCTCTTCTTGCCAAACAAGTTTGGAGGTTAACAACCTCAATCAATTCGCTGTGTTTCAAGGTTTTAAAAGCCCGTTACTTCCCGAATGCTGATATTTGGGATTGCAAGGCGAACCCTTCAGACTTATTCACATGGAGGAGCATACTAAAAGCAAGGGAGGTAATCCGAAATGGATGTAAATGGCAGATTGGCAACGGGGAACGGGTAAGGTTCTTCACCGATAGATGGATGGACACCAGATTACTCAAGGCTAGGCCCCTCCCACTTTCCATCTCAGAAAACGTGACAGTTAGCCATTTCATCAACAAGGAAACAAAGACTTGGAACAGGGAGCTCATTGTGGCGGCTATGGGAAACCAAGGCTGGTGCGATATAAACACTATTCCCCTCTCCCCAATTGTTGAGGATGACTATCTATTTTGGAAGCATGAACCAAATGCAGCCTTCTCTGTCAAATCGGCATATAGAGTTCTCTGCTATGGTAATGAGGCCTCCCGTGAAGCAGCCATCTATCAAGCCATATGACGAACAAAGTTACCAAGCAAAGTGATAATCTTCGGGTGGCGACTCTTTAGGAATGTTTTGCCCACATTGCAGAATTTGTATGACAGGGGTATTGCTGTGGATCCTTTCTATTTGTTTTGCAAGTCCGAGGCCGAGGATGCCAATCATCTGTTCCTGAGATATGAGTGCACAGGAGGAACGTGCTGGAGAGTGGTTCGTGTTACCGCACGGGGGTTGACGGTTCAGGAAATTTTGATAATGTTAACACAAAAAATAGGTCCTATGATCTAGCAATTTTCATCCTGTGCTGTTGGCGGGTGTGGTATTTGTATAATTCCTTTAGGGAGGGTGGCGCATGGCCGGGATTCACAGATACACTTGAATGGTGCGAGGATTTCTTTCAGGATCACAGAAGAGCTAAGCCCCTTATGCTGGGTGGCATCTTGGACCGACTGCTGGTGCCTCGGTGGACCAAACCGCCATGCGGGGCTTTCAAGATCAATGTTGATGCAAGGAATTGCAAGGATAGGGTTTACATGGGCTTTGCTGCGGTCATAAGGGACTCTAGGGACTTCTTTATTGCTGCTCAGGGATGGAGGCGGGGGGGGGGGAGGGTGGCAACATGGAGCCCCTGCTCATGGAAGCCAATGCCTTTCTGTTGGGAGTCAAGTGGGCTGTCAAGCTCACGTTTGGGAACATACTAATTGAGACCGACTCTCTCCTTCTGTGTAACTTCTTGGCAAATGATGGACCGATTTGTGCACCGGCAGGGGTTCTCATTGATAAAATTAAGGTTTTACTATCCTTGGCTCCCCACATATCAGTTCATTATGTATTAAGGCAGGGAAATGTTGTTGTCCATACCTTAGCCGATTTGATGCCTTTTTCTGTTTTGGATCACCATACTTGGTGGGGTAACCCCCGCAAGCCATATTGGAGAAAATTTGTACAGACGATTTTTTTGGGAATGAAATTATGGATCTCTCAATCCCGGTACCCTTCCACATTGAAAGGGGATCAGGATAGGGTTGTGTCCGTTCATCAAAAAAAAGAGGAAATTTTAACAAATTATAAAAACATGGTGAGGCAGATGCAAACAGACATCACATCTGTTAGATTATTCTCTATTGTTTAAAAAAACAAAAAGAGGAAAATATTCTTCATGGAGAAACATAGAAATTTAATTTCTCAATAAGCTAATAAAAATTGATTAGTCAAGATTTACAAAATTTTATTCATATAAACGGTTTGCAATTTATAATAATAATTATAATAATAATTATTATTATTACATTTAGTCTGGTTTCGACAAAATGTAGACATATCACATTTCTGAAATTCCATGACCCGTGTGAACTCGTTAAAAGAATATGATCCCTGTTTGAGATGAAATCCGCTGTCTCCAATTTTCTTTTCTTCTCAGGCGGGTCCCACCCATGGATGACTACACGATCCCTCATTCCCTCCTCCTTACTGGGTCTTTCCTTGTCTTACTTTACAGTTGTACCAGCTAAAAAAGCTCATATGTCCTTAACACGCATTTCTTCTGTACAAGTCCATCGTTCCCATTTCATTCTTCCCTCTTTCCCGCTCCTGCCTTTGGTTGCTGATAACTCTGTAATGTCTGCTTTTCCTTTGCACCGATTTCATCTCGACACCAAAATATCAAGGTTCTTCTTCACTACTTCTCGCTTTGCACTAATTTCATCTTGACACCAAAACATTGAGGTTCTTCTTCAGTTGCTCATTTCTTATTTTGTGGAGAATCTCAATTTATGGGGTTTTTTTTTTCCCTGAGGCATGGCTAAGGCTATCGAAGCAGAATCCAACATAATGGGCGAGAATTGGAATTGTGGCTTCCTTTGTTGTCGTTTGATTTTTGTTTGTCGACTGCGAGACAGCTCCTTCTCCACGGAATCTAAACGGTTTATTTCTTATCTACTTTTGATTCAGGAACGAGTTATTTTTCGAATTAGAGATTATGCTTATTTCTTACATCGAAAGCTCTGCCCCGACCTCATCCTGCTCTCGTCTTTTCAATTGAAAGTTCACAGGTACGAAGTTGTCCCCCCTCTTCGGCGTTCTTCTTCTTCTTGTGTTGAAATATTCTCTTTTTTTTTTTTTTTTCTAATGAAGAGATTATTTAGCCTTTTTAATAAAATAGGGATAATTAATATCAATATCGCCAAGGTTTCATGCTGTTAACCGCATAAGGTAATCATGCAGTCACATCTGGAATTAGCTCTCTCTATATATATATATATTTAAAAAAATTTATACAATTGCAGGTCTTACCTAAACTAGTGTACATAGATATTTTTAAAAATTTTAGAATTATCTAAATACTTCATTTTATTTTTGAAATAAAATCTGAAAATTCCTATTACCAACGACACCATTGAATGCTAAAAAAAAAAAAAATTTAAAAGGAAATAAGCGTTATTATATATCAGCAACAACGGTGAATTTCAGGTATTGATATTAAAAAGATTTTGCTAAGTGGACCAGCCATGTATTTAAGCATGACTGAATCCAATCAGAACTTTTTCCTTTAAAATTGCCGGTGTGTAAACGTCAACTATACAGACAAAAGAAAGTGCAGTTACCACACGCAGACTCGCAGCTACTAGACTGCTCTTCAAGGAGTGAATAAATCAAAATTCACCAGTTACAAAGCTGATAATCTAGATATATTAACAAATGCATTAAGTTTTACTATTTTTTATTTTTTAAAATAGGAGTATTTTGGTCATTTGAAAGATACTAAAATACCACTGTTTTAGAAAAATCAAAACTATAAATATACGTATTTCCTTTTTTGGTAAAAATTGATTTATGACTTTTTTGAATATGCTTAAATTAGCAATTTTGTAAACAATTTTCAAATTTTTTTTAAAGAAGTATATTTTGATTTAAAATTTCAATGCACTCAAGATGCATTGAACTAATTTTCTTACCAGAAAATTTCTTGGAAGCCAGCCGGCTTAAGCTGTGACTTGGATTTCAAAAGATACTAGTCGATTTAGGCTTCCTTTGGCCCGGGTTTTAAATTTGAGCTTTTCTAAATGTTGGAACGTAAATGAAACTTTTTATAAAAAAAGTCATGATAAAAAGTTGAGAAGCATTTGGTATTATATTTTGTTACGAGTTTGAATTGAACAAAAATTCCATCTGTTTATGATTGCTATCTAATTAATAAGTATCTTGAAAATCAAAATGTTTTATCATAAGTTAGAGATTTTCAAATGACAAATACATCACAATGATCTATAAATATTTTTAAATCATTCATATTAGATTAGAATTATTCTATATAGTGAGGTGAATTTTTTTGAAACAATTGATACGTTATGAATCAAATTTTTTGAAATAAATTTAATATACATTTAACATATTCTTATAATTTTTAAAAAAATTTTGCATGCTTGAATTTCGTAAAGTAACTTAGAAATGAATTATAACAACAATAATGATTTCGAAATGAATTAATGGTTAGAATTTTTGGAGATGGTATGAGATATTTTAGAATGTTCCAAATATATATTTGACAATCAAAATATTTTATCTCTTGCTGCAACTTTTGAAAAAATTAATATAAAAAGTAACTGATTTGAGATGATATATGATAAGTTAAAAGATTTTATAATAATAGATAAGAAGTAAAAGGTGATTTTGGATTGGAGAGGTATCTTACATGATGAGGTTACTTTTGTCTGTCATTCTTCAATGCGCTTATGTGATTTGTAAAAGTATCAAATTCAAGCTTATTTTGAACAGCAATTCTTTACAATTCCGATTTTAAATAGCGGATTTAAATGGCAAACCAAACATATGCGTAACCATGTTCTGCCGAAAAAAGCACAATAGCTTTGCCAAAATGCTTGACCAGACAGACCATGGTTACCTACACATTGACAAGACAGGAGACCTTTTCCTTTACCATCGTCGCTCGAAAAGCTCTGCAGCCATCTTCATCTCCATTTGCTCTCCTCCACCTCCATATCAAGTAACTAATCTCTGTCTCTTCGACTAAAAACTCATAAGTGCATATCTGTCCTTACTCTTTTGCTTTCTTCTTCTTTATCTTTACTGGCATAGGATTCAACTCTAATTTTATCACAACTTATGAAGCCATGTGGAAATCCATATAACATGCTTAAGAGTGTTTGGTGAAGAAGCACTAATAAAGTTTAATTTCTTTTTCTTTTTTTTTTTTAAAGGTGAATAAAGCATAATTTTTGTGATGTATGTTATGTAAGGAGCAAGCCATGGATTATTTTGAAAGGTAGGACTTTTTATGCAGAACAAAAATTTTTTGAGCAAAGATGTAAAAATTGTGTAACAATGGGCTAATGCTTAAAATATAAGCAATACTAAATTAATCTACGCAATATGAACCTACATATCAAATATCAATTAAAGCCTTATAAGAATCAATTCCACCGTGAGATAGTACTCATTTTACACAACTTTTTGATAATTCGTTAATTCCCCAACGTGATGAGCATGAAAGCTAATTACAAGAATCATAACTTTTCTTTTTCAGTTTGTCCGAGTTCAGAGAAATTAATGATGTCCACAAAAAAGGTATCAATACTCTGCCGATACGGTGGCAACTTCGTTGAAGAATCTAATAATGAGGTTTGTTACAAGGGTGGCACGAACCACATCATACAGCACGAGGCTCAAGAAATCAACTATTCTAGTCTTCTATCCAAGGTGGAGTCGGACTCAGATTGGCAGCATCCAGTACAAACATCCAGAATATGGCTTAGACTGTCTTGTGTCTCTTGAGAATGACGAAGACATCGACAACATGATGGAGGAATTTTCTCAAAACAATGGCCCCATCCAACTTTTTGTTTTTGAAACCCAAAAAATATTTCCTCTCCACAAGACAATCGTCCCCAGGTATTAAATTTGTCAGAAATGTGGTCATTTGCACTTATCAATTGATTATGCATGCAACTCATTCTTTTATTTTATTTCTCACGATTCTATATGTTGGAATCTTAATTTGGAACAGTACTGGTAAAGAAGTCGCGGAGAATCATCAGGGAAGCAAAGAAATGCCACGACCTAATTCCACTATGAATATCAATGTTGAGACTGCAGGTGTGCCCACTGCTGCGATGGATAATCGTAGCGTAACTACCAACAACCGTACTGATCATGGTTATGCCAGTTATACGTTGCTAGCGTCAAGAATGGAATTAGAAGAGGGCCGGGAAACGTCATTCCAACCTAATGCCAAGACCGCAGGTATGCCTGACTTGCAATTAGAAATCAATCATGAGTTTGGGACAGATAATAATAATAATCTACCTAGAAATGACGGAATTGAATGTGGTTGTGCAGATGATATGTTGCCGCCATTGCAGCAGGGAATGGAAATAGAAGAGGGCCAAGAAATGCCACTTCAACGGAATTCTAATATGGGTATCAATGCCAAGATTCCAGCTCACAACTTGCAATCAAGAATGGATCATGAGTTTGGGACGGATAATCGTAATTTAAGTAGCAACGATGGTACTGAATATTGTTGTGCCAATAATAATAAGGCGTTGCCACTGCGGCTGAGGATGGAACTAGAAGAGGGTCAAGAATTTCTAGATGGAAATGCTTTCCACAAGTTCTTGAGTCAGTATGCCATAAATTTAAATTTTGAATACAAGAGAACTAGGTCGGGACATGGCCGTTTTGCTGCAAGTTGCATTAAAAAGGATTGCACATGGAGGATTCGAGTTCTTAGGCTCTCTAACCAGTCTACCTTCAAAATAAAGTCTTTAGAAAGAAAGCATACCTGCGACCTAGGCAAGCATTTGAAAAGGACGACCCATCATCAGGCTACAATGGAATGGATTGCTGATATTGTTGAAGATGAGAATTACTTGCAATGTGCTCCCGAATTTGTTACTGACTTGATTAAGAAAAAATATGGGTTTAACATCAACTATCATAAAGCTCGGAGAGGCATTAAGTTGGCTTGCAAAAGAAGGAATTCTGCTGGCAACAGTTGTCAAGGTTACGATAGTGATTACAATGTCTAGAAGATTTGTGATGACATTAGGAGAACAAATCCAGAAAGCAGAGCAGAGCTGCAGAGCAGATCAGCAGATAGTAATTATTTGAAACTCTTCATTTCATACGAGGCTGCGGTCATCCCGATCTTTCGAATGGTAGGCACACCAGCTGTCAAACTTTTTCGTGTGAAGGTAGGAGTGAAAAGGCCATTTGTTTGGCTCTTCGCCTGGGGCCATGATACAGACGAAAGAGACCTTCTACTCGCGTGCGGGTTTATTGAGTTAGTCGAGGAGGATCTGCTTGAAGATTATAAGTGGTTCTGCCAGGAGCTGTCCCATATTTTGTGCCAAATAACAAATTTGGTATTTATCGTAGATTATATCCGTAACGGAAGGGTTCTAGAAGTGGTTAGATCTATCTTTCCATAGTCGCATTGCAGATTCGATCAGTCTTCATTTTCTAGGGCAATAGGGAACAAGTTTGATACGCTTAATCCTTGCCTTTTATGGCTTGCAATGAATACAATGAAATAGTCTCTGTTTGACAAAACGATGAGTGAGATACTGGAGCAGTGTGGAGAAGCATGGGAATTTTTGAGAAATGTCGACCCTGAGTACTGGGCTCGATCTCACTTTAAAGGGGATTTTGGTAATAATGTTATGCTTTTTTATTCATTAGGGACAAGAAGGCATAAGAAACACATGTCAATCGTTGAGTTGGTGGAGCATTTGCATAATTTAATGATGGAGAGATTTACAGAACGGGTTAAGCGCAGTTCAAGTTGGAAGAGCATCTTACTACCCAGATATGAAAATAAGCCTTCGATTGATGCAACGATTTCCCGTGCTACTACTCGAATGAGGTTTCGAGTTTCCTATTTGGGCTCTGATAACTGGGAGGAAGTGGATATTGAGATGCGACATTGTTCTTGTAATCGTTGGCAAATGCTCGGCTTCCCATGCCATCATGCCGAAATAGTTATAATAAAGGCTTTACAACAGAATAGATACGACTACTGGGATGATCGCTACAAAACTACAGTGTACAAGCAAGCTTATTCGGAAGCAGTTATCCATCCGCTCCCAAGAAGATGCCTCGTAAAGGAAAAATTGGATATCCTTTTTAGAGAAATTATATTGTTTCTTTGGTTTTGAAGATTTTATTAAGGTTGAGTACGTTGGTGGTCAGGAGCTATGCTAGCTTATGAAGAAGAGATCTCACTGATTCTTTCTCTCTCTCTCTCTCTCCATCTTAGTTTGAATTATGATTCTGTTTCTTAGTATCAATTTATCAGTTAAAGCCAACTTGCATTGATAGTTTTAATGTATTTAGAGACGCGTTTTTCATTATGGAGTTGTTTCTATTTCACTCGAATTCAGGATATTTTGGTAAAGAGCTATACTGACAAGCTTTTTCTTTTCCTTGTATGAAGCCATCTTTATGTAAATAAGATGCATGTTATTGTTTTGTATGAAGCTTTATGGTAGTATAAATATAAAATTTTCAAGGATATTAGAGAACCAATTAAGATCATAATTAGAGGAAAATGAAGAAATAAATTCTATTATTTTTCTAATTACAATGTGCATCAAACCTAACATGCCAAAGATTTTCAATTCTCTCCGAATTTTCTAATAATAAAGACAACATTGAAGGAAAAATCATAAGACTTCCCGTCAGTAAAGCAGCCGACACCGCTCAAATATGCAAAACCCATTTGCACTGGGAATTCACGGGAAGACCAAGACAGAATTAGCATCCCACATGACTTTATGATATTGGTTGGTTAGGATTGTTATGATTTTTAATTTATAAAACTTTGAGTATTGACAATGATACATATAATTAGGATGGGCACGATTATTTGCATCCGGTTGCAAATGAGGTCATTTGTGACCAGGCTAAAAATATTTTTTTATTTATCTCCTTAAATTAAGTTTTATTATTTTCATAAAATCTATATATTTATTTTGTATTTTCAAACATAGAGATATTTTAATTATTTAAAATAACTAAAATACCTTTGTATTTAAAAATACAAAATACATATATACATATTTTTCAAAATGATAAAACTTAGTTTATAAATTAAATACATCTATATTAACAATTGTATAAAAAATTTAAAAAATAAATAGTATATTTTTGGCCCAGCAGCAAATATCAGAAACACGTGTAAAGAGAGTGAAATCATTGCAAGCAAAAATCAAAGCATCAAATTCAGGAAGAGAAAAAAAAAAAAACGTACGAGAATAGAGGAAGAAGAGGAGATGTCCACGGCGGTTCGGAGAAGGCACAGAAGCATTTTCTATCAAGCACTGAATATATATATATATTTTTTAACTCTTCGTCGGCGAGAGGGAAGTTGGAACCACTAGCCCTGGATTTTTTTCGCTCCACCAATCTCTATTCTCTCCCAGAAAATTGCACTCTCTCCTCTCTCTTCGGTCGGTTTTTTGTGTTATGATCTCATGAAGGGGTGAAATTGTAAATATGAGATGAACATAAGCTGCAAAACTTCCAGCATTTTGAATGGACGGTGAGATGACGCATCTGTACAGGTAGACGGCAGTGGGAGCCCGCATTGAATCGGAGGCTCGGAGCTCGTTAAATGGCCCTTTAGGCTCAAAACTGCCAAAATCAGCAGGTTAGTTTCTGTACTCGATGTGATGCTGCCACACCATCTGAAGAGCGAGAGGCCTGATATTGTCCATGAACCATCCACGACTCACCAGGGACACCAATGACAATCAACCCCTGCCTTTGGAAATGAAAGCTCCACGACGGTCCACCACTAACGAGTTGAAGACTTTCCGGTTTCATACTGGCCTCCTCTTCCCAAATGCACGTCTCGGTTACCCCCGCCCGCCCGCCCGCCCCACCGAGTGAATCACCTCAGTTATTTTTTTTTATTATTCCACGTTGGAATCACCTCAGTAAGATCTCAACTAATTTGTCTAAATTTCTGCTCTATAAATGGATAAGTAGCAGCAGAAGGCAGCACTTTTACATAGGAGATAATAACTGTCCTAACTTTTGGCACATAAGACGGGCATGAGCAGCAACTGTATTATGCACTTGGGTTCAATTACCTCATTTATTTGATCCAAATAATTTGATTCTTCTTTGATTTTATGCACTTGGCTCTCTTACTATTTATAAATATCCCAACTAAATACAAAGGCGCTTTTAAAAAAATTGATTTCAAATGGGTTTTCCCGCGTGGGCCTAGATAGTGCTGTATATATTTTTACATTCAAGAGTCCACCAAAAAAATGATGGGCCATTTTTCTTACTAAACTATATACTTGAAAGCCCAAAATTAATTTTATATGAACCATTTGATAATTGGGCTCCCAATGCCCATAAGCCCATTTTGGAAGTAATGGTCTGAAACTTACGCCAATGATCGAGAGCAATCTTTACTCGGAATGAAGTACAAATATTATCTCAAGTTGAAAGGGTCCAGAGTAACATGATGAATGACTTGGATCAAAAGAAAAATCAACATTTTATGAGTTTTTGAAGGGTTAAAATACATTTGACCAAGAAAATGTGAACAAGAGAGAGAATAAAACTACAATATTCAAGCTACAAATTGAAAATTCAAACGATTAAGATATTAAAGGGGCAATATCAAGGATGAACTTTATCAAAAATCAAGGCAAGGAGAAATCAAGACAAAATTAAAGGGAGAAATCAAGACAAAATTAAAGGGATAAACCAATGGACAAGAGACGTCACACTTATCGGCACCCACAACTGTCCAGCAACTGACACCACAGCTGGGACAGCTAGATGCAAATTCTGCTCAAAACCTCCTCCCCTTCATTTCATTTTGGAAAACAAACCTAACTGGATTTTACAAAAATTTTAAAATTACCTTCTCAACCCACAAGCCGATAAATAGGCCTCTTCTCCACCCATTTAAAGGGGGGCCATTTTTCAACTCCAAAAGTCCCCACAGCTGCTGCCCTCCACCACCATGTTTGACGCCATTTCCATTTCTCTCATCACCGTTTGCCATTACTACCCATCTTCGTTTCCTTCCATCCAGTGCTAGGGATGGGAATTGGGGCGGGTCAACCCGTGATCCGGCTTTGACCCGACCCGTTTTTGACCGGGTAAAATCAATATATTTTTTACCCGGTATAAGGATGGGTCAGAAATTTTAACCCGAATTCAAAAATAGGGTTGGGATGGGTCGACCATGTCCTGACCCGAAGAGTCCGACCCGTCCTGCATATATAAATTTATCAAAAATTATAAGCCTATATTACAATTTTTTTTTTCAAAATTTTCATTTTTTTTTAATCAACTCTATCAACAATAGAAAAATTAATTTATTCAAAAAGCAATATAAGAATCAATAAATTTTTTTTACGTATATAACCCTTATGTGTAATTGTATATTAACCTATTTTAATAAATGTATACTATATTTTCAAATGTTTTGTTTTCTTAATTATGTGTTTTTTTTTTTATGGGAAGGGTCGTTCCTATCCCGTCTCCCTATCAGTTAGATGGGGAGATAGGATAGGAGGGCCCGTAGAATGCATTTCCAAAAAATTGTCTGTACAGATGTGTTCTACAATGATTTGCGGTGGATTCCCCCACCAATCATAAGTTTCCAAAAAATTGACAGAAATAAAATCAGCTAAAGCATGTGCAACTCTATTTCCTTGTCTCAAAACATGACAGATGGATAGATGAGGACAAGCATCCAAGATAGCTTTTGTTTCCGACACCAGAAATCCCACTGACGATAAGACCGGGGAGTCCGACGTGAGGTAGTGGAATAGCAAAAGAGAGTCTGTTTCAATCTGTACACGGGTGAGGCCAGCCTGGAGGGCCCATTTGACTCCCCAAAGGACCACAAACGCCTCCATTAGTAACGGCTCCATCACTCCTCGTCGCCTCCAGCCCCTTGCCGCAATGAAGCGACCGCAAGAGTCCCTGATAACCGCTGCGAAACCCGTAAAGCTCCATCCATTGTGTTTCCTCGCATCCACATTCATCTTGACCGAGCCCGTCGGTGGCCTAGTCCAGCGAGGAACAAGAGTTTGTTCAGTTACCCCCCCAACGAAAAGGGGTTTGGCCCTTCGATGTTGCTCCAAAAAATCCATGCACCAATCGGGAATCCCTGCCAGCTCCGGATTATGCCCATCCTCTCTCAGCCTGTTCCTGAAGAACCATAACCGCCAACAGCATAGGATAAAGAAAGCCATGTCCTTGAGTCTGCAGTGTTGGGTTAGAGAACCCAGAATGTCCTGAATAGTTTCTCCCCATGGGGCCCGCCAAGAGATCCTATGCCACATGCCCCTCGTGCAAGCGCAGCCTAAGAACAGGTGATTGGCATCCTCATCTTGGGTCCTGCAAAATAGGCAAAGTGGGTCCACAACGATACCTCTCCGTTGAAGATTCAACATCGTCGGAAGGGCATTTCTAAATAACCTCCACCCAAAGATAAGTACCTTGCTTGGGAGCTTCGTCCTCCACAATGCTTGAAAGATATGGACATTGGAAGAAGTGTCGGGCCTGGATTTGAGGAATCTGTAGGCAGATTTGACAGTAAAAACACCACACGGTTCGTGTTTCCAGAATAGAGCGTCCTCCTCAAGAGGTTGAGGGGGTGGGATTAGGTTAACCCGTTGCCATCCAAGTTCGCCTGCAACCGCCTTGACAAGGTCTTCTTTCCATAGGCCGGTATCCTCATGAATAAATTGGCTTACTTTCACATCGTCACATACCGATTCCGGAAGAGGCCCCGCCTTAGCCACCAGCTCGTCGGACCACCTATCCTTGAAGAAACGGACCCTACTTCCATTGCCGATTCGCCATCTGCACTCCGATTGGATAGCATCCCTAGCTTTCAAAATACTCCTCCACGTGAAGGAGTCGGAAACTCTGGCCTGGCACTTCCAAATGTCTTCATTAGGAAAATAGCGCGCTTTGAGGATCTTGTAGCAGAGAGAACTGGGGTTTGTCGACAGTCTCCACACCTGTTTAGCAATGAGCGCCATATTGAAACAGCAAAAATCTCTGAACCCCAAACCGCCTGACAGCTTTGACTGGCACATATCTGTCCATGCTACCCAGCTCATTTTGCGCTTGTGGTCCTTTTCGCCCCACCAGAACCTGCTTAACAAGGCATTAAGATCATTACAAAAAGACTTGGGCAAGAGAAAAATACTCATCGTGTACGCAGGAATGGCTTGGGCAACCGCCTTAATTAGGACCTCCTTTCCGCCC
Organism: Annona cherimola; assembly: GCA_030490835.1. Classification (NCBI taxonomy): domain Eukaryota; kingdom Viridiplantae; phylum Streptophyta; class Magnoliopsida; order Magnoliales; family Annonaceae; genus Annona; species Annona cherimola. The sequence goes on along the minus strand of CM059973.1, from coordinate 10,885,701 downwards.
CAGGAGAGGAGCCTTCCCTTCCACCCTTGCACTTTCCGCCAGACTCGTTCTTTAAGGTTCGTGCACAGCTCACGTTTGGATCTCCCGAGCCACGCCGGAAGCCCGAGGTAGTGGTGGATGTGGTTGCCGTGAGAACCCAGCAGGGTGGTAAGCTCATGCCTTGTGGCATCATCCGTGTTGGAGCTGAAGAGCACCGCAGTTTTGTCAACGTTGATCGCCTGTCCCGATGAGTCAGAGTATATCTTCATAAGGCTAAGAAAGTTTATGATATCGAGGTTCGTAGCCCGAAGAAAGATGAGGGCGTCATCTGCGAATAGGAGGTGAGATAGAGTTGGTCCGCGCGGGTTAAGAGTAATACCATGAATGCTCCCTTGAAACACCGCCTTAGATATGAGTGCCGAAAGACCATCCGCACACAGCAGGAAAAGATAAGGAGAAAGTGGGTCCCCTTGCCTTAGTCCCCTCGTGGAAGGGAAATATCTTGATTTGAAGCCGTTTATGTTGACCCTATACTGCACAGTGGATAGGCAACTCATGATCCAATCAATCCAAATTGGGCTAAAATTCATCACCTGCATCATCTGTTTCAAGAAGGTCCACTCCACTCTGTCATACGCCTTGGACATATCGAGTTTGATCGCCATCTCCCTCCTTCTCCCACCCCTACGCCTTCTGAGAGAATGTATGGCTTCATAGGCCACGAGCATGTTGTCCGTGATCAAACGACCGGGTACAAACGCGCTTTGCTGCTCCCCAATGATATCCATAAGCATGACTTTCAATCTGTTTGCCAGCACCTTGGCGAGAATTTTGTACACGACATTGCATAGACTGATAGGACGGTAATGAGAAAGGGCCTGAGGATCGGCCTTCTTTGGAATCAAGATTAAAGTTGTAGAGTTCAATTCCCGAAGATGATCGTCCCTCACTGATGGGTCACTGCTCTCCATAAAAGATTTACACCATGTGAACACATCACGGCCCATCGTAGCCCAGTGCGAGCGAAAGAACCCCGCGGACATCCCATCCGGTCTCGGAGCTTTCGTAGGGCTCATCGCTTTCACTGCATATTCAACTTCAGCAAAATGGAGCGGTCTGATCATATCCTGCTTCTGGACCTCTGAGAGTTTCCTAGTAATAAGAGTAGGTATCCACCCAGCATTTGTCGGACCCGAGGATGAAAAAAGAGAGGAGAAGTGGCTAACCGCTGCCTCGAGCATTGAGTCTTGATCCCGGATCCAGTTGCCCTCATTGTCCTGCAAAACGTGAATACAGTTCGCCCTTCTGCGATTGGAAGCTACCCGATGAAAGAAACCTGTATTCTTGTCCCCCTCGTGTAACCAGTGGGTCTTAGCGCGCTGCCTCCATAACTGTTCCTCGTCATCCAGTAGAAGATTGATGTGAGCTTTGAGAGCCTTTATAGCATCATCTCTGTGATCAGAGGGGACTTGATTCATAAGAGAGGTGAGCTGTCTCTGGTTTCTCTCAATTGCTTTCCTTAGGTTTCCTCGCTTAGTCCGGTTCCACTTCTGGAGGTCCCTGCTGCATGACTGTAGCTTCTTACCAAGTATATGAACTGTTGTTGTGTTCCCCCATGATTGGCTAGACCATGCTTGGTGAACAATGCGGTGAGCCTCCGTGTCTCGTGCCCAGAATAACTCGTATTTGAATTCCTTTGGAGGCCTCCTTGCACGCTCCAATGAGTAGAGGATAAGTAGAATTGGGCAGTGGTCGGACGTAGAAGCCGCCATATGAATGAGTTTTGCCTCCGGATAAGACGATAGCCACTGGGGCGTGGAGAGCGCCCTATCCAACCTCGCCTCCACTCTGTGCTCACCACGTCTGTTATTACTCCAAGTCATAGGAAAACCCACAAAACCCAGGTCCATCAGGTTACATGTGCCCATTGTGCGACAGAAAAGGTCCATCTGCCCCTGACCGCGAGTCCTCTGACTTCGATACTCGGTTGGTCCCGTCACCTCATTAAAATCACCCATAACTAGCCACGGGATATTGCTATGTTCACTTAGCTGAATGAGAGTACTCCAACTCAGGTGACGGTTATGAGTGTCTGGGTTACCATAGAATCCCGTGAAGCGCCAATCCATAAAGCCTGCATCGATATGGTGATGGGAGAAACTGTGAATGTTAACTGGATCCTCATTGTTCCACAGGAGCGCCAATCCGCCCCTTCTAGCCATCGGTTCAACCGTAAAGCAGCAATCGAACTTGAGCTTACGTTTAATGTTATCCATCTCTTTAGCATTCCTCTTGGTTTCGCTTAGGAATACTAACTTGGGAGCTTGTTTCCTGATCATGTCAAGAAGGCAACGAATTGCATGTGGGTTCCCAAGCCCACGGCAATTCCAGGCAATGAGGGCCATTTACGGTAGGCGGGGCTGAGGGTTCACCTCAGCCACCGCCTCCCCTCTTTCTGCGGCCCCACTCGCTTTCGCCTGCTTTGGTATCTGTCGCACTTCTTCAGGTACATCTGTATGCCTCCTTTTGGCCTGTGGTCCTCCCACCCCATCCTTTTCATCATGAGCAACAAAACTCTCCCCCCTCCTCGCATTCCTTTTCCATTTCCTTCTTGGTCGACTTGACATGTCTCTATTGAGATTGATGTCCACTTCGCCCGTGCTTTCAATACCCGTTGGGTCCCCCCCATCTGACCATGGCCTTTGCTCATCCACCTTACCCCCAAGGACAAGGTCTGTCACCCAAGCCCCGTCTCTCCCTATGCACCTCATACCCCCAATCTGCACCTCATGTAAAGACTCCTTCCAGCTCCCTCCTTCTCCTTGGGATGGTCCCACCAGAATGTCCATCGCATCTATCGTGACCAGAGGTGAAGGTCGGGCAGTCTGCGTGTAGCAAATGGCGTCGTCCACATCGTCCACCGAGCGCTCCCGGCTCGCCTGCCAGCACCCACCAGCTTCATGTTAAATAACCTGGTCCCAACCCGCCCCTGCCTGAGATGTCTCCCCCCTATCGTCGTGCACCCACGACTTCTGGATCTGTAAACCATCCAGGACACAGTCTGGACTGAAGACCACCTTGTCGCAGCCTGGTGGAAGGTCCTCTGTTATGAAGCCATGGCACGCCTCTGCCTCTGCCAGCTTTGCCAGTTGTGACTGTCCACCCGGACGTCCAAAGCCCACCCCAATCTGGCCGCTCGAATGCATGTTGTAACTGCCATCTCTTGGCTGAGAAACTGCCTCCATGGGCTCCCGCACCTGAAGCCTAGAACCAGTTCCCTTCATCATCTCCCCCCCTCCATCTGGACTCCCGCAAGCATCCCCTGGCTGATCTCCCAAGTATCTTGTTGGGTGTACCCTGTTCCCGTTGTCCTCCCCTCTTATTCTCCACGGTTTTGTTCCCACCCGAAGACCACTACCATACGGCATATCAGCCTCCACCTTCGTTCTCTTCTCAATGCGGACGTAAGAGCACTCTCTGAATGCATGACCCATCCTGCCGCAATAGTAACAGAAAAGGGGAAGCTTTTCGTATTGAAAGCTAACCCATTTTCGTTGCATGTTCCCCACTTGAATGAAGATGCCTCTGCGTAACGGTTCTCTACAATCTACCATTATCCTCAGCTTGAGTTCCGTTTCAGACGCCACAATCGCCTCCACCTCCTCAAAGGACTCGCCAATGTGTCTTCCCAGAACCTTCTTGTCAACTATGAATGGAGTGCCTGAAACGTGGAGCCATAGAGGCGTTTTGACGAACAGAAGGTTGGCAATGTCCGGCTCTTCTCGCAGGTCTGTGATGAGAACGACGCTGCGTTCGTACAGCCATGGACGACCTTCCATAATTCGGGTTTTGTCACCTGGAACCAAGAATGACACTTTAAACAGATTTTCCCCCACCTCTACGAACCGGAATGCACCCTTCGTCCGCCACAGCCTCCTCATCATAGCCTTGAAAAGCTCGCGGTTATACTTCTTATTTGTCCACACCGAGCAAAGGATTGATTCCTCGTTTTCGTCCGATTTGATTCTCTTCAGTGCCTCCCCTGAGATTGCCATAGTTTGTAGCTCCTCACCAAGCAAATCCCCAAAGCATGGTTCCGTAGGTTCTCCCATCTTCCTCCTGGACTGCGCTACCTCTGCTCGTCGTCACCCGGTACCCAGCATCCAACCCACTCCGAAACACGCAGATCCCATCGTTTTCCGGTGGCCCCACCACCCTGACCTCCACCCGACTCCGAGTGCGACCAGAGCGCCTGTCGGAGTCACGCGGGAGAGGACTAACAACTCATATTAATTATGTGTTTTTAAATAATTAGTGAAATATTGAAACATATAATATTTAAATTTAGTATAGATGTATACTTATGTTTAATAGGTATATAAATTTTGAAAATTATCTTATTTGACCCGTATTTTTGACCCGACCCGCTATCCCGAAAATCGGTCCGATACTGACCCGAATTTTGTCCTGAGACATAGTAGAAAAAAGTAAGGGTCAAACCGACCTTGTCCCGACTCGATATAAAATAAAGGTCAAACAAGATTTTTGAAAAGTAGGGTCAGAGTTAGGCAAACCCTGACCCGTCCCGACCCGCCCCGATTCCCACCCCTATCCAGTGCCCATCCAGATTGTTCGTCCTTCATGCCATCAGGGGGAAAAAAGAAAAAAAAAAGAAGAAGCATGCATGTCCAGCCATTTGCATCTGTTCTTTGTTCGCATTTCAACGTCATTTCCATGGCATTAACAATTGCATTTAAAAAAAAAATCATTACTTACCTTCTGCATTTTTTTTTCATCCACATATCGTTACATATTTCAGCATTCCGTCTACGCACCACGTCTGGCATTGTTCTCTTTAAAAAAATTTTCTTTTTATATTACATCAAGCCCGTTATCATTATATTCAGCATTCTTTTTTTTTTTAAAAAAAAAAAGAAAAATCATTTAGCGCCGTCCATTCATCTAGCATTGCTCCGTCCTTTTAAAAAAAAAAAATCATCCAGCACGTCATCTAGCATTGCATTTCCCTTTATATTTTTTATTTATATTTCATTCACCACGACCAGCATTTCTCAACAAAAAAAAAAAAAAAAAAACGTGAAATTGAAATTACTTCCTTTGCCTCTAGCAGTTAATTTCGAAAAAGGACTTTCATTTAATAGACTATCGCTGTTTAAAAAAAAACGTTTATTCAAATCAAGCATCAGCCGAGACATTTTGTTTTATAAAAAAATTTAAAAAAAACTTGTCGAAATCCCCCATTTTTTAAGCCGTAGATTCTTTCTTTTTGAAATTTGTTTTGTTCGAATCATGTTATCTATGTAACAGGCATTTGCTATTGCATTTTTTCTGAAAAAAAAATTTTCAAATCACGTAATTTGCATATTAGATATTAGCCGCTGCATTCTAAAATATACAGGGTTCTCATCATGTGCACCAGGGAGCATTCGCATATACCTTTTTTTTTAAATTTTTTTTAAATTTTTTCTTGAACTTGTTAATCTAAGTGTATTTAACATATATATCAATTTTTACCATTTTTGAAGATTTTTAGATATGGTAAAAATTGATATACATGTTAAATATAATTAGATTAACATTCATGTAAAAAAATGTGAAAAAAAGTTAAAAAATAGGTGTATGCACCCGAGAGCATTGAGGCTCAATGCTCCGAGGTGTACCTAATCAAAACCAAATATATATAAGATAAATCATATCATTGTGCACATGAAAATTTTGCTGCTTTTTTTAATAAAAAAAACACATTTCAAACCACGTTATTAAAAAAAAAAATTAGATACCATTCCACTACAAGTATCATCTTTTAGTTGTCCATTCCAGCATTCCATTTTCAGAAAAAAAAAAATCTACATTAACATAACGGTAATAGAGATAGTATTCTAGTTTTCCCGAAACGAGGTGTTGTACCCAGACTTAAGAAAATAGATTCTTGCCTCTGATATCCAAATTGAATTAGGGCTAAAAAAAAATCTAAGGAATAGATTTCCGCCTTCCACATCCAAACCGAGTTAAGGTCTTAAAAAATCTAAGGCAATAAGTTCTCACCTTTAACCCTTTTGAGCTTTTTATGTAAGAAATGTATATTATTTTGCACTTCTATGACCAATATATTATAGGAGAATAAATCTGTATTTATTTTCTTCTAGTGAGGAGTCCATCTAGACCATCTTTGTATTTCAATGTCTCATTGTATGCAGTCTAACCACCGTTATTAGGGTAATGGCGACTCCAATTAATTTGATATGCTGATATTATTGGTACTTTTTCAAGAGCTATTTGTATTATAATTCTTATATGCATTTACTAACTACTAACTGCGCCTAATTGACACACGTGTTTGCATTTGATTAATCTCTCATAATCTAAAAAAATTTAACATCTGCATCCGCCCTCTTTAAACCCCCCCCCAACATTGTCTACACCTTTCCTCTTTATACACCTTTTCTCTTTATTCACATTTATAATCTTAAACTCCTCTTATACGTCTTTTCCCCCTTTTATTTTGTGTATTTCCTTAATGCATTCAGGTAACTTCTAACAACAGCTAACCGATTGTTGACACCCCTCTCTCGAACACAAAATGTACAACATGTGGAAAAGGTCCAAGCCCAATCAAATTCAAGATAGAAGGAAGTTCAAGCAAGCTAAACGGGCCCTTCCAAACTCAGCCCACGGGAGCGAAACTCCATCAAGCCTCGAAGCAGACTTTTCAACAAACCAGATCCGGCCCACAAGAGCGAAGCTCCTACTGGCCATCTCAATGGGCTCCACAAAGCAGCCCATCAGACGCAGCAAACAAGCTTAGCCAAGCTCTAGCCCACCAGATCCAGCCCACTAAGCCTCAGAAGCAGACTTCTCTACAACTTTGGGCCTCTACAATGGCCCACCCAAAACAATGGGCTTAGCCAAGCTTTAGCCCACCAAGTCCAACCACTCAAGAGGCCCAAGGCCCATACTCTCACTCCAAGCTCAAGCCCATGGACCAAGTCCAACAACTCAAGAGGTCCAAGGCCCATGCTCTCACATCAAGCTCAAGCCCATGGACCAAGTCCAACTAAATACAAAGGCGCTTTTAAAAAAATTGATTTCAAATGGGTTTTCCCGCGTGGGCCTAGATAGTGCTGTATATATTTTTACATTCAAGAGTCCACCAAAAAAATGATGGGCCATTTTTCTTACTAAACTATATACTTGAAAGCCCAAAATTAATTTTATATGAACCATTTGATAATTGGGCTCCCAATGCCCATAAGCCCATTTTGGAAGTAATGGTCTGAAACTTACGCCAATGATCGAGAGCAATCTTTACTCGGAATGAAGTACAAATATTATCTCAAGTTGAAAGGGTCCAGAGTAACATGATGAATGACTTGGATCAAAAGAAAAATCAACATTTTATGAGTTTTTGAAGGGTTAAAATACATTTGACCAAGAAAATGTGAACAAGAGAGAGAATAAAACTACAATATTCAAGCTACAAATTGAAAATTCAAACGATTAAGATATTAAAGGGGCAATATCAAGGATGAACTTTATCAAAAATCAAGGCAAGGAGAAATCAAGACAAAATTAAAGGGAGAAATCAAGACAAAATTAAAGGGATAAACCAATGGACAAGAGACGTCACACTTATCGGCACCCACAACTGTCCAGCAACTGACACCACAGCTGGGACAGCTAGATGCAAATTCTGCTCAAAACCTCCTCCCCTTCATTTCATTTTGGAAAACAAACCTAACTGGATTTTACAAAAATTTTAAAATTACCTTCTCAACCCACAAGCCGATAAATAGGCCTCTTCTCCACCCATTTAAAGGGGGGCCATTTTTCAACTCCAAAAGTCCCCACAGCTGCTGCCCTCCACCACCATGTTTGACGCCATTTCCATTTCTCTCATCACCGTTTGCCATTACTACCCATCTTCGTTTCCTTCCATCCAGTGCTAGGGATGGGAATTGGGGCGGGTCAACCCGTGATCCGGCTTTGACCCGACCCGTTTTTGACCGGGTAAAATCAATATATTTTTTACCCGGTATAAGGATGGGTCAGAAATTTTAACCCGAATTCAAAAATAGGGTTGGGATGGGTCGACCATGTCCTGACCCGAAGAGTCCGACCCGTCCTGCATATATAAATTTATCAAAAATTATAAGCCTATATTACAATTTTTTTTTTCAAAATTTTCATTTTTTTTTAATCAACTCTATCAACAATAGAAAAATTAATTTATTCAAAAAGCAATATAAGAATCAATAAATTTTTTTTACGTATATAACCCTTATGTGTAATTGTATATTAACCTATTTTAATAAATGTATACTATATTTTCAAATGTTTTGTTTTCTTAATTATGTGTTTTTTTTTTATGGGAAGGGTCGTTCCTATCCCGTCTCCCTATCAGTTAGATGGGGAGATAGGATAGGAGGGCCCGTAGAATGCATTTCCAAAAAATTGTCTGTACAGATGTGTTCTACAATGATTTGCGGTGGATTCCCCCACCAATCATAAGTTTCCAAAAAATTGACAGAAATAAAATCAGCTAAAGCATGTGCAACTCTATTTCCTTGTCTCAAAACATGACAGATGGATAGATGAGGACAAGCATCCAAGATAGCTTTTGTTTCCGACACCAGAAATCCCACTGACGATAAGACCGGGGAGTCCGACGTGAGGTAGTGGAATAGCAAAAGAGAGTCTGTTTCAATCTGTACACGGGTGAGGCCAGCCTGGAGGGCCCATTTGACTCCCCAAAGGACCACAAACGCCTCCATTAGTAACGGCTCCATCACTCCTCGTCGCCTCCAGCCCCTTGCCGCAATGAAGCGACCGCAAGAGTCCCTGATAACCGCTGCGAAACCCGTAAAGCTCCATCCATTGTGTTTCCTCGCATCCACATTCATCTTGACCGAGCCCGTCGGTGGCCTAGTCCAGCGAGGAACAAGAGTTTGTTCAGTTACCCCCCCAACGAAAAGGGGTTTGGCCCTTCGATGTTGCTCCAAAAAATCCATGCACCAATCGGGAATCCCTGCCAGCTCCGGATTATGCCCATCCTCTCTCAGCCTGTTCCTGAAGAACCATAACCGCCAACAGCATAGGATAAAGAAAGCCATGTCCTTGAGTCTGCAGTGTTGGGTTAGAGAACCCAGAATGTCCTGAATAGTTTCTCCCCATGGGGCCCGCCAAGAGATCCTATGCCACATGCCCCTCGTGCAAGCGCAGCCTAAGAACAGGTGATTGGCATCCTCATCTTGGGTCCTGCAAAATAGGCAAAGTGGGTCCACAACGATACCTCTCCGTTGAAGATTCAACATCGTCGGAAGGGCATTTCTAAATAACCTCCACCCAAAGATAAGTACCTTGCTTGGGAGCTTCGTCCTCCACAATGCTTGAAAGATATGGACATTGGAAGAAGTGTCGGGCCTGGATTTGAGGAATCTGTAGGCAGATTTGACAGTAAAAACACCACACGGTTCGTGTTTCCAGAATAGAGCGTCCTCCTCAAGAGGTTGAGGGGGTGGGATTAGGTTAACCCGTTGCCATCCAAGTTCGCCTGCAACCGCCTTGACAAGGTCTTCTTTCCATAGGCCGGTATCCTCATGAATAAATTGGCTTACTTTCACATCGTCACATACCGATTCCGGAAGAGGCCCCGCCTTAGCCACCAGCTCGTCGGACCACCTATCCTTGAAGAAACGGACCCTACTTCCATTGCCGATTCGCCATCTGCACTCCGATTGGATAGCATCCCTAGCTTTCAAAATACTCCTCCACGTGAAGGAGTCGGAAACTCTGGCCTGGCACTTCCAAATGTCTTCATTAGGAAAATAGCGCGCTTTGAGGATCTTGTAGCAGAGAGAACTGGGGTTTGTCGACAGTCTCCACACCTGTTTAGCAATGAGCGCCATATTGAAACAGCAAAAATCTCTGAACCCCAAACCGCCTGACAGCTTTGACTGGCACATATCTGTCCATGCTACCCAGCTCATTTTGCGCTTGTGGTCCTTTTCGCCCCACCAGAACCTGCTTAACAAGGCATTAAGATCATTACAAAAAGACTTGGGCAAGAGAAAAATACTCATCGTGTACGCAGGAATGGCTTGGGCAACCGCCTTAATTAGGACCTCCTTTCCGCCCCAGGAGAGGAGCCTTCCCTTCCACCCTTGCACTTTCCGCCAGACTCGTTCTTTAAGGTTCGTGCACAGCTCACGTTTGGATCTCCCGAGCCACGCCGGAAGCCCGAGGTAGTGGTGGATGTGGTTGCCGTGAGAACCCAGCAGGGTGGTAAGCTCATGCCTTGTGGCATCATCCGTGTTGGAGCTGAAGAGCACCGCAGTTTTGTCAACGTTGATCGCCTGTCCCGATGAGTCAGAGTATATCTTCATAAGGCTAAGAAAGTTTATGATATCGAGGTTCGTAGCCCGAAGAAAGATGAGGGCGTCATCTGCGAATAGGAGGTGAGATAGAGTTGGTCCGCGCGGGTTAAGAGTAATACCATGAATGCTCCCTTGAAACACCGCCTTAGATATGAGTGCCGAAAGACCATCCGCACACAGCAGGAAAAGATAAGGAGAAAGTGGGTCCCCTTGCCTTAGTCCCCTCGTGGAAGGGAAATATCTTGATTTGAAGCCGTTTATGTTGACCCTATACTGCACAGTGGATAGGCAACTCATGATCCAATCAATCCAAATTGGGCTAAAATTCATCACCTGCATCATCTGTTTCAAGAAGGTCCACTCCACTCTGTCATACGCCTTGGACATATCGAGTTTGATCGCCATCTCCCTCCTTCTCCCACCCCTACGCCTTCTGAGAGAATGTATGGCTTCATAGGCCACGAGCATGTTGTCCGTGATCAAACGACCGGGTACAAACGCGCTTTGCTGCTCCCCAATGATATCCATAAGCATGACTTTCAATCTGTTTGCCAGCACCTTGGCGAGAATTTTGTACACGACATTGCATAGACTGATAGGACGGTAATGAGAAAGGGCCTGAGGATCGGCCTTCTTTGGAATCAAGATTAAAGTTGTAGAGTTCAATTCCCGAAGATGATCGTCCCTCACTGATGGGTCACTGCTCTCCATAAAAGATTTACACCATGTGAACACATCACGGCCCATCGTAGCCCAGTGCGAGCGAAAGAACCCCGCGGACATCCCATCCGGTCTCGGAGCTTTCGTAGGGCTCATCGCTTTCACTGCATATTCAACTTCAGCAAAATGGAGCGGTCTGATCATATCCTGCTTCTGGACCTCTGAGAGTTTCCTAGTAATAAGAGTAGGTATCCACCCAGCATTTGTCGGACCCGAGGATGAAAAAAGAGAGGAGAAGTGGCTAACCGCTGCCTCGAGCATTGAGTCTTGATCCCGGATCCAGTTGCCCTCATTGTCCTGCAAAACGTGAATACAGTTCGCCCTTCTGCGATTGGAAGCTACCCGATGAAAGAAACCTGTATTCTTGTCCCCCTCGTGTAACCAGTGGGTCTTAGCGCGCTGCCTCCATAACTGTTCCTCGTCATCCAGTAGAAGATTGATGTGAGCTTTGAGAGCCTTTATAGCATCATCTCTGTGATCAGAGGGGACTTGATTCATAAGAGAGGTGAGCTGTCTCTGGTTTCTCTCAATTGCTTTCCTTAGGTTTCCTCGCTTAGTCCGGTTCCACTTCTGGAGGTCCCTGCTGCATGACTGTAGCTTCTTACCAAGTATATGAACTGTTGTTGTGTTCCCCCATGATTGGCTAGACCATGCTTGGTGAACAATGCGGTGAGCCTCCGTGTCTCGTGCCCAGAATAACTCGTATTTGAATTCCTTTGGAGGCCTCCTTGCACGCTCCAATGAGTAGAGGATAAGTAGAATTGGGCAGTGGTCGGACGTAGAAGCCGCCATATGAATGAGTTTTGCCTCCGGATAAGACGATAGCCACTGGGGCGTGGAGAGCGCCCTATCCAACCTCGCCTCCACTCTGTGCTCACCACGTCTGTTATTACTCCAAGTCATAGGAAAACCCACAAAACCCAGGTCCATCAGGTTACATGTGCCCATTGTGCGACAGAAAAGGTCCATCTGCCCCTGACCGCGAGTCCTCTGACTTCGATACTCGGTTGGTCCCGTCACCTCATTAAAATCACCCATAACTAGCCACGGGATATTGCTATGTTCACTTAGCTGAATGAGAGTACTCCAACTCAGGTGACGGTTATGAGTGTCTGGGTTACCATAGAATCCCGTGAAGCGCCAATCCATAAAGCCTGCATCGATATGGTGATGGGAGAAACTGTGAATGTTAACTGGATCCTCATTGTTCCACAGGAGCGCCAATCCGCCCCTTCTAGCCATCGGTTCAACCGTAAAGCAGCAATCGAACTTGAGCTTACGTTTAATGTTATCCATCTCTTTAGCATTCCTCTTGGTTTCGCTTAGGAATACTAACTTGGGAGCTTGTTTCCTGATCATGTCAAGAAGGCAACGAATTGCACGTGGGTTCCCAAGCCCACGGCAATTCCAGGCAATGAGGGCCATTTACGGTAGGCGGGGCTGAGGGTTCACCTCAGCCACCGCCTCCCCTCTTTCTGCGGCCCCACTCGCTTTCGCCTGCTTTGGTATCTGTCGCACTTCTTCAGGTACATCTGTATGCCTCCTTTTGGCCTGTGGTCCTCCCACCCCATCCTTTTCATCATGAGCAACAAAACTCTCCCCCCTCCTCGCATTCCTTTTCCATTTCCTTCTTGGTCGACTTGACATGTCTCTATTGAGATTGATGTCCACTTCGCCCGTGCTTTCAATACCCGTTGGGTCCCCCCCATCTGACCATGGCCTTTGCTCATCCACCTTACCCCCAAGGACAAGGTCTGTCACCCAAGCCCCGTCTCTCCCTATGCACCTCATACCCCCAATCTGCACCTCATGTAAAGACTCCTTCCAGCTCCCTCCTTCTCCTTGGGATGGTCCCACCAGAATGTCCATCGCATCTATCGTGACCAGAGGTGAAGGTCGGGCAGTCTGCGTGTAGCAAATGGCGTCGTCCACATCGTCCACCGAGCGCTCCCGGCTCGCCTGCCAGCACCCACCAGCTTCATGTTAAATAACCTGGTCCCAACCCGCCCCTGCCTGAGATGTCTCCCCCCTATCGTCGTGCACCCACGACTTCTGGATCTGTAAACCATCCAGGACACAGTCTGGACTGAAGACCACCTTGTCGCAGCCTGGTGGAAGGTCCTCTGTTATGAAGCCATGGCACGCCTCTGCCTCTGCCAGCTTTGCCAGTTGTGACTGTCCACCCGGACGTCCAAAGCCCACCCCAATCTGGCCGCTCGAATGCATGTTGTAACTGCCATCTCTTGGCTGAGAAACTGCCTCCATGGGCTCCCGCACCTGAAGCCTAGAACCAGTTCCCTTCATCATCTCCCCCCCTCCATCTGGACTCCCGCAAGCATCCCCTGGCTGATCTCCCAAGTATCTTGTTGGGTGTACCCTGTTCCCGTTGTCCTCCCCTCTTATTCTCCACGGTTTTGTTCCCACCCGAAGACCACTACCATACGGCATATCAGCCTCCACCTTCGTTCTCTTCTCAATGCGGACGTAAGAGCACTCTCTGAATGCATGACCCATCCTGCCGCAATAGTAACAGAAAAGGGGAAGCTTTTCGTATTGAAAGCTAACCCATTTTCGTTGCATGTTCCCCACTTGAATGAAGATGCCTCTGCGTAACGGTTCTCTACAATCTACCATTATCCTCAGCTTGAGTTCCGTTTCAGACGCCACAATCGCCTCCACCTCCTCAAAGGACTCGCCAATGTGTCTTCCCAGAACCTTCTTGTCAACTATGAATGGAGTGCCTGAAACGTGGAGCCATAGAGGCGTTTTGACGAACAGAAGGTTGGCAATGTCCGGCTCTTCTCGCAGGTCTGTGATGAGAACGACGCTGCGTTCGTACAGCCATGGACGACCTTCCATAATTCGGGTTTTGTCACCTGGAACCAAGAATGACACTTTAAACAGATTTTCCCCCACCTCTACGAACCGGAATGCACCCTTCGTCCGCCACAGCCTCCTCATCATAGCCTTGAAAAGCTCGCGGTTATACTTCTTATTTGTCCACACCGAGCAAAGGATTGATTCCTCGTTTTCGTCCGATTTGATTCTCTTCAGTGCCTCCCCTGAGATTGCCATAGTTTGTAGCTCCTCACCAAGCAAATCCCCAAAGCATGGTTCCGTAGGTTCTCCCATCTTCCTCCTGGACTGCGCTACCTCTGCTCGTCGTCACCCGGTACCCAGCATCCAACCCACTCCGAAACACGCAGATCCCATCGTTTTCCGGTGGCCCCACCACCCTGACCTCCACCCGACTCCGAGTGCGACCAGAGCGCCTGTCGGAGTCACGCGGGAGAGGACTAACAACTCATATTAATTATGTGTTTTTAAATAATTAGTGAAATATTGAAACATATAATATTTAAATTTAGTATAGATGTATACTTATGTTTAATAGGTATATAAATTTTGAAAATTATCTTATTTGACCCGTATTTTTGACCCGACCCGCTATCCCGAAAATCGGTCCGATACTGACCCGAATTTTGTCCTGAGACATAGTAGAAAAAAGTAAGGGTCAAACCGACCTTGTCCCGACTCGATATAAAATAAAGGTCAAACAAGATTTTTGAAAAGTAGGGTCAGAGTTAGGCAAACCCTGACCCGTCCCGACCCGCCCCGATTCCCACCCCTATCCAGTGCCCATCCAGATTGTTCGTCCTTCATGCCATCAGGGGGAAAAAAGAAAAAAAAAAGAAGAAGCATGCATGTCCAGCCATTTGCATCTGTTCTTTGTTCGCATTTCAACGTCATTTCCATGGCATTAACAATTGCATTTAAAAAAAAAATCATTACTTACCTTCTGCATTTTTTTTTCATCCACATATCGTTACATATTTCAGCATTCCGTCTACGCACCACGTCTGGCATTGTTCTCTTTAAAAAAATTTTCTTTTTATATTACATCAAGCCCGTTATCATTATATTCAGCATTCTTTTTTTTTTTAAAAAAAAAAAGAAAAATCATTTAGCGCCGTCCATTCATCTAGCATTGCTCCGTCCTTTTAAAAAAAAAAAATCATCCAGCACGTCATCTAGCATTGCATTTCCCTTTATATTTTTTATTTATATTTCATTCACCACGACCAGCATTTCTCAACAAAAAAAAAAAAAAAAAACGTGAAATTGAAATTACTTCCTTTGCCTCTAGCAGTTAATTTCGAAAAAGGACTTTCATTTAATAGACTATCGCTGTTTAAAAAAAAACGTTTATTCAAATCAAGCATCAGCCGAGACATTTTGTTTTATAAAAAAATTTAAAAAAAACTTGTCGAAATCCCCCATTTTTTAAGCCGTAGATTCTTTCTTTTTGAAATTTGTTTTGTTCGAATCATGTTATCTATGTAACAGGCATTTGCTATTGCATTTTTTCTGAAAAAAAAATTTTCAAATCACGTAATTTGCATATTAGATATTAGCCGCTGCATTCTAAAATATACAGGGTTCTCATCATGTGCACCAGGGAGCATTCGCATATACCTTTTTTTTTAAATTTTTTTTAAATTTTTTCTTGAACTTGTTAATCTAAGTGTATTTAACATATATATCAATTTTTACCATTTTTGAAGATTTTTAGATATGGTAAAAATTGATATACATGTTAAATATAATTAGATTAACATTCATGTAAAAAAATGTGAAAAAAAGTTAAAAAATAGGTGTATGCACCCGAGAGCATTGAGGCTCAATGCTCCGAGGTGTACCTAATCAAAACCAAATATATATAAGATAAATCATATCATTGTGCACATGAAAATTTTGCTGCTTTTTTTAATAAAAAAAACACATTTCAAACCACGTTATTAAAAAAAAAAATTAGATACCATTCCACTACAAGTATCATCTTTTAGTTGTCCATTCCAGCATTCCATTTTCAGAAAAAAAAAAATCTACATTAACATAACGGTAATAGAGATAGTATTCTAGTTTTCCCGAAACGAGGTGTTGTACCCAGACTTAAGAAAATAGATTCTTGCCTCTGATATCCAAATTGAATTAGGGCTAAAAAAAAATCTAAGGAATAGATTTCCGCCTTCCACATCCAAACCGAGTTAAGGTCTTAAAAAATCTAAGGCAATAAGTTCTCACCTTTAACCCTTTTGAGCTTTTTATGTAAGAAATGTATATTATTTTGCACTTCTATGACCAATATATTATAGGAGAATAAATCTGTATTTATTTTCTTCTAGTGAGGAGTCCATCTAGACCATCTTTGTATTTCAATGTCTCATTGTATGCAGTCTAACCACCGTTATTAGGGTAATGGCGACTCCAATTAATTTGATATGCTGATATTATTGGTACTTTTTCAAGAGCTATTTGTATTATAATTCTTATATGCATTTACTAACTACTAACTGCGCCTAATTGACACACGTGTTTGCATTTGATTAATCTCTCATAATCTAAAAAAATTTAACATCTGCATCCGCCCTCTTTAAACCCCCCCCCAACATTGTCTACACCTTTCCTCTTTATACACCTTTTCTCTTTATTCACATTTATAATCTTAAACTCCTCTTATACGTCTTTTCCCCCTTTTATTTTGTGTATTTCCTTAATGCATTCAGGTAACTTCTAACAACAGCTAACCGATTGTTGACACCCCTCTCTCGAACACAAAATGTACAACATGTGGAAAAGGTCCAAGCCCAATCAAATTCAAGATAGAAGGAAGTTCAAGCAAGCTAAACGGGCCCTTCCAAACTCAGCCCACGGGAGCGAAACTCCATCAAGCCTCGAAGCAGACTTTTCAACAAACCAGATCCGGCCCACAAGAGCGAAGCTCCTACTGGCCATCTCAATGGGCTCCACAAAGCAGCCCATCAGACGCAGCAAACAAGCTTAGCCAAGCTCTAGCCCACCAGATCCAGCCCACTAAGCCTCAGAAGCAGACTTCTCTACAACTTTGGGCCTCTACAATGGCCCACCCAAAACAATGGGCTTAGCCAAGCTTTAGCCCACCAAGTCCAACCACTCAAGAGGCCCAAGGCCCATACTCTCACTCCAAGCTCAAGCCCATGGACCAAGTCCAACAACTCAAGAGGTCCAAGGCCCATGCTCTCACATCAAGCTCAAGCCCATGGACCAAGTCCAACAACTCAAGTGGCCCAAAGCCCACTTCAACATTTATAAAAGGAGGAGCACCCCCCTCACTCAAGACACTTGAGGAGAGGCATCCCAGAGGGGAGGATGGGAGTCTGCAGCATAGCCCCGGCGTCCTGGTTTTCTCGCTCTACGAGCTCCACGCCTCTCTTCCACGCCCCCTTTTCCATCTCTCCCATCTCTAAAGTTTTTCATTTTCCCCCTTTCACGTCGTGTAAACTGCCTCGGGTTGGCAGATTTTTGCCATATTTGCTTCAATCCGAAGGCCGGAACCCGGACTCTGTACGACTAGTGCCTTATTTCATTAAACAGGGACTGATCTCCCTTTAAAGATCAGTGGCGACTCCGTTTTTCTTTATTTTTGTATGTGCGTGTTTGAGTTAACGCTCCGGCAAGACGGGTCCACGCGGGTCCACGGATTTCAACATAATACGCTGCCGTTATGCTGCCGGATTTGTGACTTGATCCGTGTACGGAAAGCCCCGTCTTAGCCGTTATGCTGCCGAAATCACGAGAAAATGCTCATATGCCAGATTTATCTAAAAACCGTGAATCCTAACGTGTTTTACCCCATGTGGATGCAAGAAAACTAAACCCACGTTGCTGTCCAACACGATCCAGATTTTCAAGGCCCGGTAAACCATTCCGGGCCCATCGTAGCGCTCGCGGTGGGTGCTACAGCTTGGTGACTCCACTAGGGACGGCGTTGCTGATCTACATCGGTGCAAGGGGGACAAAAAGCTGAAGATCAGAGCTTCTTCCTCGTTGAACAGCGAGTTCCTGGAGTTTTTCCGTCTTCCGGCAGCGAGTTTCTGGAGTTTCTGCCCAAATCATGCAGAAACCAGACAAGTTTTTAGGTCCAGAGGCATTCGGCTCTTGAACAGCAAAGGACCCGCAAAGGGGGAGAACTATTGAACATAATCCCATAACTGTCCAGACATATAAAAAAGCCTACAGAAAGGACCTCCGACACATATAAAATCAATTAACGCTAAAAAAAATCCGGAGTAAAAATCACATTTTTTCCATAACCTGGGTGTTTTCTGGTTACACTTCCAGAAATGCTTCAAGCGAACTGGTCTTCCCTCTAGAAACTCTTCAAGCGAACTGGTGATTCTTCCAGACACGCTTCAAGAGAACTGGTCCTTTTTCCAGACACGCTTCAAGCGAACTGGTCACTTTTCCAGAGGCGCCTCAGGCAAACAAGAACCTGTGGACCTCGAACATTCTCATGCGTGAAACTTAAAATAAATAAAATCTGCAAAGAACACAAAAGGACCTGGACTTGCAAGCATCCATCCAAAGGTTGATCTCCTTGATTATTCATTTACAAGTACTAATCACTTTTATTGATTGTTCAGGTTCTTCACCATAGCTTGAAGGCGAAGCAAGTCAACCGTGGATCGAAGCGTCGTGATTACTAAATCGAGAGCAGCTAGGATGGAGTCCGAGCAATCCTCACTGCATGAAGAACGGGATCACCAGCTCTAATAGTCCATTGAAGCTTATATAACGGTCATGGACAAGAGGATGCAAAAGTTGGAAGAAGCCTTGTCAAACATGAGGCAACCTCTAATTGGTGGTCAGAATACGACTACACCACCATTTTATTTTCAAAATCCAAACATGGAGCAAGACGGAGGACATCAACAATCTGCCCACAAGTCAAGGAACGATCACTATAAAGAAGAGAAGTTGGTCTTAGAACAAGGTCGTAATGAAATCCAAGACCTCAAGAACCAACTTCAGAACCAACTAAAAGAAATGGAGGAGCGAATCCGACAACATCATGGGGAGGGTCTACCCTCGGCCAAAATAGAAGATCTATGCCCGTTCCCCGATGCCAAGCTACCCGAGAAGTTCGAGATACCTGCGTATGAAGGAGACTCATGTCCAAGGGCTCATCTCAAGGCTTTTTGCGGCATCCTATGCCCCATGGTGAAGAGCGAAGAAGTCTTGATAAGGCTATTCCAACATAGCTTAAAGAAAGACGCCTTGGAATGGTACACATCACTTGATTGCCGATTAATTAAAACATGAGAACAACTTTCCTTAGCCTTCATGGACCGCTTCTCATACAAGCTAAACATGGCTCCCAAAAGAGCTGACCTCGAAGCACTAAAGCAAAAAGGAGACGAAACATTCTCAGAGTACGTGGCTAGATGGTGTGCCTTGGCGACAAAGATGAAAAGCCCGTTGCCGTTGGACGAGCAAATCTCCATCATCATCAACTCAACACACCCGAGCATCTCGGGCTACCTCATCTCTCACCCATATGTCAACTTCACTCAACTCCTCCAAGCCGGGGACCAAGTGGAGGTGAGAATCAGACATGGCACCATCTCCCCATGGCCACAACAAGGAAATGCAATTCATCTTGAACAAGTAAGACAGACATCTCAAATAGCGGACAACGGCATGGAAGTCAATTTTGTCAAGGGTAATGCCAAAACCTTTGACCCTTCTATTTTTATAACAAAAGTCCAACCCCATAATGCTTCTATTATTCTACAAGGCCGAAATTCTAATTCTATTGTCCTTCAAAGAAAACGTGTTGAGCCGGTCATTTTATTGGAAAAACCTGACATGCTTACGCAAGGGAATCCTATTTCGCATAAATCCCCTATTATTCAAAAAATATCCTCCAATACTTTTTCTACAAACTCGGGAACTCCCCCCAAAGTAGCTAGTCAGCCAACTTTGCCCCACTTCTCCCTAGAAAATGCCTTCATTCCAGTTAACCAACCAACATGCCAGCAGTCTAAAAATGCAGAAGAGAACCTCAAAGCTCCTTACACCTCTACTCCTAGCATCTCTCCAAAGCAGTCATTGTCATCATCATTTACACAACCATGCCCGGACACGGAAGGCGAAATATTAATCTTATCAACAAAATAGAAAAATACCTCAAAAAAGGAGGTGCTAGCCAAAGAACACAAATTTCAAGAAATTCCTGCACAAGAAAAGCTAAATGGAAGAGACCATCTACAAGCCACAAATGAAGTTATCCTTCACATAGACAATCAAGTAGAGGCATCTAAACAGTCTCAACAAACCATCATCAACACAGGCAATGTCGACGAAGTCGAACAGCCAACAAGGTCAGCCCCGGAAGTCGCAGAATGCGCAGGGCACATAACCATCATCAATCAACCCACAGTCACAAATACATCTTCGTCAACACATCCACAAGGGATATTTGAAAATGGTTACCAGACAGTCTTTCCATCAAGCTTGGCAGGAAAAATGCCGACAACCAGTGAAGACAATATTTCACAAAGGGCAAAAGGCGCACAAAAAACAAAAAGCTGGGGGCATGCCAGAGAAGCATGGGGGCAACCTATCAAAGTCGCATGCCAGAGAAGTATTAAATTCAAGCTACAAGGGAAAAATTACAAACGAAGGCCAAAGGGCAAAAGATGGAGAAAAATGCATCTAGATCATCTTGAAGCATGGGGGCAGGCAGTTTTGAAGAAAAAAGACACATATTACTTTTATATCATGTTCCATCTTACATTAAACAAAGTTTGGGACCTGGGAGGCAAAGCTACATGAGCAAAGGGAAGACATTCAGAAACCGTTTTTCTGCATCTCTCGTGAAATCAAAAGCAATTTACAAGTGCAGAACTGCTGCTGCTGGAGACAGGCTTGTCGACCTAAAAAGTTTCAGGGTTTCACATAACTGCTCGCAAAGCAGACTTCCAGCAACTCGGCAGACGCCCCCAACACGACCAAAAGGGTCGAAAACTCAAAAACAGGGGGCAAACAGACAAGAGACGAACTGCAACGGACCCCGAGCCGTCTCTTGATCCATTCAAGGCAGAAACACAAAATTTGGTGGGAGATTTATGGAGCATGCAACGAAGAATGCAATTCAACAATTCGATATCCAGAAATCTCGATTTGTTAAGAACCATGATGCTGTTTTGACAGATCCCATGAAGCTCATAGAACCCGAATTCAAAATAAAGAGAAGAAACATCAAGATATGGCCAAAGAAAGTATTCCATTTCATTCAAAGGCATTCAAAGACACATCATGAGCCCAAGGAGAAAGATCTCTCAAAGTACATTGTTTCCCAAAAAGAATCCAAAAGAGGGAAGGAGCAATACACATGAAGACCAAAATGGCTATACAATCCACTAGTCACTTCTCCAACATTCACAAAAGAAAAGGAACAAAAGGGGCTACACATAACATAGGCGCTAGCGCCTAGCATTCAGAAGATGGCTAAGATGCTTCAAGATGGCTACTTGATGAACAAGCATTCTTCTCATGGTGGCCAAGACATCGAATTGGTGTAAGCACAAAGAAGCCAAAGCTCCCAACTATGCCCGCAAAGCATTGCACATCCCGGTAAAATCGCCGCAACTATGAAGAGATCCGCAGTAGACATGGCATCATTCGTGGCGAGCCCCCGAGGACGCATACCTGCAACAAGTTAGCTCCTCCAACTATGACAGTTACTAGTCGCCTCGGCTATCACAGTGGATATGGCTCCCAACTCCAAAGCCGTACGATTTGAGGTCTCCATTTTGGCAAAGTTGTACTCCCATCAGCAGGTGGCAAATCACCCCCATTATCAACAAGATCAACCATAAAGCAAGGGATTAAAAACAGAAACAGAAGCACTACGAAAATGGAGAATCAAGAAGCAAACGTGGAACAAATAACACAACAGCAACAACAGTAAATACAACAATAAAAATGCTATTAAAGGAGCTTAAATAGGAAATAAAACACTCACCAACCTGCTGAAACAGAAGCAGAGGATGATGATTGCAGCCCTCTCCACGAAATGGGTAGCCACGAAAATCTGAAGAAAAGGAGGAGATCAAGCACGAGCTAACGAGAATGACGGAATCCATTAATGGAGAGCCCATACCTTTGTAGCAGCAAAACTCGGATCTGAGGATTGCTCCATGCTCAAACCAGCGGATGCTTAGCCGGTCTAACGGGAGAGAAACAATTCCGAGAAGAAAGGCAAACAAGCAACAGGACAAATCATAGGTAATGCGCTGACAGTAACCCATTCAAAGAAGGAGTAAAGGCACGGAGATTTCGAGCAGCTGCAAATCCGGGTCAAAGGATTGCATCTGTACCCGAGCAATATGAAATTCTAGGGTACCATGAAAGAGAAGATGATTTAGGAAGAAGTCAATGAGCAAAGGGAAAGGAAATCGCGGATAATGCGTTGCAGCAACCCAGGATGAGTGCAGAAGAAGCACGGAAAGGGGATTTCGACTCGCGCTGACGAGAAAATCGAGCAAAAATTGGGAGAAGTACGAACCCTCGAGCGGAATGGGTTTTTCAGCAGGCTGATCGCGAAAATGAAGAAGAACGCAATCGACCTGAAAAGTTTTTAGGTCTATATATATAAAAAAATTTGCAGCACTCTTATGCAGAATTTCCAACGGCCTACGACCTACAAATGATCAAAGCATTACAAGGGACGTCAAGAAGAAGAATTTTACAAGATCAATGTCCTGCAAAAGCAACATATCACATAGGTCATCCAAACCACAAGATAAGAAAGTCATCCAAAAAATGAGTCGGTATTTACACGGCTTTACATCCAAAAAATGGGGCATACAAGCATTCAAGATTTACAAAAATACAAGTTGCCCAAAAAGGAAAAAAGATGAAGAAATGTCTTCAAGGCGTCCCACCGGCAGCCCTAGCTCGAGCAAGGACGTTGCCACCCGAAGCTTCGTGACGACCGTCTGAGATAAGATCGGGAGCCGGAACATAGCACCCATATACCGATCGTATCCTCCTTTGGGCAGCTCAAAATGCTCCAACCCTCATCCATCCTGGCATTGGTGGAGCTCCTCTATGGAAACCGAAGCTTGCTCCACAAAAGAATGGTAAACAAGGGGAGACGGTATTCGCTTGTCACCCGTCAACTGCCATAATAGTCTATCCCCAAAATACCAAGTGGCGCGGACCCCGTCAGAAAGCAAGAAGCGGCTATTAGACTCTCCCGCCATGGCAATAACGATCGGATCGCACATCCACCAAGCATGGGGACAACCATGAAGCTATCACACGGCTACAAAAGAAGGCAGTTACTCAATCAAGCATGAGCAATTTGGAAAAAAAGAGAAAAGTCATCATGGTAACCATATCGAGCAAAAAATAAGTCTGCAAAATGCTTCAACCTAAAAGACGAAAAGGTGGCGGTCACACGCAAAGGTTTGAAGAAGAAAAAAGGGGGGAAGATAAGAAGGGGCCACCCCTTTTCCTTATTCAAGCTACGGATCCCATCGCAAAGCGTGACAGAGGAAGCATCACCAAAGGCCAAAAAACCACCCTTAACGGACTCCGAAAAAGGAAGGAGAGGACAAAAGTCACCACAATCGAAGGGTAACTTAAAAAATAATCCTAAGGCATCCTCATACTCTACAATTGGCAACAGAAATCAAGGCTTCCCACCCACTCATCATCAAGCAAAGGTCATATAAAATACCGGCAACTGGCAAATATCGCATTACAACAGACAAGCAAAAGAAGAATGACAACATACAAGGGAGTACCTGTTAAACAAAACAATGGCCAGCCACACCGCAAGGTCCGACAAAAACAAGCAAAATAACCAGAACCCATGACCAAGCACTGACTCGTGGCGTTTCAGCAATAAGCCTCCCAAGCTACGAAGGAACAGAAGCTTGATCAAACAAGGAAAGGGCGAAAGGACGGAGCGACTCCAATGCCAAAGCAATTGCATCTAAGACAGCTGCTCCAGCTACCGGTGCTCCCTCCCTTCTCTTCTATTCGTACATCTCCAAAACCCCATGATGCGGCAATCGTCACCGAAGACGACACAGAAAAGAAGACCGGCACAACTATAGTGGGAAAGGATCTCCTAAACAACCTCGCCTAAATTCAGAGCAACCCGAGGCATTCTTTTCAAACAATACAAGTACAGAAAAGCAGTTAACAAATCCCGAGATATTCTTCTTTAACAAACGGCAATGCAAGGAAACACAAGCGGAAAGGAAAGCAATTAACAAAGTAAATAGAAAAAAGGAGATACCTGTCTAAAGCAAGCCCGCTGTAAACACTTCAGAAATCCTAGCAATAGTAGGTCAGCAAATCAGAAGCCAAATCCTTGGCACAGGCAAACTGTTAAAAAAAAACTTACCAGAGCTCAGCAGCGGCCGAAAATGGAGCAGCTGACCGACAGCGAACCCCAATCAGGCGGCCTCGGTGGTAGTAGTGGCAGCCGGCGAAGCAAGAAAGTCGACGGGCGGCGGCAACCGTGGCAGCTCGGCACCAAAGAAGACGGAACGACGGCAGAAGGCGGCGACAAGCAACGCCTACTTCAGCAACGGTGGCAATGGCCTTAGTCGGAGGCGACGACAGTAACGACGGCCTTAATCGGCGGCGACCGCGGCAGCTCGTCACCGAAGAAGAAAATGGCAGCAAGGAAGACGTACGTGCGGCCGAGGAAGAAGAAGACGGAGCACGGCAGCCCAACCGTCGCCAAGAAAAGCAGGCGAAGCCGGACAGCAGGAACGCTGGTGATCGGCAAAATCGACGACAAGGCCACAACGCGAACAAATAGCAGCGGCCGAAAAATCGGCAAGCCCCAATGGCAGCAACCACCTGAATGTTGCTAAGGGAGATGACTGATGGCAGAATCTGACTGGCATCAACGAACACGACAGCAGCAAGCAGCGAATGAACACCCGAGACAGAGAAGAAAACCTGGCAGCAGCAAGCCAATCTCACCGCGACGATCAAGAATGGAGAAGACGACAGGCGACGGCGACACCAGAATCCTCAAGGGAAGCCGTAGGACGCGACGACGGCAGACCGGAGACGAAAAAAGGGGAAATCCGACGACGGTGTCGGCGCGAAGAAGAGAAAGAGCAACCAAATATGGGACCCGCGATCAAGCCCTAGAAATCGGTAAAATGACATAAAGCTCCTGGCCATCTCCAAAAATTACGAAATCACCCAGATTCAAAACTAGTGCAAAACAAGCCAGCAAGTCCACAATTTTTCAAAAAAAAGACCACTCTCCCAAAAGGAACATCGTGAGTTTGCAGAAATTGCGAAATGACCCAAAAAAAAAAACAAAAACAAAAAAAAGAGAGAAAAAAAGAGAGAAAAAAGAGAAAAAAAGGAGTATTTAGGTCAATGCTAAAAGGGGTGTCCGGTACTTTGTCATTCACCGTGAAGACGCCTCTGGCAAAGGGGGGCAACTGTTGACACCCCTCTCTCGAGCACAAAATGTACAACACGTGGAAAAGGTCCAAGCACAAGCAAATTCAAGATAGAAGGAAGTTCAAGCAAGCTAAACGGGCCCTTCCAAACTCAGCCCATAGGAGCGAAGCTCCATCAAGCCTCGAAGCAGGCTTTTCAACAAACTAGATCCAGCCCACAAGAGCGAAGCTCCTACAGGCCACCTCAACGGGCTCCACAAAGCAGCCCACCAGACGCAGCAAACGGGCTTAGTCAAGCTCTAGCCCACCAGATACAGCCCACTAAGCCTCAGAAGCAGGCTTCTCTACAACTTTGGGCCTCTACAATGGCCCACCCAAAATAATGGGCTTAGCCAAGCTCTAACCCACCAAGTCCAACCACTCAAGAGGCCCAAGGCCCATACTCTCACTCCAAGCTCAAGCCCATGGACCAAGTCCAACAACTCAAGAGGTCCAAGGCCCATGCTCTCACATCAAGCTCAAGCCCATGGACCAAGTCCAACAACTCAAGTGGCCCAAAGCCCACTCCAACATTTATAAAAGGAGGAGCACCCCCCTCACTCAAGACACTTGAGGAGAGGCATCCCAGAGGGGAGGACGGGAGTCTGCAGCATAGCCCCGGCGTCCTGGTTTTCCCACTCTACGAGCTCCACGCCTCTCTTCCACGCCCCCTTTTCCATCTCTCCCATTCTCTAAAGTTTTTCATTTTCCCCCTTTCACGTCGTGTATACTGCCTCGGGTTGGCAGATTTTTGCCATATTTGCTTCAATCCGAAGGCCGGAACCCGGACTCTGTACGACTAGTGCCTTATTTCATTAAACAGGGACTGATCTCCCTTTAAAGATCAGTGGCGACTCCGTTTTTCTTTATTTTTGTATGTGCGTGTTTGAGTTAACGCTCCGGCAAGACGGGTACACGCAGGTCCACGGATTCCAACATAATACGCTGCCGTTATGCTGCCGGATTTGTGACTTGATCCGTGTACGGAAAGCCCCGTCTTAGCCGTTATGCTGCCGAAATCACGAGAAAACGCTCATATGCCAGATTTATCTAAAAACTGTGAATCCTAACGTGTTTTACCCCATGTGAATGCAAGAAAACTAAACCCACGTTGCTGTCCAACACGATCCAAATTTTTCAAGGCCCGGTAAACCATTACGGGCCCATCGTAGCGCTCGCGGCGGGTGCTACACCAATGCACTTTTTGACTAACTTTGCATCATATAAAAAACTTTAATGGTTCGCATCATTTTTTTTAAAAAAAAAAAATTAACATCTGCATCTTCATTTTTTAACCCTGTTGTTTTCATCTTTTCTCTTTATTCTCATTTTTAATCTTGAATACCTCTTCTACTCCTTTTATTCTTTATTTTGCACGATCCACATCATGTTAATTCGCTGACTTGCATGTTATATTTTATTTAGATATTATATGAGCATGCATCATGTTTAATTTCTGTACTTGCATCACATTTATTTTTCATTTATTTACACTTTTATTTTATTTCTCATTTTATTTTAGGCCCATAGGTTGGCCCATAGTAGCGTTCAATTGGCCAAGCACTATACTATTACATCATGTGTTCGTAAACTGTAGTCAGCCACAGACATAGACCTTTGATGATCTAAAGGGAAAATTTAAACAAATTATAAAACACATGGTGAGGCGAATGCAAACATATATAACATCTGTTAGATTATTCTCTACTTTTTAAAAAAACAAAAAGAGAAAAATATTCTTCATGGAACAACATAGAAATTTAATTTCTCAATAAGCTAATAAAAATTGATTAGTCAAGATTTTGAAAATTTTATTCATATAAACTGTTTGCAATTTATAATAATAATAATAATATTATTATTATTATTATTATTATGAAATTTTAGTCTGGTTTCGACAAAATGAATACACATCCATATTTCTAGAATTCATGATCCGTGTGAACTCGTTAAAAGAATATGGTCCCCTGTGACATGAAATCCCCTGTTTCCCATTTTCTTTTCTTCCCAGGCGGGTCCCACCCAATGATCACAACACGATCCCTCATTCCCTTCCCCCTTCCTCGGTCTTTCCTCGTCTTACTTTACAGTTGTACCAGCTAAAAAAGCTCATATGTCCTTATCACGCATTTCTTCCGTACAAGTCCATCGTCTCCATTTCATTCTTCCCTCTTTACTGCTCCTGCCTTTGGTTGCTGATAACTCTGTAATGTCCGCTTTTCCTTTGCACTGATTTCATCTCGACACCAAAATATCAAGGTTCTTCTTCACTACTTTTCTTCACTACTTCTCGCTTTGCATTAATTTCATCTCGACACCAAAACATTGAGGTTCTTCTTCAGTTGATCATTTCTTATTTTGTGGAGAATCTCAATTTATGGGGGTTTTTTTCCTGAGGCATTGCCAAGGCTGTCGAAGAGGAATCCAACATAGTGGGCGAGAATTGGAATTGTGGCTTCCTTTGTTGTCGTTTGTTTTTTGTCTGTCGACTGCGTGACAGCTCCTCCTCCACGAAATCTAAAGGGTTTATTTCTTATATACTTTTGATTCAGGAACGAGTTATTCTTCGAATTAGAGATTATGCTTGTTTCTTACATCGAAAGCTTTGCCCCCACCTCATCCTGCTCTAGTCTTTTCAATTGAAAGTCCACAGGTACGAAGTTGTCTCCCCTCTTCTGCGTTCTTCTTCTTCTTGTGTTGAAATATTCTCTTTTTTTTTTAAATGAAGAGATTATTTAGCCTTTTTAATAAAATAGGGATAATTAATATCAATATCACCAAGGTTTCATGCTGGTAACCGCATAAGGTAATCATGCAGTCACATCTGGAATTAGACCTATATATATATATTTTTAAAAAAATTATACAATTGCATGTCTTACCTAAACGAGTGTACAACTGTACATAGATATTTTTTAAAATTTTAGAATTATCTAAATTATTTGTTAAATAAAATCTGAAAATTCCTATTACCAACGACACCATTAAATGCTAAAAAATAATTTAAAAAGGAAATAAGCGTTATTATATATCAGTAACAACGGTGAATTTCAGGTATTGATATTAAAAAGATTTGGCTAAGTGGACCAGCCACGTATTTAAGCATGACTGAATCCAATCAGAACTTTTTCCCTTAAAATTGCCGGTTTGTAAACTTCAACTATTATTTAAAATTTCATTTATGACTCTTCCAAAATTTCTCATAATTTTAATCGGTGGAAAATTCTATTTTCTCTTATTTATTCTCATATTATTCCACTTTTAAACAACTTTATTTCTTATATATAAAAATAAATTTGAACTCATACTTCTTTAAATACTTACTTTAAATTTTTCTTTTTTTTAATTTTTCGCAACTTATTTATTTATTTTGATAATATCACACCTTTTAAATAATTTCAATTTTTATACAAATTATAAGTTTAAACTCATTTAAGCTTTTAAATATTGACTTTTTTTTGAGTATTTTTCATAATTTTTTGTATTTTTTTAATTTTTTCGTATTTATTTTTATTATTTTTATTAATTTTTTCCGCCGGCGACCTGCAGTTGGCCGCCGGTTGCTATTTTCGGTGGGCTAGTCCTGTGCTAGGCCGGCACAGGTGGGCCGGGTCCTTTGCTTGGAAGTTGGGTCAGGTTGCTTATGTGGGTTAGACTTTGCTTCTGTGGGCTTGGGACTAGTGGACTTACTTCTGGGCTTTCTGGTTCACTGGGCTCGTCCAGATGGGCTTAGCCCACTAGTCCAGAAGCTTTTTATTTATTTATTTCAACGGTCCGTATTCTCTGAATACAATAGCTTATATCTCTTAATAAAAATTTTTGTTTGATCTGAAATTTTAGGTGTAAGCTTATAAAATTATGTTTTATAATCTGTACGGTCTATTTCTCAAAATAATATCTCTATCATCAGATTTAATATAAAGAGTTTAATACAGGGTTAAAATTAAATATCATTTCAAATAGCTATGTAAACTAATTTTTAAAAAAATTAATTCATCATATGTACTGTAAAATATCTCAAATAATGTTTTTAATGGTTTACATTATTATTTTTGTATCTGTATTTTCTTGTAATTATTTTTTTGTGTTTTATCTTAAAATACATATTCGCCACTCTAAATTTTCATAAAAATTACTATATCTAAAAATCTATAAGTATAATGAAGTTGAAATTTTACAGGAAAACTAAACATATAATTATCTTGTTATTGTACGGTCAAAATTTTTTTAATTATACTCAGAAGTATGTTTATTTTATCATATAGTATTTTCTACCCTTTATTTGTTACTTCTCATTGAAATAAGTAAAATTTCAACATCAAACGTTTCAATAATACTCAGGTGACTAATTAGACATGCTAAAAATATCGTGAATGATTTAGATTTACCAAAAGGAGTTGCATATGTTGTGAAATAAACAAGATTAATTGAAAAATGGTTATATGCGACGTACCTTCAATTTCCTCTTCTTCTTCAGTCGGTGGCTTCGTTTCATTTCTTCCTTTTTTTTTAAAAAAAAAAACGACAAAATCATCTCCTACGCTCCCCCTTCTTATACTGAAGCATTTGCTAAGCGGCTAGGATTAAATGCCATAAATCCCACCGTTACCTGTATGGCCCATAAATCCCACCCATTTCTTAAAAACGAATGAAAATGGATGGCTGTTACAATTAGAATTTTTTGAGATGGCATGAGATATTTTAAAATGTTCCAAATATATATTTGAAAATTAAAATATTTTATATCTTGCTACAATTTTTGAAAAAAAATTAATATAAAAAAATTTGTAACTGATTTGAGATGATATATGGTAAGTTAAAAGATTTTATAATAATATATAAGAAGTAAAAGTGAAAGCTGCACATAGTTTTGGATTGGGGAGGTATTTTACATGATGAGTGTATTTTTGTCTGCCAATCTGCAATGCGCTTATGTGATTTGTAGAAGTGTCGAAGTCAAGCTTATTTCAAATAGCAGTTTGTTATGATTCCGATTTCAAATAGCAGATTTAATTGCCAAATCAAACACATGCGTAACCATGTTCTGCCGAAAAAAGCACGATTGCTTTACCAAAACGCTTGGCCAAACAGGCCTTGTAGCCTGTTAAGCCCGTGGTTACCTACACATTGACAAAATAGGAGACCTTTTCCTTCGCTATCCTCGTACGGAAAGGTCTGCAGCCATCTCCATTTGGGGGACATTTGGGAACAAGGGGTGGGAAATGTGGGAGAAAAATGGTGGGGGCACGGATTTCAAAGCGCCTCATTAATCAATCAATCATTATATTTTTTGTTGGTCCCGAGTTAATGGCAAAACCCAAGAGGGGAGGGGTGAATTGGGTTCTTAAAAAATTCCTCGGTAAAATTAAAACTTAACCCCTTGTAAACTTAATCCCTTTGATTGAAACTGATAGAGAGCAATGAAGTAAAGAAAGCAATGAAGTAAAACAACAGGGAAGATTTATAGTGGTTCGGGCAACCTCTCCCTACTCCACTCTTCCAAGCTCACACACCGTTGTGACTTGGGTTCCACTATGTATTCCGCGAATACACTTAGAGACTCCGCTCTCTTCTAGATTCCAGCTCTAGGGGGCATACACAAACAGAGCCTATGCTCTCTTCTAGATTCTAGCTCTAGGGGGCTTGCACACTTGATACAAGTAGGTGATGAGTTCAACTCCAATCACAACTCTACTTGCAATGTCTTGGTTTGTTATAATACACTGAAACTAAGACCAATAACAAAGAGTAATGAAAATAAGGAAGATCTACACTTTACAGAGTTGTGTAGGCAAGATTGAGCTTGAGGAAGAATTTGTAGAAGCAACCGGTTGTATGTCGTTGAAGCTACTTGCAACTTGAAGCTCTTTCTTCCTTTAAAAATGTATAGATCACTCAAATTTAGAGAAAAGCAAATGGGAGCTCTTGTTTGCATTTCTTTTCTCTCTTTAGACAATGTAGTGTGTATATTCTCGTTTGCTTGAGTGTCTATTTATAGAATGGGGAAGATTTGAACGTTATAGAAGTGGTTGGTGCGCAATAAATGTTCCAACGTTCAAAAATTCGAACGTTGGTTCCCCAAGTCGCAGGTGGAGTCGACTTCGTCTGCGACTTGGCTTCCCAAGTCGCAACTGGAGTCGACTTCGTGTGCGACTTCAGTTCCGCGTTTCTCATGTCTGAGTCTGGGTTGACTTGGTTTCAGACTTGACCTCAAGTCGATATTGGAGTCGACTTGGGTTGCGACTTGACCTGTCTTTGTGCTGAAATTTGCTTGGTCCTTGTTTGATTTCCTCTAGCTTGCTTAGCTTTCTTTCTTGAATCTTCTTACTTCTGAAATGGCTTCTTATATTTGTAAATCTTCTTGAAGGACTTGTCTTAGATAGTAGTCTTCATGACTTGAACTTCTTCATCTTCAACTTATGTTCGAAGCTGTGCCTTGGACTTGAGAATTGATAATGAGCTTGTACCCTTGATTTGGATTTGAAAAATCCCAAGTTGATCTTGAAAATGAGCTTGAGTCTGTATTTTGGACATTGAAGAACTCAAGTCGATCTCGGGGTCGACTTCATCTGCGACTTCACCCAAGTCGCACCTGGAGTCGACTTCGTCTGCGACTTCGGCATTTTTGTGCCCCAAAATCAGCTCTGGAGTGTTTTTGCCGTCTGAAGTCGATGCTGGAGTCGACTTCGTTTGCGACTTGGCTTCCCAAGTCGCAAGTGGAGTCGACTTGGCCTGCGACTTCACCTGCTTTTCTTTCCATTTTGAATTTTGCTGTGTGGTCCGTTTTGGAGTCGAATATGGAGTCGACTTTGGGATCGACTTCACCCTAAGTCGAAGTCCAAGTCGACTTGGATATCGACTTGGCTAATTCATTCCTTAAATCATTAAGCAAAATCATCAGTAATCACCTTATACTCAATTTTAACTTTGTTAATCGTCAAAACTCATGCTTTGGTAAATATGAAACACATATATGAGCATAAACAATTTCATAAATCAATCATTTTTACAGATTACACTGTAAAGAAAAAATGAAACCTAGATACAAACTACCCGACCCAAAATGCTCTAAAAACTCTCAAAAACAACTCTATTCCTATTTTATCTCCCCCTTTTTGTCAATCTTTCAAAAATGGTTCAATCACCAAGGATTTGGTGAATTGAAATTGGGAAATGGGATATGAAGATTGAATGGGTTTGATAGGACAAACATGAGCAGAGGAATAGAAGGAAGAAACTGGAGCGGGAGTCGGATCTCGATGAACTGATCCTGAATCGAAAGGATCAAGCTCCGGTATGGGTCGATTTTTGTGTCGCCCCGATGCAAGATGGTATCTAATGGTACGCATTTCCCGATCGATTCGATCTTGTCGGGAATGCATATCATTAATGACAGTAAGAACTTCGGTCATGAGACTGGTCATTCGATCCTCTTGATGACCCATTTCCTCTCGTAGAGCAGATATCTCATCTTTAATGCTCTGTAATGTGACCTCTTGAGATGACAGTGGAGGCGCCCGATCAGGTGCAGCAGATCCCTATAGAGAGTAGGATCCGTGCGTCATAGGAGATACTGGCTCCTCGGGAACGTCTCGGGGTGGAGCAGATGGTGCCTCGGGAGGCTGCTCCCCCTCAGTCTGTGCATGGCCTTCTTGCTCATGAGCTGGTTCGCTCAACTTTTCTCGTATCCTATCATCCCTGAACTGCTCCAAATTTATCTTCATTCGTTGGAGCAATGCCTTATTAATGGCATTTGTGGTTTTACGGACTTCAAATGGTTCCCCTTCAATATCCACCTCGAAGTATTCTAGGATCCTCGTGATCCAAGTCCCGTAGGGTAGAACACCTCTCGGATTGTCCTTTCTGCATGCCAAGGCTTCTAGGAATAATCTGGGAAGACTGATCTTAACCTTGTTGACCAATTTCCATAGAATCATGGCCTCCTGTGGGTTGAGCTGATTCCTTCCGCCGCCTTTCGGATAGATGCAGTGAGCAATGAGTAAGCGGAGGACTCTCAGCCGTGGAGAAAGATCCATGTAGTGTAGGAACTTGGTTCCTGCATGATACTTGTTACTCTTGGTTAGCTCATTATAGATTTTCTCCATTGTAAGATCTTTGGGTAGTCGTTCTTCTTCAAATGGCACTTCGAGAATTCTTCCTATTCTCTTTATGGCTTCATTCTGATCTGGGTTATTCATAGTCCCAAAATACATCTCTGTTCCTTTGACATAAGTTGAAAACTTATTGTCGTCCCATAAATAGTAGAACATCCTAGTCAGATCAGGATATACCCTTTCATCTATCTTCAACAACTGTATCCATCCTTGAAAATCCAATAACTCTTCTATATCGAATTCATAATCGTTGAGAAATTTGAAATCGATAATCTTTGGAATGAATACCTTTCTCTCGTAGAAGTGCTTATAGAAGCGACTGTGTTGAAGCTCTGTTCTGAAGTATGTTGTGGGCATTTTCAGGACTTGCCCTTTTGTGATCGGGATTCTTCCTGAATTTGAGCTTTGAGGTTGACTTTCCGACCTCGGAGCTCGACCTGACGATTAGGTAGCGGTTTGAAATCTAACCCTTTTATCCGTTGACGTTGAGGGTTCCTCTCTTGCTCGCTTAGCAGGTGTCCTCTGTTTCCTAGGAATTTCCTCCTCTGTATTTGACCTTGAAGGTCTAGGCACAGGTCTTTGTGTTGGTTTGGAGACTGCTAGCTTTGGAAGTCTTGGTTTTGGAGCCATTGATTTGAATTTAAGAGAAGAAAAGTGACTGAGGCAAATGAGAGAGAGAGGAAAACAGTGCTGGAGAAATAGAAATAAGGAAAGAGAGAGAACTTGGAGAGAAGCTGAGATTTGAGAGAGAAAATGAGAAAGAGAAAAAGAAGACTGGGCAGTGTGAGAAGAAGAGAGAATGAGAAGGAGAAATGAAAACTGGCCGGAGTTGTGAAAACAAAGAGATGAAGAGACTAATGCTGGATTGGCCGGAAAAAATGCTGAGGAGTCAGTGAGAAGAAGAGACTGGGTTTGGACTGCCGGAGTTTGGAGAGAAACAGGTATTGCCGGAACGACAGTTGCCGGAGAGAGAGAGTTAAAACCGGAGGAGGCTGCCGGATAGAGAGAGATGCACTGCCGGAGTTTGGAGAGAGAAAGGGAAGGTCTTTACCGGAGAGAAAGAACGAGATGAGCTACGGTCGGAAAACAGGAAGAGAGAGAGGGAAATCGCAGAGGAGAGACAGAGCTGCCGGGAAGAAATGAGAGGAGAAAGAGAGGGAAGAAAGGAGAAGGGGGAAAAAGAGGAAGACGGACGGTCGCTCGCGCGGAGTCGACTTCGCTTCTCCCAAGTCGACTTCACTGGAGTCGACTTGACTTTTCTGGAGTCGACTTGACTCATCGACTTGGCTCCTTTTAGATCAGATTTGTCTAATTCTTCCTAGTTTAATTCTATCATCCCCATATCATTTCTAATTTTATAAAATGATTCCTTTGCTAGAGGTTTGGTAAAGATATCAGCAGTTTGATCTTCAGTTTTCACATATTCTAAGCAAATATCATGATTCTCAACATGTTCTCTAATAAAATGATGTCTTACATCTATATGCTTTGTTCTTGAATGCAGTACAGGATTCTTAGTCAAACATATAGCACTTGTATTATCACATTTAATAGGAATATTGAAATAATCAATGCCATAATCTTTCAATTGTTGTTTCATCCAAAGTAGTTAGGCACAACAGCTTCCGGCGGCTATATATTCGGCTTCCGCAGTAGATAGGGCAACACTGGTTTGTTTCCTTGAGTACCATGAAACCAACATATTTCCAAGAAATTGACAAGTTCCACTGGTACTTTTTCTATCTACTTTGTAACCGGCAAAATCCGCATCCGAATAGCCGATTAAATCAAATGTTGACCCCTTTGGATACCATAGTCCAAGATCGATAGTATTTATCAAATATTTAAAAATTCTTTTTACAGCCAATAGATGTGATTCTTTAGGACATGCTTGAAATCTAGAGCACATACAAACACTGAATAAAATATCTGGTCTAGAAGCAGTTAAATATAACAATGATCCTATCATGCTTCTATAGAGCTTTTGATCGATACATTTACCGTTTTCGTCTGTGTCGATCTTGATCGTAGAACTCATTGGTGTATTTGCTCCTTTACCATTTTGCATTCCAAATTTCTTGAGCATTTCTTTGACATATTTGGACTGATTTAAGAATATCCCTTCTGTTTGCTGCTTGATTTGTAGTCCAAGAAAGAAATTTAATTCTCCCATCATGCTCATTTCAAATTCGCTCTGCATGATCTTAGAAAACTCTTGGCATAGAGTTTCGTCAGTAGCTCCAAATATTATATCGTCTACATAAATTTGTACAATTAAAATATTTTTACTTTTATACTTAATGAACAAAATAGTATCAACTTTCCCTCTTTCAAACTCATGATCAATCAAAAATTTATTCAACCTTTCATACCAAGCTCTTGGAGCTTGTTTTAATCTATATAATGCTTTGGTCAATTTATAAACATATTTCGATTGATCCTTTTCTTCAAATCCTGGGGGTTGTTCAACATATACTTCTTAATTCAAATATCCGTTCAGAAATGTATTTTTTACATCCATTTGAAACAATTTGAAATTCATATGAGAAGCAAATGCTAGTAAGATACGTATGACTTCTAATCTAGCCACAGGTGCATATGATTCTTCAAAATCAATCCCTTCTTCCTGGGAATACCCTTTGGCTACTAATCTAGCCTTGTATCTAATTACAAGTCCGCTTTCGTCCAATTTGTTTCTAAATATCCATTTGGTACCAATAATGGTATGACCATTTGGTCTAGAAACTAAATGTCATACATCATTTCTTTCAAATTGATTTAGCTCTTCTT
The DNA here is from genome assembly GCA_030490835.1 of Annona cherimola. Lineage (NCBI taxonomy): Eukaryota > Viridiplantae > Streptophyta > Magnoliopsida > Magnoliales > Annonaceae > Annona > Annona cherimola. The sequence goes on along the minus strand of CM059973.1, from coordinate 10,849,392 downwards.
GCATTGCAATAACCCAGCTTTCATCATTAAGAGCTTGTTCAATGGTAGTTGGTTTGATCTTGGACACAAAAGCATATTGTCCACAAATGTTTTGCTTTAATCTTCTAGTTTTTACTCCTTCATACACATTTCCAATGACTTGCTCAATTGGATGGACATTTTTGAACTTTAAATCAGTTGGAGGTTTGTAAGAGTCATTACCTTCACTTACCTCTTCCTCCATGAGATTTTCTGGCTTGAGCTTGATTTCCTTTGGTTGTTCTTTTCCTTTTGTTTCATCTGTATCACTTAATTCATTCTCCTTTCTAGGAGTTTGGTTAAACTCATCAAAGACAACATGTATGGACTCTTCTACAACTTGGTTTCGTTTATTGAATACTCTATATGCTTTGTTATTTGATGAGTAACCAAGGAGTATTGCTTCATCACTTTTAGCATCTAGTTTTCCCAAGTTGGTTTTTCCATTGTTCAAAACATAGCATGTGCATCCAAAAGCATGAAAATAAGAGATATTTGGTTTCCTTCCTTTCCATAGCTCATATGGGGTCTTTTTCAAGATTGCTCTAATGGTAACTCGATTCAAAACATGGCAAGCTGTACTTACAGCTTCACCCCAAAACTTCTTGGATAGTTTGCTCTCATTTAGCATTGTTCTAGCCATCTCTTGTATAGTTCTGTTTTTCCTTTCAACTACTTCATTTTGTTGTGGAGTTCTTGGTGCAGAAAATATGTGATGAATTCCTTTTTCATTACATAATTCTATGAATCGTTTGTTTTCAAATTCACCACCATGATCACTTCTTATAGTCACAATAGTACTTTGTTTTTCATTTTGCACCAGATTTACAAAAGTTGCAAACATAGAGAAGACTTCATCTTTGCTAGCTAAGAGAATTATCCATGTGAATCTTGAAAAATCATCAACAATTACAAATACATATTTCTTTCCACCAATGGTTAAAATATCGGATGGCCCATATAGATCCATGTGTAGTAATTCAAGTGGCCTAGTGGTGAAAATTTCCTTTTTAGTAGAGAAAGACATTTTAGGTTGTTTAGATAATTGACATGCCTTGCAAATTTTGTCCTTCTCATATTTCAACTTTGGCAATCCTTCTACCAAACTCTTTTTCCATAGGGTCTTTATATTTCCCATGTTTATATATCCAAGCCTTTTATGTCAAACCCATGGATCATTATCAATGGCCATTAGACATTGACCATCTAATTCATCAAGTGAAACCAAATATACATTTCCATGTCTTTTTCCACTAAACATGATATGTTCTCCATCAAATACATTACATATGGATGATTCAAACACAACTTTGTATCCTTTGTCACATAATTGACTAATGCTTATTAGATTGTGCTTGAGTCCTTCAACAAACAAAACATCTTCCATGCATGCATTTGAAATACTATATATGTTTCCCTTACCTTTAATTTTACCTTTCTCATTATTACCAAAGGCAACCGTTCCATCGTTGCAAGGCTTAAGTTTATGAAATAAACTTCTTTCTCCGGTCATATGCCTTGAACAACCACTGTCCATGAACCATACATTGTTTGCCTTTGCCTTAAAACATATCTGAAAAATAAACAAGTAAATCTTATCACTTTGGTACCCATTTTATGGGTCCGTTTGGGTTAGTTAACCTTTGAAGTTTGAGTTGATCCATCTTTGATTCCATAAAACCAATGCATTTTGGCATCCACACCAATTTAGCACCTAGGTTTTGCAGTTTTCTAAGTTTACATTGATAGATCTTATGTCCAAGCTTGTTACAAAAGTTACAAGCTCCTGGAAGTCTAGAAGTAGGGAGCCATTTGGTAATTTGTTCATTGGTTGGTCTTTTGGTCCAAACTGTTCGATTTATCTTTGGTTTAGTAAAATTGGTTTTGATATTATTTCTTGGAGAGTTAGTTTCAGTCTGTTCAAGTGCATTGTACCCAAGTCCTTTCTTGCAAGTTTGAGTTGTCATTTTCAAGAACATTTTTACATTTTCTCCTGGATTAGAGAACTTGGCAAGAGATTCATTTAATGATTTATTCTCGTTTTTAAGTTTTTCTAATTCATTTTCTAAGGTATTCTTTTCATCTTTTAACTTGTCTAATTTTTCAGCAAGTTTACCATTTACAATTATTACTGCATCACATTGTCTTTTCTTAATTGTAAACTTATTTCCTAATTTCTTTATTTCTTCGTATAGTGAATCATAAGTTTGTTGAAGTTCCTCTAATTCAGCACATTTAATGTTGGAAACAATGTTCCAAACAAAACAAATTGACCAAAGCATAAGTTTTGATGATTAAACAAAGACTAATTTGAGAATATAAAGTGTACTAATGAGTTTGCCAAGTGTTTAAGGAAAACAAAGAAGTCAAGTCGATTACCAAGTCGACTTGGACTTCGACTTGGGGTGAAGTCAATACCTAAGTCGACTTCACAAGCGACTTCAAATGGCAAAAGGTGGATAGCATTGAAAATAGAAAATAAGCAAATGAAGTCGCAGGCCAAGTCGACTCCAGGTGCGACTTAGGAAACCAAGTCGCAGACGAAGTCGACTCCAGCATCGACTTCAGGTATCCAGAGCTGAAAAGTGGAAACGAACATGACGAAGTCGCAGGCGAAGTCGACTCCAGGTGCGACTTGGGCGAAGTCGCAGACGAGGTCGACTCCAACTACGACTTGAGGAGTTCAGACTTGAAGATTGAAGTTTCAAGCTTATTTCAAGAATCCATTTGGAATTTATCAAATCCAAATAGGATGCAAAGTTCATTCTCAAAAAGCAACTAAAGTTTCTTGAAGATCAAAAGCTAAGATGCATATTCAAAGTTCAAATCAAGTCTATCAAGTCCAAAGCTAAGTTTCAAGCTTATTCCAAATAAAGGAATACCCAAGTCATGAAGACCAATTTTACAAAGTTCAAGACAGTTCAAGAGGATCAAGGTGTTTTTGCAAAAAACCAAGACAAGTCGCAACCCAAGTCGACTCCAGGATCGACTTGAGTTGAAGACTGAAGGCCATGTTGACCCAGACTCGGACTTGGAACTCTGAAGAACTGGAGTCGCACACGAGGTCGACTCCAGGTGCGACTTGGAAGCCAAGTCGCAGGCCAAGTCGACTCCACATGCGACTTGGGTCACAACGGTCGGAATTTATTTGAACGTTGGCGCATTAAATGCGGGCCACCTACCCTCTAACGTTCGGATTCCCTCCAAAATTATAAATAGCATTCAAGATGGACGAGGGAAGCAGCTGAGAATCATTAAGTGTGCTTAACTACTACATTCAAGAGCTCAAAAAGAGATCAAGCCACTCAAAGAAGAAGAACTCTACTTCAAACTGCAAGAGCTTCATTTCAGAATCTTCAAAGCCAACTCTTCAAGTTCTTCTATGCGCCAAATTGCTGCTACACATCTGTAAAGTGTAGTTTTCCTATTCTTTCTGTTGTATGTGTTAAACTTGATTTAGTTTGAGGAACTAAGATCAAGTATAAGCAAAGTAGTGTGTGATTGGAGTGTGACTCATCACCTACTTGTGCTGTGTTTTGTTGATGCCACCTAGAGCTGGAATCTAGAAGAGAGCAGTGGCTCTAATTGTATTGAGAATACAATAGTGGAACCCAAGTCACAAGGAGTGTGAGCTTGGAAGAGTGGAGTAGGGAGGTTGCCCGAACCACTATAAAAATCCTGCGTGTTTGATTTATTTATCTGCTCTTTACATTATATTGCTTTCCATTACGATTCTTCATTAAGGGGACTGGATTAATCTGGGGTTAAGTTTCTGTTTAAGTTATAAATTTTTAAATACCCAATTCACCCCTCCCCTCTTGGGTTTTGCCATTAACTCGGGACCAACAAGTGGTATCAGAGCGGTTCTTTGAGTTTACCAAAGAGATCTTATTAATATGGCATCCCAATCTACTTCCGTTCCCGCATTTGCTGAAGGCCAATCCTTTACAAGGCCACCGTTGTTTGATGGGAGCAATTTTGGATATTGGAAGCTTCGTATGAAGCAACTCATCATGGCTACCGATATGGACTCTTGGATTGCTATCCAAGATGGTGTAACACTGCCCATAGATGACAAAGCTTCCAAATGGACCGAAGAGGAAGTAAGAACTGTGAAGAGCAATGCTAAGGCAATGAACTCACTATTTTGTGCTCTTACAGCTTCTGAGTATGATAGAGTATCCTCTTGCCTAACCGCTAAAGAGATATGGGATACTTTAACATCTATTTATGAAGGAACCTCCCAAGTCCAAGGGACTAGGAGAAATATTTTGATTGGAGAACTGGAAAACTTTAGAATGCTAGAAAGAGAAAACATCTCTGAAATGTTTGCTAGATTCTCTAAAATTACTAATGCTCTAAAAGGTCTCGGAAAGGCTATATCTGAATCTGAACAGGTCATGAAGATCTTAAGAGCTCTACCCGAATCATGGACTCCAAAGATCACTGCAATAGAAGAAGCCAAGGACCTTAACACTCTAAAGCTTGAAAACTTAATTAGCTCACTCATGTCACATGAGCTAATCAAGAGAAGAAATGAAGATCAACACAGGGGCAAAAGAGCAATTGCTTTGAAAGCCGCGCAAGACACAGATGACTCTTCTTCTTCTCAAAACGACGATGAAATCGCCCTACTCACAAAACGTTTCAGAAAATTTGTGAGGAAAGGCAAAAATTTCAGAAGCTTCAAGGATAGAACTCCCAGAGAAAAGAAGAAAGAATCAACCAAATGCTATCGATGCGGCGGTTCGGGACATATGCAAGCTCAATGTCCAACTCCCGAAGAAAGCAAAGTAAAAGAACAAAGAAAAGATCGAGGGGACAATAAGAGATTCCAAAGATACAAAGGAAGAGGCATGTACGTGAATGGCGAGGAATCTACAACGAGTAACTCCTCAACCGATGAAATTGAAGTAGAAGAATGTGCAAGAATCTGCTGTATGGCACAAATCGAGCAAGAAGAACAAACTACCTCAACAAAATGCACAAGTAATGAAGAGGTAAGTTCCAAACTCTCCCATTCTAAGTCAAGTTATTCTTCTTTTCAAGATTGCCTCAAATGTACTGAATTAGAAGAACTTCAAACTGCATATGATTCATTGTATGAAGAAATGAAGAAATTAGGAAGCAAGTTTACAATTAAGAAAAGACAATGTGATACAACAATAATTGTAAATGGTAAACTTGCAGAAAGATTAGACAAATTGAAAGATGAAAATGATTTGCTAAAAAAGGAGAACAAATCATTAAATGAATCATTAGTTAAGTTCTCTAATCCAGGAGAAAATGTTAGAATGTTTCTGAATATGACCTCCCAAACACATAAAAGAGGTCTTGGATATCATACATTTGAGCAAGGAGAAAGTAGCAAAACAAATGTGCAAATACTTGAGAAATATCAAACTAAAACTGCATCTATATACAAGCCACAAAAGAAAAATTTTAAGTGGATTAGAAGACCAACTATTGAACCATTGCATACTTGGAGGCCTACTCCAAGATTACCTATGGCTTGTAATTTCTGCAATAAATTGGGTCATAAGACTTACAAATGTAATTTTAAGAAATTATATGACCGTGGTGCAAAATTAGTTTGGGTTCCAAGGAACACAAGATTTGGGCTTTCCAAGTTAGAACAACAAAGATTAATATATATTACTAACCCAAATGGACCCATAAAATGGGTACCAAGGAGATAAGAGTTACTTGCTTATTTTTTCAGATATGCTTTAAGGCAAAGGCAAATAATGAATGGTTCATGGATAGCGGTTGCTCAAGGCATATGACCGGTGAAAGAAGCTTATTTTATAAACTTAAGTCTTGCAACGATGGAATGGTTGCCTTTGGAAATAATGAAAAAGGTAAAATTAAAGGTAAAGGAAATATACGTAGTATTTCAAATGCATGCATGGAAGATGTTTTGTTTGTTGAAGGACTCAAACACAATTTAATGAGCATTAGCCAATTATGTGATAAAGGATACAAAGTTGTGTTTGAATCATCTATATGTAATGTATTTGATGGAGAGCATATCATGTTTAGTGGTAAAAGACATGGAAATGTATATTTGGTTTCACTTGATGAATTGAATGGTCAATGTCTAATGGCCATTGATAATGATCCATGGGTTTGGCATAAAAGACTTGGACATATAAACATGGGAAACATAAAAACTCTATGGAAAAAGAGTTTGGTAGAAGGATTACCAAGATTAAAATATGACAAGGACAAGATTTGTAAGGCATGTCAATTATCAAAACAACCCAAGATGCCTTTCTCTACCAAAAAGGAAATTTCCACCACCAAGCCACTTGAATTGCTACATATGGATCTATACGGGCCATCCGACATTCTAACCATTGGTGGAAAGAAATATGTATTTGTCATAGTTGATGATTTTTCAAGATTCACATGGATAATTCTCTTAGCTAGTAAAGATGAAGCCTTCTCTATGTTTGCAACTTTTGTAAATTTGGTGCAAAATGAAAAACAAAGTACTATTGTGACCATAAGAAGCGATCATGGTGGCGAATTCGAAAACAAACGATTCATGGAATTTTGCAATGAAAAAGGAATTCACCACACATTTTCTGCACCAAGAACTCCACAACAAAATGGAGTAGTAGAAAGGAAAAATAGAACTATACAAGAGATGGCTAGAACTATGCTAAATGAGAGCAATCTATCCAAGAAATTTTGGGGTGAAGCTGTAAGTACAGCTTGTCATGTATTGAATCGTGTCACCATTCGAGCAATCTTGAAAAAGACCCCATATGAACTATGGAAAGGAAGAAAACCAAATATTTCCTATTTTCATGCTTTTGGATGTACATGTTATGTTTTGAACAATGGAAAAACTAACTTGGGAAAGTTAGATGCTAAAAGTGATGAGGCTATATTTCTTGGATATTCATCAAATAGCAAAGCATATAGAGTTTTCAATAAACGAAACCAAGTTGTTGAAGAATCCATACACGTTGTATTTGATGAAATTAACCAAACTCCGAGAAAGGAGGATGAACTAAGTGATGCAGATGAGACAAAAGGCAAAGAATAACCAAAGGAACTTGAGCTCAAGCCAGAAAATCTCATGGAGGAAGAGGTAAGTGAAGGTAATGATTCTTATAAACCTCCAACTGATTTAAAGTTCAAAAATGCCCATCCAATTGAGCAAGTTATTGGAAATGTATATGAAGGAGTGAAAACTAGAAGATCAAAACAAAACGTTTATGGTCAATATGCCTTTGTATCTAAAATTGAACTAAATACCATTGAACAAGCTCTCAATGATGAAAATTGGGTTATTGCAATGCAAGAAGAGCTAAACCAATTCGAAAGGAACAATGTATGGCACTTAGTTCCTAGACCAAATAATCACACTATCATTGGTACCAAATGGGTATTTAGGAACAAATTAGATGAAAGCGGGCTTGTAATTAGAAACAAGGCCAGATTAGTAGCCAAAGGGTATTCTCAAGAAGAAGGAATCGATTTTGAAGAATCATATGCACCCGTGGCTAGATTAGAAGCCATACGTATTCTACTAGCATTCGCTTCTTATATGAATTTCAAATTGTTCCAAATGGATGTAAAAAGCGCATTTTTGAATGGCTATTTGAATGAAGAAGTATATGTTGAACAACCCCCTGGTTTTGAAGAAATGAATCAATCAAAGTATGTTTATAAATTGACCAAAGCACTATATGGATTAAAGCAAGCTCCAAGAGCTTGGTATGAAAGGTTGAACAAATTTTTGATTGATCATGAGTTTCTAAGAGGGAAAGTAGATACTACTTTGTTCATCAAATACAAAAACAAAGATATTTTAATTGTACAGATTTATGTAGATGATATAATTTTCGGTGCTACTAATGAAAATCTTTGTCAAGAATTTTCTAAGATTATGCAGAGCGAATTCGAAATGAGCATGATGGGAGAATTAAATTTCTTCCTTGGACTGCAAATTAAGCAACAAAGTGAAGGGATATTCTTGAACCAGTCCAAGTACGTCAAGGAAATGCTCAAGAAATTTGGATTGCAGAATAGCAAAGGGGCAAACACTCCAATGAGCTCTACAATCAAGATCGACACGGACGAAAACGGTAAAAGTATCGATCAAAAGCTTTATAGAAGCATGATAGGATCCTTGTTATATTTAACTGCTTCTAGACCCGATATTCTATTCAGTGTTTGTATGTGCTCTAGATTTCAAGCATGCCCAAAAGAATCACATCTCCTTGCTGTAAAAAGAATTTTTAAATATTTGATAAAAACTACCAATCTTGGACTATGGTATCCAAAGGGGTCAACCTTTGATCTAATCGGCTATTCGGATGCAGATTTTGCCGGATATAAGGTAGATAGAAAAAGTACCAGTGGAACTTGTCAGTTTCTTGGACATATGTTAGTTTCATGGTATTCAAGAAAACAAACAAGTGTTGCTCTATCTACTGCAGAAGCCGAATACATAGCCGCCGGTAGTTGTTGTGCCCAATTGCTTTGGATGAAACAACAATTGAAAGATTATGGCATTGATTATGTTTATATTCCTATTAGATGTGATAATACAAGTGCAATTTTTCTGACTAATAATCCTGTACTACATTCAAGAACCAAGCATATTGATGTGAGACACCATTTTATTCGTGAACATGTTGAAAATCATGATGTATGCTTAGAATATGTGAAAACTGAGGACCAAATTGCTGATATCTTTACCAAACCATTAGCCAAAGAATCATTTTATAAAATTAGGAATGATATGGGTATGATAGAGCTAAATTAGGGAAAATTAAATAAGAAAATTAAAATTGAAAAATGTCAAGTCGATGAGTCAAGTCGACTCCAAGGGCGTCAAGTCGACTCCACTTCAGAAGCGAAGTCGACTCCGCCAGAGTCGAAGTCGACTCCGCTCCCAGGCGAAGTCGACTCCGAGGGACCGAAGTCGACTTCGCCTAGGGCAAGTCGACTCCGCGCACGACCGTCCGGATTCCCTCTCTTTCCTCTTTTTCTTCTCTTCTCCTTCTTTCCTTCCTCATTTCCCTCCGGCCTCTCCATTTTTTCCCTCTCCGGCGACTTTGCCTCCCTCCGGTTTTCTCTCTCTCTCTCCCTCAGTTTCTTTCTCTTTCTCTCTCACTCCCTCAGTTTCTTTTTCTTTCTCTTTCTCTTTCACACTATCTCTCAAACTCTCTCTCTCTCTCACTTGCATTCCCTCTCAGATTCCATAAACTCCAAGCTCCAAATGGCACCAAAGAAAGTCGTATCAAAACCATACCCCAAACGGGTTCCCACACAACCACAACCTTCATCTCAACCAAAAGAAGTTCCTAGAAGAACTAGGACTCCATCAAAAAGAGCTAGAGAGGAACCATCAACTTCGACGGGTAAAAGGGTACGATTCCAAACCACTACTCAATCATCTGATCAAGCACCCAGGTCGGAAAGTCAACAACAAACCTCACAGAGCACACAATCCGGGACAAGCAGAAGGGGCACTGCAGCTGGAAAAGCCCAAGTATTGAAGATGCCCACTACCTACTTCAAAACCGAGCTCCAACATAGCCGTTTTTACAAAAAATTCTACGAACGGAAGGTATTCATACCCAAGATTATAGATTTTAATTTCTTGAAAGAATATGGATCCGACATAGAAGATCTATTGGATTTTCAAGGATGGACAAATTTGCTAAAGGAGGACGAAAGGGTCTATCCAGATCTTACTCGAATGTTTTATTATCTATGGGATGAGGAATACTATGGAACCTTCGTCAAAGGAGTAGAAATGGATATTGGAATCGGGATAATTTCACGTCCGACTGACATAATGAGTCATTTAGGACACATACTTGGAGTCCCGTATGAGGATGAGCCTATTCCAGAAGACCTCACTTTGGATCAAATGTATAATCAGCTCACCCGGAGCAACAAGTACCATCCGGGAATCAAATTCCTTCGGTACATGGATCTTTCACCCAGGCTACGAGTGCTCAGACTTCTCATTGCCCACTGCATCTACCCAAAGGGCGGTGGAAGAAATCAATTAAACCCACAAGAAGCGGGGATACTATGGAAAGTGGCCAACAGAGTCAAGGTGAGCTTACCAAAGTTATTTCTTGAAGCCTTGGCATCTAAAAAGGATAACCCACGAGGAGTCCTCCCTTATGGCACATGGATCACAAAGATTCTTGAATTCTTCAAAGTAGATATTGAAGGCGAGCCTTTCGAAGTGCTCAAATCCACAAATGCCATAAATAAAGCACTAATCCAAAGGATGAAGATCAATTTGCTGGAACTAAGGCATGAAGCTTCCGAAGAAGAGCAAGAAGACAATGCACAAGCTGAGGGGGAGCAACCTCCCGCGGCACCACCTGCTCAAGAGGAGCCAGCATCTCCCATATCGCACGGATCCTATTCTCTACAAGGATCTGCTGCACGGGAACGGGTGCCTCCAACCTCATCTAAGGAGGTCACTCTGAAAGTTTTGAAAGATGAAATCGTTGCCGTCCGTGAAGAAATGGGTCACCAAGAAGACCGGCTGACGAGTCTTGTGACCGAAGTGTTGGCAGAAATCAATAATATGCATTCCCGACAAGATCGAATCGATCGGAAATTGCGTACCATCCGATATCATCTCGCCTCCGGCCATCACAAGAAACGACCCATGCCTGAACTTGATCCCTTCGAATCGGGATCAGTTCATCGCGAGCCTTCTCCTGCACCCGTTTCATCCTACTACTCATCCGCCCATGTCCATCCCATCAAACCAACTCAATCTATCTATCCCATTTCCCAGTTTCAATTTACCAAGTCTTTGGTAATTGACAAATTTTTTGAGTGATTGACAAAAAGGGGGAGAAAAGATAGGTTTGAGTGTTTTCTTTTTGGGTTGGGTAATTTGTATAGGTTTCATTTTTGTTTTACATTGTATTTTGAAACTTGATACATATATGAAAGTTGTGTTATGCTTGCAATGATTAATATGTTTGAATGATATGAATGATATGAAAGTAATGCTCTGAATATATTTTTTCTATGATAATGGTTTGAAAAGCTCTGAACTATATGTTTGAAAGTACCTAGGACAAATGCTTTATTTTTCAAAAATTATATATATAAACATGATTAATGTTTTGAAAGGTATCAACTCAAATGTAGTTTTGTCAATCATCAAAAAGGGGGAGATTGTTGGAAACAATATTCCAAACAAAACAAATTGACCAAAGCATAAGTTTTGATGATTAAACAAAGACTAATTTGAGTATATAAAGTGTACTAATGAGTTTGCCAAGTGTTTAAGGAAAACAAAGAAGTCAAGTCGACTTGGACTTCGACTTGGGGTGAAGTCGATACCTAAGTCGACTTCACAAGCGACTTCAAATGGCAAAAGGTGGATAGCATTGAAAATAGAAAACAAGCAAATGAAGTCGCAGGCCAAGTCGAATCCAGGTGCGACTTAGGAAACCAAGTCGCAGACGAAGTCGACTCCAGCATCGACTTCAGGTATCCAGAGCTGAAAAGTGGAAACGAACATGACGAAGTCGCAGGCGAAGTCGACTCCAGGTGCGACTTGGGCGAAGTCGCAGACGAGGTCGACTCCAACTACGACTTGAGGAGTTCAGACTTGAAGATTGAAGTTTCAAGCTTATTTCAAGAATCCATTTGGAATTTATCAAATCCAAATAGGATGCAAAGTTCATTCTCAAAAAGCAACTAAAGTTTCTTGAAGATCAAAAGCTAAGATGCATATTCAAAGTTCAAATCAAGTCTATCAAGTCCAAAGCTAAGTTTCAAGCTTATTCCAAATAAAGCAATACCCAAGTCATGAAGACCAATTTTACAAAGTTCAAGACAGTTCAAGAGGATCAAGGTGTTTTTGCAAAAAACCAAGACAAGTCGCAACCCAAGTCGACTCCAGGATCGACTTGAGTTGAAGACTGAAGGCCATGTTGACCCAGACTCGGACTTGGAACTCTGAAGAACTGGAGTCACACACGAGGTCGACTCCAGGTGCGACTTGGAAGCCAAGTCGCAGGCCAAGTCGACTCCACATGCGACTTGGGTCACAACGGTCGGAATTTATTTGAACGTTGGCGCATTAAATGCGCGCCACCTACCCTCTAACGTTCGGATTCCCTCCAAAATTATAAATAGCATTCAAGATGGACGAGGGAAGCAGCTGAGAATCATTAAGTGTGCTTAACTACTACATTCAAGAGCTCAAAAAGAGATCAAGCCACTCAAAGAAGAAGAACTCTACTTCAAACTGCAAGAGCTTCATTTCAGAATCTTCAAAGCCAACTCTTCAAGTTCTTCTATGCGCCAAATTGCTGCTACACATCTGTAAAGTGTAGTTTTCCTATTCTTTCTGTTGTATGTGTTAAACTTGATTTAGTTTGAGGAACTAAGATCAAGTATAAGCAAAGTAGTGTGTGATTGGAGTGTGACTCATCACCTACTTGTGCTGTGTTTTGTTGATGCCACATAGAGCTGGAATCTAGAAGAGAGCAGTGGCTCTAATTGTATTGAGAATACAATAGTGGAACCCAAGTCACAAGGAGTGTGAACTTGGAAGAGTGGAGTAGGGAGGTTGCCCGAACCACTATAAAAATCCTGCGTGTTTGATTTATTTATCTGCTCTTTACATTATATTGCTTTCCATTACGATTCTTCATTAAGGGGACTGGATTAATCCGGGGTTAAGTTTCTGTTTAAGTTATAAATTTTTAAATACCCAATTCACCCCTCCCCTCTTGGGTTTTGCCATTAACTCGGGACCAACAAGTGGTATCAGAGCGGTTCTTTGAGTTTACCAAAGAGATCTTATTAATATGGCATCCCAATCTACTTCCGTTCCCGCATTTGCTGAAGGCCAATCCTTTACAAGGCCACCGTTGTTTGATGGGAGCAATTTTGGATATTGGAAGCTTCGTATGAAGCAACTCATCATGGCTACCGATATGGACTCTTGGATTGCTATCCAAGATGGTGTAACACTGCCCATAGATGACAAAGCTTCCAAATGGACCGAAGAGGAAGTAAGAACTGTGAAGAGCAATGCTAAGGCAATGAACTCACTATTTTGTGCTCTTACAGCTTCTGAGTATGATAGAGTATCCTCTTGCCTAACCGCTAAAGAGATATGGGATACTTTAACATCTATTTATGAAGGAACCTCCCAAGTCCAAGGGACTAGGAGAAATATTTTGATTGGAGAACTGGAAAACTTTAGAATGCTAGTAAGAGAAAACATCTTTGAAATGTTTGCTAGATTCTCTAAAATTACTAATGCTCTAAAAGGTCTCGGAAAGGCTATATCTGAATCTGAACAGGTCATGAAGATCTTAAGAGCTCTACCCGAATCATGGACTCCAAAGATCACTGCAATAGAAGAAGCCAAGGACCTTAACACTCTAAAGCTTGAAAACTTAATTAGCTCACTCATGTCACATGAGCTAATCAAGAGAAGAAATGAAGATCAACACAGGGGCAAAAGAGCAATTGCTTTGAAAGCCGCGCAAGACACAGATGACTCTTCTTCTTCTCAAAACGACGATGAAATCGCCCTACTCACAAAACGTTTCAGAAAATTTGTGAGGAAAGGCAAAAATTTCAGAAGCTTCAAGGATAGAACTCCCAGAGAAAAGAAGAAAGAATCAACCAAATGCTATCGATGCGGCGGTTCGGGACATATGCAAGCTCAATGTCCAACTCCCGAAGAAAGCAAAGTAAAAGAACAAAGAAAAGATCGAGGGGACAATAAGAGATTCCAAAGATACAAAGGAAGAGACATGTACGTGAATGGCGAGGAATCTACAACGAGTAACTCCTCAACCGATGAAATTGAAGTAGAAGAATGTGCAAGAATCTGCTGTATGGCACAAATCGAGCAAGAAGAACAAACTACCTCAACAAAATGCACAAGTAATGAAGAGGTAAGTTCCAAACTCTCCCATTCTAAGTCAAGTTATTTTTCTTTTCAAGATTGCCTCAAATGTACTGAATTAGAAGAACTTCAAACTGCATATGATTCATTGTATGAAGAAATGAAGAAATTAGGAAGCAAGTTTACAATTAAGAAAAGACAATGTGATGCAACAATAATTGTAAATGGTAAACTTGCAGAAAGATTAGACAAATTGAAAGATGAAAATGATTTGCTAAAAAAGGAGAACAAATCATTAAATGAATCATTAGCTAAGTTCTCTAATCCAGGAGAAAATGTTAGAATGTTTCTGAATATGACCTCCCAAACACATAAAAGAGGTCTTGGATATCATACATTTGAGCAAGGAGAAAGTAGCAAAACAAATGTGCAAATACTTGAGAAATATCAAACTAAAACTGCATCTATATACAAGCCACAAAAGAAAAATTTTAAGTGGATTAGAAGACCAACTATTGAACCATTGCATACTTGGAGGCCTACTCCAAGATTACCTATGGCTTGTAATTTCTGCAATAAATTGGGTCATAAGACTTACAAATGTAATTTTAAGAAATTATATGACCGTGGTGCAAAATTAGTTTGGGTTCCAAGGAACACAAGATTTGGGCTTTCCAAGTTAGAACAACAAAGATTAATATATATTACTAACCCAAATGGACCCATAAAATGGGTACCAAGGAGATAAGAGTTACTTGCTTATTTTTTCAGATATGCTTTAAGGCAAAGGCAAATAATGAATGGTTCATGGATAGCGGTTGCTCAAGGCATATGACCGGTGAAAGAAGCTTATTTTATAAACTTAAGTCTTGCAACGATGGAATGGTTGCCTTTGGAAATAATGAAAAAGGTAAAATTAAAGGTAAAGGAAATATACGTAGTATTTCAAATGCATGCATGGAAGATGTTTTGTTTGTTGAAGGACTCAAACACAATTTAATGAGCATTAGCCAATTATGTGATAAAGGATACAAAGTTGTGTTTGAATCATCTATATGTAATGTATTTGATGGAGAGCATATCATGTTTAGTGGTAAAAGACATGGAAATGTATATTTGGTTTCACTTGATGAATTGAATGGTCAATGTCTAATGGCCATTGATAATGATCCATGGGTTTGGCATAAAAGACTTGGACATATAAACATGGGAAACATAAAAACTCTATGGAAAAAGAGTTTGGTAGAAGGATTACCAAGATTAAAATATGACAAGGACAAGATTTGTAAGGCATGTCAATTATCAAAACAACCCAAGATGCCTTTCTCTACCAAAAAGGAAATTTCCACCACCAAGCCACTTGAATTGCTACATATGGATCTATACGGGCCATCCGACATTCTAACCATTGGTGGAAAGAAATATGTATTTGTCATAGTTGATGATTTTTCAAGATTCACGTGGATAATTCTCTTAGCTAGTAAAGATGAAGCCTTCTCTATGTTTGCAACTTTTGTAAATTTGGGGCAAAATGAAAAACAAAGTACTATTGTGACCATAAGAAGCGATCATGGTGGTGAATTCGAAAACAAACGATTCATGGAATTTTGCAATGAAAAAGGAATTCACCACACATTTTCTGCACCAAGAACTCCACAACAAAATGGAGTAGTAGAAAGGAAAAATAGAACTATACAAGAGATGGCTAGAACTATGCTAAATGAGAGCAATCTATCCAAGAAATTTTGGGGTGAAGCTGTAAGTACAGCTTGTCATGTATTGAATCGTGTCACCATTCGAGCAATCTTGAAAAAGACCCCATATGAACTATGGAAAGGAAGAAAACCAAATATTTCCTATTTTCATGCTTTTGGATGTACATGTTATGTTTTGAACAATGGAAAAACTAACTTGGGAAAGTTAGATGCTAAAAGTGATGAGGCTATATTTCTTGGATATTCATCAAATAGCAAAGCATATAGAGTTTTCAATAAACGAAACCAAGTTGTTGAAGAATCCATACACGTTGTATTTGATGAAATTAACCAAACTCCGAGAAAGGAGGATGAACTAAGTGATGCAGATGAGACAAAAGGCAAAGAATAACCAAAGGAACTTGAGCTCAAGCCAGAAAATCTCATGGAGGAAGAGGTAAGTGAAGGTAATGATTCTTATAAACCTCCAACTGATTTAAAGTTCAAAAATGCCCATCCAATTGAGCAAGTTATTGGAAATGTATATGAAGGAGTGAAAACTAGAAGATCAAAACAAAACGTTTATGGTCAATATGCCTTTGTATCTAAAATTGAACTAAATACCATTGAACAAGCTCTCAATGATGAAAATTGGGTTATTGCAATGCAAGAAGAGCTAAACCAATTCGAAAGGAACAATGTATGGCACTTAGTTCCTAGACCAAATAATCACACTATCATTGGTACCAAATGGGTATTTAGGAACAAATTAGATGAAAGCGGGCTTGTAATTAGAAACAAGGCCAGATTAGTAGCCAAAGGGTATTCTCAAGAAGAAGGAATCGATTTTGAAGAATCATATGCACCCGTGGCTAGATTAGAAGCCATACGTATTCTACTAGCATTCGCTTCTTATATGAATTTCAAATTGTTCCAAATGGATGTAAAAAGCGCATTTTTGAATGGCTATTTGAATGAAGAAGTATATGTTGAACAACCCCCTGGTTTTGAAGAAATGAATCAATCAAAGTATGTTTATAAATTGACCAAAGCACTATATGGATTAAAGCAAGCTCCAAGAGCTTGGTATGAAAGGTTGAACAAATTTTTGATTGATCATGAGTTTCTAAGAGGGAAAGTAGATACTACTTTGTTCATCAAATACAAAAACAAAGATATTTTAATTGTACAGATTTATGTAGATGACATAATTTTCGGTGCTACTAATGAAAATCTTTGTCAAGAATTTTCTAAGATTATGCAGAGCGAATTCGAAATGAGCATGATGGGAGAATTAAATTTCTTCCTTGGACTGCAAATTAAGCAACAAAGTGAAGGGATATTCTTGAACCAGTCCAAGTACGTCAAGGAAATGCTCAAGAAATTTGGATTGCAGAATAGCAAAGGGGCAAACACTCCAATGAGCTCTACAATCAAGATCGACACGGACGAAAACGGTAAAAGTATCGATCAAAAGCTTTATAGAAGCATGATAGGATCCTTGTTATATTTAACTGCTTCTAGACCCGATATTCTATTCAGTGTTTGTATGTGCTCTAGATTTCAAGCATGCCCAAAAGAATCACATCTCCTTGCTGTAAAAAGAATTTTTAAATATTTGATAAAAACTACCAATCTTGGACTATGGTATCCAAAGGGGTCAACCTTTGATCTAATCGGCTATTCGGATGCAGATTTTGCCGGATATAAGGTAGATAGAAAAAGTACCAGTGGAACTTGTCAGTTTCTTGGACATATGTTAGTTTCATGGTATTCAAGAAAACAAACAAGTGTTGCTCTATCTACTGCAGAAGCCGAATACATAGCCGCCGGTAGTTGTTGTGCCCAATTGCTTTGGATGAAACAACAATTGAAAGATTATGGCATTGATTATGTTTATATTCCTATTAGATGTGATAATACAAGTGCAATTTGTCTGACTAATAATCCTGTACTACATTCAAGAACCAAGCATATTGATGTGAGACACCATTTTATTCGTGAACATGTTGAAAATCATGATGTATGCTTAGAATATGTGAAAACTGAGGACCAAATTGCTGATATCTTTACCAAACCATTAACCAAAGAATCATTTTATAAAATTAGCCAAAGAATCATTCAAGAACTGTTGAAGTGGCTTGATCCTCCAAGGTTTCCATTGCTGCAAAGCATATGTCGGTGTTTGCTATGCAACAGATTCTTGCACAATCTACTTCGCATTCTTCACTTGAGGAGCTATTCGTTGTAGATTCTTCTTCATTTACGTACATGCCTCTTCCTTTGTTTCTTTGAAATCTTTTGTTGTCGCCTCGATCTTTTCTTTGTTCTTTTGCCTTATTTTCTTCGGGCGTTGGACATTGGGCTTGCATGTGTCCCGAACCGCCGCATCGGTAACATTTTGTTGTTTCTTTCTTTTTCTCTTTGGAACTTCTTTCTTTAAAATTTCTGAAATTTCTGCCTTTCCTCACAAATTTTCTGAATCGTTTTGTGAGTAGGGCAATCTCATCGTCATTTTGTGAAGATGAAGTATCGTCTGAATCTTGTGCGGCTTTTAAGGCAATTGCTCTTTTGCCTTTGTGATGATCTTCATTTCTTTTTTTAATTAGCTCATGTGACATTAATGAGCTAATTAGGTTTTCTAGCTTCAATGTGTTGAGGTCCTTAGCTTCTTCTATCGCAGTAATCTTTGGAGTCCAAGATTCCAGTAGAGCCCTTAAAATCTTCATAACCTGTTCAGATTCAGATATAGCCTTTCCAAGACCTTTCAAAGCATTAGTAATTTTTGAGAATCTAGCAAACATTTCAGAAATATTTTCTGTTTCTAACATTCTAAAATTTTCTAATTCTCCAATCAAAATGTTTCTTCTCGTCCCTTGGACTTGAGAAGTTCCTTCATAGATGGAGGTTAATGTATCCCATATCTCTTTGGCGGTTAAACAAGAGGATACTCTATCATATTCAGATGTCGTGAGAGCACAAAATAGTGAATTCATAGCTTTGGCATTGCTCTTCACGATTCTTACTTCCTCATCGGTCTATTTGGAAGCTTTTTCATCAATGGGCAAGATCACACCATCTTGAATCGCAATCCAAGAGTCCATATCGGTACCCATGATGAGTTGTTTCATTCTTATCTTCCAATATCCAAAATTGTTCCTATCAAACAATGGTGGCCTAGTAAAGGATTGACCTTCGGCAAATGCGGGAACGGAAGTAGATTGGGATGCCATGTCAGTAAGATCTCTTTGGTAAGCTCAAAGACCTGCTCTGATACCACTTGTTGGTCCCGAGTTAATAGCAAAACCCAAGAGGGGAGGGGTGAATTGGGTTCTTAAAAAATTCCTCGGTAAAATTAAAACTTAACCCCTTGTAAACTTAATCCCTTTGATTGAAACTGATAGAGAGCAATGAAGTAAAGAAAGAAATGAAGTAAAACAACAGGCAAGATTTATAGTGGTTCGGGCAACCTCTCCCTACTCCACTCTTTCAAGCTCACACACCGTTGTGACTTGGGTTCCACTATGTATTCCGCGAATACACTTAGAGACTCCGCTCTCTTCTAGATTCCAGCTCTATGTGGCATACACAAACAGAGCCTATGCTCTCTTCTAGATTCTAGCTCTAGGGGGCTTGCACACTTGATACAAGTAGGTGATGAGTTCAACTCCAATCACAACTCTACTTGCAATGTCTTGGTTTGTTACAATACACTGAAACTAAGACCAATAACAAAGAGTAATGAAAATAAGGAAGATCTACACTTTACAGAGTTGTGTAGGCAAGATTGAGCTTGAGGAAGAATTTGTAGAAGCAACCGGTTGTATGTCGTTGAAGCTACTTGCAAGTTGAAGCTCTTTCTTCCTTTAAAAATGTATAGATCACTCAAATTTAGAGAAAAGCAAATGGGAGCTCTTGTTTGCATTTCTTTTCTCTTTAGACAATGTAGTGTGTATATTCTCATTTGCTTGAGTGTCTATTTATAGAATGGGGAAGATTTGAACGTTATAGAAGTGGTTGGTGCGCAATAAATGTTCCAACGTTCAAAAATTCGAACGTTGGTTCCCCAAGTCGCAGGTGGAGTCGACTTCGTCTGCGACTTGGCTTCCCAAGTCGCAACTGGAGTCGACTTCGTGTGCGACTTCAGTTCCGCGTTTCTCATGTCTGAGTCTGGGTTGACTTGGTTTCAGACTTGACCTCAAGTCGATATTGGAGTCGACTTGGGTTGCGACTTGACCTGTCTTTGTGCTGAAATTTGCTTGGTCCTTGTTTGATTTCCTCTAGCTTGCTTAGCTTTCTTTCTTGAATCTTCTTACTTCTGAAATGGCTTCTTATATTTGTAAATCTTCTTGAAGGACTTGTCTTAGATAGTAGTCTTCATGACTTGAACTTCTTCATCTTCAACTTATGTTCGAAGCTGTGCCTTGGACTTGAGAATTGATAATGAGCTTGTACCCTTGATTTGGATTTGAAAAATTCCAAGTTGATCTTGAAAATGAGCTTGAGTCTGTATTTTGGACATTGAAGAACTCAAGTCGATCTCGGGGTCGACTTCATCTGCGACTTCACCCAAGTCGCACCTGGAGTCGACTTCGTCTGCGACTTCGCATTTTTGTACCCCAAAATCAGCTCTGGAGTGTTTTTGCCGTCTGAAGTCGATGCTGGAGTCGACTTCGTTTGCGACTTGGCTTCCCAAGTCGCAAGTGGAGTCGACTTGGTCTGCGACTTCACCTGCTTTTCTTTCCATTTTGAATTTTGCTGTGTGGTCTGTTTTGGAGTCGAATATGGAGTCGACTTTGGGATCGACTTCACCCTAAGTCGAAGTCCAAGTCGACTTGGATATCGACTTGGCTAATTCATTCCTTAAATCTTTAAGCAAAATCATCAGTAATCACCTTATACTCAATTTTAACTTTGTTAATCATCAAAACTCATGCTTTGGTCAATTTTGTTTTGCTTTAAACATTGTTTCCAACATTTTTCACTTTTATTCTTATATTCTAATCATTTTCTCTATCAACTACCTTCCAACAAACCTATTTATTCCAACTTTATCCCTATCATTTCATATTAATCACATAATTTTCAAAATATTTCATTTTCTACTTTCACTAAATACCACATTTTTCATAACTTTTACCTTCCCAAACGTCCCCTTCCTCTCCTCCACCTCCATATCGAGTAATCAATCTTTGTCTCTTTAATTGAAAACTCATAAGTACGCATCGTCCTTCCTCCTCTGCTTTCTTCTTCTTTCTCTTTACTAGAATAGGATTCAACTCCAATTTTATTGCAACTAATGAAGCCATCTAGAAATCCATATAACATGTTGAGAGTGTTTGGTGAAGAACCAAAAGTTTAATTTTCTTTTCTTTTTTTTTTTGAAGGTGAATAAAGCTTAATTTTTGTGATATATGTTATGTAAGGAGCAAACGCCACAGATTATTTTGGAAGGTAGGACTTAATGTGGAACCAAAAAAATTTTGAGCAAAGATGTAAAAATTGTGTAACAATGGGCTAATGCTTAAAATATAAGCAATACTAAATTAATATACGCAATATGAACCTACATATCAAATATCAATTAAAGCCTTATAAGAATCAATTCCACCGTGAGATAGTACTCATTTTACACAACTTTTTGATAATTCATTAATTCCCCAACATGATGAGCATGAAAGCACGACTGCTAATTACAAGAATCATAATTTTTTTTGTTTTTCAGTTTGTCTGGGTTCAGAGAAATTAATGATGTCCGCAGAAGAGGTATCAATACTCTACCGACACGGCGGCTACTTCGTTGAAGAATCTAATAATGAGGTTTGTTACAAGGGTGGCACGAACCGCATCATACGACTGGAGGCTCAAGAAATCAACTATTCTAGTCTTGTATCCAAGGTGCTTGAGGTTTGCAGGTGGAGTCGAACTCAGATTGGCAGCATCAAGTACAAACATCCAGAATATGGCTTAGACTATCTTGTGTCTCTTGAGAATGACGAAGACATCAACAATATGATGAAGGAATTTTCTCAAAACAATGGCCCCATCCAACTTTTTGTTTTTAAAACCCAAAAAAGACTTCCTCTCCACAAGACAATCTTCCCCAGGTATTAAATTTGTCAGAAATGTGGTCATTTGTACTTATCAATTGATTATGCATGCAGCTCATTCTTTTACTTTATTTCTTATGATTATATATGTTGGAATCTTAATTTGGAGCAGTACTGGTAAAGAAGTTGCGGAGAATCATCAAGGAAGCAAAGAAATGCCACGACCTAATTCCACTATGAATATCAATGCTGAGACTGCAGGTGTGCCCACTATTGGCTTGTAATCAGGAATGGAAAATGAACTTGCGATGGATAATCGTAGTGTAACTACCAACAACCGTACTGATCATGGTTATGCCAGTGATACATTGGTAGCGTCAAGAATGAAACTAGAAGAGGGCCGGGAAACGTCATTCCAACCTAATGCTAAGACTGCAGGTATGCCAACTGATACTAGCAATCAGAAATCGATCATGAGTTTGAGACAGATAATAATAATTTACCTAGAAATGACGGAATTGAATATGGTTGGGCAGATGATATGTTGCCGCCATTGCAGCCGGGAATGGAAATAGAAGAGGACCAAGAAATGCCACTTCAACGGAATTCCAATATGGGTATCAATGCCAAGATTGCAGGTATGCCAGCTCACAACTTGCAATCAAGAATGGATCATGAGTTTGGGATGGATAATCGTAATTTAAGTAGCAACGATGGTACTGAATACTCTTGTGCCAATAATAATAAGGCGTTGCCACCAGGGCCGAGGATGGAACTAGAAGAGGGTCAAGAATTTCCAGATGGAAATGCTTTCCACAAGTTCTTGAGGCAGTATGCCATAAATTTAAATTTTGAATACAAGAGAACTAGGTCGGGACATGGTCGTTTTGCTGCAAGTTGCATTAAAAAGGATTGCCCATGGAAGATTCGGGTTCTTAGGCTCTCTAACCAGTCTACCTTCAAAATAAAGTCTTTAGAAAGAAAGCATACCTGCGACCTAGGCAAGCATTTGGAAAGGACGACCCATCGTCAGGCTACAATGGAATGGATTGTTGATATTGTTGAAGATGGGAATTACTTTCAATGTGCTCCTGATTTTGTTACTGACTTGATTAAGAAAAAATATGGGTTTAAGATCAACTATCATAAAGCTCGGAGAGGCATGAAGTTGGCTTGCAAAAGAAGGAATTCTGTTGGCAATAGTTGTCAAGGTTACGATAGTGATTACAATGTCGAGAAGATTTGTGAAGACATTAGCAGAACAAATCCCGGAAGCAGAGTAAAGCTGCAGAGAAAATCAGCAGATGGTAATTATTTGAAACTCTTCATTTCATACGAGGCTGCTGTCGTTCCGATCTTTCGAATGGTAGGCACACGAGCTGTCGAACTTTGTTGTGTGAAGGTAGGAGTGAAAAGGCCATTTGTTTGGCTCTTAGCCAGGGGCCGTGATACAGATGAAAGAGCCCTTCTACTCGCGTGCGGGTTTATTGAGTTAGACGATGAGGAGGAGGATCTGCTTGAACATTATAGATGGTTCTGCCAGGAGCTGTTCCATATTCTGTGCCAAATAACGAATTTGGTATCTATCGTAGATTATGCCCATGACGGAAGGGTTCTAGAAGTGGTTAGATCTATCTTTCGACACTCGCATTGCAGATTCAATCTGTCGTCATTTGAAGCGGCAATACACATGAAGTTCAAGACTCTCTTCGTTGATCTTTTATGGGATGCAATGATAACATTGGAACAGTGTGTGTTTGAAGAATGTATGAGTCAGATACAGGTGCAGTGTGGAGAAGCATGGGAATTTTTGAGAAATGTCAACCCTGAGTACTGGGCTCGATCTCACTTTAAATGGGATTTTGAGCCGTTATGGAAAATAAAGTGCAGGAATAAGAAAGACTTGTCAATGGTTGAGTTGGTGGAGCATTTGCATAATTTAATGATGGAGAGATTTACAGAACGGGTTAAGAGCAGTTCAAGCTGGAAGAGCATCTTACTACCGAGATATGAAAATAACCCTTCGATTGATGCAAAGATTTCCTGTGCTACTAATCGAGTGAGGTTTCTAGTTTCCTATTTGGGCTATGATGACTGCGAAGAAGTGGATATTGAGATGTGACATTGCTCTTGTACTCGTTGGCAAATGCTCGGCTACCCATGTTATCATGCCGAAACAGTTATAAAGGCTTTACAACAGAATAAATACGACTACTGGGATGATTGCTACAAAACTACGGTGTACAAGGAAGCTTGTTCGCAAGCGGTTATCCATCCGCTCCGAAGAAGAGGCCTCAAAAATGAAAAATTGGTGAATGAAATGATAGCTGATATCATGTAATTTCTTTCAGTTTTAAGAGACCGATTATTGATCAAATTTGTAATTTGTTTACTGTATTTAATATTATTTACTTAGCCAATAGAATAAGTTTTGTCCAAATTAAATATGGGCATAAGCTATATTGGTTCAAAATGGGTATATTTGTGTTTAAATTAGGGAAAATGCTTAAGGTTATTTACTTACGTATTAGAATGTGATAATACTTTCTAAAATCATTTATTTATATTGTAGTGATATTTTAAATGGCTTAGGCTTGAAAATATTACTTAAAAATTGCTTTTTAATATTAAATTATTTTATTATATTGATTTTGCATATTTATAGATAAGTCTATATACAATGGTACTAAATAAATAAGAAAATTTTTATGATGATATAAATAATGTTAAATACAATGGATGAAATAGATTTTCAATTGACTTTTAAGATATTAAAAATGAAGAAAATTATAAGAAGAGTGGTTTCACGAAAGCGCAGGCATTGAGGCACCAATCAAAATGTTATGTTAACTGATTTTGCCTAAGAGACTACTATTTGTCCCCTATCAAGAATATTGTCATGGTTGTATAATGTCCAAGTAAGTTGATCAGCTACCGATTTGGTTGTGATAGCTACTAATGTTATTTTGTATCTTAATATCTGATAATTTATTTCACCATTTTTTGAGTTATGGGATAATGAGTCTACTTTATTATTATTATTATTAAAAATCAACCTCGGCTTTGTAAGAGAAGTCATGTGATATGACAAAAGAAATATATGCTTGATATTCATACTTTCTCTAGTAAAATATATAAAACTACCTGAATAGATCAATTTAATTAGTACAATTGTGGGGAGGAGCTATGTTGGCTTATGAAGAAGAGATCTCACTTATTCTTTCTCTCTCTCTCTCTCTCTCCATCTTAGTTTGAATTATAATTCTCTCTTTCAGCATCAATTTATTAGCTAAAGTCAACTTGCATTGATAGTGTTTATCACCCAACTAGTGATGTGAATTTTGATAAACTCTATTAAATTGAAAAATGAATGCTTCATTGCAATTTGTTAGCATCGATTTATGTTCCATTGTAACTACAGTATATCTATAATTTGGAATGATAGTTTTAATATATTTAGAGACGCATTTTTTCATTATGGAGTTGTTTCTGTTTCACTCGAATTTAGGATATTTTTGTAAAGAGCTATATTGGGGAGCTTTTTCTTTTCCATGTATGAAGCTATCTTTATACCAATAAGATATATGTTGTAGTAGTAGTAGTAGTAGAGTATTATGAAGCTCTATGGTAGTATAAATATAAAATTTTCAAGGATATTGGAGAACCAATTAAGATTACAATTAGAAAAAAATGAAGAAATAAATTCTACTATTTTTCTAATTACAATGTGCATCAAACCTAACCTGTCGAAGATTTTCAATTCTTTCCGAATTTTCTAATAATAAAGACAATACTGAAGGAGAAATCTTGAGACTCCTCGTTAGTAAAGTAGCCGACACTGCTCAAATATGCAAAACCTATTGCTAGGGGTGCAACTTGGGCCGGGTTCGGCCCGAACCTGGCCCGCCAAACCTGAAAAAATGCAGTGTTGAAACTCTGAGATTTTCAACCCAAACCCGATTTTTGAGCCCGAACCCGAATTTGCATTTATATAAAATATATAATTTATATTATAATAATAATATATTATAATAATAACATATTACTCATGGATGGATGATGGACAACAGGAGTACGGCATGGCAGGCATGGACAGCTCATCGCCGAGACAATCTAATGTTTTAAGTGATTTCAACAAAATATCTATTCCCAATTTACATTACGATACAGGTCCAACAGTTTTTTTAAAAAAAAATTACTCTTCACGTCTTTTCTACTGAAGCCTTTTGACCAACGAAATCCTGTGATACTAAATATTAAATTTTTTTGAGATCTTTTTTTTCAACGGGAAAATTTATGAGAACTTTAAAATTATAATTGTAAAATAAGCTTAAAACAATAGAGGAGTAAAAAAAATACAATTAATGATTAATAATACAATTTTATTGACAACGTTTACACATAATCCATATTCTACTTGATACAAAGAGAATGCTCAAAATAGGTTTCTTTCTTTCTACTCTTAAGCGGTATTTGAATTTTTCTTAATTTCATACAATAAATTGTTTTTAAAACTTTTTTATATAATAGATTTGTGATAAAAAATTATATATAAGATGAGTAACAAAGACATATTAATAGAAGATGTCAACCCGAAACTCAACCCGAGCCCGAATTTCAAAAATAGGGTTAGGGTTGAGGTTTACAAATAGGGTTAGGGTTAGGGTTAGGGTTAGGGTTAGGGTTGAAGTTTTACAAATAGGGTTAGGGTTAGGGTTGAGGTGAACCCGAGTTTCATGAGCCTGAGTTGTACCCCTACCTATTGCACTGGGAATTCACAGGAAGACCAGGACAAAATTAGCATCCCACGTGACTTTATGATATTGGTTGGTTAGGATTGTTATGATTTTTAATTTATAAAGCTTTTGAGAATTGGCAATGATACATATAAATAGGATGGGCATGATTATTTGCATCCGGTTGCAAATGAGGTCATTTGTGACCAAGCCAAAAATATTTTGTATTTATCTCTATAAATTAAGTTTTATTATTTTCATAAAAAATATATATTTATTTTGTATTTCCAAACATAGAGATATTTTAATTATTTAAAATGATTTAAAATAACTAAAATACTTTTGTGTTTAAAAATACAAAATGCATATATGCATATTTTTCAAAATGATAAAACTTAGTTTATAAATTAAATACATCTAAATTAACAATTGTATAAAAAATTCAAAAAATAAATATTATATTTTTGGCCCAGCCGCAAATATGAGAAGCACGTTTAAAGAGAGTGAAATCATTGCAAGCAAAAATCAATGCATCAAATTCAGAAAAAAAAACGCACACATGCAAAGCAACATAACGTGGGAAAACATTTATATTAATAAAAGAAAAAACCACGAGAAAGATAAAAGATCATTACATCAAATGCCAAGGTTACATTTATATTAATAACAAGTAATTTTATTTGGAAGAGGATGTTGACTTTCATTCAGCGACCAATAAATTAACTGCACAAATTTTATTTAGCACCTCGCACCATTGACTCAAAAAATAAATAATTTGTAAATTCTAAAAAAATAAATAATTTGTATGAAATTTAGTGAGAATTTTATGTAATGTTGAATTTTAATTATTTATCACAAAAATAATTCTATTCAGGAGCGCTTAATGGTTGGTTTGTTTCAACTCGGTCTGGCCTGTGACAGAACAATACATGGTTTCGAATTTTTTTAAAGTACACATCATACTTCATTGTTTTGCACTTTATCTAGCCCGGAGTACATTAGTACTGGACCAAAACTTATCCACCAATCACTCTACCCTTTTTAGCATTGACTCATCTCTGATATAAAAATTCTAGATATTTTTAATGAAGTAGAAGTCTACAATTTTATAATTCGGTTGTTGGAAAAGAATTTTGTTAAATGCAACATAAAATCAAAATTTTTAATATTTTTATAGCTTCTCTTTTGTTTTCAATCATTCGAATTTCAAGCTAAAACATTATTTATAAGACCCAAAAATAATATATGATATTATTTTCGAGCTCGATCTGGATTGAAACATATATCGTCAAAATTATTTCTGAGTCCAGGGCATGAAAAATCTACTAATATGCATCACTAATTAGATAATAGATTACATGCAACAATAATAGTAGGACAACCACAACCACCGTTAAAAAAACTACTGCTATAAATGCATTATTTTATAATTTATAATTATAAATTTATTGTAATAATTCAGTAAATTTTTATAGCATCATTGTCCACATAATTAGTTTGAGATTTATATATTTAAATATATTGTGTAAATGTTTTTCATGTATTTAATGTAAAATTTACGGTTTCAATTTTGCTATAGAAATGTTCTTCTTCAGATTAATTTAATATTTAAATTTAGAAATTTTTGTAGAATAATTTTTCATATAAAAATTTAAAATTTAGATATATTTATTATAGAAACATTGTTCACATAAATATTTTTAAAATTTTAAATTATAAATTTATTGTACAAGCGTTCTTCATATAATGATTTTAAAAATCACATCTTTAAATGAATGGTGTGAATGTTTTCTATGTACTTATTTAAAATTTTATAGTTTAAATTTCTTGTATAAATGTGCTTCATATTTGTATTTTAAGAAGTCTATATTTAAATTTATTTTAAAAACAATCTATGTAGTAAATTTGAATATATATTTTATTAATTAATATGAAAAAATAACTCTATTTTTTTGGTGCCAACAAAATTATCCACACCAATTTCATTTGGCTTGCTATACCATTGACCTAATGAATTATTAAAATTAAAGTTATTATTTTTTGCATCCTCTTGAAACAATTATTAAATGTGCGATTCTATGTGTATTTTGGAGGGAATTGAAATATTCAATTTTTTTCAATTGTCACGATTTCTCTCCGCCTAATGC
Source organism: Annona cherimola (assembly GCA_030490835.1). NCBI lineage: Eukaryota > Viridiplantae > Streptophyta > Magnoliopsida > Magnoliales > Annonaceae > Annona > Annona cherimola. The sequence goes on along the minus strand of CM059973.1, from coordinate 10,820,865 downwards.
ATGAGTGGAAGTGTTGGTGTGTGAAATCAAAAGCTAGCCCATCACAAGCCATAGGACATCAGAACCTCCTCTTCATTTTTATTCAGGTCCCCCTAGACTCAAAAAATAAATGATTTATGTTACAGCTGCATGAGAATTTTAAGTAATGCTTAAATTTAATTTGTTATTAGAAAAGTAATTTTATTTGTAAGAGTATTGTGTTAAATTTATTCAGCGGCAAATAAATTAACTACACAGATTTTATTTGGCACCTCTTACCATTGACTCAAAAATAAATAATTTGTATAATAGTTAGTTGAGAATTTTATGTCATGTTGGATTTTAATTATTTATCAAAAAAATAATTTTATTTCTAATATGTAGGAGTGCTTAACGGGAAGTTTTTTCGACATAATCCGGTCTAAGACTGAACAAAACCTAGTCTTTGATTTTTTTAAATCATAAATTATACATTAGTATTTCTAGCTTTATAAAATCAATATTTCTAATATTATTATAGCTTCTCTTTTGTTTTGGATCATTCAATTTTTATGCTAAAGTATTATTTATAAGACCCAAAAAATAATATATGAAATTATGATCACATTCCACTGACATTTTTTATTTAAGAATTTGTTCCTTAAAATATTCATAAATAATAGTATTCATCCATATGTACTTATTTTCGAACCCAAGAAATATATGATTAAAAAGAATTTATGAGTTATATATCAAATTTTAAAGATTGATACGTGCATATACCCAATGATCTTAAATAATCATCTATAGATTAGGTAATTTATAGGTGAAAAAATGTTTTTTCTAATTACAAAATTTTTTACGCATAAACATATTTGCAGAGTCGATATTAAAGACTTGAAAATACAAAATTGTATGTGCTTTTTAATAATTTTGTGGTTCCTTAAAAAATGAATGAAAAAGACCTATGTAATTTTTTGTTGAGGCTATGAATGCTATTTACAGTAATCTTTCATAGAAAATTATTAAAATAGATATACGTTTTTTTCTTTTGCATGAAAAGAATATTTTCTATGGAAAATGACATGTAAAAGATAGAGCATCCATATTGTATTACAACACAAAATCTATCACTTGAAAAATAAATGGTATAAAAATAATTTTATTTTCAACTTGATCCGGGCTTACTCTAACCCATATATAAATATATGGGACAAGATTTAATATTGGGTTTAATCTGGATTGAAACATATATTGTCAAAATTATTTCTGCGATTAAACCATGGAAAACATATATGATATATACTACTATTTAGATAATATGTTAATGCAGCAATAATAATAATACCACAATAACCAATGTTAGAAAATGTGCTTCGAAATCATTATTTTATAATTTACAATCATAAATTTATTGTAATAATTCGATGTATTTTTATAACAACATTCTCCATATAATTAGTTTATAATTTATATTTTTAAATTTACTATATAAATGTTCTCCCTGTATTTAATCTAAGATTTACGGTTTCAATTTTGCTATAGAAATGTTCTTCTTATGATTAATTTAAAATTTATATTTAGAAATTTTTATAGAATTTTTTTATATAAATATTTAAAAAATATATAATATAAATTTATTGTAGGAACATTGTTCATATAAATATTTTAAATTTTAAAATTTGTAAATTTATTATACAAAAATTCTGTGTATAATGATTTTAAAGCTCATATCTTCAAATTTATTGTGCAAACTTTTCTATATTGTTATTTTAAAATTTATATTTTAAAATATCTTGTATAAATGTGTTTCATATTATTATTTTAAGTATTCTAAATCTAAATTTATTCCCAAAATTCTCTATGTTATTAATTTGAATATATATTTTATTAATTAATTTGAAAAAATAACTCTATTTTTCAGTACCAATAAAACTACCTACACCAATTGTATTTGGCTTCCTATAGCATTTACCCAAAAAATTATTAAAATTAAATTTATTAATTTTTGCATCCTTTGAAAAAATTATTAAATATGCGGTTTAAATAAAGTGCGTTTTGGAGGGAATCAAAATTTTCAGATAAAAAATGTGTCGTTTTCTCTCTGGCTTAATTGCATTGAGTGGACGTATTGGCATCTAGAAATCAAAAGGCATCCCTCGAGAGTAATAATAGGACATCAGAACCCACGTAATCTTTGGTTTTGACGACCTAAGCTTTGGTTTTCATCCGGAGCTACATTCTCATTCGCCAGTGGCCTGAGCGTTCTTTGCTTCAGCCAAGCCTACAACGCCTACTCTTCATTTTCAGTTTCCATTCGGAGCTTCCTCTCGTTCAGCTGGAGTAGTGCTAGCATCCACCTCTTTCATTCACCTGGAGCAGCGTTGGAGGTCTTACTGTGGTAATAGAAAAGGTGTTGGCTTGATGTGGTGGTCACACTACTTAGTTTTATGGCTTACATTTGGAATGTGCTTATCCATGTCCTGATTTCGACGGTGAGCAATTAGCTCAAAATGGGCCCCACATACGCTTAAATATATTAATATTTTATATAATTATTTATTCATATATAAATTATATTTGAAATATTTTACATATTGAAAATTTTCTTTTTAAGTTGTTATTTATATCAAACTATTTTATTAGAATAAATTTGTACCATTTTCAGATAAGGTCCATACTCATCCAATTTGGATGAAAGTTGATGTGTTAGTAAAATAAATAATTTTAAGTATAATAAGTGAAGTATATTATAATTTTATATAACTTGTGGTATAGTTAACTGCACTAGAATATCTATCTATGTATAAGTATATATAAGTAAGGGATAATTAGTTGAAAACATTTCCAACATGCCTTAAGGGAAATGCTTGATTTGTGCCCAATCAAGGTAATTTTGTGAAATCTAAGGCATTCCTCGTGCTTGAGATTATATTTACATCATTAAAATCAAAATCATTTCCAAAAACTTTGTATACATGAATCACACTTGAGGTAAAAGTTTTAACATATTTACAAAGATTTTTAATCAATATTAATTTATGGAATACTATGATTATTTGAAATTTTTATTTCTTAACTAAATATAACCTATTAAACATGTTGAGTGATTAGTATTTCATAAAATCATCTTAATTAGGCCCAAGTACAACATTTCCTAATGTGAGCTAGCTAGAAACATTTTCAACTACAAAAGTGGAAATGCTTGATTTTGAATAATCCTTATGGGATAATGATAATATACAAGTAGATTTAGCTCTCTCTTTTTATATTAAAAATTAGATTAAAATGTGAACTGTTTACATTAAATTAACCTGCAAACTATTTACAATATTCATTATGTTCAATGATGCAAAATGATCATTTTAGGTCTAAAATGTCTCATTTCAGACTAGTCTGAAAACATATATTTTTTTAATTTTTTTAATGAAATCGTTAATCTAGTAATATTTAATTTATAAACCAATTCTGAAAACGTATTTATATTTAAAATAACTAAAATACCTTTGTATTTTAAAATCTAAAAAATATATACACATTTTCAAAATTCGTAAAACTTGATTTCTAAATTAACCATAACTAGAATAACATTCTTATAAAAAATTTTAAAAAAACGTGTTTCGGACTGCTTGCCTGCCTCACTTTTTAAATTTTTTTCTAAAATGGTGCTTTATTAAAAAGCATCTCATCCTTGTTATAATAACAATAACTATATTCATCTGGTCACATGCTTCAAACAAGCAGATGTGCAGGAAATAAAAAGACTCTTGTGGGCTAAGGCAGTGGCTTTAGCAGGCCTGAACTATGGGCTACCTTTGTTACAGAGACCCCTTGTACCCAAATATTAAAATATAAGAAAATCTCATTGTATCCAGTTCTAGGGGTGTAAATCGTAAAATGTTGACTTGATTTGGGATAAATATCTTAATTTATTTTATAAAATCTTAATTTAGCCTCACTTTCAACTCTATTTTCCGCACTTTAATTTATTGGGACTTTTTTTAATGCACCCGGGTGCACTTAGCTTCAGTGCACCTGGGTGTATTTAACCTATATTTATTTATTTATTTTGAAATTTTTTTATACAATCATTAATTTAGTTTTTTTTAGCTTATATATAAATTTTTACCAATTTCGGATTTTTAAATTTTTTAAAATCGGTGGTAGTTTCATAATTTGTGAATTACAAACTGCCACTGATTTTAAAAAATCTAAAAATATCTAAAAATATCAAAAATTAGTAAAAATTTATATACAAGCTAAATAAACCTAGATTAACACTTTAAAAATACAAAATATATGTTTTGCATCCGGGTGTACTAGATCGATGCTCGACTTTATTTTAACCTGTAAAAATTAGTTTGGTTTGGATTAGAAATTGGCTTAATAAGTATATAATATTTAAAAATATTTTTTGAATTAAATTTATTTAAAATTATGAATCTATATAAAATAATAAAAATTAATTCTTTTTATAGGAATATTTTCCGATTTATGACTTATATATTGATATAATTGTTGAATAATTTTATTTCAAAGCAATAAAATTTGGTTAATTTGTATGTATTATATGTTAATGTATGATTATTTTTAATACTTTATTATATTTTATACTAATATATGAAATTGAATCGGGTTAGATTGACAATCATCTAACTCAAACTAGCTTATTTTTGAAATGTGGATGGATCAAATCAAGTTATATGACTTATTTTTTCCAAGATGCCTAAACCAACCCTATTATCAAATGCCTGAACCAACCCTATTATCAATCTTGTGAGTTAGTTGGGTTCGAATTGAGACCAATCCTGTTTATACTCTTATTTGATTCATGGTGGGCAATGGCCAGCAAGCTGCCCACATAAGTTCGAACTCCGTGTGAAGAAAAAAATAGTAGTTGTAGTTTGGTCTCTTAAAAATAAATAAGAATTTATTGTCTTCTTTAAGGATACACAGGAACTTGTTGTTTACTTTGTAAATAAGCTTGATTTGTAATATAAGATGTAGTACTATACAAATAACAATAAAAATACATAGAAGAATCTCTAAAAAATAAGTAACAAATTTTTTTAAAAAAAGTGAAGTAATTGGACATGCATGTCAGTTGGTACTTTGGGAGACTAAATTAAATACTGTACAACATGAGCATCTAAATTTTTTTTATCCCTCTACTAAGATTTTGAAACTGCTCACTTGCCATGGCTTACTTGAATCTGATTTTTGATAAAATTTGCAGGCATTTATAATTTGTATTTAGGAACCTATTTTTAAAACTATTAATCTTAGTATATTTAATCTATAAAACTAAGTTTTATTATTTTTAAAAATGATTAAAATACCCTTATTTTTAAAATCAAAATTATATACCTCCAAAAATAGTAAAACTTAATATATATACGCTTATAAGTTTTTTTTGAAAAGAATATATATCAGTTAAATACATCTAGATTAATGGTTTTAGAAAAAATTTAAAACTTTTTAAAAATAAGTTTTGCAATCTAATGCATTGGGACATTTCTACTATGTGAGTATAGATTCTTAGATACATATATATGGGTTTCACTTCTATGTAACCGGGTTACATAGAAGCGGTCTCATGTAACCCATTTAATTTTTAAGATATTAATGATGGATTCAAAATCCAATTCATTAATTGTATTTAACATTACTTGTTTATCTTATAGATCAAGTTTCACCCAAATCAAGTACGTGTATAAATTATATTTGCTTAAAAATATATATTCTTATGTAAATTATGAAAAATGCATACATCCATCCACGCATATTAGAATGTAATAATACTTCATAGAATTATTTATCCACACGATAGTGATATTTTAGATAGTTTAGATGTTGAAAAAATTACTTTAAAATTGATATTTTATCATTAAACCATTTTATTACATTGATTTTATACATTATAGGTGGGACCTATATACAATGAAATTAAAAAAATAAAAAGATTTTCAAGATTCTATAAATGATGATAAATGTAATGGATGAAGTAGATTTTTCATCGAGTATCAAAATTTTAAAAATGGAAGGGGTTACATAGAAAAGAGATTTCATAGAAGTGGGACCGTATATATAGAGAGATATGTTCAATTGTAGCTTTACTATACCAAAATTATGGTACCGCTACCTCAAAATAGGTCTCGCATGATCATAAAATTATAACCTATTTTACCCATTATATTTAGAATTATATATTCTATTATCATACTAATTTTTATCCTAATTGGATATGGGTATGGACCTCATCTGAAAATTGTACAAATTAAATGTCATAAAATAGTTTGATGTAAATAAAAACTTTAAAGTTGTTTTTTCAACATATAAACTATTTGCTATAAAATTTGTATATGGATAAATGATTGTATAAAGTATTAATATACTTAAGTACATGTGGGGCCCGTTTTGGGTCAAATATGCCATTAATTATAGTGCGGGAAAATGCACAGGAAAGATTATCATATATATATATATATGAGTCATGAAAATATACAATAGATTGTATATTAGCTTACCATACAATATTCAATTATTTTATTTTATTTTTATTTTTAAATTTTTCTTCACAAACATATTTTCTTAAGTGTATTTAATTCATAATTAAGTTTTGGCATTTTATAATATGTTTACATATTTATTTTTTATTTTAAAAAATAGATGCCGTCCGTCATTTTTCACCCCTTAAAAAAGTGGTTTTTAAAAATAAAAATAAATACTTAAAACTATTATAAAATGGAAAAACTTAGTATATGAATTAAATACACTTAAAAAAACATGTTCATGAAGAAAAAATAAAATAAAATAATTGAATATTGTAAGGTAAGCTAAACCTATAATATATTATATGTTATCATGGCTATATATGAGAAGTGATCCTGATAAGTTAGGCTAAGCAAATGACTCGCTTAGCGTGCTTTAAAAACGCATTTAAAATACTATCTTTTGCTTTTTTCTTATTATACTTATTTATCTAAGTGAATTTAATATGTAAATCAAGTTATACCATTTTCAGATGTGTATATATATTTTTAAAAAATTTTAAATATTAGTATATTTTATACGCATATATACACATAGATGTTTAAATTTCTCAAAACATATATACAAATATTCAAAAATAATAAAACTTAATTTATATGTTAAATAAACTTTGATAAATAAATGTATATATATATATATATATATTATAGATGACTTTTTTAAGGAGGTAAGCGAGACATCTGCCTAGCCCGTACATCCAAAAGTCACCACTGCTGCTGCCCTCCGCCACCGTGTTTGACGCCATTTCCATTTCTCTCATCACCGTTTGCCATTACTGCCTCATCTTCGTTTCCTTCCATCCAGTGTCCATCCAGATTGCTCGTCCCTCGTACCATCATCGTCATTTCCATGGCATTAACAATTGCATTTAAAAAAAAAAAAAATTCATTACTCACCTTCTGCATTTTTTTTAATAGACAATTGAATTACTTCCTTTGCCTCTAGCAGTTAATTGCGGAAAAAGGACTATCATTTAATAGACGATTGCTGTTTAAAAAAAAACGTTTATTCAAATCAAGCATCAGCCGAGGCATTTTGTTTTATAAAAAATAAAAAATAAACTTGTTGAAATTCCCCATTTTTAAGCCGTAGATTCTTTTTTTTAAAATTTTTTTTGTTCATATCATATTATCTATGTAACAAGCATTTGCTATTGCATTTTTTCTAAGAAAAATCTCGAATCACGTAATTTGCATATTAGATATTAGCCACTGCATTCTAAAATATATATAAGATACGATGTACATATGAAATTTCTGCTGCTTGTTTTTATAAAAAAAAAATATATACATCTCAAAGCACGTTATCAAAAAGAAATTTTTTTTGATATCATTCCACTACAAGCATCATCTTTTAGTTGTCCATTCCATTTAAAAAAAAATCTACATTAGCATAACGGGAATAAAGTTACTATTCTAGTTTTTCCGAGACGAGTTGTCGTACCTAGACTTAAGAAAATAGATTCCTACCTCTGATTTCCCGATTGAGTTAGGGCTAAAAAAAAAAAAATCTAAGGAATAGATTCCTACCTCCAACAGTTCTAAAAAAAAATCTAAGGAAATAAGTTCTCGCCTCTAACTCTTCTGAACTTTTTATGTAAGAAATGTAGCTTATTTTGCACTCCTATAACCAATATGTTAGAGAAGAATAAATCTGTATTTATTTTCTTCTAGTGAGGAGTTCATTGAGACCATCTCTATATTTCAATGTCTCATTGTATATAATCTAATCACCGTTATTTGGTTAATGGTGACTCCAATTAATTTGATATGCGAATATTATTGGTAATTATTCAGGATCTTTTTGTACTATAGCTCTTATATGCATTTACTAACTACTAATTATGCCTAATTAGCACACATGTTTGCGTTTGACTAACTTCACAAAATCTAAAAAATTTAAAATCTGCATCCGCTTTCTTTAATCCCCTCATTGTCTACACCTTTCTCTTTATTCACATTTATGATCTTAAACTTCTCTTATACATTTTTCCTCCTTTTATTATGTACGTTTCCTTAATGCATTCAGGTAACTTCTAACAACTACTAACTGATGTACTTTTTGACTAACTCTGCATCATATAAAAAACTTTAATGATTGGCATCATTTAAAAAAAAAAAACTTAACATCTGCGCTTTCTTTTTTTAACATTCATATCTATATTTTTTTGCTTTATTCGCATTTCTAATCTTGAATACCTCTTCTGCTCTTCTTATTCTTTATTTTGCACGATCTAAATCATGCTAACCCACTAACTTGCATATCATATTTTATTTAGATATTATACGGGCATGCATCATGTTTAATTTCTGCACTTGCCTCATATTTATTTTTCATATATTTACAATTTATTTTCTTTCTCATTTTATTGTTAGGCCCATAGGTTGGCCCATTGTAGCGTTCAAGTGGCCAAGCCCTACACTATTATATCATGTGTTTGTAAACTGTGGTCAGGCACAGAGATAGACCGACCCTTGGTGATCTAAAGGGGAAATTTTAGCAAATTATAAAAACATGGTGAGACAGATTCAAACAGACATCACATCTGTTAGATTATTCTCAATTGTTTAAAAAAACAAAAAGAGAAAAATATTCTTCATGGAGAAACATAGAAATTTAATTTCTCAATAAGCTAATAAAAATTGATTAGTCAAGATTTTGAAAATTTTATTCATATAAACGGTTTGCAATTTATAATAATAATTATAATAGTTATTATTATTATTACATTTTAGTCTGGTTTCGACAAAATGTGGACATATCACATTTATGGAATTCCATGACCCGTGTGAACTCGTTAAAAGAATATGATCCCCTCTTTGAGATGAAATCCGCCGTCTCCCATTTTCTTTTCTTCTCAGGCGGGTCCCACCCATGGATGACTACACGATCCTAGGGGTGCGATTGGGTAGGGTACCCATGGGTACCCACCGACCAGATCCTAATTTGGATAGGGTAGAATAGAAAATGTTACCTATGGTTATGGGAAGGGTACAAATTATTACTCGCCACCTCAAATAGGGTACGGGTAGGGTAGATACGCTGGGTACCCAGAACCGACCCGCATAGATACTCATATGGGTAATTAATTAGGTGTATTATTATATATATTATATAATATGTATTATGTTTTGTCTTTAACATCTTGTGTGCACCCATATTTTAACAAATTTAAATTTAAATAAATTTTGTACTTTGTTAAGTATAAATTTAAATGAATTTATATATACGTCATTGACTTCCAAAAGACTCTTATAAATACACTTGTGACTTATGATTATAATATATTAATAGTTTTAATGATTGGGTCATGATGGTCTATACTTCATATTTTTATATAATAATATAAACAATAATATATGGACGAATGATCTTTTCAGACCGGTCGGAAATCCGGTGATTTCCGACCAGTCAAAAAAAAAAAATTTTAATTTTTTTTTTTGAAAAATAATTTTATAAACTTGTTAATCTAGTTATATTTAATTTATAAACCAAGTTTTATCATTTTTGGATATATCTATATATTTATTTTGGATTTTTAAATACAGGGGTATTTAAGTCATTTTAAGAATATTTAAAATGACTTAAATACCCCTGTATTTTAAAATCCAAAATAAATATATAGACATATCTAAAAATGATAAAACTTGTTTATAAATTAAATATAACTAGATTAACAAGTTTATAAAATTATTTTCAAAAAAAAAAAAAAAAAAAATATTTTTTGACCGGTTCCGACCGGTCTGAAAAGATCGGTGCTCTAATATATGTACTTAAAACATAAATGAATATTATTTTACATTATTTAAAATAACATAGAAATTTTTTAAAAATATTGTATTTGAGTATTAAATGAATCGATTTGGAACCGAAACCGGAACCGACACTACGGGTAATGGGTAGGATAGGATATACCAAGAACTAAACCGACAAATCGTTTGGGTAAAGTAGACCTTTTACAAATAAAATATGGGTAGAGTAGACCACTATCCCAACCAAACCGATCCGAGTTGCACCCCTACATGATCCCTCATTCCCTCTTCCTCCCAGGGTCTTTCCTTGTCTTACTTTACAATTGTACCAGCTAAAAAAGCTCATATGTCCTTTAACACGCATTTCTTCCGTACAAGTCCATCGTCCCTATTTGATTCTTCCCTCTTTCCTGCTCCTGCCTTTGGTTGCTGATAACTCTGTAATGTCTACTTTTCCTTTGCACCGATTTCATCTCGACACCAAAATATCAAGGTTCTTCTTCACTACTTCTCGCTTTGCACTAATTTCATCTTGACACCGAAACATTGAGGTTCTTCTTCAGTTGCTCATTTCTTATTTTGTGGAGAATCTCAATTTATGGGGGTTTTTTTTCCTGAGGCATTGCTAAGGCTGTCGAAGCAGAATCCAACATAGTGGGCAAGAATTGGATTTGTGGCTTCTGTTGTTGTAGTTTGTTTTTCGTCTGTCGACTGCGTGACAGCTCCTCCTCCACTGAATCTAAACGGTTTATTTCTTATATACTTCTGATTCAGGAACAAGTTATTCTTCAAATTAGAGATTATGCTTATTTCTTACATCGAAAGCTCTGCCCCCACCTCAACCTGCTCTCGTCTTTTCAATTGAAAGTCTACAGGTACGAAATTGCCCCCCCTCTTCTGCGTTATTCTTCTTGTTGTATTGAAATATTCTTTTTTTTTTTTTTTAAATGAAGAGATTATTTAGCCTTTTTAATAAAATAGGGATAATTAATATCAATATCACCAAGATTTCATGCTGTTAACCGCATAAGGTAATCATGCAGTCACATCTGGAATTAGCCCTCCATATATATATATATACATTTATTTATTTATTTAAAAAAATTTATACAATTTCAGGTCTTACCTAAACGAGTGTACAACTGTACATAGATATTTTTTAAAATTTTAGAATTATCTAAATACTTCATTTTATTTTTTAAATAAAATCTGAAAATTCCTATTACCAACGACACCAATAAATGCTAAAAAATAATTTAAAAAGGAAATAGGCGTTATTATATGTCAGCAACAACGGTGAATTTCAGGTATTGATATTAAAAAGATTTGGCTAAGTGGACCAGCCATGTATTTAAGCATGACTGAATCCAATCAGAACTTTTTCCTTTAAAATTGCCGGTGTGTAAACGTCAACTTTACAGACGAAAGAAAGTGCACTTACCACGCGCAGCAAGATAATACTACTAAACTGCTCTTCAAGGAGTGAATAAATCAAAATTCACTTGTTACAAAACTGATAATCTAGATATATTTAACAAATGCATTAAGTTTTCCTATTTTTTATTTTTTTAAATAGGAGTATTTTGGTCATTTGAAAAATACTAAAATACCACTATTTTAGAAAAATCAAAACTATAAATATACATATTTCCTTTTTTGGTAAAAATTGATTTATGACTTTTTTGAATATGCTCAAATTAGCAATTTTATAAACAATTTTCAAATTTTTTTTTTAAAAAGTATATTTTGATTTAGATTTTCAATGAACTCAAGATGCATTGAACTAATTTCCTTACCAGAAAATATCGTGGAAGCCAGCCTGTTAAGCGGTGATTTGGATTTCAAAAGATAATAGTCGACTTAGGCTTCGTTTGGCCAGGGTTTTTTTTTTTATGGGTATATTTACGTACATCTCAACACATATTACACTGAAGCTCTGAGGCATTCATTCAAATCGGGAGACAGACAACTCTCTCAAGAAATCTGAAGACACAGCTCTACTAAAAAAATCGAGAAGCATTTGGTATTATAATTTGAAAAGCACTTTTAACATTATTTTAATGTTTGGCTTGAAAAGTAAAAGTACTTTTAGACATGCAAAATGATTAAAAAAGGACAAAGAAAATATTTCTAAATTTAATTATTTACTAATAAAAGATATTTATAAAAAAGTAGGTAAATATTTTATAAAAAGTGCAAAAGAATTATTTCTAAATCTTATAAAAGATTTTTATTTCTCTAATAGTTAATTGGATAGCATTCTATTTTAAAATTTAGAATCCTAATGTAGTTACAATTCTAAATTGTTTAACATTTACCTTGTGGGAAATGCCGTAACATTATAAATTCTTAATAATTTTATAAATTATTATAACCTTTGTATACATTTGTGGGTGAATTTAATTGACTTTATAATTTACACATAATTAATATGTATTTTTACAAGTATGGCTCATCTAATACATAGATTGAAATGAATTTTAGCACCATATAAATATATTTTGTTACGAGTTTGAGTTGAATAAAAACTCAATCCGTTTGTGATTGCTATCTAATTAATAAGTATCTTGAAAATCAAAATGTTTTATTATAAATTAGAGATTTTCAAATGAAAATACATTACAATGATCTATAAATATTTTTAAATCATTCATATTAGATTAGAATTATTCATATATAGTGAGGTGAATTTTTTGAAACAATTTATATGTTATGAATCAAATTTTTTGAAATAAATTTAATATACATTTAACATATTCTTATAATTTTTTAAAATTTTTAGCATGCTTGAATTTCGTAAAGTAACTTATAAATGAATTATAACACCAATAATGATTTCGAAATGAATTAATGGTTAGAATTTTTGGAGATGGTATGAGATATTTTAGAATGTTCCAAATATATATATTTGAAAATCAAAATATTTTATATCTTGCTACAATTTTTGAAAAAAGTTAATATAAAAAAATGTGTAACTGATTTGAGATGATATATGATAAGTGAAAAGATTTTATAATAATATATAAGAAGTAAAAGGTGAAAGCTGCACAGAGTTTTGGATTGGAGAGGTATCTTAAATGATGAGGGTACTTATGTCTGCCAATCTGCAATGCACTTATGTGATTTGTAAAAGTATCGAATTCAAGCTTATTTCGAATAGCAGTTTTTTACAATTCCGATTTTAAATAGCAGATTTAAATGGCAAACTAAACACATGTGTAACCATGTTCTGCCGATAAAAGCACGATAGCTCTGCCAAAACGCTTGGCCAGAGAGACCTTGTAGCCTGTTAAGCCCGTGGTTACCTACACACTACACACTGACAAGACAGGAGACCTTTTTCTTTTGCCATCCTCGCTCGGAAAGCACTGCAGCCATCTCCATTTGCTGTCTTCCGCCTCCATATCAAGTAACTAATTTCTGTCTCTTCGACTGAAAACTCATTAAGTGCGTATCTGTCCTTCCTCTTCTGCTTTCTTCTTCTCTCTCTTTACTGGAATAGGATTCAACTTCAATTTCATCGCAACTTATTAAGCCATTTGGAAATCCATATAACATGCTTGAGAGTATTTGGTGACGAAGCACTAATAAAGTTTAATTTCTTTTTCTTTTCTTTTTTTTTTAAAGGTGAATAAAGCTTAATTTTGGTTATGTATGTTATGTAAGGAGCAAGCCACTGATTATTTTGGAACATAGGACTTTTTATGTGGAACAAAAATTTTTTGCGCAAAGATGTAAAAATTGTGTAACAATGGGCTAATGTTAAAATATAAGCAGTATTAATTAATATACGCAATAGAACCTACATATCAAATATCAATTGAAGCCTTATAAGAATCAATTCCACCGTGAGATAGTACTCATTTTATAGAACTTTTTGATAATTCATTAATTCCATCATGAGCATGAAAGCACGACTGCTAATTACAAGAATCATAAATTTCTTTTTTCAGTTCATCTGGGTTCAGAGAAATTAATGATGTCCACGAAAGAGGTATCAATACTCTGCCGATACGGTGGCGACTTCGTTGAAGAATCTAATAATGAGGTTTTTTACAAGGGTGGCACGAACCGCATCATACGGCTGGCTCAAGAAATCAACTATTCTAGTCTTCTATCCAAGGTGCTTGGAGTTTGCAAGTGGAGTCGCATTCAGATTGGTAGCATCAAGTACAAACATCCAGAATGTGGCTTAGACTGTCTTGTTTCTCTTGAGAATGACGGAGACATCAACAACATGATGAAGGAATTTTCTCAAAACAATGGCCCCATAAAACTTTTTGTTTTTGAAACCCAAAAAATACCTCTCCACAAGACAATCATCCCCAGGTATTAAATTTGTCAGAAGTGTGGTCATTTGCTCTTATCAATTGATTATGCATGCAGCTCATTCTTTTACTTTATTTCTCATGATTCTATATGTTGGAATCTTAATTTGGAGCAGTACTGGTAAAGAAGTCGCGGAGAATCATCAGGGAAGCAAAGAAATGCCACGACTTAATTCCACTATGAATATCAATGCTGAGACTGCAGGTGTGCCCACTGTTGGCTTGCGATCAGGAATGGAAAATGAACTTGCGATGGATAATCGTTGCGCAACTACCAACAACCGTACTGATCATGGTTATGCCAGTGATACATTGCTAGCGTCAAGAATGGAGCTAGAAGAGGGCTGGGAAACGTCATTCCAACCAAATGCCAAGACCGCAGGTATGCCAACCGATGACTTGCAATTAGAAATCGATCATGAGTTTGGGACAGATAATAATAATTTACCTAGAAATGACGGAATTGAATATGGTTGTGCAGATGATACGTTGCTGCCATTGCAGTCGGGAATGGAAATAGAAGAGGGCCAAGAAACGCTACTTCAACGGAATTCCAATATGGATATCAATGCCAAGATTGCGGGTATGCCAGCTTAAAACTTGCAATCAAGAATGGATCATGAGTTTGGGACGGATAATCGTAATTTAAGTGGCAACGATGGTACTGAATATTGTTGTGCCAATAATCATAAGCGCCCGAGGATGGAACTGGAAGAGGGTCAAGAATTTCCAGATGAAAAAGCTTTCCACAAGTTCTTGAGGCAGTATGCCATAAATTTAAATTTTGAATATAAGAGAACTAGGTCGGGACATGGCCGTTTTGCCGCAAGTTGCATTAAAAAGGATTGCCCATGGAAGATTCGGGTTCTTAGGCTCTCTAACCAGTCTACCTTCAAAATAACATCTTTAGAAAGAAAGCATACCTACAACCTAGGCAAGCATTTGGAAAGGACAACCCATCGTCAGGCTACAATGGAATGGATTGCTGATATTGTTGAAGATGCGAATTACTTGCAACGTGCTCCCGAATTTGTTACTATCTTGATTAAGAAAAAATATGGGTTTAACATCAACTATCATAAAGCTCGGAGAGGCATAAAGTTGGCTTGCAAAAGAAGGAATTCTGTTGGCAACAGTTGTTAAGGTTACGATATTGATTACAATGTCGATAAGATTTGTGAAGATATTCAGAGAACAAATCCCGGGAGCAGAGTAAAGCTGCAGAGCAAATCAGCAAATGGTAATTATTTGAAACTCTTCATTTCATACGAGGCTGCGGTCATCCCGATCTTTCGAATGATAGGCACACGCGCTGTCAAACTTTTTTGTGTGAAGGTAGGAGTGAAAAGGCCATTTACTTGGCTCTTAGCCACGGGCCGTGATATAGACGAAAGAGCCCTTCTACTTGCATGTGGGTTTATTGAGTTAGACGAGGAGCAGGAGGATTTGCTTGAACATTATAAATGGTTCTGCCTGGAGTTGTTCCATATTTTGTGCCAATTAACGAATTTGACATTTATGGTAGAATATACTCATGACGGAAAGGTTCTAGAAGTGGTTAGATCTATCTTTCCACACTCGCATTGCAGATTCGATCAATCTTCATTTGTAGCGGCAATATCCAACAAGTTCGATACTCGGAATCCTTGGCTTTTATGGCGTGCAATGACAACATTGAAACAGTCTGTGTTTGAAGAACGGATGTGTCAGATACTGGAGCAGTGTGGAGAAGCATGGGCATTTTTGAGAAATGTCAACCCTGAGTACTGGGCTCGATCTCACTTTAAAGGAGATTTTGGTTATAATGTTATCCTTTTTTATTGGTTAAAGACAGAAAGGCATAAGAAAGACGTGTCAATTGTTGAGTTGGTGGAGCATTTGCATAATTTAATGATGGAGAGATTTACAGAACGGGTTAAGAGCAGTTCAAGCTGGAAGAGCATCTTACTACCGAGATACGAAAATAAACCTTCGATTGATGTAACGATTTCCCATGGTACTACTCGAGTGAGGTTTCTAGTTCCCTATTTGGGCTCTGATGACTGCGAGGAAGTTGATATTGAGATGCGACATTGCTCTTGTAATCGTTGGCAACTGCTCGGCTACCCATGCGATCATGCCGAAACAGTTATAGAGGCTTTACAACAGAATAGATACGACTACTGGGATGATTGCTACAAAACTACAGTGTACAAAGAAGCTTATTCGCAAGCGGTTGTCCATCCGCTCCGAAGAAGAGGCCTCAAAAATGAAAAATTGGTGAATGAAATGATAGCTGATTTCATGTAATTTCTTTCATTTTTAAGGGATTGATTATTGATCAAATTTTTAATTTGTTTACTGTATTTAATATTATTTTCTTAGCCAATAGAATAAGTTTTGTCCAAATTAAATATGGGCATAAGCTATATTGGTTCAAAATAGTTATATTTCTGTGTAAATTAAGAAAAATGCTTAAGTTTATTTACTTATGTATTAGAGTGTGATAATACTTGCTAAAATCATTTATCTATATTGTAGTGATAGTTAAATGGCTTAGATTTGAAAATATTACTTAAAAATTGCTTTTTAGTATTAAATTATTTTATTATAGTGATTTGACATATTTATAGATAAGTCCATATACAGTGATACTAAATAAATGAGAAAATTTTCACAATAATATAAATAATACTAAATACAATAGATGAAATAGATTTTCAATTGGCTATTAAAATATTAAAAATGAAGAAAATTACCAGAAGATTGGTTTCAAGAAAGCGTGGGCATTGAGGTACTATTCGAAATACTATGTTACCTGATTTTGCTTAAGAGACTACTATTCGTCCCCTATCAAGAATGTTGTCGGGTTGTGATATCTACTAATGTGATTTTCTATCTTAATATCTGATAATTTATTTCACCATTTTTCGAGTTATGGGATAATGAGTCTACTTTAGGTAAATATTTTTTAAAAAGTGCAAAAGAATTATTTCTAAATCTTATAAAAGATTTTTATTTCTCTAATAGTTAATTGGATAGCATTCTATTTTAAAATTTAGAATCCTAATGTAGTTACAATTCTAAATTGTTTAACATTTACCTTGTGGGAAATACCGTAACATTATAAATTCTTAATAATTTTATAAATTATTATAACATTTGTATACATTTGTGGGTGAATTTAATTGACTTTATAATTTACACATAATTAATATGTATTTTTACAAGTATGGCTCATCTAATACTTAGATTGAAATGAATTTTAGTACCATATAAATATATTTTGTTACGAGTTTGAGTTGAATAAAAATTCAATCCGTTTTGATTGCTATCTAATAAGTATCTTGAAAATCAAAATGTTTTATTATAAATTAGAGATTTTCAAATGAAAATACATTACAATGATCTATAAATATTTTTAAATCATTCATATTAGATTAGAATTATTCATATATAGTGAGGTGAAATTTTTTGAAACAATTTATATGTTATGAATCAAATTTTTTGAAATAAATTTAATATACATTTAACATATTCTTATAATTTTTTAAAATTTTTAGCATGCTTGAATTTCGTAAAGTAACTTAGAAATGAATTATAACACCAATAATGATTTCTAAATGAATTAATGGTTAGAATTTTTGGAGATGGCATGAGATATTTTAGAATGTTCCAAATATATATTTGAAAATCAAAGTATTTCATATCTTGCAACAAATTTTGAAAAAAATTAATATAAAAAAATGTGTAACTGATTTAAGATGATATATGATAAGTTAAAAGATTTTATAATAATAGATAAGAAGTAAAAGTGAAAGCTGCACAGAGTTTTCTTTTGGTCTAGAAGTAGTAAGATCTATCTTTCGACACTCGCATTGCAGATTCCATTGGTCTTCATTTCAAACCGCAATATCCAAAAAGTTCGATACTCTGGAGTATTTTCTTTTGTGGGATGCAATGCTAACATCGAAACAGTGTGTTTGAAGAACGGATGAGTAAGATACAGGAGCAGTGTGGGAATTTTTGAGAAATGTTAACCCTAAGTACTGGGCTCGATCTCACTTTAAATGGGATTCTGGCAATCATGTTATGCTTTTTTATTGGTGGAGCATTTGCATAATTTAATAATGGAGAGATTTACAGAACGGGTTAAGAGCAGTTCAAGCTGGAAGAGGATCTTACTACCGAGATATGAAAATTACCCTTCGATTGATGCAACGATTTCCCGTGCTACTACTCGAGTGAGGTTTCTAGTTTCCTATTTGGGCTCTGATGACTGGGAGGAAGTGGATATTGAGATGCTACATTGCTCTTGTAATCGTTGGCAACTGCTCCACTTCCCATGCCGAAACAGTTATAAAGGCTTTGCAACGGAATAGATACGACTACTGGGATGATTGCTACAAAACTACTGTGTACAAGGAAGCTTATTCTCAAGCGGTTATCCATCCGCTCCGAAGAAGACGCCTCAAAAATAAAAAATTGGTGAATGAAATGATACCCTTTTTAGAGCTGTGATTTCATGTAATTTCTTTCATTTTTAAGAGATTGATTATTGTTCAAATTTTTAATTTGTTTACTGTATTTAATATTATTTGTTTGGCCAATAGAATAAGTTTTGTCCAAATTAAATATGGGCATAAGCTATATTGGTTCAAAATAGATATATTTCTGTGTAAATTAAGAAAAATGCTTAAGTTTATTTACTTATGTATTAGAATGTGATAATACTTGCTAAAATCATTTATCTGTATTGTAGTGATAGTTAAATGGCTTAGATTTGAAAATATTACTTAAAAATTGCTTTTTAGTATTAAATTATTTTATTATAGTGATTTGACATATTTATAGATAAGTCCATATACAGTGATACTAAATAAATGAGAAAATTTTCACAACAATATAAATAATACTAAATACAATAGATGAAATAGATTTTCAATTGGCTATTAAAATATTAAAAATGAAGAAAATTACCAGAAGATTGGTTTCATGAAAGCGTGGGCATTGAGGTACTATTCGAAATACTATGTTACCTGATTTTGCTTAAGAGACTACTATTCGTCCCCTATTAAGAATATTGTCAGAGTTGTATAATGTTCAAGTACATTGATCAACTACTGGTTGGCATGTGATAGCTACAAATGTGATTCTCTCTCTCTCTCTCTCTCTCTCTCTCTCTCTCTCTCTCTCTCTTTTAGTTTGAATTATAATTCTCTTTTTTAGCATCAATTTATGAGCTAAAGCCAACTTGCACTGAGAGTATTTATCACCCAACTAGTGGATGTAAATTTTGATCAATTTTTAGCCTCAATTTATGTTCCATTGTAACTTCCGTATATCTATAATTCGGAATGATAGGTTTAATGTATTTAGAGAGCGTTTTTTCATTATGAAGTTGTTTTTGTTTCACTCAAATTTAGGACATTTTTGGAAAGAGCTATATTGGGGAGCTTTTTATTTTCCTTGTATAAGATGCACATTGTTGTTGTTGTTTTGTATGGAGCTCTATGGTAGTATAAATATAAAATTTTCAAGGATATTGGAGAACCAAATAAGATCATAATTAGAGGAAAATGAAGAAATAAATTCTACTATTTTTCTAATTACAATGTGTGTCAAACCCAACCTGCCAAAGATTTTCAATTCTCTCCAAATTTTCTAATAATAAAGACAACACTAAAGGAAAAATCTTGAGACTCCACGTTAGTAAAGCAGCCGACACTGCTCAAATATGCAAAACCCGTTTGCACTAGGAATTCACATGAAGATCAGGACAGAATCAGCATCCCACATGACTTTATGATATCGGTTGGTTAGGATTGTTATGATTTTTAATTTATAAAACTTTGAGTATTGGCAATGATACATATAATTAGGATGGGCATGATTATTTGCATCCGGTTGCAAGTGAGGTCATTTGTGACCAGGCCAAAAATATTTTTTTATTTATCTCTATAAATTAAGTTTTATTATTTTCATAAAACATATATATTTATTTTGTATTTTCAATCATAGAGATATTTTAATTATTTAAAATAATTTAAAATAACTAAAATACCTTTACGTTTAAAAATACAAAATACATACAGACATATTTTTTAAAATGATCAAACTTGGTTTATAAATTTAATACATCTATATTAACAATTGTATAAAAAAATTCAAAAAATAAATAGTATATTTTTGGCCCAGCCGCAAATATGAGAAACACGTTTAAAGAGAGTGAAATCATCGGAAGCAAAAATCAAAGCATCAAATTCAGGGAAAAAAACGCACACATGCATAGCAAAGTTACGTGGGAAACATTTATATTAATAAGAGGAAAAACCACGAGAAAGATAAAAGATCATTCCATCAAATGCCAAGGTTACAATAGTGAAATAAATGCATTCATCTTCACAACAAAAATAAATATACAAACACGAAGTATATTAACGAGCTAGGCCTACTAACAAATAAACCCACTCGCGAAAAACCACCGGCCAATCAGTAAAATGAAAATTACTACCTTTCTTAAATCAATATGTTGGACCCTGCCATCTTTCTCTGTCTCTGTTGCCCGCATCTATAAAGCTTCTCAAATTCATTTGCTCATTTATTTCATACAAGTTCACCCTCTCCATTTCTGGTTACACATTCTAATGATCAAGTAATGTTTCAATGCATTTTGATGGTTGCAAAAAAATTGTTAACTCTAGGTGTATTTAATTTATGTATTAAGTTTACCATTTTAGAGGTGTATAAATATATTTTTTATTTTTTTAAAAAAAGGAGTATTTTAGTCATTTAAAAATGACTAAAACTTCCTCTATTTTAAAAAAAATATGTATAAGTGTCTCGAAAAATTGTAAAATTTGATGTATAAATTAAATAAATACACGTAAAACAATAGTTTTCTAAAAAAATTTGAAAAATATATTAAAAAAATGGACTTTTGCACCCTGATACATTGAAACATTACTCTTAAAGGTCAGCTAGTACCCATAAACAGCGTTGTAAAGACACCTAATTAAGTTGCTCTTTCCTTCTTCAGTAGGACTATACCTGTATGGGTCGTGTGAGTCTCAATACTTGTATTGGGTTATTGATAAACTCTGTAATACCTGATTTTGCATTTTATTACTTTCTTCTTGACATCCAAACATTAAGGTTCTTCATAAATCATTCCTCGTTTTGTGGATAGTGAATATTGAATTGAATGATGTGGCTTCTCTTGTTTTTCTTTTGGTTTTTCATAAATTATATGGACGGCTTCTCCTGCAGCATTGAATTCGAAACAGTTATACTTTTGATTCCGGAATAAGTTATGTTCCGAGAGGGAGGAATTCAAATCTTTCATCTAGTTGCAAATTACATCAGTTCATTGTTTGGATGGTGTGTGAGGAATGGTGCAACCACAGAGGTACCAGAAAATTGCCTACCTTTTCTGTATCTGTTTTGGCCTTTGATTGATTTTTTGTTTGAAAAATGCAGTCATATTTCTTTTTATGTTGTAGTTTTCCCGCGACTTTTCGTTTTCACAGCAGCATAGATATCCCAATGAAGCTGTTGATACTAGACTACAAATTCAAATAGATTTGCAAAGCTTAAGCCAGACAGAAGATCAAGTTTAGGTACTGGAATTTTACATATTTGATATATAGATTCACGTTCGACTGGCTTTTTTTTGTTGGATCTTTTGTCACCAATTTAACTAGCAAGCCACAAATTGGCCTTAGGAAGAGAGACAACTGCTACAAGAAGCATTGAGAGATGGACGGTTTCAGCTGCCTTTAATTAAATTTCCTCGTTGAACATGGTCTTTGACATTATCCAGTTTCTAAATCCAAGGATGCAATTGCCCTATTGGATTAGTACTTGTAAAAGAGGGTGGTTTCGGTGCAAACGTTTGCACCATGGCTGAGTGTGAGACCACCATCTCCACTGTCCATTCAAAATATGTTGCTGAGATATGCAAGGGTAAAAAGAGGCCGGTGCATGTGAAAACATTTGCATTTTTGTGTAAAATGCAAATGGGGGTAATATGATAATTTCGTACCATGAGAGTATCATTGACGGTAAAGTGTGACTATGGGCAGGTGAGATTAGCTATAGTACATTGAGGTGCATGTATTTCTATGGTTAACCATGTGTTTTTAATAAACTACTATAGATGATGGGTGATCTATGACGTAAAGTGTATCATAATCATTATAAATTATAATCGGTAATGTATGCTTAAAATTTGGAACTGCATATTAGATTTATTAAAAAAAAATTTAAACGAATGATATAATTTAGCCTTTGATCGATCTTATAGATTTTACATATTGGATCAATTTTACAATTTTTATGCAATTCATGGGGATGATGTATTATAATAAATTATATATATTTTATGAGTTACATAGAATATATGATTTTGCTACGCACTCGTCTGATAACATAAACCAGTTATACGGTTTTGACACCTGAAATAGGATTAATGATATTTGATTTTCACAAATTATATGGGCAATATAGATTTTACAAGAATAATGCAAAATTATGAACTAATATATACATAATTTATGATTTTTATAGAGTTGATTTATGATTTTTATTAGAGTTTCCAATTTGTAGCAAACTGATTTGACGGAGTTTAAAAATTGTTCATATTATCTATATCAAATATATTATTTGTAAATGTAATACGAATGATACTAAAAATATTAAATAATAAAATTTAGAATTGTATTAAATTTCAATTAAATAAAATAATTGAATCTGTTACCTAATTATTATATTTAATGAATCAATAATAATGATTTACATTTTCATTTACTAGAAAGGTAAAAATTTGTATATGTTATAAATTTTTATAATAAGCACATATATTAATCATAGTTAGCATAGAACAAGTCATACTCGTTGTGCGCAAAAGTTTTTTGAACCCCCGGAATGCGACCCAATATAATAATTATCGGACTATTTTTAAGTAACATTTATTTTTATTATTTCTCATAGGAGGAATTTAATTTCTAATAGCTGGTCTCCAAATTATTCAGCATCCAGTAAAATAACTACTTAAGTTTTTTTCAAGTCCTCCGTACAGTTGACTGAAAAAATAAATGATTTATGATATAGCAATGTGAGAATTATAAGTAAAGCTTAATGTTATTTATTTTTGAAGAAGTAATTTTATTTGTAAGAGGATGGTGTTAAAATCATTCAGTGACCAATAAATTAACTCTACAAATTTTATTTAGCACCTCATACCATTGACTCAAAAAATAAATAATTTGTAAATTCTTCAAAAATAAATAATTTGTATAAAAGTTAGGTGAGAATTTTATGTAATGTTAAATTTTAATTATTTATCACAAAAATAATTCTATTCAGGAGCGCTTAATGGCTGGTTTGTTTCAACCCGGTCCGGTCTGAGACTGAACAAAATACGGTTCGAATTTTTTTAAAGTACACATCATACTTTACGGTTTTGCAATTTATCTGGCCCGGAGTGCATTAGTACCAGGACCAAAACTCATCCACCAATCACTCTACCCTTTTTAGCATTGACCCATCTCTAATATAAATAATCTACATATTTTTAATGAAGTAGAAGTCTACAACTTTATATTTAGATCGTTGAAAAGAATTTTGTTAAATGCAACATAAAATCAAATTTTCTAATATTTTTATAGCTTCTTTTTTTGTTTCCAATCATTCAGATTTCAAGCTAAAGCATTATTTATGAGACCCAAAAATAATATATGAAATTATTTTTGAGCTCAACCTGGATTGAAACATATATCGTCAAAATTATTTCGGAGTCCCAACCATGAAAAATCTACTAATATGCATCGCTAATTAGATAATAGATTGCATATAGCAATAATAATAGGATCACCATAACTATCGTTAAAAAACTACTGCTATAAATGCATTATTTTATAATTTACAATTATAAATTTATTATAATAATTTAGCAAATTTTTATAGCATCATTGTCTACATAATTAGTTTAAGGTTTATATATTTAAATATATTATGCAAATGTTCTTCATGTATTTAATGTAAAATTTACAGTTTCAATTTTGCTACAGAAATGTTCTTCTTCTGATTAATTTAATATTTCGATTTAGAAATTTTTGTTGAATAATTTTTCATATAAAAATTTAAAATTTATATATATTTATTATAGAAACATTGATCACATAAATAAATTTTAAATTCTAAATTTATTGTACGAGCGTTCTTCGTATAATGATTTTAAAATTTTCATCTTTAAATGAATGATGTGAATGTTTTCTATGTACTTGTTTAAAATTTTATATTTTTAAATTTCTTGTATAAATGTGCTTCATATTTGTATTTTAAGAAGTCTGTATTTAAATTTATTTAAAAAAAATTCTACGTAATAAATTTGAATATATATTTTATTAATTAATATGAAAAAATAACTCTATTTTTTTGGTGCCAACAAAATTATCTACACCAATTTCGTTTGGCTTGCTATGTCATTGACCCAATGAATTATTAAAATTATTATTATTATTATTTGCATCCTCTTGAAACAATTATTAAATGTGCATTTTGGAGGGAATTGAAATATTCAATTGTTTCCAATTGTGACGTCTTCTCTCTGCCCAATGCATGAGTGGAAGTGGTGGTGTGTGAAGTCAAAAACAAGCCCATCACAAGCCATAGGACGTCAGAACCTCCTCTTCTTTTTTATTCAGGTCCCCTACACTTGACTCAAAAAATAAATGATTTATGTTACAGCTGCGTGAGAATTTTAAATAATGCTTAAATTTGATTTGTTATTAGTGAAGTCATTTTATTTGTAAGATTATCCTGTTAAATTTATTCAGCGGTGAATAAATTAACTGCACAAATTTTGGCATCTCTTACCATTGACTCAAAAATAAATAATTTGTACAATAGTTAGGTGAGAATTTTATGTCATGTTTGATTTTAATTATTTATCACAAAAATAATTTTCTTTCTAATATGTAGGAGTGCTTAACGGGCAGTTTTTTAGACCTGATCCGGTCTAAGATTGAACAAAACCCAATCTTTGATTTTTTTTAAAAATCACAAATTATATATTAGTATTTCTAGTTTTATAAAATCAATATTTCGAATATTATTATAGCTTCTCTTTTGTTTTGGATCATTCAATTTTCAAGCTAAAGTATTATTTATAAGACCCAAAAAATAATATATGAAATTATGATTACATTATAGAGACATTTTTTATTTAAGAATCTGTTCCTTAAAATATTCATAAATAATATTATTCATCAATTTGTACTTAGTTCCAAATCCAAGAAATATATGATTAAGAAGAATTTATGAGTTATATATGAAATTTTAAAGAGTGATACATGCATATACCCAATGATCTCGAATAATCATCTATAAATTAGGTGATTTATAGGTGGAAAAATATTATTTCTAATTACAAAATTTTTTTACACATAAACATATTTGCAGAGTAGATATTAAAGACTTGAAAATACAAAATTGTATGTGCTTTTTAATAATTTTTTGGTTCCTTAAAAAATGAATAAAAAAGACCTATGTAATTTTTGTTGAGGCTATGAATGTTATTTACAGTAATCTTTCATCAAAAATTATTAAAATAAATATAAGTTTTTTTCTTTTGCATGGAAAAAATATTTTCTATGGAAAATGGCATGGAAAAGATAGAGCATCCATATCGTATTACAACACAAAATCTATCACTTGAAAAATAAATGGGATAAAAATAATTTTATTTTCAACTTGATCCGGGCCTACTCTAACCTGTATATAAATATATGGGACAAGATTTAATACTGGGTTTATTGAAACATATATTGTCAAAATTATTTCTTGTATAAATGTGTTTCATAGTATTATTTTAAGTATCCTAAATCTAAATTTATTTCCAAAATTCTCTATGTTATTAATTTGAATATATATTTTATTAATTGATTTGAAAAAATAACTCTATTTTTCAGTACCAATAAAATTATCTACACTAATTGTATTTGGCTTCCCATACCATTTACCTAAGAAATTATTAAAATTAATCCTCTTGAAAAAATTATTAAATATGCAGTTGAAATAAAGTGCGTTTTGGAGGGGATCAAAATTTTCAGATGAAAAATGTGTCGTTTTCTCTCTGGCCCAATTGCATTGAGTGGACATATTGGCATCTAGAAATCAAAAGGCATCTCTCGAGAGTAATAATAGGACATTATAGCCCATGTAAGCTTTGGTTTTGATGTCAAAACCTAAGCTTTGGTTTTCATCCGGAGCTGCATTCTCATTCGCATGTGGCTTGAGGGTTCTTTGCTTCAGCCAAGCCTACGACGCCTACTCTTCATTTTCAGTTTCCATTCGGAGCTTCCTCTCGTTCAGTTGGAGTAGTGCTGGCATCCACCTCTTTCTTCACCTGGAGCAGTGTTGGAGGTCTTCCTGTGGTAACAGAAAACGTGTCGGCCTGATGTGGTGGTCACACTGCTTGGTTTTATGGCTTACATTCGGAATGTGCTCATCCATGTCCGGATTTTGATGGTGAGATTCTTCCAATCTTATTTCATTAACCAAATCAAACATCTTAATTAAATAAATTACAATTAATTGTTCTGGACGTCTTACTTTTTAAATTAATTTTTGTTATTGACGTTTTACATTTATTAATCAAATCAAAGTATCTTAGTCGTTTGGTAGACTATCACAAGTCGCAACCACGCCGATACGCCGACGTAGTGCGTCAACGAAAGCTCCCCTATCAAACATTTGTATTTTCTTTTTTAAGGTTCCGCCCACACGTGTGGCCCACCCGAAGAACGTTGTTGCGGCAGCCTGAGCATCAGGTGCTTTCGCCAGAGCAATAGTCTCGCGTCGGGCCGCCCAGAAATGTGCGATTCGCGGGCGGTGGGACGTGCATCAATTGCGTGCGTCCGTGCCAACATGGGGGCCCAGGAAAACCATGGCAAGGTGACACGTATCTCTTGCGATCGTGGCGAAGGGGAGTGTCGGTGGCAGACTTGCTTTTCGTCGTGTGGGGTGGCAAGTGGGAACTGGAGATGCGGACTGTCGTACGTGGGAGGAGCCGCAAGCGAATCTGAGCCGTCCGTCCATCACCAGGTTTGATCAGAAATCAATGCGACCTCTTTTTTTTTTTTTTTTTTTTTCCTTCTTTTGGGTCTAGATGATGCTAGTCACGTGATCATTCGAAAAAAAAATTTTGAAAATTTTTATGCAACTGCGCCAATTGCGATTGGACCAAAACATATATTTTTATTTTTTCTAAAAATTTTTAATACACTGTTAATGTTAATGTATTTAATCTATAAATTAAGTTTTAGAATTTTTAAAATTATATATTTATGTTTTATTTTTATATACAGGAGTATTTTTTAAAAATACAAAATAAGTATATACACTTTTCTTAAAAATATAAAACTTCGTTTATAAATTAAATATATATTAACGTAAGTATAAAAGAAGTTTCAAAAAAAATAAACGAATATATTTTTGAACAGATTGCAAATGATATTGGCCCATGACAGTCATGCCTAAATCCAATTCGAATTTGAACCTCTACACCACTCATGTACTCTTGTGTCATCCCTTTTTTTTTTTTTTATGAAATTGTGTGACCCCTTCTTTGATGCAAATGACAATGGAAACTTGAGGTTGATGCTGTGTGCAAAAAGTAATAGCAGAAATACAAATAATAACAGGTAAATAAATAAATTTATCACAAAAAGGTAAATAAAGAAAAATGCTTATATGGAACGTCATGAATCCATGATCTCCCAGGGATAATTTATTTATTATAAAATAATATTTTAGAGGGTTTGAATATTGAATTAACCATTTTACATTAGACATATAAGTCAAGTGATTTTACTACAACCTGATACTTTATTACACGAAGATGATGAACATCTTTGATTTGAATAAAATTTGATTTTTAAGTTGAATAAATAATTCGAAATACAATGGGTGGAGTAGCTAGTTTTAATTTAATGATTCCAAGCTTATGGGATAATAGGAAGGTGCATTTCTAAATATTTTTCAAGAAAATATTGTTCTGAGTGTATCTAATTCACACCCCAAAATTTGCATATTTTGAACATGTATATACATTTTTTTAATTTTAAGAATCAACATATTTTTAGATTGTAAAAATGGGATAAGGCATGAGATTGGACGAAAATCATATCGCTATAAATTGGCAATGAGACGAGTTATATAAAAAATAAGTTATTATCCTTTTAAAATAAAAAAATTATATTTTTGGAAAATAATAGATTTCATTCTATCCCTACCTTGTCCTCATTCTATCCAAGTTGTAAATAAAGTATTCCAAAATTATTGATTTTGAAAATTAAAAAATATGTACACACAATTATCCAAAATTTTAATATATGCATTACATATACTTTGGTCTTGTATTTTCATGAAAAATTTTAAAAATACATATGTCCTCAATTTATTAAGAGTCTTAGGTGGTATACTGAATTAAAGGTTTCTAGTACAATTTTATTTGACCCCACGTTTCAAGGTCCAAAACACATTTGTAGAAGTATTTTAAAAACCATTGTTGGACAAATAGTAATTTTTAATGATTTGTTTTTACAATGTCATTTATATTATTATATTTCAAGCCTAATTTATCTTATAATTTTCATCTTATTTTTTCTAATTGTAACTATCAATAATATACATTAGTAAGGAAGAAGACCAAAGCTTTTCAAATGAGAGACAATACTTTAGGATCGAGATTTCAACCACTTGGATACTAGCCGAACTTCTATCAAACGGGCTACGCTTGTGTTAGTAGAAATAAGTATTGTGCATAAAATCCCGTAAGCTAATTGACTTGAAAAGCACTTTTTATGAAGAAAGCACTTATTTAAGGAGCAAATAGAAATTGCTTTTCCAAAAGTAGTGCTTCACTACCAGATGGGTAGTAAAGCCTACGTAGCTCGTTCCTCGCACTTCAATGCACAAGCGTATCTGCATCTGACAATTGCCCCTGCTAAGAAAATGTTTGAAAATTTAAAAATTGGAAGACTTTTGAGATGTGTTGTCAGTGAAAAAGGAATGTTTTAAAAATTTTATGATTAATATGAAATAATAAGTGTAAAGTTGGAATAAATATGTAGTTGAATAGAAAAATGATTCAAATATAATAGTAAAAATATGATTGTTAGGTTGTTAAGTCATCTGGGAGTCCCATCCCATAAATTTCAATTGCCAAAAGTGCCCTAAAATTACAGGAAGTATATAACTTTTTTTAAAAAAAATTCAAAATTATCTTAAAATCCTAAGCAGATTGCATTGAGTTCTCCTCGCTTAACTTCTAAAAATTATATATTTTTATTGAAACTTTCGAAAAGTCTAAAAATATTAATTATTTTTACATAATTGCCCTCTCAAATAATAATATAATAATCCTCGTGTCGCATTATCCCCACTGACTAAAGGTTCTAGAACCGCGGCCCGCCCGTGCCTCATGGCTTTATCTTTACCAAGCTTAGCTGCCGGAATTTTTGCCACGTCGAATGCTTGAAGGGCCGGTTGGAACGGTTTGGAAATGAGACGGTGACAATTTACTAATTTAGGGATACCTCTTTTGTTTTTGTGCAACTTACTGTAACCCTACATCAGTCATGAATCACGATGGGCCTATGATAGAAAAGTATAATAAACGAAAATTTATATTAATAAGTAAATATAGGTTATTTTAATAAATAAATGAATAGTTTAATGGGTTCTGCGTTTATAAAACCTCTCTTTTATGCATTTTATTTTATTTTTAATATTTCGCTGGTTGATGAAAAATTCATTTAATCTATTGTATTTAACATCATTTAAATTATTTTGAAAATTATTTCATTTATTTAATATCGCTATATATGGGCTCCCTCTATAAATGTGTGAAATCAACCTAACAAAATAATTTAATATTAAAAATTAATTTTGAAGTAGTATTTTCCACATTAAACAATCTAAAATATAACTAATATATGGGTAAATAATTATACAAAGTATTATTATATTGTAATACATATATGGATGAAAATATTTTTCTTAATTTACACATAAATGTATTTATTTTTTAACAAATGTGGCCACTGAACATATTTGATTTAAAAAACAAAAACCTCAGTCTGCTAGCTAAGTAAATGATACTAAATACAATATTGTATTAAATTTTGCATTAATTATCATTAATTATCAGCATTTCAAAAGTGGAGGGGTTATTATAAATCGCTTTATGTAATGCAGTTAAATAGAATCGTGAAGCCTAGTTTAATTATAGATAATAATGAACAATTTAAAATATTAAATATTACATGTCGATCCATCGATCTCTCAATCTTGCAAGGAAAAAAGCAATCTAGGAAGTGGTTTGATAATTGAGAAGGTCCACCAAACTGAGCAAACTTAGTTTTAGAATGGTGATGACTCATGATTTCCTACTCAAGAGTTGAATTGGGACACATATAAATGATTATTTTTCTTTCCATAAGGTGCGGTTAGACACTTTCATCCAATTTAACCAATGGCGGGTACAACCTAATGTCAAAATTAAGATTAGTGAGAAAGGATACTAGCTTGGTCAGGAATTTGTTGGGTCAATGGAAGTATTCACTATTCAGTGGTGGATGTCACTGTCTTAATTAATTAGATATGTGTCATTCTGTCTTTCGAGATGAGGGATTAATTTAGATGAAATGGTCGATTTTTTCAGCTAAATGGTAGCATGCCCGCTGCAGTTAATTGAAAGGGCGATTCTGTCTTGGTTTTGGGACAGTCTCATTTTTTTTTCCTGGTAAATGCACCTTAAACTTAAGCTGTGGGGAATTTTTACCAAAATGCCGGCAATTGGTGGAGCTGAATTTTTGGAAATTCAAGAAACGTCCCTAAAATTTTGAAATAGATAATTCAGTAGCCCTTGTGACGTCTCCCTGATCTCAAGCTTTTTAAACCTCAGTTCATAAGTAGGAAGGCCTTGGGCCCTTGACCCCAGGTAACAAGTTGGTTAATGATGCATTTGACCCCAAATGGACTCCACATATACTTCATATGTACTTAAATGTATTGATACTTTATACAATCATTTATCCATATATAAATTTTGTAGTAGATGTTTTACGTGTTAAAAAAATAACTTTAAAATTGTTATTTAAATCAAATTATTTTATTATGTTGAATTTGTACCATTTTAAGATGTGATCTATACACATATCAATTGGGATGAAAATTGGTATGGTAATAGAATACATAATTCTAAATGCAATGAGTGATGTAGATTATAATTTTATGATCATGTGGAGTCCATTTTGAGGTAATTGCACCGTATTTGTGGTGCAGTGAAGCTACACTTGAATATATATATATATATATATATATAATCTTTTCTGTGTTGTGAAGCTATACCATAATTAACAGTGTGTTTGGTCCAAAATGGGTCTTACATGTACTTAAATGTATTAATACTTTATACAATCATTTATCAATATAAATTTTATATCAAATAATTTATACGTTTAAAAAACAACTTTAAAGTTATTATTTATATTAAACTATTTTATTACGTTAAATTTGTACCATTTTCAGATGGAGTCCATACACATATCCAATTGGGATAAAAATTGGTATGATAATAGAATACATAATTCTAAATACAATGAGTGGAGTATATTATAATTTTATGATCATACGGGGCCCATTTTAAGGTATTGTACTGCAGTAAAACTACACTGTAATATTTCTTTTTATAAATATATAAAAGTGTTCCGATGTGACACACATTTGCTCAAAAATAGGTCTCACAAATATTAGAATATAATGAAATTTTATATAATTATTTATCCATATATAAATCTTATAGCGAATGATTTACATGTTGAAAAAGCCACTTAAAGTTGTTGTTTACATCAAATTATTTTATTATGTTGAATTTGTACTATTTTCAAATGGGGTCCATACACATATCCGATTAGGATCAAAATTAGTATGATAATAGAATACATGATTATAAATACAATAGGTGGTGTGGATTATAATTTTAAGATCTTGCGGAGCCTATTTTGGTGCAACTACACCGCTGTTACGGTGCAGTTATACTGCACCTGAATACATATAAGAGTTGTTCCACTGCATCGGAATAGTGATACATTTGCCCAAAATAGGCCCTACACATATTACAATGCAATGAAACTTTACACAATCATTTATCTATATATAAATTTTATAGCAAATGGTTTACTTATTGAAAAAACCACTTTAAAATTATTATTTACATCAAATTATTTTATTACATTGAATTTGTATCATTTTCAGATGAAGTTCATACACATATCTAACTGGGATGAAAATTAGTACGGGAATAGAATACATAATTCTAAATACAATGGGTGGAGTATATTATAATTTTATGATTATGTGGGGCCCATTTCGGCACAATTGCACCTAAATATTTCTCTCTCTATATATGAATATTCAATTGCAGTTTCACTGCACCATAACAGCGGTGCAGTTGTGCCAAAATGGGCTCCATATGATCATAAAATTATAATCTACTTCACCCATTGTATTTAGAATTATGTATTCTATTATAATACAAACTTTCATCCCAATTGGATATGTGTATAGACTCTATCTAAAAATGGTACAAATTCAATGTAATAGAATAGTGTAATATAAATAACAACTTTAAAGTTATTTTTAACATGTAAATCGTTTGCTAGAAAATTCATATATGGATAAATGATTATATAAAATATTAATACATTTAAGTACTTGTGAGTCCCATTTTGGGCCAAATGCACCGTTAGTTATGGTGCAGCTTCATTGCGCAGGAAAGGTTACACACACACACACACACACACACACACACACAGAAATATTCAGGTGTAGGGCAACTGCACTAGAACAACGGTGCAGTTGTCCAAAAAATTGGGTGTCATACATTAAAATACAATGAAACTTTATACAATTATTTATCCATACATAAATCATATTTTAAGTAGTTTAGATGTTAAAAAATTACTTTAAAGCTGTTATTTATATCAAACTATTTTATTATATTGAATTTGTACCATTTTTAGATGAGGTCTATACACATATCCGATTGGCATGAAATTGATATGATAATAGAATATTTTACTCTAAATACAATGAAGGAGTAGATTTTGATTTTATTATCATGTAGGACCCATTTTAGCTCTATTGGCGCTGCATTTGAAAATTTCTTATATATATATATAATAATCAAGTGCATTCAGACTGCACTGTAATTACGGTGTAGTCCTTGCACTGTGAGGCCCATTTGATCATGAATGAAAAATCTACTCCATCTATTGTATTTAGAATTATTCACTTTATTAACATATCAATTTTCACCCAAATCCAACATGTGTATGTGTCCTATCTTAAAATGGTACATAATGAATGTAATAAAATAGTTTAATATAAATATCAAGTTTAAAGTAGTATTTTCAACATTTAAGTAATCTAAAGTATAATTTTTGTATAGATAAATAATTGTATAAAGTTTCATTATATTTTAATATGTGTAGGACTCATTTTACAACGTCCGTCTGCATAGGATAGACTCTCTCTTTCTATATATAGAGAGAGTTGTTCCTGTTGGTCCCGAGTTAATGACAAAACCCAAGAGGGAAGGAGTGAATTGGGTTCTTAAAAAATTCCTCGGTAAAATTAAAACTTAACCCCTTGTAAACTTAATCCCTTTGATTGAAACTGATAGAGAGCAATGAAGTAAAGAAAGCAATGAAATAAAACAACAGGCAAGATTTATAGTGGTTCGGGCAACCTCTCCCTACTCCACTCTTCCAAGCTCACACACCGTTGTGACTTGGGTTCCACTATGTATTCCGCGAAAAATATTAGAGACTCCGCTCTCTTCTAGATTCCAGCTCTAGGGGGCATACACAAACAGAGCCTATGCTCTCTTCTAGATTCTAGCTCTAGGGGGCTTGTACACTTGATACAAGTAGGTGATGAGTTCAACTCCAATCGCAACTCTACTTGCAACGTCTTGATTTGTTACCATATACTCAAACCAAGACCAATAGCAAAGAGTAATGAAAATAAGGAAGATCTATACTTTACAGAGTTGTGTAGGCAAGATTGAGCTTGAGGAAGAACTTGTAGAAGCAACCGGTTGTATGTCGTTGAAGCTACTTGCAACTTGAAGCTCTTTCTTCCTTTGAAAATGTATAGATCACTCAAATTTAGAGAAAAGAAAATGGGAGCTCTTGTTTGCACTTCTTTTCTCTCTTTAGACAATGTAGTGTGTATATTCTTGTTTGCTTGAGTGTCTATTTATAGAATGGGAAAGATTTGAACGTTATAGAAGTGGTTGGCGCGCAATAAATGTTCCAACGTTCAAAAATTCGAACGTTGGTTCCCCAAGTCGCAGGTGGAGTCGACTTCGTCTGCGACTTGGCTTCCCAAGTCGCAACTGGAGTCGACTTCGTGTGCGACTTCAGTTCCGCGTTTCTCAAGTCTGAGTCTGGGTCGACTTGGTTTCAGACTTGACCTCAAGTCGATATTGGAGTCGACTTGGGTTGCGACTTGACCTGTCTTTGTGTTGAAATTTTCTTGGTCCTTGTTTGATTTCCTCTAGCTTGCGTAACTTTCTTTCTTGAATCTT
Organism: Annona cherimola; assembly: GCA_030490835.1. NCBI lineage: Eukaryota > Viridiplantae > Streptophyta > Magnoliopsida > Magnoliales > Annonaceae > Annona > Annona cherimola. The sequence continues at coordinate 10,785,634 of CM059973.1, read as the reverse complement.
CTTACTTCTGAAATGGCTTCTTATATTTGTAAATCTTCTTAAAGGACTTGTCTTAGATTGCTTTCCATAGTAGTCTTCATGACTTGAACTTCTTCATCTTCAACTATGTTCGAAGCTGTGCCTTGGACTTGAGAATTGATAATGAGCTTGTACCCTTGATTTGGATTTGAAAAAATCCCAAGTTGATCTTGAAAATGAGCTTGAGTCTGTATTTTGGACTTTGAAGAACTCAAGTCGAACTTGGGGTCGACTTCATCTACGACTTCACCCAAGTCGCACCTGGAGTCGACTTCGTCTGCGACTTCGGCATTTTTGTACCCCAAAATAGCTCTGGAGTGTTTTTGCCGTCTGAAGTCGATGCTGGAGTCGACTTCGTTTGCGACTTGGCTTCCCAAGTCGCAAGTGGAGTCGACTTGGCCTGCGACTTCACCTGCTTTTCCTTCTATTTTGAATTTGGCTGTGTGGTTTGTTTTGGAGTCGAATATGGAGTCGACTTTGGGATCGACTTCACCCTAAGTCGAAGTCCAAGTCGACTTGGCTAATTTATTCCTTAAATCATTAAGCAAAATCATCAGTAATCACCTTATACTCAATTTTAACTTTATTAATCATCAAAACTCATGCTTTGGTCAATTTTGTTTTGCTTTAAACATTGTTTCCAACAATCTCCCCCTTTTTGATGATTGACAAAACTAAATTGAGCTTGTACCTTTAAAGATAATCACATTCATATAGTTTTCAAAACAGATCATAACTTTCAAACAGAGTATAGTAAATATGAAACACATAGCAAGCATGAAACACATATATGAGCATAAACAATTTCATAAATCAATCATTTTTACAGATTAGACTGTAAAGCAAAAATGAAACCTAGATACAAACTACCCGACCCAAAATGCTCTAAAAACTCTCAAAAACAACTCTATTCCTATTCTATCTCCCCCTTTTTGTCAATCTTTCAAAAATGGTTCAATCACCAAGGATTTGATGAATTGAAATTGGGAAATGGGATATGAGGATTGAATGGGTTTGATAGGACGAACATGAGCCGAGGAATAGAAGGAAGAAACTGGAGCGGGAGTCGGATCTCGATGAACTGATCCTGAATCGAAAGGATCAAGCTCCGGTATGGGTTGATTTTTGTGTCACCCCGATGCAAGATGGTATCTAATGGTATGCATTTCCCGATCGATTCGATCTTGTCGGGAATGCATATCATTAATGGCAGTAAGAACTTCGGTCACTAGATTGGTCATTCGATCCTCTTGATGACCCATTTCCTCCCGTAGAGCAGATATCTCATCTTTAATGCTCTGAATGTGACCTCTTGAGATGAAGGTGGAGGCGCCCGATCAGGTGCAGCAGATCCCTGTGAAGAGTAGGATCCGTGCGTCATAGGAGATACTGGCTCCTCGGGAACGTCTCGGGGTGGAGCAGATGGTGCCTCGGGAGGCTGCTCCCCCTCAGTCTGTGCATGACCTTCTTGCTCACGAGATGGTTCGCCCAGCTTTTCTCGTATCCTGTCATCCCTAAACTGCTCCAAATTTATCTTCATTCGTTGGAGCAATGCCTTATTAATGACATTTGTGGTTTTAGGGACTTCAAATGGTTCCCCTTCAATATCCACCTCGAAGTATTCTAAGATCCTCGTGATCCAAGTCCCGTAGGGTAGAACACCTCTCGGATTGTCCTTTCTGCATGCCAAGGCTTCTAGAAATAATCTGGGAAGACTGATCTTAACCTTGTTGACCAATTTCCATAGAATCATGGCTTCCTGCGGATTGACCTGATTCCTTCCACCGCCTTTCGGATAAATGCAGTGAGCAATGAGTAAACGAAGGACTCTCAGCCGTGGAGAAAGATCCATGTAATGTAGGAACTTGGTTACTGCATGATACTTGTTACTTTTGGTTAGCTCATTGTAGATTTTCTCCATTGTAAGATCCTGGGGAAGTCGTTCTTCTTCGAATGGGACTTCGAGAATACTGCCTATTTTCTTTATTGCTTCTTCTTGATCTGGGTTAGCAATTGTTCCAAAAAATATTTCTGTGCCTTTGACAAAGGTTGAAAAATTGTTATCATCCCACAGATAATAGAACATCCTTGTCAGATCAGGATATACCCTTTCATCTATCTTCAACAACTGTATCCATCCTTGAAAATCCAATAACTCTTCTATATCGAATTCATAATCGTTGAGAAATTTGAAATCGATAATCTTTGGAATGAATACCTTTCTCTCGTAGAAGTGCTTATAGAAGTGACTGTGTTGAAGCTCTGTCCTGAAGTATGTTGTGGGCATTTTCAGGACTTGCCCTTTTGTGATCGGGATTCTTCCTGAATTTGAGCTTTGAGGTTGACTTTCCGACCTCGGAGCTCGACCTGATGATTGGGTAGCGGTTTGAAATCTAACCCTTCGACCCGTTGAGGTTGAAGGTTCCTCTCTGGCTCGTTTCGTAGGAGTCCTCTGTCTCCTAGGAATTTCTTCCTCTGTATTTGACCTCGAAGGTCTAGGCACAGGTTTTTGTGTAGGTTTGGAAACAACTAGTTTGGGGAGTCTTGGTTTTGAAGCCATTGGATTGAGAATTTAGAAAGCTTAGAAAGACTGTGAAATAAAATGGGAGAAAAAGAAGACTGGGCAGTGTACAAGAGAGAGAGAGAAACGGAGAGGCTGTCGGAAAAAGAGAGAGAGAGAGAGCGCTGGCCGGAGATTCAGAGAGGAAAAGAGAAATCGCCGGGAGAGAAGAGAAGAAAATCGCTGGAAGTGGCGGGAGAAAGAGGAGGAAGAAGAAAGAAAGAGGAGGAAGAAGAAAAGGAGAAGGGGGAAGGCGAGCCGTTGCGCGCGCGGAGTCGACTTCGACCCAGTGGAGTCGACTTCGCCTCAGGGGCGGAGTCGACTTCGCTTCTCCCAAGTCGACTTCACTGGAGTCGACTTAACTCATCGACTTGGCTCCTTTTAGATCAGATTTGTCTAATTCTTCCTTGTTTAATTCTATCATCCCCATATCATTTCTAATTTTATAAAATGATTCCTTTGCTAGAGGTTTGGTAAAGATATCAGCAATTTGATCTTCAGTTTTCACATATTCTAAGCAAATATCATGATTCTCAACATGTTCTCTAATAAAATGATGTCTTACATCTATATGCTTTGTTCTTGAATGCAGTACAGGATTCTTAGTCAAACATATAGCACTTGTATTATCACATTTAATAGGAATATTGAAATAATCAATGCCATAATCTTTCAATTGTTGTTTCATCCAAAGTAGTTGGGCACAACAGCTTCCGGCAGCTATATATTCGGCTTCCGCAGTAGATAGGGCAACACTGGTTTGTTTCCTTGATGATGAGATATATTTATATGTAAAAAAAAAAAAAACGCACAATCAGAACTTCCTCCGCATCTGGCGCATCTCCGACGACCGTGAGTTCTGCGGCCCCCTCACCTCCTTCAATTGGAACGATGCGGAACCCCGTCGTATCGGCACCTCCAGCATCGACACCCAGCTCATTGCCCACGACAAGGAGGTCTACAACATCGCTTGGGGCGGCGTCGGCGTCTTCGCCCCTGTCTCCGCCGACGGCTCCGTCCGCGTCTTCGACCTCCACGACAAGGAGCACTTCACCATCATCTACGAGAGCTCCGAGCCCAACACCTCCCTCGTCCGCCTCGGCTGGAACAAGCAGGACTACTGCAAGGAGATCGTCGTTGTCTCCGTACCACCCGCCTCAGTGCGCTTTTCCCGAACACGTACGTCGACGCATGCAGCAATTCGTCCAGGTCGAACGTGAATTCCCCGACAGCCGTCTCCAGTAAGAGCAGAGGCGACCGCTGTCACCTTCGCCGTTGGTCTCCAGCTTCCCTTTCTCGGTGCAGCTGCATTGTCTGGAATCCTTCCTTTTCCAGTAGAGGTAAACTGCAATGAGCCAGCACCAGCAGCAGCATCACCACCATCACCACGAGCAATTCCTTACGGAGCAGGCCGCCGCCGCGGCTTCTCTCAATGCGGCCACAGCAGCAGCTCACAACAGCACTACCGTGACGACGCTCGGCGTCTGGGTCATCCCGCTCCTCACAGCGGCACCTTGCATCGAGGACGAACGGGACGGGAGCAGCAGCGGAGGATTGGCGGGATGAATCTGTGGCAGAACCCGCTCCAGGGGCACCCGAATTACCTGAAGAAGTCCATGATCAACCACCTAGGCGAGGCGAATGCGGAGCTTCTCCTCGGCAATAATAGCGACGGCGGGATTGGCGGTGGGCCCTCCACTTGCCAGGACTGCGTGAACCAGGCGAAGAAAGATTGCAACCACAGGCGGTGCTGGACCTGCTGCAAGAGCCGCGGCTTCGAGTGCTCCACCCACGTGAAGAGCACTTAAGTCCCCGCCGCCCGTCGTCGAGAGTGCCAACTCGCTTCTGCAACCGCCACGGCCGCCGGTTCCTCCTCTCCTTCTTCTCCGGCACCCGTGACGACACCAACGGTGGCTCCGGTTCTCCGTCGTCGTCCCCAGTTCTGCCAGCAGGGGGAATGGTGACTTAGCCGGAGCTTCTGATCGCCGGATGATCTGCTGCTCGTCGAACTGAGGAAGAGAAGCTGCCCGACGATGATTTTCGGAAACAGCAACCTGCCGGACAAAAGCTGCTGCTCGCGGAAGGGACGACCAACGATGGTTTCGGTTTTGGGGAAGCTAGATGAGACGAGCTGGCCAGGTAACGAGATGACGGTGAATGGTAATGCTGCTGGCCATACAAGTCATTGCTCTACTTAGAGGAGACTTTATGCTTGGGAGAAGAAACTCTATGAAGAAACTGTTAGCGGAGAGGGTGGAAATGGTTTGCTGGTGGAATCAGGCTCTGCATGGCGCAAACTGAATGTGTAACGAGTTTTGGATGAGAATATCAAAAACCATGTGAAAATGCGGTCAAATGTGGAATGCTGCGGCCAGAAGACGCCCCCATCGCCGTCCCTCCCCCAAAGGCCAAGCCGGCAGCCATCGAACCAGCCTCCACCGACGAGCTGCTTTCCAGGAACTGCTGAGCATCAACGTCGCCACCTTCGAGCACGCATTGCTGCGGCTGACACCCGGGGACATCCTCACAGCCACTGAAAACTTCAGCAAAGGCCATATCATTGGCGACAGCGGTGGGAGGATCGACAAGTTCATCGGTGGGGAGTCGAACTTGCTGCTGCACGAGCTGGGAGCGGTCCCAGGGGAAGGACCAGAGCTTGAGCTCGGTGAGGTCGAAGAGCGGGGCCGGAGGCGGGTCGCTGAAGTCCTTGCCATGCGGCTGCTCCGCATCTGCAAACACTTCTTTCGTCATCTTTCACAATCTCTGAGTTTTGCTGCTGGAGCAGTGGAAGCTGGCGGCCGCGAAGCTCTCGCAGAAGCTGCTGCAGGCGACTCGGAAGTGCGACAAGGCGCTTCTGGAAGCATCGAGGCTCAAATACTCTATGTTGGAGCTAGAGAAGAAGCTCAACGAGCTGGAGGTGTACTGCCACAAGCTGAAATCAGGTCTCGACGTCTGCAGCGGATCGTCGCCGCTGAATCTCCAGATCGGTATCGGCGAGGTGAACTGGACGAATCAGACAGTCGAGTCGTTCATTCGCACCGTCGCCGACGCTCGGTCCTCAGTACGACATTTTAGCCAGTGCCTGGCGCTGCATATGCGGCAAACGGGAGGCGGAAAATCCCAGAATAGGATCGCGGCACTGCTGCAGCCCTACGACGTGAAGATCTCCGTCGTGAAGAACCCTCGGAGTGTCCTGTGTTACCTAGAGGCGCTCCTAAACAGGGCGCTCTACGAGGACTTCCAATCGGCAGCGTTCCAGAAGAACCGGCCGAGAGTCCGATCGCGAACTGGAGGAGAACGGCGGCGGCACGACCACGGAGGACAGCCGATCGCCGACAGCGTCGACGTCGCCGTCGATTCAGATGGCGTGGATCATGGAGCTTCTGGAGAGTAGTCCGGAAGCCAAGTCGAAAATGTACCGGGATCCGGGGCTGAGCGTCATCTTCCTCATGAACAAGCAACCGCTACATCGTGCAGAAGGTGTGGGACCGGGGCTAGCGCTGAACGTGACGATCTGCTGCTGCGGCAGCAAGCTGCAACATCTGCCGGTGCTGGACGAGCAGCTGCTGCAATCCGACGGCGCTGTCCATTGCTGCCGGAGAAGACGGTGCAGGCATCAGGCGACGGGTGACGGCGGCATCGCGGGCGACGGGTGGCTGCGACAGATGGAGCCGGCAACCTGGCTCAGGCATTTCCTGGAGGAAGCGGCGGGCATGAACCCGGCTGCGTCGAGCTGCGGTAAGGCTGGAAAAGAACCGGCCGAAGATGATCCAGAGCAAGGCATTCGCTGGAGATTTCCATGCGGCAATTGCTGAAAAGCTGCGAATGAGAGCCTGGCGTTGGCCAATCGACCTCTGGCGAACCGCGATGAGTACGGGCCTTCTTCCATCTCAGCAGAAAGAGAGAGCGGGAAGAAGCTCTGAAACGAAGGGACAGAGTGATCTACATGAATACAGTTCCGCGGGAAAGCGGTTCCGCGCAAGTGTAGCTTGGCGCCCAAGCAAACGAAGTTCCGCGGAAATGCTTAGTTCCGCGTGAATGCAGTTCCGCGGCAACGAAGTTCCGCGGGAACGATTTTACTGAAACAGTTCCGCATGGACGCAGTTCCGCGGCGACGAAGTTCCGCGGGAACGCTCACAGCTGCCGAGTCGCCTATAAATAGCCGCATTCGGCCCTTCATTCGTGACAGCGACGGGGACAACGACGAGAACGGGGAACGAGAGCTCTCCCGCGCTGAAAAGAGAACGAGTCCTCCATATATTTTTCTTTTCTCTTTCTTTTACAGAGAGCTCTCCCGATTTTTATTTTTATTTTTATTTTTTAGTTAAAAAAAAAAGAGAGGAGAGTTTCTTTCTTATATTATATATATATATATACATATATATTATTTTCGAAAACTACTTTTCCCAACGTGGATACTCCCCGACTGGCGGGTTGAATTGACACACAGGTTAAGTATATTTTCTCCTTTAAAAAATATATATGTGTATATTATATATATAAATATACATATACATATATATTATTTTCGAAAACTACTTTTCCCAACGTGGATACTCCCCGACTGGCGGGTTGAATTGACACACGGGTTAAGTATATTTTCTCCTTTAAAAAAAATATATATGTGTATATTATATATATAAATATACATATACATATATATTATTTTTAAAAACTACTTTTCCGAACGTGGATACTCCCCGACCGGCGGGTTGAATTGACACACGGGTTAAGTATATTTTCTCTTTCAAAAATATATATGTGTATATTATATATATATTATATATATATACATATATATTATTTTCAGAAAAACTACTTTTCCCAACGTGGATACTCCCCGACTGGCGGGTTGAATTGACACACGGGTTAAGTATATTTTCTCCTTTAAAAATAAAATAAAAATATATATGCGTATATTATAAATATATATATACATATATATTATTTTCAAAAACTACTTTTCCCAACGTGGATACTCCCTGACTGGCGGGTTGAATTGACACACGGGTTAAGTATATTTTCTCCTTTAAAAATAAAAATAAATATATGAGTATTTTCTATGAAAATATATCAAAAATTATATAGATGTCCCGCAGGCGTCCAAAAATTGAGATTTTGATTTCTGAAGATGTCCCGAGATGGCTCAAAAATCTCCAAAAAGTTCATGATGGCCCAAAACTCTCCAAAAAGCCCAAGATGGCTCAAAACTTTTCAAAAAGCCCAAGATAGCTCAAAAATCTCCACAAAGCCCAAGATGGCTCAAAAACCTCCAAAAAGCCCAAGATGGCTCAAAACTTTTCAAAAAGCCCATGATGGCCCAAAACTCTCCACAAAGCCCAAGATGGCTCAAAAATCTCCAAAAATCCCAAGATGGCCCAAAATCCTCCAAAAAGCCCAAGATGGCTCAAAAAGCCCAAGATGGCCCAAAACCCTCCAAAAAGCCTCAATAGGCTCAAAACTCTCCAAAAAGCCCAAGATGGCTCAAAACTTTTCAAAAAGCCCAAGATGGCCCAAAAATCTCCAAAAAGCCCAAGAAGGCCCAAACTCTTTTCAACAAACCTAGTTGAGCCCAAACCTTTTTAATTGGTCAAAAATGACCCAAACATACTTTTTAAATCCGGTTGAATCCATTTCTTGGTAAAACCACCCAATTGTTCAATCCAGAGGCTGAAAGCGGGAGACGCTGGTTTCTTGTACAAGTACAGAAGTTGAAAGCGGGACACGCTGGTCTGCTGTGTAAATCCAGAGGCTGAAAGCGGGAGACGCTGGTTTCTTGTACAAGTACAGAAGCTGAAAGTGGGACACGCTGGTCTGCTGTGTAAATCCAGAAGCTAAGAGCGCACTTAGTTTGCTGTGTAGGGTCACTAGTGTAGCCGACGGGCCCCTCACTAGTTCCCAAACCGAGTCATCGCTAGTCGACGGGCTAAGCGTAAACTCACATTTAAGACATGGCGCGTGGCGTCATGTACCTCACATTTAAGTCATGGCGCGTGGCGTCATGTACCTCATATTTAAGTAATGTACCTCGTATTTAAGTCATGGCGTGCGGCGTCATATACTTCATATTTAAGAAATGGCGCGTGGCGTCATATACCTCACATTCGAGTCACGGCGCGGGGCGAAGTGTACTCACTTATTTTTATATTTTTGTCAGACACGATTTTTCGTGCACTTGTAAAGACGTAGAAGGATCTTCTACGCACTTCATTATTAAGCATTTTTTTGGACCATTGTATTCAGCTCTTTTAATCAAGGGTTTTCTCGTTAGAGATGTAAAATCAGAATGTGGAACACAATGCAAAATATTTCTGTGATGTATTTTTTGGACTCGGTTAAAGAATTGGATGCTTTAAAATTTTGCTGGGAAATTAATTAACAACAAAGCCGCAGGAAAACAATTTTATCTTTAACCAAATAATAATTTTTCACGAGGTTGGAACAAATGGTGAACCCGACGTGAAACATTCTCCCTTCATCTTTAAGAGCTGAAAACTATGGTCTTTATATGCTTATTTTCTCGAACCTAACACTCTGAAATGCTCCTTTGCAGATTTCATGGCACATTCGATGGCTTTTGGATTTTTGCCTAATGGTGGTTTTGTCATTTCTGAGCCAGACCACATGGATGCGGCTATCCCGCATCATTTTATTCGTGTACCAGAGAAGCCAGAGCACCGTGTCTATCGACACGTTGACTACTCTCCTGCAGCGATCAAGCAAAGAAGAAACCGATCTGCACTACTCAAGGAGCCTCTTATTACTCAAGGCTCGAAGACCACTCCTATTCAACCAACAAAGTCTCTGCAGGCGCCAATCCGAATGGGCCCGCCTGCTCTACAGTCGTACTATGCCAAAAAGTCCGCCCATCGGCTTGCTGCGCCAGCCCAACCAGCATCACAACAGTCTGCAGGACAACCAGTTTTGCAGTCCCACCCCATGAAGAGGTCTGCGAGACAATCTACTGCAACTCGACTAGTGCCAACTGGCCGACCAGAAGTCAATGCTCCCCGAAAAGGGGGCAAAACTGTACCAAATCCTGTTCGATGCACCATCACGCGCCAATTCGGTCGGGCTGCCTCAAGGATTGTTGACCTAGCCCCCCGACCTAGCCAGGGTGACACCCAGGAGCGGAAGAAGTCAAGAAGACAAACCAAGTTTTCTCAGCTGGAGGCTCCATTGGCCGATAGAGGGGATGACCAATTCAAGCCGCGAGGACCTATTATTGTCCGATCCGGGTTAGGCACCTTGCGATTTGTCATCCCTGATCCGACGCATTCGCCCCATCAGTCAACCGATGCTCCATCTAGCTCACAAGATAGAGTCAAATCTCCAGGTCACTATGATAATGCCAACATAGTGACGGTTCCTCATCACGTATCAAGGAAAAAAAGGAGGAAAACGCAGCAGAAAAAGCAGTTCGGGAAAACAACTTCCCGTTTAAACTTGAAGGCTTCATCGCCACTGCCACCAGGACCGAGGTATATGCTGTTCTCACACCCCCGACAAAGGGGTAGGCCACAAAAGAAGCCACTACAGAACTCTCGCAAATTGAGAGTGCCTCAAAAGCCAAGACTCTTTAGCGGGTGGCAGTATCCCCAGAGGTGCCATACGACGTATCCACGTTCGGTGCTCAACTTGATCCCTGATTTTATACACAAAAATCAATTCGCCTCATTGATCAGACTGAGGGAGGATATGACTTATGCGCCTGTCGTGGCCCCGTCTCGAGAAAAGCACCGGATGCCGCACCCCAAGAGAGAAGCTAAAAGGAGGAGACGTCTCCTCCAGATGACAGAAGTCAACATGGTGGACCTCACCCAGCCAAGCACTTCCAAAGCATCGGAGATGTTAACCCGGTCAAGGGCAGCCGCAATGCCCATTACACCACCATTCTGTAGCCTCTCTCATCCTGAAGGGATCAGGGCTGCCCTCCCAAGAGGTCAATTTGAAGCCTCTTACATGGTGGGCGAAGAAGAAGAGCTTCTTACACCCAAGTCTCAGCTCATTCATGACCTCCGGGAGGAGATTAAGAGTATGAAACGGGCTATGGAAACTCAAGGCAACAAGACATCAGGTTCCCATCAACCACCATCACCAAGGAACCGTCAATCGGTCCATCAGCCCGAGAAACCAGTCAGGCAGCGGACCGAGGAAGATGAAAATGTAGATTTGGAACAAAGCTTTCCGCAGTTCAATAATCTGCGTATCAATACTCCTCGAACACAAGATGCGCGGGTAAACACACCCCTGGGATCTCCACCCGGGTTTGTCGCGCAAAAGGAGATGGTGCATCAGCTTGTGGCCGAATGCCTTCGTCGCCAGGCACCTCAACTTACTGGGGTCCCTACAACGACAATCAACAGACCTTATCCCCCAGAGGTTGAAGCGGAGCTGCTACCTAGAGATTTGAAGCCACCAAAGATCCAATTCGATGGGACTGGGAGCGCGTTAAAGCACCTGGCATCATTCCACTATGCCATGGGCAATTGGGCGCACCATTCGAATTTTTGTCTTCGAATGTTTCCCAATACTCTTTCTGGTGATGCTTTCCAGTGGTACATATCTCTCCCAACCGGCTCAGTTCGAACATGGGAAGAGATGAAAGAAATGTTCACCTCCCGATTCGTTGATACTACACGAGAAGTGCAACTATCGGAATTATCTACCTTGTCCCAAAAGAAGGACGAGCCGGTTGAAGACTACATCACTAGATGGAAGAGGGCCGCTAACCGATGTCAAACACCCCTATCTCAAGCAATGAAGGTCAATCTTTGCCGAAATGGCATCAAGACGGAAATCTCATTGCTGATGAATGAACAACTAAGTACATTTCAGGCCCTAGCTACAGAAGCTTGTCGAAAAGAGTATTTGTTGTCTCAACAAAAAGCCTGGAAGAAGGAATCATCCACAACCACTACGTTTAAGAAGAAGAAAACTGGAGAAACCTCTGCAAACACAACAGAGGTTAAGAAGCAGCCAGATAAAGCAAAGCCGCCTGTAAAAGAGCAGCCTGCAAGACCCTTCCGAAGGGAGGAAATCCAATATGCCTTTGGGGAAGATGACGTGGAGACGCTATTCCAGCACCTCATGTCGACCGGGCTATTCGAGTTGCCCGCCCCAAAAAGGCAAGAAGAAGTTGGGCGCACTTCTCACCAGCGATATTGCAGTTACCACCGATATGTCGGTCACCCCACTAAGAAGTGTTGGGATCTCCAAGCAATATTGCAAGATTACATCGACAAGGGGGTTGTAAAACTCAGTCCTCCAGCGCAAGCTTCATCAAATGTTGTGACAATTGAGATAGCAGAAAAGGGTGATTGGGAAGTGGTTCGAAAACCACCAAGCCTAAGACGGACAAAAAGGTGTCTCAAAAATTTATGCAGAGAAGACAAAAGAATAAGGGATAAGGACATTCTCCCTTTCTTCTCAAGGCATTTGAGGCAATCCTCACGGGTGCAACCATTCCTGATCATGGACTTTTTGCAGCCCGAGTTGCTACTCCCGTTCTATCAACGGCTTGTTGGTAAATCACCTCGACCAGTAAAAGAAAGATACGTTCTCGAGGAATTACAGAATATAACTCCACGTGAGTTCCCCGAGGATGGTCCGTTTTGGGACCTACATAGCAACAAAGGAGAAACCGAAACTTGCTATCATATAAATGCGTCTGCGTCCAAGCCTGCAAAGCGGCGAAGAACTGCCTCGGTACTTATCCCTAACTACACCAAGTTTGAAGTTGGGATGTCACCGGTAAACCACATCATCACGTATTTGCGAGAATCTCGACTTCTGCCAGCATCCTGGGAAACCAGAGTGGAATATTTCCGGTACTCACTGGGGGAATCAGTGATGTCTTGGTACCAAGATAATCATATCGAAGAAATTACCAAGTGGGTCATCTTAATAGATGCATTATTGGTCCGCTTCCTGTCAAGGCAAAGAGAGCAGTTCCCTAGTAATTACTTGAGGGAAATACAATACAGTCAAGAATCTACTGCTCATTACGTAAATTCATCTCAGAGACAGTACATGGAGTGATCCCTTGGCCATATGGTTGCCTGAACCTGAAATGGTCACGAAGTACCTTTCGGATGCGGTATGCCCTCCGGCTGACAATGGGTACAAGACCTTTGGAGCTAAAACTTTCATAAAGGCAATCCGGTGGGTCGGCAATGAAGGCTTCAAACAAGAGGCAATTTTTAGCGACGCTGAAGGTTTTGGGAGGACAAATCAACTCCAAGTTCTGCACGTACTACAGTTAACGATGCGCCCATTCATTCCACTATACATTTACCGTTTTCGTCTGTGTCGATCTTGATCGTAGAACTCATTGGTGTATTTGCTCCTTTACCATTTTGCATTCCAAATTTCTTGAGCATTTCTTTGACATATTTGGACTGATTTAAGAATATCCCTTCTGTTTGCTGCTTGATTTGTAGTCCAAGAAAGAAATTTAATTCTCCCATCATGCTCATTTCAAATTCGCTCTGCATGATCTTAGAAAATTCTTGGCATAAAGTTTCATCAGTAGCTCCAAATATTATATCGTCTACATAAATTTGTACAATTAAAATATTTTTACTTTTATACTTAATGAACAAAGTAGTATGAATTTTCCCTCTTTCAAACTCATGATCAATCAAAAATTTATTCAACCTTTCATATCAAGCTCTTGGAGCTTGTTTTAATCCATATAACGCTTTGGTCAATTTATAAACATATTTCGATTGATCATTTTCTTCAAATCCTGGGGGTTGTTCAACATATACTTCTTCATTCAAATATCCGTTCAGAAATGCACTTTTTACATCCATTTGAAATTCATATGAGAAGCAAATGCTAGTAAGATACGTATGGCTTCTAATCTAGCCACAGGTGCATATGATTCTTTAAAATCAATCCCTTCTTCCTGGGAATACCCTTTGGCTACTAATCTAGCCTTGTTTCTAATTACAAGTCCGCTTTCATCCAATTTCTTTCTAAATATCCATTTGGTACCAATAATGGTATGACCATTTGGTCTAGGAACTAAATGTCATACATCATTTCTTTCAAATTGATTTAGCTCTTCTTGCATTGCAATAACCTAGCTTTCATCATTAAGAGCTTGTTCAATGGTAGTTGGTTCGATCTTGGACACAAAAGCATATTGTCCACAAATGTTTTGCTTTGATCTTCTAGTTTTTACTCCTTCATACACATTTCCAATGACTTGCTCAATTGGATGGGCATTTTTGAACTTTAAATCAGTTAGAGGTTTGTAAGAGTCATTACCTTCACTTACCTCTTCCTCCATGAGATTTTCTGGCTTGAGCTCGATTTCCTTTGGTTGTTCTTTTCCTTTTGTTTCATCTGCATCACTTAATTCATCCTCCTTTCTCGGAGTTTGGTTAAATTCATCAAAGACAACATGTATCGACTCTTCTACAACTTGGTTTCGTTTATTGAATACTCTATATGCTTTGCTATTTGATGAGTAACCAAGGAATATTGCCTCATTACTTTTAGCATCTAGTTTTCCCAAGTTGGTTTTTCCATTGTTCAAAACATAGCATGTGCATCCAAAAGCATGAAAATAAGAGATATTTGGTTTTCTTCCTTTCCATAGCTCATATGGGGTCTTTTTCAAGATTTCTCTAATGGTAACTCGATTCAAAACATGACAAGCTGTATTTACAGCTTCACCCTAAAATTTCTTGGATAGTTTGCTCTCATTTAGCATTGTTCTAGCCATCTCTTGTATAGTTCTTTTTTTCCTTTCAACTACTCCATTTTGTTGTGGAGTTCTTGGTGCAGAAAATGTGTTATGAATTCCTTTTTCATTACATAGTTCTATGAATCGTTTGTTTTCAAATTCACCACCATGATCACTTCTTATAGTTATAATAGTACTTTATTTTTCATTTTGCACCAAATTTACAAAAGTTGCAAACATAGAGAAGGCTTCATCTTTGCTAGCTAAGAGAATTATCCATGTGAATCTTGAAAAATCATCAACAATTACAAACACATATTTCTTTCCACCAATGGTTAAAATATCGGATGGCCCATATAGATCCATGTGTAGCAATTCAAGTGGCCTAGTGGTGGAAATTTCCTTTTTGGTAGAGAAAGACATTTTAGGTTGTTTCGATAATTGACATGCCTTGCAAATTTTGTCCTTGTCATATTTCAACTTTGGCAATCCTTCTACCAAATCTTTTTCCATAGGGTCTTTATATTTCCCATGTTTATATGTCCAAGCCTTTTATGCCAAACCTATAGATCATTATCAATGGCCATTAGACATTGACCATCTAATTCATCAAGTGAAACCAAATATAAATTTCCATGTCTTTTTCCACTAAACATGATATGTTCTCCATCAAATACATTACATATGGATGATTCAAACACAACCTTGTATCCTTTATCACATAATTGACTAATGCTCATTAGATTGTGCTTGAGTCCTTCAACAAACAAAACATCTTCCATGCATGCATTTGAAATACTATATATGTTTCCCTTATCTTTAATTTTACCTTTCTCATTATTACCAAAGGCAACTGTTCCATCGTTGCAAGGCTTAAGTTTATGAAATAAACTTCTTTCTCCGGTCATATGCCTTGAACAACCACTGTCCATGAACCATACATTGTTTGCCTTTGCCTTAAAACATATCTGAAAAATAAACAAGTAAATCTTATCTCTTTGGTACCCATTTTATGGGTCCGTTTGGGTTAGTTAACCTTTGAAGTTTGAGTCGATCCAACTTTGATCACATAAAACCAATGCATTTTGGCATCCAAACCAATTTAGCACCTCGGTTTTGCAGTTTTCTTAGTTTACATTGATATATCTTATGTCCAAACTTGTTGCAGAAGTTACAAGCTCCCGGAAGTCTAAAAATAGGGAGCCATTTGGTAATTTGTTCATTAGTTGGTCTTTTTGTCCAAAATGTTCGATTTATTTTAGTAAAATTGGTTTTGATATTATTTCTTGGAGCGTTAGTTTTAGTTTGTTCAAGTGCATTGTACCCAAGTCCTTTCTTGCAAGTTTGAGTTGTCATTTTCAAAAACATTTTTACATTTTCTCCTGGATTAGAGAACTTGGCAAGAGATTCATTTAATGGTTTATTCTCGTTTTTAAGTTTTTCTAATTCATTTTCTAAGGTATTCTTTTCATCTTTTAACTTGTCTAATTTTTCAGCAAGTTTACCATTTACAATTATTACTGCATCACATTGTCTTTTCTTAATTGTAAACTTGTTTCCTAATTTCTTTATTTCTTCATATAGTGAATCATAAGCTTGTTGAAGTTCCTCTAATTCAACACATTTAAGACATTCATTTGTAGAGAAATTTGAAAAGGATTTATGTTTCGAGGTTACCTCTTGACTACTCGTGCAGTCCGTTGAAGTGGCTTGATCCTCCAAGGTTTCCATTGTTGCAAAGCATATGTCGGTGTTTGCTATGCAACAGATTCTTGCACAATCTACTTCGCATTCTTCACTCGAGGAGCTATTCGTTGTAGATTCTTCTTCATTTACGCACATGCCTCTTCCTTTGTTTCTTTGAAATCTTTTGTTGTCGCCTCGATCTTTTCTTTGTTCCTTTGCCTTGTTTTCTTCGGGCGTTGGACATTGGGCTTGCATGTGTCCCGAACTGCCGCATCGGTAACATTTTGTTGTTTTTTTCTTTTTCTCTTTGGAACTTCTTTCTTTAAAATTTCTGAAATTTCTGCCTTTCCTCACAAATTTTTTGAATCATTTTGTGAGTAGGGCAATCTCATCGTCATTTTGTGAAGATGAAGTTTCGTCTGAATCTTGTGCGGCTTTTAAGGCAATTGCTCTTTTGCCTTTGTGATGATCTTCATTTCTTTTCTTAATTAGCTCATTATGTGATATTAATGAGTTAATTAGGTCTTCTAGCTTTAGTGTGTTGAGGTCCTTAGCTTCTTCTATCGCAGTAATATTTGGAATCCAAGATTCCGGTAGAGCCCTTAAAATCTTCATAACCTGTTCAGATTCAGATATAGCCTTTCCAAGACCTTTCAAAGCATTAGTAATTTTTGAGAATCTAGCAAACATTTCAGAAATATTTTCTGTTTCTAACATTCTAAAATTTTCTAATTCTCCAATCAAAATGTTTCTTCTTGTCCTTTGGACTTGAGAAGTTTCTTCATAGATGGAGGTTAATGTATCCCATATCTCTTTAGCGGTTAAACAAGAGGATACACTATCATATTCAGATGCCGTAAGAGCACAAAATAGTGAATTCATAGCTTTGGTATTGCTCTTCACGATTCTTACTTCCTCTTCGGTCCACTTGGAAGCTCTTTCATCGATAGGCAAAGTTACACCATCTTGGATTGCAATCCAAGAGTCCATATCGATAGCCATGATGAGTTGTTTCATTCTTAGCTTCCAATATCCAAAATTATTCCCATCAAACAATGGTGGCCTAGTAAAGGATTGACCTTCGGCAAATGCGGGAACGGAAGTAGATTGGGATGCCATGTCAATAAGATCTCTATGGTAAGCTCAAAGACCTGCTCTGATACCACTTGTTGGTCCCGAGTTAATGACAAAACCCAAGAGGGGAGGGGTGAATTGGGTTCTTAAAAAATTCCTCGATAAAATTAAAACTTAACCCCTTGTAAACTTAATCCCTTTGATTGAAACTGATAGAAAGCAATGAAGTAAAGAAAGCAATGAAATAAAACAACAGGCAAGATTTATAGTGGTTCGGGCAACCTCTCCCTACTCCACTCTTCCAAGCTCACACACCGTTGTGACTTGGGTTCCACTATGTATTCCGCGAATACACTTAGAGACTCCGCTCTCTTCTAGATTCCAGCTCTAGGGGGCATACACAAACAGAGCCTATGCTCTCTTCTAGATTCTAGCTCTAGGGGGCTTGTACACTTGATACAAGTAGGTGATGAGTTCAACTCCAATCGCAACTCTACTTGCAACGTCTTGGTTTGTTATAATATACTTAAACCAAGACCAATAACAAAGAGTAATGAAAATAAGGAAGATCTATACTTTACAGAGTTGTGTAGGCAAGATTGAGCTTGTGGAAGAACTTGTAGAAGCAACCGGTTGTATGTCGTTGAAGCTACTTGCAACTTGAAGCTCTTTCTTCCTTTGAAAATGTATAGATCACTCAAATTTAGAGAAAAGAAAATGGGAGCTCTTGTTTGCACTTCTTTTCTCTCTTTAGACAATGTAGTGTGTATATTCTCGTTTGCTTGAGTGTCTATTTATAGAATGGGGAAGATTTGAACATTATAGAAGTGGTTGGCGCGCAATAAATGTTCCAACGTTCAAAAATTCGAACGTTGGTTCCCCAAGTCGCAGGTGGAGTCGACTTCGTCTGCGACTTGGCTTCCCAAGTCGCAACTGGAGTCGACTTCGTGTGCGACTTCAGTTCCGCGTTTCTCAAGTCTGAGTCTAGGTCGACTTGGTTTCAGACTTGACCTCAAGTCGATATTGGAGTCGACTTGGGTTGCGACTTAACCTGTCTTTGTGTTGAAATTTGCTTGGTCCTTGTTTGATTTCCTCTAGCTTGCTTAGCTTTCTTTCTTGAATCTTCTTACTTCTGAAATGGCTTCTTATATTTGTAAATCTTCTTAAAGGACTTGTCTTAGATTGCTTTCCATAGTAGTCTTCATGACTTGAACTTCTTCATCTTCAACTATGTTCAAAGCTGTGTCTTGGACTTGAGAATTGATAATGAGCTTGTACCCTTGATTTGGATTTGAAAAAATCCCAAGTTGATCTTGAAAATGAGCTTGAGTCTGTATTTTGGACTTTGAAGAACTCAAGTCGAACTTGGGGTCGACTTCATCTGCGACTTCACCCAAGTCGCACCTGGAGTCGACTTCGTCTGCGACTTCGGCATTTTTGTACCCCAAAATAGCTCTGGAGTGTTTTTGCCGTCTGAAGTCGATGCTGGAGTCGACTTCGTTTGCGACTTGGCTTCCCAAGTCGCAAGTGGAGTCGACTTGGCCTGCGACTTCACCTGCTTTTCCTTCTATTTTGAATTTGGCTGTGTGGTTTGTTTTGGAGTCGAATATGGAGTCGACTTTGGGATCGACTTCACCCTAAGTCGAAGTCCAAGTCGACTTGGATATCAACTTGGCTAATTTATTCCTTAAATCATTAAGCAAAATCATTAGTAATCACCTTATACTCAATTTTAACTTTATTAATCATCAAAACTCATGCTTTGGTCAATTTTGTTTTTCTTTAAACATTGTTTCCAACAGTTCCGATACAATGCTACTGCACTGGAACGGCGTAACATTTGCCTATTTTTGGGTCCCACACATATTAGAATATAATGAAACTTTATATAATCATTTATCTATACATAAATTTTATAGAAAATGGTTTACATGTTAAAACATCATTTTAAAGTTGTTATTTACATCAAACTATTTTATTATGTTGAATTTGTACCGTTTTCAGATGAGGTCCATACACATATCCGAAAGAGATAAAATTGATATGGTAATAGAATATATTATTGTAAATACAATAGTGGAAGTAGATTTTAATTTTATCATCATATGGGACCCATTTTATTACCATACTAATTTTTATCCCAGCCAGATATATGTACGGATCCCATCTAAAAATGGCACAAATTCAACATAATAAAATAGTTTAATGTAAATAATAACTTTAAAGTGGTTTTTTAGCATATAAACCATTTGTTATAAAACTTATATATTGATAAATGATTGTATAAAGTTTCATTGCATTCTAATATATGCGGGGTGCATTTTTGTGCAAATGTACCCGCTTCTATGTAATTGGATTACATAGAAGCGGACCTATGTAACTCCTTCAAAATTTAAGATTTTGATCATTAATGAAAAATTCAATCTATTTATTGTATTCTTTGTTGTTCTAGAGACTAAGTTTCATCCTAATCAAATATATTTATGGGCTACCTTTGTTCAAAAATATATATTCATGTGTAAATTATAAAAAACGTTTAAATCTATTTACACTTGTATTAAAATGTAACAATACTTTATAGAATTATTTATTCACAAAGAAATGATTTTTTGGGTAGTTTAGTTGTTGAAAATACTACTTTAAAATTAATATTTAGCATTTTTTATAATTTACACATGAATATATATTTTTCTAACAAATGCTGTCCAAAACAAATTTAATTGGGATAAAACTTGAACCCTAAGATAAATAAATGATGTTAAATAAAGTCAATGGATTGGATTTTCCATCAAGAACCAAAATCTTAGATTTTGAAGGAATTACATTGGTCCGCTTTTATGTAACTAAGTTTCATCCAATCAAGTATTTTATGGGCTACATTTGTTTATATATATATATATTCATGTGTAAATTGTGAAAAACACTTAAATCTATTTATACATGTATTAGAATGTAATAATACTTTATAGAATCATTTATCTACATACAAATGATATTTTGGACGGTTTAGATGTCGAAAACAATACCTAAAAATTGATATTTTAGCATTTTTCATAATTTACATATGAATACATACATTTTTTAACAAATGTGACCTATAAACGTACTTAATTGGGATGAAACTTGATCTTCTACATAAACAAATGATGTGAAATACAATGAATATATTAGTTTTTCCATCAAAGATCAAAATCTTAGATTTTGAAAAGGTTACGTGATTCCCTTTTGTGTAACCCGATTACATTGAAGCGGAGCCTTATTATATACATAAGAGTTGTTCCAGTGTAGTGCTACTGCACCGAAACAACGGTGTATCTGCCCGTTTTAGGCCCACACATATTAAAATGCAATAAAACTTTATACAGTTATTTATTCATATATAAATTTTATAGCAAATTGTTTACATGTTGAAAAATCACTTTAAAGTTGTTATTTATAATAAACTATTTTACTACGTTGAATTTGCTCCATTTTCAAATGAGGTCCATACATATATCCGATTGGGATAAAAATTAATATGGTAATAGAATACATTATTCTAAATAAACTGAGTGGAGTAGATTTTAATTTGATCATCATGTGGGGTCATTCCAGCATCGTTGTGCCATAATTTACGGTGTAATGATGCTACACCTGAATACTCTTATATATATATGAGGAATATTCAGGTACAACATCACTGAAATGGGCCCACATGATCATCAAATTATAATCTACTCCACCTATTGTATTTAGAATAACGTATTCTATTACAATACCAATTTTTATCCCAATCAGATATGTATATGGGCCCCATTTGAAAATGGTACAAATTCAACATAATAAAATAGTTTGATGTACATAACAACTTTAAAGTGATTTTTTTCAACATCTAAATCATCTAATTTATGATTCATATATGGATGAATGATTATATAAAGTTTCATTGCATTTTAATATGCGTGGGGCCCATTTTCTAGGCAACTGCACCACTGTTCTAGCGCAGTGACGCTACACCGGAACAACTCTCTCTTTCTCTCTCTCTCTCTATATATATATATAAGAACTTATCTTATGCAAACGGATTGCATTGTAATTATGGTATAGTCCGCTGTAAAATGGGCCTCGCTTATATTAAAATATAATAAAACTTTATATAATCATTTATCCATATAAAAATCATACTTGAGACGGTTTAGATGTTGAAAATACCACTTTAAACCAATCTTGTCAGAACCGAACCGGTAATTGAACCGATAAAGAAATTGGTCTGGTTCAAACCGGTTTTGATCGGTGATGTCAGCATGACATATTTATGATGTCATAAATATTAAATTATTTTTAAATTTTAAGTAAATATATATGTTAGATTTTACGAAAATCACACATCATTTATGTTGGGTGGAGGAAAACAACATATTATTGGCAAAATCATAAAGAGGTGATCCAATGCATATTTTTT
Organism: Annona cherimola; assembly: GCA_030490835.1. Lineage (NCBI taxonomy): Eukaryota > Viridiplantae > Streptophyta > Magnoliopsida > Magnoliales > Annonaceae > Annona > Annona cherimola. The sequence continues at coordinate 10,764,157 of CM059973.1, read as the reverse complement.
AAACATATATCATGCAAAAAATTGTATGAATTAAATATCGAAACTATTCCCATATTTGCATATACATGAATGACAACCTGAATCTTTTCGATAAAGGATATAGGAAAGAGGTCGTCCAAAAAAATGCCGATGAATCATTGTTGAATTATAATACAAACTTCTAAGAGAAAGCACACAAATACTGTAGCTACAACAATTTTATTCTCTGCAATGTTCTTTTTTGTATTTTTGAAACTCTCTTTACAATAATTTCTTTGAGTTTTTGAAACTCTATGCAGGTATAGGTAGTAACAAGGGTTGCATTAGATCATTGCCGAAAATAACATACGTCGATGCTTACAACTTGGGAAACAATGTTTTACCAATAAATTGGTACAATTTTCTAACTGAAGGACCAGAATTTTCTTAAACAACTTGGACGCTATTATTATCTGCTGCCATGGAAGACCCTAATTTCACACGACCCATGTCCGTGTCGGGATCCAAATCAAAGAAATGTCAGCTGGTCTCGTTGAACGCCCTGTAGAAATCCTCTTCAACCATCTCCACACTAACCTCCTCCACAAACCTCCTCACGCCTAACACATGCCTCGCCGAAGCCACAAACTTTGAGTCCCCAAACTCCAGTGTGGACCATTCCTACCTCCCGAACCTGTTCCCAAACACCACCATCCGGTTCAGCCTCTTCGGCGTCCAATTCGCCTCGATCAGGTTGTCGTACAACACTGCCTCGCAATGCGGCATGAAGAAGAGCGTTGGGCGGTCAACAACCCTCCTCACCTGCTCATTGATGAACAGTATGAGGCAACTGACTGATACCATGACCTTGGCCTCTACGGCAGAGATGACGGGATCGAAAACTTGGACATCATCGATCCAATCGAAATTGCGGTGGAGTAGGATGACAAGAGTGAGCTGGAGACACGGGGGTAGTGGGAGCCGATGCTTCCGATGCCATAGATGACCATCGGCATGGTAGGGTGGGAGGAGAGGGCTTTGGAGAGGGAAGATAGGTGTTGGTCCTGAGTTAATGGCAATTACCCAAGAGGGGAGGGCTGAATTGGGTAATTAAAATTTTAAACTTAAACAGAAAGTTTTACCCCGGATTAATTTAGTCCCCTTTTTAAAGAAACAAATGAAAGCAATATGATACTAAGAGCAGAAATAAAAATCAACAAGTAAGATTTTATAGTAGTTTGGGCAACCCTCCCTACTCCACTCTTCCAAGCTCACACCTCTTGTGACTTGGTTCCACTATGTATTTCACAAATACAACTAGAGCCTCTGCTCTCTTCTAGATTCCAGCTCTAAGGGGCATCAACAACACACAACACAAATAGGTGACGAGTTTCATTCCAGTCACACACTACTTTGCTTACTCTTGATCTTAGTTACCCAAACTAAATCAAGTTTAATACAACAAGAAAAAATAAAAGAAAGTTTCTACACGTTACTAGTGTGTAAAGGCATATTTGGCGCAGAGAAGAACTTGTAAAGCAGGCTTTAATAATTCAGCAGACAGCTCTTTGCAGTTTAACAGCAAAGTTCTTCTTCTAGATGTCGACTTGTTCACTTAATGCTTTTAGAGATTGGAGTTGTGCTCAATCAATAATGTTTCAGCTACCCTCCACGTTCATACTGAATGCCTTTTTTAAATGGTGAGAGAATCCGAACGTTTGGAAGTTGGTGGCGCGCATTTAATGCACCAACGTTCGAAAAATTTTCGACCATTGCGACCCAAGTCGCAGGTGGAGTCGACTTTGGGTGTGACTTTGCCCAAGTCGCAGATGGAGTCAACTTCGGGTGCGAGTTCGGCTGTCCGCAGCTTCTTCAAATTCCAGTTTAGGTCGACTTAGTCCTCGACTTGACCCAAGTCGCAGGTGAAGTCGACTTCAGGTGCGACTTCACTTTCTGTGCTTGCTTGATGATCTTGAAATCTTTGGATATGTCTTTGATCACTTGATTTTATAGAAATTAATATTTTTCACTTGATTTATATCTCTTGGAACTCAGTATAATTATCCTAGCTTGATGTCCTTTGGCTCCATGACTTGTAAACTATGAATCCTTGAATCTTGGAGTACATGAAGTGTGTGATCTTGATTTTCCATGATGAACACATGCAACTTTGTTTGCTTTAGACTTGATTTGATCTTCATTTGACCTAAGTCAAATGAATAGGTCTTCTTGGTCTTCATTTTACTCAAGTCGAGTATTGAGTCAACTTAGTTTGCGACTTAGCTCTTTAAAATGCGTGCTGTCAGCCTGAAGTCGAAGCTGGAGTCGACTTGGTTTGCGACTTCACCCAAGTCGCATGTGGAGTCGACTTGGGATGCGACTTCAGTAGCTCTCGTCCCCGATTTCAACTCTGGACAGAAAATCATGGTTGAAGTCGATGCCGGAGTCGACTTGGTCTGCAACTTCACCCAAGTTGCATGCGGAGTCGACTTCGTTTGCGACTTCGGTAGCTTTGCTCCCCGATTTCAACGCTGGACGAAAAATGTCACTTGAAGTTGCTGCTGGAGTCGACTTGAGAATCGACTTAACCTGTCATGCTTCGTTTTCTTCATTTGTATATCCTTTAATCATCTTCACAAACATGTTAGTAACCAAAAATTACTCAAATTGATTTGTTAATCATCAAAACATAGACTTGGCTTATTTTCCATATGTTTCTAACAATAGGGTTTTAGGGGAGCAGAGGAGGGCCACGAGGGTATGTAGAATTGGGAAGACTGGAGCTTTTGGAGGGAAATGTGGATCTTGTGGAGTAGCTTGGATTCGTCGGAGATGTTGAGGGGATCTGTTTCTATGGCTAGATTCCATGGGATTGGTGCTGGGATTTTCAATGAGGGCGATGATTTGGGAATCTAGGACCTCTTCGTTCGGCGTTTGCTCTGACGGGGCAAAACAACGGTCCATCCTTCTGCTGTGATTGGTGAGGCTGCCCCCATCGGAGGCATTCCTTCGGCAATGATTGGTGAGGTGACCACCGCTGGAGGCATTGCTGGAAAGGTGTACGGTTTTTTCATAGAGAAGAAAGAAATAGAATACTTTTTGGGAACTAAACCTTTTGAACTAAGAGTCAGTAGGTCCGACCGTCCATTCCGTCCGACCGCCAGTTCTCCGGTTTGGATGGTTTTATATAAATGAACCAAACTACAAGCAAATGAATCGACAACTGGACTGGTTCCCGGTCAGAACGATCCGGTTCTAACAACACTTCTTTAGACTTGATATTTACATTAAACTATTTTATTACGTTCATTTTGTACCATTTTAAGTGGGACGTATACATATGTTGGATTTGGGTGAAAATTAGTATGTTAATAAAGTGAATAATTCTAAATATAATAGGCAAAATAGATTTCTCATTCATGATCAAATGGGCCCCTAGTGTACAGATTTCACTGTAATTATGGTGCAGTTTCTTCTATGCATATAAGTCCATTCGGTTTACTTCAACGGCTTGGAGGAGAAGAGCTTGGTGCTGTTGGTGCTTTTGGAATGGATTTTCAGCAGACCTTTTTTTTTCTTTTGGGCTGATCTTTTTAAATTCCTGCATCCTTGTAATATTCCTTCTGTAATCTTGGTGGCATTTCCTTCATTGTAATTTTGGGCCTTCTATGATCTTGTAATCACATGATTCTATTTGAATAAAATCATGTAATTTTTGGTACATATTGAAAATTTGTGATCATGTGGTGGGCCCATGGTCCGAATTATGCCCCGTCACTAACCATTACGTTAACTAATAGAGGTGCTAAGAATGGTTGTTAATTTTTCATAAATGCCTAGAGTACCCCTGGCATGGCTACTTCAAATGGGATTTGCAAGTGCCTGTTGAAGTTAAGCAGTTGGCTACGATTTGGGATTTGTCAAGTTGATGGTGGAGATTTCAGCCTGATTCAAATTTTCCAGCTGGGTTTTCTCTGGTTGCCTTTTTTTCAATTATTAGTAGTAATCAGCCATAAGGAGATCAAGGTGATGGGTTCAATCTGCAAATTTGCTAAGTGAGGAAGAAAACCATGATTGGAGTTTAGAGAGAAGGTGGTAGCGATGGATTTGAGACAGTTGGCTCCCATTATGCTGTTGATTGCAAAGAGATGGCGAATCAATACTATTGTATTATGAACACGAGCTACAACTTTAGGATGCCAATGAGGTAGATCTGATGGTGCCATGGCTTGAGCTTAAGGAGGTAGTGATCTCAATAAAAAATTTATAGACACTCAACTTAGACATGTGACGATGAATTAGTTTCTTGAACGGCAACCATAGTGATGCAAACCAAGTACTTGTCATTAGAAATACTATGACAATTAATTTCATTAAATTAATCAAAACGCATTAAAACTAACACTGTACGAAAAATAGCGTAGAATAATGGTGAGTCAGACTGAGTTTGTAGAAAGATGATATAGTTTTGAATTGTTTAAGAATAATATACTTTATGAGAGAAGGGAGAGGAGAGAGAGAGAGAGAGAAGCTAAACAGAGATGAGAGAAAAGAAAATGATAAAGAGAGAGAGAGAAGAAAAGGGAAGAACAACTAATTAATTAACAGTGTAAATTAATCTAAATAAAGAAAATAATTAAATGATTTCAAAAATAAAATTTAATCTAAGAAAATAGGAAAAGAAATGCATTAAACATAATCTAAAAATTACAAAGTAAGAAATGAAAACGATAAATGTAATATACAAATTAAAACTGCAAATCTAAAGGCAACAATTATAAAATACTAAAAAAACTACGAAGTAATAAAATAAAATTTTACATCACTTAAAGTGAAAAGCCATCACCACTATAGGGTCTTTATTACTTGTCCCACTCAAGGGAGGCGTATCCCACCCTTATGAGGAGCCCTTATTTTATAGAAATGAGATGAGTGGGGTAAATTTCCACCCGAGTGATGTGGGACTCTGCTACTTTGCCATCTGCCTCTCCTTGCTTTTCACTTTTGATGCCGCACTTGTGTTTTTGCTAGCTACTAAGTGTGGCCATGTCCTTATGCCATTGCAAGTGAAGCAAATTGTTAGATGCTGGATTATTTTGCCGGTGAATCCTGAGGAGAAGGGTATCTATGAAAATATTTTTATTTACAGGTAAAATGCAAATAGGGCAGTTTTGTCTTTTGACACATTGCGAGTATATTTGAGGATAAAGTGTGAGTATCGGTAGGTGAAATGGCTTATGGTAGATTGTGGTACATGTTTTTTTATAGGATGTCATATGCTTTTAATAAAATGATATTTATCATGAACGATCCAAAACATCTAATGTGTAATATAATCATCATAAATAATAATAGACGATGTATGCCAAAAAATTTGAATAATAAATTAGATTTATCAAAAATAGAACTAAATGAATTAATTAATTTTTCTTGGTCTATAAATTTTATAGATTTTACGGATTTTATAAATTTTATGAATTTTACAGTTTATATGCAATTCAATCCAAGACATCTAATGTGTAATATAATCATCATAAATAATAATAGGCAATGTATGCCAAAATTTTTTTGAATAATACGTTAGATTTATCAAAAAATATAACTAAATGAATGAATTAATTTTGCTCGCTTTACAAATTTTATGGATTTTTCAAATTTTATGAATTTTATAGTTTATATGCAATTCATGGAGATGATGAATTGTATAGGTTATCTATCTTCGTTTTTTCCTATAAAATGTATTTTACTAATTATTCAAGTATAGCAAAAAATGTGCATACATAATTGACAGTTTTTTGAAATTTTACGAATTTTACAAAATAATTGCTTTGTTATGCAGCGGTTTAATGACATATACAAGTTATACAGTTTTGACATTTTAAATAAGATTGATAATATTTTATTTTCAGAAATTTTATGGACAATACAAATTTTACAATAAGCTAGAAAATCATGAACTCATATCTACATGTTCTATTATTTTTATAAATTATTTGAATTCTAATGAACTGGTCTAATGGATTTTACAGATTATTTATATAATTTATATTGAACATATTATCTATAAGTACAATATGTAAATTATAAAATATTAAATAATAAATTTCAATAGCTTACTAAAATTTTATTAAATTCTTAGAACGTATAATCTAATTAATATATTTGTTGAATTCAATACCTTAATTTATATTTTCACTTATTGAATAATTACAAAATAAGCTCTACACACTATAATTTTTTAGATTAAACTGCTATAATTTATTTTTAATAATAATAAAGCTTATTTTACAAATAATTCAATATTATTTATCACAAAACAATTTGATAATGATAATTTATTTTAAATTCTCAAAAAATATGGTAAAGATGAAAATAGATTTTATAAAACACATATAATAAATCTATTAATTAAGAAGAATGAGTTTATGTGGTGAAATGCATGAGGCAACCATAAGTTTGTCATCCAGTCATCCCCCACTATTATTTTTATTTTTCAATATGGTTAGTCTCAAAATTTTTAAGCACCAAATAAGACCCAAAAATAATTATAATCAAGAAAAAATAGTGTATCTTAACATGAGAATATTATTTCACGGACGATTTGAATTATTTGTCTTAAATGTACTTATATTTTTTAATAAAGTGGTATCAAAATCTTTAGGCACTGAATAAATTAATTCCACAAATTTTATTTGGCAACCTAGAAGATTGACTTTAGAATAATTATAATCTAGAAGAAAATAGTATAATATCCATGTGAGAATATTATTTTATGGGTAATTTGGATTATGTCAGTAAAGTAATTTTTATTTTCAATAAGGGTAGTATCAAAATTATTAAGCATCAAATAAATTATTTGCATAAATTTTATTTTGCACCTCATGCCATTGCATTGCAACTAATTTTAATTCAAAAGAAAATACTGAATTGTTCACATGAGAACATTATTTAACAAGTAATTTTAATTATTTGCCACAAAAATAATTTTATTTTCAATAGTAGTGGATCACAATTATTAAGTATCAAATGAATTAATTGCACAAATTTTAGTCCACACCTATATTATTTCCTCAAAAATAAATAAAATCAACTTTGTATAATAATAATGTGAGAAGATTAATTTGTGTAAATTTACTATTCATCTTGCACGTGAGAATATTAATTAATGGATAAATGTTAATTATTTTATTTCAAAAATAATGTTATTCTTAATAGGGTGACACTAAAATTATTAAGCAGTAAATATCATAAAAACATAAATTTTATTTAGCCTTTCATTGATCCAAAAATTAATAACATCCAAAATAATGTCTCTCATATGTACACAAGTTTAAAAAGTTAGTACCATCATTAGGTTTTTTTTGCAGTCCTTTTTACCAAAAATAGCACTTCATGTTATTTATTTTTGTAGTGTATGATCTTATTTTAGCTCTTAGTCTAATTGCCTTGTATATATTGTTTCAGCTGGATTCTTCCTTTGTTCCTTAATTGATTTTTTATGAACTTTTTTAGATATTTGCAACGTAGTAAGTATTTATAACGAAAAAATACGCACGGGCTTAATCTTATAGCCACTAATGAGCTTTGACTTTCCTACTGGAAATACATGACCACAATTTAATAGGCTTATACAAATTTTTAAAAATTTATTATTTCATCTAAATGCAATTTCTGGTCTCTAATACACAAGTACACGATAAATCAAAATTTTTGAATTTTAATTCAAACAGATTCATTTAGTTAAGGCAAAAATATTTTAAAATTTGTATAGAAGCTTACTTAGATGGGATAACAAAAACTTTTTTTAAAAATAATCGAAGAGGGTGGCTTGCATGGCAACCGCATATTTATCATATACAGTTTAACACACCAAATCACTTTTTTGTAATAATCATCAAAGACTCCACGCATACATATATATACACATTTTAAAATTGTTAATGGGCTCATACAAATTTTTAAAAATTTATTATTTGATCTAAATGCATTTCAGGTTTCTAATGCGCTAGTACATGATAAATAAAAACTTTTTGAATTTTAACAATTCAACAAGATTCATTTAGTTATGGCAAAAATATTTTAAAAATTTTATATAAGATTACTTAGGTAGGATGACAATAAAAAAGTTTTAAAATAATCGAAGAGGGTGACACGTATGGCAACCACATATTTTTCATATATAGTTTAACACACAAAATCACTTCTTTTAATAATCATCAAAGACTCCATATATATATATATATATAATTTTTGTACTCATATATGAGCCCTGTTTGGAGGTGTTAAAATAAATTTTTCTAAAATTACAAAAAACACAACCAAGAACATTATCACTTGATATACAAAAATTAAAGAAGAAGATGAGCTAAATATTACATGCAAGCAGTTAAGAACTCTAATATAATTGATAAAGAACATAAAGTAAGTAATTTAAAAAGAGTTGCACTAAAACAAATATATAAATGAAGTCTAAGAAATTAAAATAACGTACTTTTGTATGTACCTAAAAAAATATCATTATATCGAAAGACATAAGAGTGATATATTTAACATTTTTATTGCAATAATTTTTTAAAAAACACAGTTCTTTCAAAAACTAAAAAGTTGATATAGTATCATTTAGATGTTAACTAAATATATATGAAATAATTCTAATAATTTCTCTTTAGAACATTATTGTAGAAGTGATGTAAGCCAACTTTAAATCTTTTTTAACCAACATTCATTTTTAACCTGCATCAAAAATAAAAACATTTTACAAATAAAATTGATAATTGTTAAAAAGATCGATGAAAATTAAAATATGCGTCTGATTTAATATAAAATTTTGACTAATTACCTGAAAATTTTGAGATATTAAAGAGAAAAGAATATCAGTTTCTTTTGAAACATAAATCGAACTTTTCTATAGAATGATTATACCAAAATATCAAAATCAGATAAGCCTAACAGAATAATAAATATGATCTATATGTTTTAATCAATAAGACAAAATGAAAAGAAAAACTATCCTAGGGCAGGATGCAATATCTTTTTTCTATTCTAAATGCACAAAGTTGTAGCCTTGTTGCAACCAATAGATATTGTTCCAAGCATTCAAAAGGATCCACTCGTTGGTTTAGCTATTAGGTTTGGCACACATTACAAGTAGAAAAATAGTAAAGTCTATCTCTTCGTATTCGTACAACCATAGAGTTTTATACAAGAAACATAACTCGCATTTTATTCATACAAAGACAACCTCATACAGGGAAGGAAAAAACTTTTCAAATACAGCTCTATACAAAAATATCTTAAATTCAAGTGAGATAAAAATAGCTCAATAGAGAAAAATACTTCTTTAAATACATTAAAACTATCGTCCCAAATTACATACATATGGTAGTTACGATTAACATAAATTGAAGCTAAAAGTTGCAACGAAGCATTGTAATCCTACGGCAAGACCAAATGTCACCCAAAAAAAAAAAAAGGGGCACAACTCATCATCATTTCCTCATAAAGGTTATAAACTTGACCCTAGTTAACAAAGTTCGGAAATCAACCTTAAACCAGAATTTTTTTGACTTGTTCTCTGGGAGCATCCTAGAAGGTGAAAAATAGAAATGCTTAAGCTCTCTACATTTACCATAAGAACATAGTTAAACAGGCACCTTTCAAGATGTAATCACCAGTAATCTCTACAAGAGCAAGAGCCATTTTCGAAGTGATGGTAACATCTTATATCACGTATAATTTTCGTAATGTCTGAGATAAGTTTGATTGCACTGTGGTAGTGCCCACAAATTAAACCAAATTTCGAAAGTTTGAAGTGACGATATTCCATTTTAAATCCATGAGTTTAGTTCTAGCAAAGGGTACTAGCAAGTAGCGTATATGTTACTTTCAAGCCTTAAAAGTTGAGGATTTAGCCCCCTTTCCATTTTTACATCACACAATTTGATGAGGTAAACCAAGTCAATCCAACAACATACATCGTTAATTTAAACCATCACCTTTATAAATATTTTTGACCTACATAATATTATTGTCATTCTTATTTAAGCACTCTCTACATTATTTACATAAAAGTCTCATTTCTGCATTCACAATTTATAAAACTATCATATTTTTATTTCAAGATTCATGCTGCATTGTCCATCAATAATTCACTACACACTCTCATTTTAATTCCCATAACAATCCCATGAAAATCTAATGCCCGGCCGCTATTCATAGTCCAACAGTTTAAGTTAGCATAGATGTTGACCTCTTTTTGTAACAAAATTTCAACATGAAATTGGTCTAAAAATCACCTTTAAATCATCTAAGGCAGGAGAAAAGTAATACCCATATTCCTAATTCATGTTTTCTCTGCTTGTCCATTTTTAAAGCTTGACGTAAGTTTCAATTCTTTCTCAAATACATGATTCCACCCATAAGAATCAAGATTTACACACTCCTATATTATTAACATGATTAATATAATGAAAATTGAAATTTGAAACCCTAATATACTCCCATCACCGTTAAATCCAAATTCCTTTTTCTTTTTCATAATAACAGATTTACTTACATATAAACAAAACTCCATGGTTTTAACACTATTTAAGAGGAAAATTTAAAAACACAGGAAAAACAAATTTCCTTCTTACCTTCGGTCACCGGCCGTGGAGGGGGTGACGGCGTCGGCGAGATAAGTGGCTAACATTATGGCGTGGACAAGTTCTTCCTTTCCCTCCTCCCTCTGCTCCCCCTCTACCTTCCTCTTCTCTCTGTCTTCTTCGCTTCTCCCTTTCTCTTCTCTTCCGCTACGACAACCGCGACAAAGAATGCGGCGAGCAGCTACTGGATTCTGCGAGCACCCAAGCTCTTCGTCTCCTTTCTTCTCTCGTATTGTCCTCTGCCAATCTTCCTCATACCATAGCGTGCAAATGGATAGCTTCCCTAGGAAGCTTCTTTGGCAAGCTTCTAACCCACCTTTACACTCAAGTATCAATGCATCCTTTTTTATTTTTACTAGAGACTGGTTTCAGTGAAAGTGTTTTCACGCTTGAGTGAAAATACACATTCTTTATCTACTGTTCATTTCAAGTGGATGGTTCAGATGCGCTACAGCAAAGAAGGGTAATATGGAAAAGAATGGGAGAGACTCGTGTGAATGTAGGAATGGGCATAGGTCAATAGCTTGGAAAGGAAGCTATCTCCTTAGTCATTGACTTAGGAAGAGTAGCATACAACAAATGAAACTGCAAAAGAGAACCTGCATCTGACAGAGTGGAGAAGAAGAGCTAAAGAAAGATAAGAGAACCAAGGGAACAAGTTGGTCTCACAACAGGAGAAGAGATCATAGCCATGTAGGAAAGGGAAAAGCTGCCTGTCACTGAAAGAACAGATAGTGGTGAATTTGGCATGCAGAGATGCTTTGTCTGAAGGCGAACACACTCAGCAATGAGGTGTTTGCCCGTTTGGTTCGCTAAGCATGATTCTGCCCATGGATTTGTAAGGAATTGCAATTCTATCCCCTTCCGTTTGGTCTTGAGAATGAGGATTTTTGTGCATAAGTTGGGTTTTTTCTTCTAATGAATGGCGGCTGTGGCGGGGTAAGCAAGAAAAATATGGATTTTATACTGGTAGCAAATAGAAGCAATGCTATAAGCATATAAGCTGATGATAAAATAAGAAATAATTTTTAACTTTTTTTCGTGATCTGTAAGTTTTAGGGTGTGTTTGGCAATTGATAAAAAATATCAAGTTAAAACTTTTCAATCTACACAACTATCATATTTTTTAATTATTTTTCACACTTTCTTATACAACTACCCTACTTTTCAATCATTTCTACACAATTATCCACATAACTAACTTATCTATTTTAACTTTATTCTCTTTACTACTCATCATTATTCCTATCATATCATATCATTTGATAACTTTTACTCTCCAAAATTTTTTATCAAAAGTTTTATTCATTACCAAACACACTCTTAAAGAGCTTAAAAAGTAGGCTTCAATTTTCTGCAAGTTGGTTATATTTGCAGCATAAAGTGCACGCATTTATAATAAAAACAGTGGAGTGTAAGGCCTGTGGTCATGGAGTTTTTGAGCCTTTTCTTCCCTTGGATGCTGGGAGTTTGCTGATTGCTAATTGCTGATTATTGATTGCTTATTGATGGGTTTGGAAGTACTCTATCAAACATCTAAGTAGGAGTGTTATGGTCATGATCAACTCATCAACCCGCTCATCCAACCCGTTTATAAATGGGTTTGGGTTGAGATTTTTGAATAAATGAGTTATGATCCGCTAACCTGTTTAACCATTTAATTAAATAAATGGATTAGGGTTGAGATTTTATAACTCGTCAACTCGTTTAGTAACCTATTCAACTCATATAACCTGTTCAATTCGTTTACTTCATTCAACCTATTTAACTCGCTTAACTTATTAAAGTTTTATATATATATATATATGTAAACTCCGATATTTTTTCTCTCTAAGTCTTCCTGAAGTCACCTTATTTTCATTTTTCAACTGCTCTAATTATATTTTTCCATTACTGTCCTATTTCCATTTTCCCTATGCCGAAAATACTCTCTCGTCTCTCCCTACAAGATCATCATCTACTAAAGTTTAGGCTTTCAGGTTATTTGCTGTACAACCCGTTAACAACCCACCAACCCGTTTATTAAATGGGTTATAAATGAGTTAGGGTTGAGGTTCTTTAAATGAGTTAATAAACGGATTAGAGTTAAGATATTTTAAATGGGTTAGGATTATGATTAGGTTCCAACCCGTCTAACCCGATCCGTTAACACCCTTGCATCTAAGCCAGCCATCGCGTGGTCCAGCCAGTGATTTATGTTTTTACTAGTGGGTTGTGCAGCTAATCTGTAGAACACTAGAACTAGTTGCAGTCATTGTCTGATGCCTCTCTTCGGTTTTGTTTTCTTAGAAAATAAATGGATTTGGGTCCAGTTTTCATGAAAATGTTTTCATGCTTTGGTTAAAATGCAAATGTCTCATCCACCGCACATTTTAATTAGGCGGTTGAGATTATCTACAGCTGCCAGTGGCAAAAATGGAAAAATAGTAAAGGCTTATCCGCGTGTTGGTCATTTTGAAGGAGTGCTTCTCCCATAAGCTTCCCATGCGTGCTCATCTTCATTCACAAGCGCAGCTTGATCCCGGGCTCCTGAAGAACGAGAGAGGAAGAAGTAGAGCAAGAGCAGGAAGGAGTTGATGATTTCTTGTCTATGATCCCTATTTCCGGCGACGACGAGGTGAGGGATTTCTGTTTCAACTTTTTTTCTTCCATTTCCCATTTTTCTTTTCCTATTTCGGATTTGTCATGTACCTTCCTTTTTTTTTGGCAATGTTAAAGTCGGGTTTTCCATTTCAACTTTCTATCTTACATTTTCCTTTTTTCTATTTCTCATTTATCTTCCCGATTTCCGGTGGGATAGCTCAATCCCCTTCCCGATAGTTGAATCAGCCATTACATTAAGAGTATCAGCTATCGTTTAAGCATTCACCTTCCATTTTTTGAGTAAGTATTGATGAGCTCGAAGCATTTTTCCGTGCACATTGCACTTTTTTATGAATAAATTAAATCGAATTAAATTAATGAAATGGAACGTCTTTAGATGATGACGGTTACCATTTATGATGGGAAGGGATTGTGCTTGGAGTGTGTTAATCTTGTTATTTATATAAGTACGATGCAATTAAATTTATAGTAGAATTTTATTTCCTTCTTAATTCAAGCAACTCAATTTCTTTCTATTATTGCACCTCTTCTTTTGAGTAAGTATAAGCATTTAATTGTCCAAATTCTTGTGTCATAAACTTAACGAAAGTTTACACAGTTTTTATTAAACACCGTAATTACACGGGTACCTGTGTGCAAAATCTAAAGGCAATATAAATAGTAATAAAAATGCAAAATAAATAAAATAAAATATCTAAGGTAGATGATACTAACTTGACATGATGAAATAACCATTTACTAACATTTTCATCTCTGGTTTGATGTTTTTTTGAATGTTTCAAATCCTATTTTTACTTTTGTGTATTGAATAAGCAAACATGTTTAAGTGATATTTTGGAAATCTACTCATTTTCATCTCTCTGCATGAGTTTATAAGGTCCTTGGATATTTTACACATACATTAGTTGGAACTTCTGGTTTACATGCTAAGAAGCAATTTGGAAACTTGGTGTTATGATGTTATGTGTGTTACGATCCATCTAGTGAGGGTGAATTAAAATTCTATAATCTCAAATTGGAATGTGAATGAGGTAGGTGTTGCATTTAGAAAGAGAATTTGTGAGAATTTTAGCATGATTATGTGAGATTATTTCAGATACTGTTCATTATTTCTTCTGTGTGAACCTGAATCCTATGTAGAAAATCCTATTAGCAAAACTACAATTGAATGGTAATGTGAATACATTAATGATAGTATGATAACTAATGTTAGTTATATTTCTATTGGCCCATCTTTCTTTAATTAATACTCATTCAATAGGCAGAAAGCTAATTTTATGTGCCATTGTTGCCTTTTTAAGCTGCATGGTTCATCTGGCAGAACACATAGCATGAACTTCTGTTTCTTTTTATATTTCTACTGAAATCATTTCCTTTAGAGAATTTTCGGAATCCTATTAAAAGAGTTGTGCTTGACTGATTTACAAAAAATTTCTTTTGTTTCTCACTGAAGCGAAACTTGTGATTTGTTAAATTGCAGTTCAATCATGGCCATTGTAACTTGCTTGATAGGGTTGCATTATGTATATTTCATAGTACATTTCAAGCTAACAAAATAAACCGCTCTTCAAAATTGACTCTTGCTGCTTGCTAGGTCTGTCTTACGGTCCTTAAACAATGTCAAGAAATTTTTTTCCCTTCTTACTAGCAGGATCACAAGCATAGGATCTTGCAAAGGATAATTCCTTCCTTTTCTTTTCTAGTCATTGGCGTGCTCTTGGATGGACAGAATTGTCCATTTTTCTTGCTTTGAAAATTATATTTGGACAAGTAATTTAATTTCTTCATTTTTTGCACTTTTTTCAACTTTCATTAGGCACATGTAGCTTGCTTAATTGCTTAGTTGGGAATAGTTTACCCAATCATATTATAATGATCCTATGTTTGAAAACTTGTTTTTACTTTCAAGGGGTATAAAAGTGGGTTTTCAAAATTTCATTATTTCTCATAGACCTCCATTATCCACACATCCTATTTGATATATCTAGCTTGGGAAAATAACTAAAAGGCACCATACTATTCATTTTCGTAATTTCATATCAAATGTTGGAAATTACTCCTTTTGACACAACTATTGCAATAACTTCAAGACTTTAAATTCAACCTAGCAATTGAATTTTTTGAAGTTAATGATTAGAGTTCAAAGGCTATGCATTAGGCTGCAATCATGCTAATTTGCATAATTTGGGAAGGCCACTTGACCATCCCAATCATGCTGCTCAAACCAATATTGGAAATGTTTGAACTTGCTTATTTAGGCAAGTCTTTTGGACCCCATGTTGAATATTCCCATGAACGAGTTTAGAAAGTTCACATCATTAATTTAGAGTACATCTATCTACCTTTCAGGCTGGACTATATTCACCTATTTTGCCTTTTTTTTTAGTTCATCAAACAAACTATAAATGTTGCTGCTGAACTGCTTTCTAAAAGTTACCGATTTTCATTGCTGTTGGTTATGAAACCTTATAACTCACATTTTTCTTTACTTTCTTGCCACATTTATGATGTTATGTTAATTTACTAAATAAATAAATTTCATTTCACAATTAACAAATTTATAAGTTCTTCTTAAGTTAGCGCCAGTACCCCTTTTACCTCAATAAAAATCATTAAATTTTTTTAATTTTCATCAAACCAACTTGAAGATTTTAATGCTAATACATTCGACTATCTCCCTAACTATTCATAATTTTTCATTGAAAGTTGCTATAATGTCAAAAATGTTCAACTTTTATAAGAGACCTATCCATGTGATAGTCCAACTTTATTTCGATCAACAATCCATGGCGCTAAATATTTTTTTGCAAATAATTTATTTGATCTTAGATGATATTTATGCCACCCTTAATAAAAATAAATTTATGTGTATAATGAACAATGCTGAAGTTTGCACATTGTTTGAGGCCTGGGCATTCCAGTGTAACAATTTTAATAATGAAATGTACTTATTTTTGGGTCAATGTTATGTGTTCTAAATAAAATATGTGAACATAGGATGTGTTTGACAATGTGTAGAAAAAGTCAATTTAAAACTTTTCACTCTTTACAACTGCCATATTTTTTAATTATTTTTTCACATTTTCCTATACAACTACCCTATTTTTCAATTATTTCTATACAATTATCAACACAACTAACCTATCTATTTTAACTTTATCTTCTTTACTCATCATCATTACTCATATCATATCATATCTTTGACAACTTTTACTCTCCAAAACTATTCATCAAAAGTTTTATCTATTCCCAAACACACCCATAGTTTGTTTGGACTTCATAACTTTGATACCAAGCTTATTCAAAAAATTACTTTTGTGACAAACAATTGAAATTTCCTATCAATGACATTTTCATGTCAGTATTTTTCATCTTGATCATAATTATTTTGAGTAAATTTTATAAGGAATCAAATAACAATTCATGCATGTAATTTATTTCATACCTAACGCTATTACAAAATGAATTTATTTTTGCGACTTGGTCCAAAATATTAGCATTATAATGTTCTCATATAAATACTATATTTATCTTGGTTCAAATTGCTTACATGTCGCAAGCTACAAAAAATTATGATCACAATAATTTATTCAATGCAGAAGATGATTTAATAAATATAATTCATATAAGTATTTTTTTAGTTCTTAAATATCTTTAAATCAATAAAAAAATTATTTAATTAACTCACGTTTGGATATTATGATATTTTAGGGAGTACAAATAATTTTATGGTCTCCAGTATGACTAAAAAAAAGTGCAAACTGCACTTTTTAATCGGTGTTCAATGATTAAAATTTTTGCCACAAACCATACTGAAAAAAGTGCACGACACTTGATTCTTCTTATAATTTTGTGATTGTTAACTTTGTATATTCATACAATTTACACAAATATTTTATTTGATGCACAATATAATTTTTAGGGGTACAAATTATTTCACAGTTTATAGCACGGGCTGAGAACAATATTCGCAAAATGCGTCTCATTATCGAATTACAAACTTCACGTATTGCTGCTGACTGTGGTTTGATTTGAAATGATATTGCTCTACAATTGAATCATGAATTTGGATCTCAAATGGGAGTTTGAAAATGATTGACAAATGTTGAAATGGTGCAGAAATTCCCCAAACTGCTTGGAAATCATTGAAAATGCTGAATTTGGAGACAAGTTTCACATCGTTTGAACCCATAGGAATCTAAACTTGATAATATCCCAAGATGAAAATAGAAGGGATGAGTATGCTGAAATCATGAGTTTTGTTCAAGTTTTTGAACCTGTCTTGGCTTGTTTACAATGAAAATGACCATGCTGTTTGATAGTGCTAATCTTGCTTACCTGTCTTACTTGATTTCTCGAGGTGATTTAAAATCTCATGTTGGACATTGCTACCAAAATGCTAAGTTGTGTTGGAACATAGTGCTCTTTGAGTCCGAAATTTGAAACTTCGATTTGAATTATGCATCGTTTGATGGAATAACTGTTGGATCAGAACCTTTCATTAAATTGCATTTTTTGTAAATCATTTCTTGGTGCGATTTTGCTGAATTCATGGTTTATTGGAGATATTTTGAACTATTTGTCAATGGTTCATAGCTCAAGAGTCACTTGTGAATGAAAAATGTATGTTGTAGGGAACTTGAGAACTAGTTGACCGTACCTATGATGGAAATTCCCATGTTCATTTCTGTCACACAGAGACCCAGAAAATCAACCATTGGGCCTGACACACAAAGCATACAGACCCAAAAAACGTCCATTGGGCTTGTGGGCTATGGGTCTCGCGGTGTGATATTGTCTGCTCTGGCCTGACAGCTTAGCCGCATAGCTTTAAAACGCGTTACACCATATTGAACTTGAGACTCACTTATAAACTACTAGAAACTTTTTCCCCTTTTTGATGTCGGATTCGGTTCTAGGCTTATAAGCCCACCAGCTTCTGCTTGGTTCGTCCCGAATCACAACTCAACTCTAGGCTTCTGCCTGCAGCCCTAACTTTCACTGGTTCAACTCTCTGAATCACATCTACTGGAGGGGAAGCCTCTCTGATACAGCTTGTCACGCACAGACCCAGAAAAGCGACCATTGGGCCTAATGCACAGAGCACATAGACTCAGAAAACGTCCATAAGGCTTGTGGGCTATGGGTCTCATAGTGTGATATTGTCCACTTTGGCCTGGCAGCTTTGCAGCACAGCTTTAAAACGCGTCACACTATATCAAACTCGAGACCCACTTATAAACTACTAGGAACTTTCTCCCTTTTTCTCTCTCTAGGCTTCTGCTTACAGCCTTGACTTTCACTGGTTCAACTCTTCGAACTACATCTACTGGAGGGAGAGCCGCTCTAATACCACTTGTCACGCACAGACCCAGAAAAGAGACCCCTGGGTGCTTTGTGCGTCAGGCCCAATGGTCGCTTTTTTGGGTCTATGCGTGACAAGTGGTATCAGAGCGGCTCCCCCTCCAGCAGATGTGGTTTGGAGAGTTGAACCAGTGAAAGTCAGGGCTGCAGGCAGAAGCCCAAAGTTGGGTTGTGGTTCGGGGACGAACCAGGCGGAAGCTGGTGGGCTTACAATAGTCGAGAATCGAATTCTATATCGAAAAGGAGAGAGTTTCTGGTAGTTTATAAGTAGGTCTCAAGTTCAATATGGTGTGACGTGTTTTAAAGCCGCGTGGCTAAGCTGCCAAGCTAGAGCAGACAGTATCACACTGTAAGGCGCATAGCCCACAGGCCCAATGGATGTTTTCTGAGATTGTGTGCTTTGTGCGTCAGACTCAATGGTCGCTTTTCTGGGTCAGTGTGTGACAATTGACAAGTGGTATCAGAGTGGCTCCTCATTTAGTAGATGTGGTTCGAAGAGTTGAACCAGTGAAAGTCAGGGCTACAGGCAAAAGCCCAGAATTGGGTTGTGGTTCGGGATGAACCAGGCAGAAGCTGGTGGGCTTGTAATAGCTCAGAACCGAATCCAACATCAAAAAAGGAAGACATTTCCTAGTAGTTTATAAGTGGATCTCAAGTTCAATATGGTGTAACGCATTTTAAAGCTATGCGGCTAAGTTGCCAGACCAGAGCGGATAATATCACATTGTAAGACTAATAGCCCACAGGCCCAATGGATATTTTCTGGGTTTGCGTGCTTTGTGTGTCAGGCCCAATGGTCTATTTTTTGGGTCTGTGCGTGACAATTTCTCTTGTTGACTATATGGTATGGAATGTGTGGGATATGCTATGGAAAATATTGGAAATCTTATTGGATTTAATTTTAATATGCGATGGTTGACAGTATCTTATATCCAGTAATACCTTTACAAGAGTTTGAAGTTTAATTCACTATATAAGAATTTAGGTTTGAAGTGTGAAAATTTTAGTTGAATGGTGTATTGATAATGCTGCTGGAGTTATCAATCTTTGATCCTGTTTTGATGTAACTTTTAGTATGGTCATGGGCTTCAACAGGCTTGTGAGAAATTGCTGAATTTTGTGGTATGCTGTTGTTTCACTCACTCTGCAATGCTTGACTCATTTTGTAAAATTTGGTGGACTTTCGTGTAGAAGTTGGGGTCTTTGAACATTTTGAAATGATTTACATGTGCAGTTGGACTACAGCTACTTTTTCCCATTGTGCACTTAGAAATGTGTAACTCGGTTGATTGGAATCTATTTAGTCATTATGAAAACTGGAAGATAAGATATGATGGTATTTAGCAAGTGGTTTTCAAGGGCAAAATAAGCTATAATATTTCTACAGTACTGAAATTTAGATTGTCAATGCCGATTGTGAGTTTAAACAGTGTGTATTGTTGTTGAAATTTTTTAAAGAATTCATGGTGTAAGGAACCTATCTGATCTATGGAAGTTCTATTTGTTTCAAATAAAATTTGCT
This sequence comes from Annona cherimola, assembly GCA_030490835.1. NCBI lineage: Eukaryota > Viridiplantae > Streptophyta > Magnoliopsida > Magnoliales > Annonaceae > Annona > Annona cherimola. Next base: position 10,744,066 of record CM059973.1, on the reverse strand, counting down.
ACAGTTTTTAAGCAAAATTTTGTTAAAATAAATTTGATTCGGTTGAAGTATGAATGTGGATGTTGAAATCAGTATTATTTGGAGTGTTGTCCTTGGGATTGAATTCCCAATGTGAATTTAGGCCCTGTTCTTTGGATTTTGCATATGAAAGTGATCTGAATTTGTTGGATCTGCTTGGGCATGAGCTTGAGCTTTCAAAATAGGCCATTAAGTCTTCATGACTGTTAGAATTCATAGGGGTTAGTGCCATGTTCTAGAAACGATAGTGTAGCACTCGCCGTGAGCGCTACGGTGGGCTCGGAATGGTTTCCCGGGCCTTGGAAATATGGGTCGTATTGGATGGCAATGTGGGCTTTAGATATCCTGCATTCACACGGGGTAAAATGAGTTAGGCCTCATAGTTTTTAGAAAAACGGGCATATGGGCATTTTCTCGTGATTTCGGCAGCATAACGGCTAAGACAAGGCGCGTTAGCTCAAACATGCACACAAGAAAGCAAAGAAAATGGAGTCGCCACCGATCTTTAAAGGGAGATCGGCCCCTATTTAAAGAAATAAGGCACTAGTAATACAGAATCTGGGTTCCGGCCTTCAAGTTGAAGCAAATATGGAGAAATCTGCCAACCCGAGGCGGTTTACACAGCGTAAAAGGGAGAAAATAAAAAGGGTTTAAGAGAACGGGAGAGATGGAAAGGGGAAAATGGGAAGAGAGGTGTGGAGCGCGTAGAGCATGGAAGCCGGGATGCCGGGGCGTTGCTGCAGACTCCCGTCCTCCCCTTGGGATGCCTCTCTTCAAGTGTGCTTGAATGAGAGGGGAGCTCCACCTTTTATAGATGTAGGAGTAGGCTTTGGGCTCCCTTGAGGTCATGGACTTGGTCCATGGGCCTTGACTTGAGTTGGGATCATGGGCTTTTGGCTTGGACTCAATCCACATACTTGAGCTTGGGTTGAGATCGTGGGCCTTGGGCCCTTTGAAGGCTTGGACTTGGTCCATATACTTGAGCTTGGTGGACTTGAGCTTGGCTAAGCCCATTTGCTTTAGGTGGGCCGTTGTAGGGGCCCAGAGCTATAGAGAAGCCTGCTTCCAAGGCTTGGGAGGCTAGATCTGGTGGGCTAAAGCTTGGCTAAGCCCGTTGAGGTGGCCTGTAGGAGCTTCGCTCTTGTGGGCCGGATTTGGTCGTTTGAAAAGCCTGCTTCGAGGCTTGGTGGAGCTTCGCTCCCGTGGGCTGAGTGCGAAATGACCCACTTAGTTGGCTTCAATCTCTTTTTGCATTGAATTTGGTTGGGCTTGAATCTTGCCCCCCTTTGCCAGAGGCGTCTTGACGGTGAATGGCAAAGCGTCGGACACCCCGCTGACCTTGACCAATTTTTCAGGTCGTTGGGCCATTTTGCCATTTTTTGCAAACTTGAGGCGTCTTTCTGGTAATGTGACTTGGAGGGGTCTTTTGCAAAAGATCTTTGCAGGCTTTCTTGTAAAATCTTTTGCTAGTTGGTGTTTTCTACCTTTTTCCCTTGAGACTGGGGGGTTTCGCAATTTCGGGAAAGTCGCGGGGGGTTTTTTGCAATTTTTTTAGTTTTTTAGGGTTTCCTCCGTGGGCCCCTCTTTCTGCCAGTTCTCCTCTCCTCTCTTCATCGCCGCCGTCGACTGTGCAACCACCGCCGGTACGCCGTCGTTGCCGCTGACTCGTCGTTGGCGTCATTGCTTTGCCGCCGCCGTTGCTGGTTTGCCATTGCCATTTGTCGGCGTTGCTGCCGACCGTTTTCTCTCGCTGCTGGTGCCGTCGAAGATCAGCGGCATTGCTGCTAGGGTCGCCGCTGTCTTCCTCGCATCCGGCCACCGTGAAGCCGTCGTGGTCGCCGTCGATACACCGTCGCTGCCGCCTTCTTCCTCGCGTCCTGCAACTGGCTCTGTGCTGATTTACTGGCCGCTTCGTCTTCTCCCTCTCCGGTATTTTCGACGATCTGCCCGGGATGCTGTGCGCCGTTGCTGTCGACGGTGCAGATTGAAGCTGCCGCCGGTTGCTACTGCTTTCGCCGTTTTATCCTGCTTTCCGGCAGCAACCATCGTTGCCGAAACTTCCATCGCTCGGGACTTCTCTTTTCCTCTGCATATCTCGTTTCGGTGACAGTGGGGCCGCCGTTTGCTGCTTCTCCGGTGGTCATGGCTGCTGCTCCGGGTGTTGTTTCCTTCTCGGCCGCCGTCGTTTGATTCGCTGCCGCTGTCGCTGTTGGGGGTTCTTTCTCCTTTCGCGGTTTCCTTCTTCTCTTCGGCAGCGGTTGCTTGCTGCTGCCGGCTTAGGCTGTGGTCACCGCTGCTACTGGGATGCCATTGTCGCCGCCCTCTATTCGTCTTCTTCGGTGAGTGCTGTTTGCTCGGCTTCCTTCCGGTCTACCTTTGTCGCTGCCGCTTAGCTCCAGTGAGTTTTTTCTTTTCTCTCTTTTTTTTCTCTCTTTCTTTTTTTTTGTCTTTTTTTTGTTTCGTTTTTTTTTACAAGTTTGAAATGGTGATGTAAACTGACCTTATATCACTTTGTTCGGGGCATGATGCTCGTCGTGTTGCTTGTTGCCCGTGTTGACCCATCGCCTTTTATGTTGCAGTTGCCAAAACGTCTTCTAGAAAGGAGTATAGCCTATGTCCTTGGGATAGAGCAGTATGGCTTAGACATAATGAGCCGGGTGGATCGGTGAACATGTCCATCGAGATTCCCGAGGATGCAACACGAGAAAGCAAGAAGACTTCATCTTCAACAGCTAGAGTTTTGGCCGCGGGAACCTCCTCGGATGGTCGCCACAAGGCTTCGGGTGGCGATGATCTTGCTCGGGCTGCCGGTGGAATGTTTTGAAGACCTTTCTTCATCCTTTTTGGCCAAATTGCATTCGAATGCTTGGATGCCCCTATTTTTGGATGTAAAGCCGTGTAAATACCGGCTCATTTTGGATGTCTCTCTTGCCTAGTGGTTTGGACTATGTGATGCATTGCTTTTTGCAGGGCCTTGATTTTGTAAAACTCTTCCTCTTGACATTTTTGTAATGCTTTAATCATTTGTAGGCTGTAGGCCATTTGAAAATTCTGCCTGTGGGCACTGTGAGAGTTTTATATACGTAGACCTAAAAACTTTTCAGGTCTATCGGCGCTCTTCTTCATTTTCGCGATCCGCGAGCAGAAATACCCATTTTTGCGCGTTTGTCTGTATTTCTCCCTTTTTTGCGCGATTTCTCGTCCGTGCAGGCCGAAGTCTTCCTCCCCTTACTTGTCCTTCACTGCAAATGGGTTGATGCAGCGCGTTTTCAGGGATTTCTCTTTTCTTCTCGTTGACTTCTTCCAGCTCGTTTTCTCTTTCATGGTACCCTGAAATTTTAGATTGCTCGGGTACGGATGCAATCCTTTGACCCGGATTTGCAGCTGCTCAAAAATCTTCGTGCCTTTACCCCTTTGAATGGGTTGTTGTCAGCACATTACCCGTGATTTGTCCTGTTGCTTGTTTGTCTTCTTCCCGGAATTTCTTCTCTCCCGTTGGACAGCTCCATGTCATCAGTTTTAGGTATGCAAGTAGCCTCCAAATCCGGATCTGTTGCTGCAAGGGTTAGAGGTTTGTGTTTTTTGTTAATGGCTTCCGTCCTTCTCATTGCCTCACGTCCGATTCCTTTCTCATTTTCTTCAGGTTTCCATTGCTACCTATTTCGTGGAGAGGGCTGCAACCATCCTCCTTTGCCTCGATTTCAGCAGGTTGGTGAGTGTTTTGCCTCCTATTCAAGCTCCTTTAATAGCGTTTTTGTGGCTGTATTTACTGATTTGCTTTCGCGTATTGCCTGCTCCATATTTGTCATGGATTTTCATGTTCGTGGAGCTCTCGTTTCTGCCTTTAATCCTCTTACTGCATGGCTGATTTCATGGGTAATGGGGGTGATTTTCCACCAGTTAATGGGGATGCAATGCTGCCAAACGAGGGTCTGTTCATGGAAGATCTTCTGCCTCCAGAAAACTCCATTGCTTCTCCCGTTTCTCTTCTTCACGGCCTTTATGTGGGGGAAATTTTTCAAGAGTGGATATCTGATCTTTGTGAGGATGAGAGGCTGGGGCTGATGGAGTTAAACTTTTTGGATACGTTGGCTTTGGCTAAAGTCCTGTAGAACTTTGATTTCTTGAACATGACCGTAGAGCATTAGGTACTCAACTTATGTGTTTTCCGATTCGGGAGTGTAGAGCTTTCTCCTTCTTTGGAGGAAGTTGCCGCATTGACGAGACTCCCATTATCTAGTGCTATGTATGCGCCTTGCTCCATTGGTCGCGTGAGAGAGGTCTTGCTTGACTTGCTCGGTTTACCATTGCCTTGAGTTATGATAACTTTGTCTTTTATTCCTTCTTTTCATATAACCGACGGAATGACGGATTGAGATGGGTCCATTGTAGGAATGCCTTGATCTTTGTTATTCTCACTAAAGTGTTGATTCCTTATCCGGCCGTTGGCTTTAGGCCCGAACTGCTTCCTGTGGTATCAAAGGTTATTCGCCACGAATCTCTTGTCTCTTTGGTGTTAGCCCACATTTGTAAAGGATTGACTTTGAGGCGTCTAGAGAAGACTCCTTTTCAAGGTTGTCTTTCCGTTTTGCAGGTATATCACGGGTTTCCTTTTCCCATGCCTTTCCCATTCATGGATGCCCTTTTGAAGAAGACTAATGAACTTTCTTTTGCAGATATGGCTTTTGGAGCATTTGGGGGCTTTTATGGGGGTGCCTCAAGCCTTGGTGGAGGGTTTCAGCCTTGTGAAGACGTTGCTTGCCGCCGTGCTAACCCCTTTGCCCACAGATATGCATAGCCGCTTGAAGGAGTTGACCGAGGTGGATGTTGTATGGTTGTCCCCATGGCTTGTAGTCGACCCTATCCTTTGTACCAAAAGCTTTGGTAGTTTGACTTTGCTTGGCTTATACGGGTGCTCATCTTATCTTCCCCAACGCTTCATGAGGCAATTTGGGATGTTGCAAGATCTCCCTTACGTTTACGGTTCGCCACTTGGGTACTCAAGTTATGACTCTCATCTTTTATCTTCGGTTAGCCTTTTCAAGCAAGAATGGGCATCGAGCCGCACGGCCTTGTAATTGGGAGCCATACCCACCGTAACGCCCGAGGCGACTAGTGATTACCGTGCTTGGATGAGCCAACTTGTTGCGGGCGTACTTCCTCGAGGTCTCATTGCTAGTGGTACCGTGTCCACGGCGGATCTCTTTATGGGATTCCGGCGGATCTACCGGGATATGCAAGCCCTTCATTCTCAAGTGGAAGTTTTGGCTTTCATTTGCTTACAACAATCTGATGCCTTGGCCTCTATGGGAGGAATGCTTGACCATCATGAAGCCGCTTTGGAGCATCTCAACACACTTCTAAATGCTAGGCACTAGTGCCTTTGCTATGTGTAGCCCTTTTTTTTTGTTCTTTTTGTGAATGTTGGAGGAGCGGGGCTAATGGATTGTATAGCTATTTTTGTTGTTTTCATGTGTATGGCCCCCTTCCTTCCCTTAGATTTCTTTTCTTCTCCTTTTTTTTCGAGAATCTTTTGGGAAAGCCATGTATTTTGAGGGATCTTTCTCCTTTGGCTTGTAATTGCATCTTTGTATGCCTTTGAATGGAATGGAATGGAATGCTTTTCTTTGGCCATATCTTGATGCTTCTTCTCTTTGCTTTGAATTTGAGCTTTATGAGCTTCAAGAAATCTATCGTCTTCTGTGAACAGCACCGCTGCACTTCCCGGCGAATCCGAATCTTGGATGTTGAGCCGTTGAGTTGCATTCCTCTTTGTGGGTTTCATGAATCTTTCACTAAAACTTTCATTTTTGCTTTGAATGGATTAAGAATTGGTTTGGGGTGAGCTGCAACTCGTCTCTTGTCCGTCTGCCCCCTACTTCTGAGTTCCTGACCCTTTTGGTCGCGTTTCGGGCGTCTGCCGGGTTGCTGAAGTTCTGCTTTGCGAGTTACGCTGCAGGACCTAAAAACTTTTTAGGTCTAACGGCCTATTTCCAGCAGCAGCAGTTCTGCACTTGTGATTTGCATTTGATTTCTTGAGAGATGCATAACAATAATTTCTGGATGTTCCTCTTGCCTCGCAGTCGCATTAGTATTTCAATGATGAGCCCTTTTATGGATAGAACCTCTTGACATGGTCCGAACTTATGATTTCGGCCTTCCCGTTGTCTTCGGGTTTTGAAATGGCTAATGCTCCGTTTGATAAAACTTTGGTTATAACCCACGGACCTTCCCAATTAGGCCTAAACTTGCCTCTTTTATCTGAAGGATGAACAAGTAGGATCCTTTTCGTGACGAGGTCACCCTCTTGGAAGTTCTTAGCTCTTACCGATCGGTTATAAGCCCGTGTCATTCGCCGTTGATATGCTTGGGTGTGGTGAAGGGCTTGAATTCTCTTTTCATCAAGCAGATCTAGTTGGGATTGACGTATTTGCATCCATTCCTCCATTTCCATTTCACTTTCCTTCAATATCCTCCAAGTTGGAATCTCTACTTCAATGGGTAAAACCGCTTCCATGCCGTAAGTCAAGGCATAGGGTGAGAATCCCGTAGCTCTTCGGATAGAGGTTCGGTATGCCCACAAGGCGTATGACAACTTTTCCACCCAATCTCGGTAGCTTTTCACCATTTTGCCAAGGATCTTGATCAAAGTTTTTTTTGCGGCTTCTACGGCTCCGTTGGCTTGAGGACGATAGGGACTTGACTTGTGGTGTTGGATTTTATATTGGGCTAAAAAGTCTTGAACTTTCTTACTGATGAAGACTGTTCCGTTGTCACTTATGATTGCTTGCAGAAGCCCGAACCTTGATAGGATGTTCCCTTTAATGAAGCGTATGACTTGTGCCGCATTGATAGTTGGGAAGGAAGTTGCTTCAACCCATTTAGTAAAATACTCTATTGCTACCAATATGTATTCATGACCGCCAATGGATTTAGGAGTTATCTTTCCGATTATATCTATTCCCCAAGTTGAGAAGGGTCATGGGGTAGATAGGTAATGCAAGTCTGTTGCGGGTGAGTGTATTAAGTTCCCATGCTCTTGACATTTGAGGCATCTCCGCACATACTCCGAGCAATCTTTTTCTATTGAGATCCAATAGTATCCTTGGCGCATTATCTTTTTTGCCATCATGATCCCGTTCATATGAGCTCCGCAGTCTCCCTCATGGATTTGAGTCATGACTTCTTTTGCTTCTTGCCGGTCAACACACCGTAGTAACATTTGGTTGTGAGACCTCTTATATAATATTGCCCCTTGTATTATGTAGCTAGAGGCTAGTCTTTTGATGGTTCTTCTTTCCACGGGAGTGATGTGATTATCGAATGCTTTGTTCTCCAAGAATTGCTTTATGTCATGATACAACGGCTTTTCTTCCCCTTGAGTTTCTTCGGCTTCGGCCGTTACTTGCAAGCAATATGCGGGTTGCTGAGATGTTTGTACTGTAATTTCTTGAATTCCCTTCCCGTATGGTATTTCAACCATAGATGCCAAGGTTGCTAGTGCATCCGTCCATTGGTTTTGAGCCCGTGGTGCATAGGTGAAAGTGACTTCTTCGAACGAGTAAACCAAGTGAGATAACACCGTGTGGTAAGGCTTTAACTTTTCATCCCGGGTCTCCCATTCTCCATTTGCTTGGTTGATTACCAACTGTGAGTCCCCATAGATTTGAAGTTTTCTTGCCCCTATCTTGTAGGCTTCTCGTACTCCGGCTATGCAAGCTTCATATTCAGCGATATTGTTTGTGCACGGGAAAAGCAACCTTCTTGATATCATGATTGGGGCTTGGTTGGGGGAGCAAAGGACCACACCTATTCCATTACCCGAAGCGTTCCATGCGCCATCAAAGTATAAGGTCCAAGCATCATTTTCTTCGTCTTGCTCTACAAGTAGTATTTCCTCATCCGGGAAGTCTTCTTGTAGCGGTTGGTAGTCCGGGAGCGCCTGTGCGGCTAGGTAGTCTGCTACCACTTGTCCCTTGATGGCTTTTCTTGTGACATATACTATGTCAAACTCCGTGAGGAGCAATTGCCACCGTGCTAGCTTTCCCGTCAATACGGTCTTTTGACAAAGATACTTCAACGGATCCATTTTGGAAATGAGCAATACGGTACGGGACATGATATATTGTCTTAACTTTTGCACGGCCCATACAAGAGATAAGCATGCCTTTTCAATCTCCGGATATCTGACTTCCGTAGGGGTATATTTTCTGCTCAAGTAATATATGGCTTGTTCTTTCCGTCCCGATTCATCCGGTTGTCCTAGCACCGCCCCCAATGCCATTGGAGTGACTGAGAGATACAGCAACAAGGGACCTTCCGCTCTAGGTGGCACCAAGATGGGAGGGTTAACCAAGTAGGCTTTGATTTTATCAAAGGCGATTTGACAATCTTCATTCCATTCTTTGGGAGAGTCTTTCCTTAGCAACTTGAAGATCGGTTCACAAGTAGATGCTAGTCGGGATATGAACCGACTAATGTATTGTAGCTTGCCCAAGAATCCCCTTATCTCTTTTTCGATTGCGGGAGGCGGCATGCTTAGTATTGCCTTGACTTTCGCCGGGTCCACCTCAATTCCTTTTTTACTCACGATGAATCCAAGCAAGCGCCCCTTTTGAGCTCCAAAGATGCATTTTTGCGGGTTGAGCCTTAGTTGAAAGTTCTCCATCCTATTGAGCAATTTTTCCAAGTCTCTTAGATGCTTTTCAAAGGTGCAGGACCGGACTATCATGTCGTCCACGTAGACCTCCAGTTCTTTGCCCATCATGTCATGGAAGATGGCCGTCATGGTACGTTGATATGTAGCTCCGGCATTTTTCAAACCGAATGGCATCACTTTGTAGCAAAATGTCCCCCAAGGAGTGATGAAGGATGTCTTTTCTCTATCTTCTTCGGCGATTTTGATTTGATTATACCCGGAGAATCCATCCATGAAGGAGAACCATGTATGGCCCGCCATGTTGTCGATTAGAGCATCGATGTGAGGCAGTGGGAAGTCATCCTTCGGGCTAGCTTTGTTGAGATCTCTATAGTCAATGCACATTCGGACTTTTCCGTCCTTCTTGGGCACGGGAACAACATTAGCTAGCCATTGTGGATAGTGCGATGCTACCAAGAATCCGGCATTATATTATTTGATGACTTCATCCCTTATCTTGGGTATCCATTCCGGTTTGAGCCTTCTAAGTTTTTGCTTTACCGGCTTGACACCGGCCTTTATTGGGAGTTGATGAGTAATGAGATTTTCGTCAAGTCCGGGCATGTCTTCATAGGAAAAGGCGAAGTTAACTAGCCGAGGCTTGAGAAAGGTGAGAATTTGGTTTCTTTCTTCAGTGGTTAAGCTCTTTCCAATACGAAGACGTTTGGGTAATTCCGGGGTTCCCAAGTTGACAATCTCATAGTCCAAAGCTACGTCTTTATTTTTATGCCTTTCTATGTTGCCGCGCAGCTCCTCATCAACCCCACGATCTTCTGAGATTTCTAGCAACTCGTGGGACCAGCGAATGCTGGCCCACATATCCGGCTCCGTTTGCTTCTTTTTCTTTTGAATGGGTACCGGATGCGTGATGTGATTGCTAGAACCGGGTTTTGAGCAAGTTGGCATAGCATACCAGTTTTTGGCTTGTCTTGGCTCAACGGCATTTTTTTTCATGCCGGTCATCATGAGCTATCATTAAAACTTCTTGGGTCTCCAATGCTTCGGGTAGTATGTGCCCCGCACTTATGAACCGAGTTGCTTTGTTCAATTTCTTGAACTTGTTCTCTTCGGGTCTATATCCAAGACCCCATTTGTTGTTCTTTTGTTGAGGATTGAGTAACATCGTCTTTCCTCGGTATTTGATGTTGAATCTTGTTGTTTGCCTTTCGGCCGGGGGTATGACATAGTGGAGTGGGAGTCTTTGCTTTGAAGGGATGTGATGGACTTCATACATGTCATCCATCTTGAAAGGTAGAGGATCCGAAGATTCATACACTTCAATTAGTGGAACTTCATGACAGTTTTCAAATTCCACTAGGATGATGATCTCGGGATCGGCTTCTATGACCACTAACTTTCCCGCCGATATGTACTTGAGCTTTTGGTGGAGAGAGGACGGGATGGCTCCGGTTTGGTGTAACCAAGGTCTTCCCAGTAACATGTTGAAAGACGCGGGGATGTCCAAGACTTGAAAAGGAATGATCATGGTGTCGGGTCCCACTTGGATTTCTATGTCTAGCTCACCCAATACCGTCTTTTGAGAATTGTCAAAGGCTCTTACATGGTAGTCGCTTGGTCTCATTTGGTCCGTCGGGATTCCAAGCCTTTTGATGGTTCGCAGTGGGCAAACATTAAGACTTGCTCCGTTGTCAATGGTTACCAAGGGGATCTTCAAGCCATTGTACCCGACCGTGATGCTCAAGGAATGTCCATGGTTGCGTCCTTCCGCGGGAAGCTCCTCATCGGTGAATGTGATGGCGTTAGGGGTCATTATTTGCCCGATCATGTGAGCCACCGCATTGGGAGTCACCTCCGTGGTTATGTGAGCCTCGCTTAGCACTTTAGTGAAAGCCTCCCTATGCTTTATTGATGTGCATAATAGCTCCCATATGGATATTTGAGCCGGCAAGGACTTGAGTTGTGAAGCCACGTCATATGGCGGTTCCTTCTCTGGGTTGGTGATCACGTTGCGAGCCGGCTCCCGTCAGTAGACTCGGCCATTGGGATAGATGTTGCCTATCTCCGAGCATTGAGGATATTCCTATGGGACCTTGTGCGAGTCGTATGTTGGCTTCGGCTTGGCCGCTAGTACCACGGGCTCTTGATAAGTAGGAGCAATCTTCAAGTTGTTCACGACCGGCAACACGAGGTAATCTTGGCCATGCCCTTCTTGAGGTTTACGGACATTCCGAGGAGCGGCTCCTTGTAGTGTGATGGGTTCTTGCTTAGCCCGTTGTAGAGTGATCATATAGGCTTCATGACTCGGCTTTGCGGGTTCCCTTGCAACTTCTATGAAGTTTATGTTCGTTGCATTGGGATTCCTCGGTTCATGCATAGGTAAGGGGTTTTAGATCACATCCTCATGAGAGTTTGATGAAATTTTGATTTTTCTCTCATCTATTAAGTCTTGAATGGCATGTTTGAGGGTAAAACATCTCTCAGTGGTGTGGCCTCTCCCTTGATGATAGGCACAAAACTCATTTTCATGGTAGTTCTTAGGAAGGGGATTAGGTGGAGGTTTTGGAGCTAGAGGTGCAAGCATATTCTTTTGGATGAGCATGTTGAGGACGTCGGTGTATGACTGGGCGAGAGGTGTAAAATCTCTGTATGCTTTTCTTTGAAAAGGCTTGGGGGTGGTGTCTATGGAGTTTACGTCCGGGGTCTTCGAGGAATTACCATTTTTTGGTTCTTGCTTCCTTCGAGTTGCATTGCCTTGGTAAGGCCATGGAGAGATGGTGCCATGTCTGATTCCCGCCTCCACTTGGTCCCCGGCTTGGAGAAGTTGAGTGAAGTTGATGTAGGGGTGAGAAATGAGGTAACCCGAGATGCTCGGGTGTGCGGAGTTGATGATGATGGAGATTTGCTCATCCAAAGGCAACGGGCTCTTCATTTTTGCCGCTAATGCCCGCCATCTAGCAATGTACTCGGAGAATATTTTATCCCCTTTTTGCTTGAGCGCTTCGAGGTCGGCCCTTTTGGGAGTCATGTTTAGCTTGTAGGAGAAGCGGTCCATGAAAGCCAAAGAGAGTTGTTCTCATGTTTTGATCAATCGGCAATCCAACGATATTTACCATTCCAAGGCGTCCTTCTTTAGGCTATGTTGGAATAGCCTTATCAAGACTTCTTCGCTTTTCACCAAAGGGTATAGGATGCCGCAAAAAGGCCTTGAGATGAGCCCTCGGGCATGAGTCTCCTTCATATGCGGGTAGAGCCGATATCTCGAACTTCTCTGGCAACTTGGTGTCGGGGAACGGGCATAAGTCTTCGATTTTGGCCGAGGGTAGGCCCTCCCCTTGATGTTGTCGGATTCGATCCTCCATTTCTTTTAATTGATTCTGGAGTTGGTTCTTGAGGTCTTGGATTTCATTACGGCCTTGTTCTAAGACCAACTCCTCTTCTTTGTAGTGATCATTTCGGGATATGTGGGAGGATGGTTGAGGTCCACCGTCTTGCTCTGGAATCCGGGATTTGTGGAAAGATGGTTGAGGTCCACCGTCTTGCTCTGGATTCGGGTTTTGTGAACAAAATGGTGGTGTAACTGTGTTCTGACCGCCTATTAGAGGTTGTCCCATGTTTGACAGGACTTCCTCTAGCTTTTGCATCCTTTTGTCCATTGCCGCCATGTAGGCTTCGATGGACTGCTTGAACTAGTGATCCCGATCTTCATGATGTGAGGATTGCTCGGACTCCATTCTAGCCGCTCTTGATCTGGTAACCACGAGGCTTCGATCCACGGTTGATTGGTTTTTCCCCCGAGCTATGGTGAAAGTCCTGAGTCAATCAATAAAAAGAGATTAGTACTATAGACAGATAATGAAGGAGATCAACCTTTGGCGGGATGCTTGGAGGTCTGGGTCCTTTTGTGTGTTCTTTTTTGTAGATTTTATTTATTTTAAGTTCCACGCATGAGAATATTTGAGGTCCACGGGTTCGGGTTTGCCTGAGGCGTCTCTGGAGAAATGACCAGTTCGCTTGAAGCGTGTCTGGAAAAGGACCAGTTCTCTTGAAGCGTGTCTGGAAGAATGACCAGTTCGCTTGAAGAGTGTCTGGAGAAAGACCAGTTCGCTTGAAGCGTTTCTGGAAGTGTGACCAGAAAACACTCAGGTTATGGAAAAGAAGTGATTTTTATGTTGGATTTTTACTTCGCGTTAACCGGTCTCATTCCTACTGGAAGGTGTTCCTTTTGGCTCGTTTTAGGTGCCTTGACAGTCACAAGGCGGTATCCGATAGTCCTTCACGAGTTCTTTGCTGTTTGGGAGCTGGACGCCTCTGGACCTAAAAATTTTTTAGGTTTCTGCGCGATTTGGGCAGAAACTTCAGAAACTCGCTGCCAGAAGACGGGAATCCTTCTGCAACTTGCTGTCCAGTGTGGACAGAGCTCCGATCTCCCGATTTTGACCCCCTTACGCTTGGACTCAATCCACATACTTGAGCTTGGGTTGAGATCGTGGGCCTTGGGCCCTTTGAAGGCTTGGACTTGGTCCATATACTTGAGCTTGGTGGACTTGAGCTTGGCTAAGCCCATTTGCTTTGGATGGGCCGTTGTAGGGGTCCAGAGCTGTAGAGAAGCCTGCTTCCAAGGCTTGGGAGGCTAGATCTGGTGAGCTAAAGCTTGGCTAAGCCCGTTGAGGTGGCCTGTAGGAGCTTCGCTCTTGTGGGCCGGATTTGGTCGTTTGAAAAGCCTGCTTCGAGGCTTGGTGGAGCTTCGCTCCCGTGGGCTGAGTGCGAAATGACCCACTTAGTTGGCTTCAATCTCTTTTTGCATTGAATTTAGTTGGGCTTGAATCTTGCGTCCAATTATCCGTCTTTGGGCCCCAAGGGTGGGGTGTCAACAGATAGATTTATGGATTTTCTCAACATGATTGGGGGACGTTTGAAAATGTTGAAATTTCTTTAACTTACTCTAAATCTGTTCTGTTGCAAGTTTTTTCTCTTTATACTGCTGAATTTTGGAAATTCCATGGTAATTGGGAGTTTGGATAGTTTAAATCAAATGTATTGCTGCTGGATATATTTCAATTTTGAAATGGTCATGTTCTATATCCGAATGAAGAGTTTGAATCTCAAATGAGAATTCTAAAATAGTTTGTTTTTGCTAAAGTGGTTTGAAATTTGCTAACACAGTTTGGAAATCGTTTTAGCAAGGACTTTCAGTCGGGTGGAAGCAACAAGCATATGTTTGCAATACAGATTCTTGAATTCTGTATGGATACTGCTGAATTGGGATTTTCTTTATGCATGTAGGTGTAATAATATGTGTAAATGGAATTTTAATGAACAGTTGAAATGGAATGAAATTTTACAGATGATAAACGCATCAGTAATTCTCTTCAACTAGGCAATATTAAAAGGAAAAATCATGGATAAGATGAAAGGAGAAGCAACAAACATGTAATGGGAGCCCATTTGGGGTGCAAATGGTGCCTAAATGTTGTTCCTTTTGCATAACTAAGCAACCTAATTGGAATCAGCAAAGGTTAATCAGTCATAAAACACATTGTTTTCAAGTTTTTACCTCAAAATCTAGTGGCAACTACCATTTTCCAATCCACCATTCATGTTTTCCTGTGTTGTATTTTCAATGGAGTGGAAACAACCTGTTTGTTGTATATATTTTTCAAGGAAATATCAAGAATATTTGTGTTGAACATTATTCCTATAATGTCTACTATGTATACAATACTAGTCCATTCAAGATAGGCCTTCTGGATAAGCAGTGTGTTCTTCAAGATGATTTTGCAATGAGACATTGCATTTTTCAATAAGGAAACAAGAATTGGTGAAGTTTTTACGAAGATTCTTGGGGGACGGGGTGGTTAAATTTTTATAAATTAAATGAATGTTAATAAGTACGAAATATAGTTTCAAGGACTACAACATGTTAGTTTTGATGCATGTCTCAGTGGAGCCTTTTTTACATTTAGTAGTTGCGTGTTTCTTCTTTAGTTTCTCCAGTTTCGGACCATAGTAGAGGCAAACAAAAGTTGTTCTAAAATTCTATTCTTTTTGTCTTTCGTAGTCATATATATAATTTCATGACCAAGTCTCAATCCTTTCCTATTACTATTATAAAAATATATATTATTGCACCTATAATTAGATTTAGTTGCATCGATTTTGATTTCAATGAAATCGTAAAAATAGTGTGAGACTTTTAACTCACAAGTAATGTGGCATTCATCTATCTATTTTTATAGTTTTGACTGTGGCATATTCTGCATATGCAATGTGTTGTATTATAATGGACCTGGAACTCTATGATATAGCCAGGTAAGATGGACCATATATATAAATATGTTTTGGTGGTAGTAATATTAACTTATGTCTATATGCAAGATTGATACACCTCATTCGCATCATATTTTGTTTGTTATGTTGGCAACAAAGCCTCAAGAAGTAGGTAAAATTGTTGTTGGTAAGCACAAAGTTGGTGAACCATATATTTTCATTTCAACTCCCATTTTCCTAGAGCACTTGTTATTGTTTTGACTATTTTTGCTCGTCATCAATGCAAGCAAATATTAATGCAACACGGCGGGTGATTAGCGCTCAAATGTTGGATAGCCCACATAACAAAGTAAGGAACCAGGTTATGCAGATGGCATATCATTTCAATAGACGCAAGTTGTCAAGGATTAACACTTAATTTGATGTATGGACATGTCCACCTTATGGATTTGGATGTACAGATGTTTGTCTTCGTCATGTTAATATACTTACACAAGTTATGACATGTATGTGTTCATAGTGTTAATATACTCACATAGGTTATAGCATGCATGTGTCCATTTTAGATAGGCGTATTAATTTTTTAAAGATTTTTAAACATTTGTATATATATATATATATGCATTTGTGTATATATACATTTACTGACATGTACTTCGGCAATATAATTTCAAACACTGATCGTGAGTCCAGATACCGTTTTGAAGCGACCTATCGTTTCATTAGAGCACAAATCTAGTAAATGCACCTCGGCACAAAGCACATCGTATGCCATTGCAGCCCAATGATCACCGTCACACAAAATAGGTATGAAAAACTACATAAGCATGATATGAATTCTCAATGAAATGAGGTAAGGAGATTATTATTAGCTATTGAAAGTTGATATAAGTACAGCTACTAACCCATGAAAAATCAAGGAGATGATATCTATGAAGGGACATTGAGAATTTTGGCTCCAAGTGCTCCTTAAATCCTAAAAAATACAGGCTCTAAAAATTTGAAATTAATATGTATTCCAATGTACATACTACATTAATAGAAAATACATATCTGGCTACGACATTGACTGCGAGAGATGTGTTAAAGTAGTGTCTTCGTCCATGATAGTCGAATTGTCATTGATGATAATTCAAGACCAACATGTAAGCATCCAATAACTAGTGTACGAAGAATGCGTAAGGTTGTCATATACTCAAATCGTTATGCAAGTAAAAAATAGTAGATAAAATATGAAACTAACATCTGGATGGAGGCATGAGGTTTCAATAAGACGGAATTCTACTCTTGTGATTGTCATGAATCCTGACTCAAAGAGCTTTTCGTCATCGGGGTTTGCACCAGCTCATTGCTCGGTTATAGATTCCTCTATCGTTGGACAAGATACATGTATTCTTATAGGTTTTCTATGGATGCAGATCTTTGTTTCTCTTTTCTATGTTCATCATATATTGAGTTCAATGTTATAATTAGGGTATATAATAATATTAATTGAAAATTGAAGTATGCATGCATATACCTTGTTAAGAATTCTTCGAATGTCTGCAATAGTATCTTTATCATGACCCGACAATGTCAAAACTAAAGGTAAATCACCTACATGAGGTGATTTCTTCTATGCAGGAGTTAATTTGCTGCTTGAGCCGGGCCACACTTTAGTGATGTCGTAAGAAGGCTTTGATTCCCCAAACAGAGTCCTTAACTCGGTACTATTCTTATGTGTGCAACTCATCCAATTGCTTTGCTTTTTTATTTGAACTTGAGCTAATTTGAATAATTAATGTTATAAGACAATAATTATTAAAATATTAAACTTGGTTCTATAGCAGAGAAAACATAACTGTGAACCATATGAACATATTTTGTAAGTTGTAGTGCATTACATTTAATTCTTTTTTGGCTATCACGTTCCTTTGAATGCTTTTCTCCAATTGCGCTTGTTGTACTTGATGTCTAATTTAAATAGCAAAGTATCAATATGGTCAATAAGATACGGCAGATGTACAATATATTCTTTGTATAAACTAATGACCATAGTTGATGTAATAAAAAAATTACATAATTAACAAATTCAAGCTACAAACATAATGCATGATCTTTTACCATATTCATTTATAATTCGAATTTGGATTTATTCTATTGAGGTTAAAATTTTATAATTCAAAAACCATGCCAATAAAAAATAATTGGTAATTTAAACCCAATAACTAATCCAAATTTTTCGAAATATCCAAACTGAAATCATCAAAAAAAGTCAGGTTGCATCTTTACTTTCCTTGTAACTATAGACTATTGAGAAAGGTGCAAATGAGGCAAATAAGTGGTTACCTAGACAGTCCGCTGAATACATGAAACTTCTTCTTCAAGTAGGGGGATGTCTTCACGTTTCATACTTATTCTTAATTTCAGCTTGACACTTACGAAGGTACAACTTAAATGCCCCAACCTTATTGCATTTGATATTTGCAAGCAAAAGTCTAGTGTGAAACGGGATTAAATGCATAAAAATCAAATTTTGTGGTAAGCACTAGTCAAAGACAAAATGTAAGACATCAAGTGAAAGGTGTGAAAATTGGTAAATACAAAGACAACCAACCCACTGATTAATTACTTGTAAGCTTTACCTCGACATTTCTAATAAAAAACGTAAATTGACTAATGAAACTACTCATGCCAGTATAATTAAAGAGAAGTGATCTCAATAATTCGAGATAAGCAAATATCTCAAGTAGGCCACTTCAAATAACCCATAACAATAATTTTCGTCCTTTTCTTCTCATACAACTTGTCCAGCTAAGTGTATTTAACATTCAAATTAAGCTTTACCATTTTTAATACGTATATATTTTATTAAATAACTATATTCATTCTTGGACTTCCTTAATTGATATGAAACTACTCTATGATTAAGTCCATTGTGAGTGCTATTAACAAATGTAAGTCTTTAACAACTAGCATAATATTGGACCATACATGCACTACTACCTCTTTTGACATACATTATTCAACATATACCATAGCAACAAGGACTTCACAGATGATCTCATATTTGGGAAGCGGTCAAAGTAGAATATCATAAAGAGCCAAAGCCTTTGAGCAAAATTAATGTCCAATGTGGCCACATGGAAGAGGGGAGCATGAGAGTCCAAATGTTATGAAGCCTAAACAACAAGGCATCCATAACAACAAAACCAAACCATTAGAAGCATTGGAAAAAATTAAGAAGTGTTAAGCATTCTCACTCCATTTCTATTCATTTGTAATGTTTTGTCAAATTGGTTGGATATTGCTATTTCCAGGAAGATTTTCTTCATCAAATGGCTTCAGTAGTCTCCTACGATAAAACTCATATACATTTCTCCCAACCATCCATAAATACTAACATCAAAATCTTTCCACTATCCACTTAACCATTGAAAATATCCAATGGATTATAGGAACAACATATCCAAATAATCAGTAAAATAAAAACAAAAAAGAGGAATTATGAAGACAAAAATAAAGTTAGAGAGATACATGGGAAAGGCAAGAATATTAAAAAAATTCGTAAGCAAAAGCAACCATCGCCAACAAAAATGAAAATTGGCAGAGTGAACTTCATGTAGAAGCTGGCATCCGTTTGGGTCACGTGGGTTTATCTCGGGCCATTTTCAAAGGCTTTAATTTTTATATAAAATAATTTTAGAATTCTTACGCATTGCTAAAAATTTCTATAATAGTTAAAAGTGTAATTTACAAATATACCCACATAGTTTAACCATAATGACAACTATATCCACATAATTTTAAAAATTATAAATAATTTCATATAGTTTGGCCATAATTCCAAGCATACTCACACTGTTATGACGTTGTTATTACACTGTCATGACATTAGACATTGGTATATTTACAAAGATATGCAAACTATGCAGGAATATTTGCAAAAACTAAATATACTAATTGAAATTCTGAAATAGCAAATATACACATAGTTACATATTTATGTGGATATATCCACTCTATAATGGTGCAATAATGGCACAATAATGACATAGATATATTTGTAATTATAGCCAAATTATGTAGGAGTTATTTGTAACTTTTGAAATTATGTAGGTATATTTGTAATTATAGTAAAATTGTGTAGGTACATTTGCAGATTATCCTAATTTAAATTTAGACACTGTTTGCTATTGGGGGTAGGGAGTAGTGAGGAAGTAGAAAATAAAATATTTTTAAAAATATGAAAGTGATAGGATATGATAAAGGTAATATGGAAAGAAATACAGTAGTTATGTCAGAAAATGATTAGAATATAGTAGTAAAAATAAAAAAAAATTAAGATGATAGGTGATTCCATACGTCCGGGTTCATGGGACTCCCTATGCGTCCGGCCATGGGACGCTCCTAAAAATAGATTTTTTAAATTTTTTATAAGCATGTAGAGTTAGGTGTATTTAACATATAAATTAAATTTTACCATTTTCGATGCTTTTAAGTATTTTTTAAACAAAATGATATTTTCATAACTTTCTAAGTCAGAAATTACGAAAAATGTCACTTTGTTTAAAAATGCATTAGGTGCATGGGAAGAGAATGGGAATGAGATATAATCTCCCAATTAAAAATAGTTTCTGATTCCTAAAAAATAATAAGCTACTTCTCGTGTTTTCCGATACAAATTTTCTCAATTCATCACATCCTCGTTCAATCCAAAAGAAGGGATGTTTAATCAAGGGTCATACTTCAATACTTTGTGAAAGTTTTACCGAATTAAATGTTTTTTTATTCTTTAAATGGATGCGTTAGTTCAACTAAAATTTTTTTATTACCTAAGTTTTATATATATATATATATATTTACTTTTAAATTTTTAAAAATATACAAAATTTCATAGAAATAAAAGCATTACTTTGGCTTATATACCCATTGAGAAATTAATAAATAAAAGCATTGAGCTTCATTGAAGTATAACCCATCTTCCCCTCAATCGCTACAAGAGGTTATCTACTTGCATGAGCCAAGAAAATGCAACTGTCCTGCGAAAAATCTTCATTTGGAGTCGCCCGGCCTTCCCATTAATTGCGGCGGGCATGCTACCATTTAGCAGAAAAATCCACCGTTCCATCCAAATTAAGCTCTCATCTCAAAAGACTTGACCGACACGTAGCTAGTTTTTAAAAGACAATGACATCCACCACTGAATAGTGAACACTCGCATAGACCCACCAAATCCCTGACCAAACTAATATAGATTGTAGTTTCAACTAATTTAGGTTGCACCCAACATAGGTTTAATTGGAGGAGAGCGTCCAACCGCACCTTATGAAAAGAAGAAATAATCATCTATATGTGTCCCATTTCAACTCTTGAGTAGGATATCACGAGTCATGGCTATTTTAAAACTGTATGTTCGATCGATTAGGTGGACCTTTAATTATCAAACCACTTGGTGGTTGATTGGTTTTTTTTCCCCTAATTGCAAGATATGAAAAAATAATTAAAATATAATACAGTTATGACAAGTGAAAAATTTTAGTTTGAAAAATTTTGATTGAAAATTTTTATTGATAACTAAACACGACACATAAAAGCCGGACCGATATTTGATATCTTTAAATTGTACATTATTATCTATATTTTTAAATAACCTATATTTACTTATTAAAATGAATTTTTCATTTACTCTAGTTTTCTACCATAGGCCCAGCATGACTGACGTTGCTGCTCACAAGCAATTAGTTCCTGCACCTTCAACGCCGACACTTCCACCCTTTGCCTCGAGCGCATGTCTATCCGCACCAAAGCTATCCCCAAAATATCCGGGCAGATGTCCTCGCAATCATACTATCCAAATCCAACTGTCGTATCAATCTACATGAAGTCGTAGTTTCTTGACTCGTATCCCTCGAAAGTCACAGTCCCTTGGTTATGTACTCATCACACTCATCATCTTACACACATCAACTCGTGGCTTTCGAGCTGCGCATCACATCGCGTTTTTTGTTCTAGTTGAAATAAATAAGGTATTTAAAAGGAAAAGATAATTGAATTGTAGGAGTAAAGTTGGAAAATAAAATTATTGAATTATTAAATAATTGTTTAGAAAATGTGGAGGTTGTACAGAAATCTCGTAATATCCCAAGTACATGTATCACCGAACAGCCCCATAAATTATCGTTGTAGATGTAGCGTTTTCCTGAGGCCCAACCCATGGGAAGTGCTTCCCTTGGAAAAAAAAAAGGAAGCTGGGCATTTTGGTCATTTTACAGCGAGAGTATAATAATTTAAAAACGTGAGTATGTTTTATTTTTTGATAAAATTTGTATTATATATATACAAAATCTCAATCTATTCCATTCATTTGATAGATCAAATATTAAAATGTATGTGGACATAATTTCTCATCATTTGAAAATTTCTAAAAATTTTTTTGTACCAAAATTTTTTTTTAAAAAAGATTTCATTATAATTGGTAAAGTTAGAAAATATAAATTTTATTAGAAGTTATTTTATATTATTTAAAGTTAATGTAATCATGGTACTCTCAAAAATAACAACGTCTAACATTTTTCTCGAATTTTTGAAAATTTATTAATATTTTATTATTTTCTGAATATAATCGGATCTAACGGCATCTAACAGCATCTAACGGCATCTAACAGCATCTAACGGCATCTAACAGAATCTAACAGCATCTAACAGAATCTAATTTTTAAAATTAATAAGTTAATCCTAATTTAACACCTGTAATATAATCCTAGGTCCCTTATAATATCATTTAGATCATAAATTCAGAATTTGAAACTCATATTATATGATTTAATAAAATCATCATAATCTAACAGCGTCTAACAGCGTCTAACAGCATCTAACAGCATCTAATCGCATCTAACAGCATCTAACAGCATCTAATTTTTGAAATTAATAAGTTAATCCTAATTTAACACCTCTAATATGATCCTAGGCCCCTTATAAGATCATTTAGACCTTAATTACAGAATTTGAAACTCATTTAATATGATTTAAAGAAATCCAACTCAATCTAACAGCGTCTAACAGCGTCTAACAGCGTCTAACGGCATCTAACAGCATCTAACAGCATCTAATCGCATCTAACAGCATCTAACAGCATCTAACAGCATCTAATTTTTGAAATTAATAAGTTAATCCTAATTTAACACCTCTAATATGATCCTAGGCCCCTTATAAGATCATTTAGACCTTAATTACAGAATTTGAAACTCATTTAATATGATTTAAAGAAATCCAACTCAATAACAGCGTCTAACGGCATCTAACAGCATCTAACAGCATCTAACAGCATCTAATCGCATCTAACAGCATCTAACAGCATCTAATTTTTGAAATTAATAAGTTAATCCTAATTTAACACCTCTAATATGATCCTAGGCCCCTTATAAGATCATTTAGACCTTAATTACAGAATTTGAAACTCATTTAATATGATTTAAAGAAATCCAACTCAATCTAACAACGTCTAACAGCGTCTAACGGCGTCTAACGGCATCTAACAGCATCTAACAGCATCTAACAGCATCTAATCGCATCTAACAGCATCTAACAGCATCTAATTTTTGAAATTAATAAGTTAATCCTAATTTAACACCTCTAATATGATCCTAGGCCCCTTATAAGATCATTTAGACCTTAATTACAGAATTTGAAACTCATTTAATATGATTTAAAGAAATCCAACTCAATCTAACAACGTCTAACTGCGTCTAACAGCGTCTAACGGCATCTAACAGCATCTAACAGCATCTAACAGCATCTAATCGCATCTAACAACATCTAACAACATCTAATTTTTGAAATTAATAAGTTAATCCTAATTTAACACCTGTAATATGATCCTAGGCCCCTTATAAGATCATTTAGACCTTAATTACAGAATTTGAAACTCATTTAATATGATTTAAAGAAATCTAACTCAATCTAACAGCGTCTAACAGCATCTAACGGCATTTAACAGCATCTAATCGCATCTAACAGCATCTAACAGCGTCTAACAGCGTCTAACGGCATCTAACAGCATCTAACAGCATCTAACAACATTTAATTATTGAAATTTTATAAATATTTTACCTAATTTGTGTATTTGGCACAAGATATATAATTAATAATTCATTTCATAACTATGGAAACCTTTCAATAATTTTAAAACTAAATAAATAATAATTAAAAATATTAACTAATGAAAAATAATTAAAATCAAAATTTACGTAAATATATAAAATTGTAAAAATTATTATTTATGCCGCTATAAAAGTAAAATTGTAAGAAATTATATATAACTGTAATTTATATTTAATATATAAATATATGTTTCTTTTTGGGATTGGTTAAATAATCAATTGAGTAAATAACTACGTTTAATAGTAATTTTATAATGAAAATTATTTACAAATTATATTTTGTAAATACATATATAATGAAACTATAATAATATTATTACAAATTATATTACAAAAATATAATAATTGTAATTTTTTGTTACTATTATTAATTAAGTTAAACAAAAAATCCAAATTTATTTACTCCAAATGAACTTAATGTGGACTAATAATTTATCTAAAAGAGAAATGTTGAATATAAAATTTATACAAAATTTCATGTTAACACCTCTAAAAATGATCGCTTGTGTTATATCTCATGTAAATTTTCTTTATAAAACAAAATATTTGTAGAAATCAAATATTCGTTTTTGATTTAAACTCGCGGATTTATTTTAGAAAATAAAACAAATCATTTATGAACGCCCGTGGGACGTATATTTTTAGTGGCCCGTGGGATACATATATATTTTAAGAAAATAAAATATTTATTTTTGGACGCCCGCGGGACACATATATATATTTTTAAAAATAACATATTTATTTTTTGAAGCCTGCGGGACACATATATTTTTATAAAATAAAATACTATATTTATTTTTCGACGCCCACGGGACACGTATATATATTTTTTTAAAAAAAATATTCAATTTTTGAGGCCCGTGGGACATTTATAAATTTTATAAAAACAATACGTTCATTTTTTGAAGCCCGCGGGACACGTTTAAATTTTTATAAAACATTATATTCATTTTTCGACGCCCACGGGACACGTATATATTTTTCAAAAAACAAAATATTCAATTTTTTAGGCCCGTGGGAAATTTATAAATTTTATAAAAACAATACATTCATTTTTTGACGCCCGCGGGACACGTATATATTTTTATAAAAACAAAATATTCATTTTTTGAGGCCCGTGGGACATTTATATATTTTTAAAAAATAATATATTCATTTTTGGACGCCCGCGGGACACGTAGATATTTTTATAAAACATTATATTCATTTTTGGACGCCCACGGGACGCGTATATATTTTTATCAAAACAAAATATTCATTTTTTGTGGCCCGTGGGACATTTATATATTTTTAAAATATAATATATTCATCTTTGGACGCCCGCGGGACACGTAGGTAATTTTATAAAACATTATATTCATTTTTGGACGCCCACGTGACGTGTATATATTTTTATAAAAACAAAATATTCATTTCTTGATGCCCGTGGGACATTTATATATTTTAAAAAAATAATATATTCATTTTTGGACGCCCGCGGGATACGTATATATTTTTATAAAATATTATATTCATTTTTGGATTCCCACGGGATACATATATATTTTTATAAAAACAAAATATTCATTTCTTGTGGCCCGTGGGACATTTGTATATTTTAAAAAAATAATATATTCATTCTTGGACGCCCGCGGGACACGTAGATATTTTTATAAAATATTATATTCATTTTTGGACGCCCACGAGACACGTATATATTTTTACCAAAGCAAAATATTCATTTTTTGAGGCTCGTGGAACATTTATATATTTTTAAAAAATAATATATTCATTTTTGGACGCCCGCGGGACACGTATATATTTTTATAAAGCATTATATTCATTTTTGGATGCCCACGGGACTCGTATATATTTTTATCAAAACAAAATATTCATTTTTTGTGGCCCGTGGGACATTTATATATTTTTAAAATATAATATATTCATCTTTGGACGCCCGCGGGACACGTAGGTAATTTTATAAAACATTATATTCATTTTTGGACGCCCACGTGACGTGTATATATTTTTATAAAAACAAAATATTCATTTCTTGATGCCCGTGGGACATTTATATATTTTAAAAAAACAATATATTCATTTTTGGACGCCTGCGGGATACGTATATATTTTTATAAAACATTATATTCATTTTTGGATTCCCACGGGATACATATATATTTTTATAAAAACAAAATATTCATTTCTTGTGGCCCGTGGGACATTTGTATATTTTAAAAAAATAATATATTCATTCTTGGACGCCCGCGGGACACGTAGATATTTTTATAAAATATTATATTCATTTTTGGACGCCCACGAGACACGTATATATTTTTACCAAAGCAAAATATTCATTTTTTGAGGCTCGTGGAACATTTATATATTTTTAAAAAATAATATATTCATTTTTGGACGCCCGCGGGACACGTATATATTTTTATAAAGCATTATATTCATTTTTGGACGCCCGTGGGACACATATATATTTTTTTAAAAATAAATTATTTATTTTTTGAAGCCCGTGGGACACATATATTTTTTAAAAAAACAAAACATTCATTTTTGGAGACCCGTGGGACACATATATATTTTTATAAAACAAAATATTCATTTTTGGACGCCCGCAGGACACATATATATTTTTTTAAAAATAAATTATTTATTTTTTGAAGCCCGTGGGACACATATATTTTTTAAAAAAACAAAACATTCATTTTTGGAGACCCGTGGGACACATATATATTTTTATAAAACAAAATATTCATTTTTGGACGCCCGCAGGACACATATATATTTTTTAAAAAATAAATTATTTATTTTTTAAAGCCCGTGGGACACATATATTTTTTTAAAAAACAAAACATTCATTTTTGGAGACCCGTGGGACACATATATATTTTTATAAAATAAAATATTCATTTTTGGACGCCCGCGGGACACACATATATTTTTTAGAAAACAAAATATTCATTTTTGGACTCCCGTGGGACACTTATATATTTTAGAAAACAAAATATTCATTTTTGGAGGTCCGCGGGACACACATATATATTTTAGAAAATAAAATATTTATTTCTGGACACCCGCCGGGCACGTTTATATTAACTTTTAAAATAAAATTGTATAAATTATATTTATTTAAATTAAATTACTATAATTAACATTTGATAATATAAATATATATGACTTTTTGGTACTGGTTTAATAATTAAGTAATATAATCTATAATATAATTTCAACATATAAACATGCATTCAAACATAAAAATAAATAATATAAAATAAAATAATTGCTTTTTTGAAATAAATAATTAATAAATAATAATTATTATATTATTATTTTTATTCACATTTAAATAAAAATATCGCACTATTTTAACCGTGTACATAATTATTCATATTCATAATTTAATTAGCTGAATTTTTCTAATATAAACCGTCTATTGTTATAAATATTTTGCAAATCAAAATAGAGTAAGGTAAACAACTTTCTAAAAAGATCAAAATTTGTATTAAACTCACACACCCGTAACACTCCATTAAAAAACATAAAAATTAACTAACTTCCCACCCACGCGCCCTTTCACACACATTATTATATTAATATAATATATTTAAAAAAATAAATTAGATCTTCAGTTACAATATATCTTTAAATTTTTATAATCCATGGACTTTTATTCGATTTTAATGATTCTAAATAATATAAACATATACAAAAGAAATATAAATGTATAATTAAAAATAATAGTAGCTCAATTTCGTTAAGCTAATTATTTCATCCTTCTAATTTTTAACTTTTTTCATCTTAAGAATATTTTATATGAAAACTTTTTGATAATTATATTTTATATAAAATCTTTCAATTGACTATGTTCGTGAATTGAATAATTGACATCTATATAAATCTAAAAAATTCTAACTACATAAAAGAATTATTTTTACAAGTTTATTTAAAATATATAAATAGAAACTTTATAAAAAAATTACATTTTTTTTAGTTGTTTTATATCATTTTCACAAAATGTTAAGAGAAATTACATTGAAATTGAAATTTTGATGCAATAAGTATAATATTTATATTTTTTTACACAACTATTATATTTATATAATTTGGAAATTCTATTAGATTATTAAAATTTTTTTGTAAAATTGTTTTGAAATGTCTGTCCGTCGCGATCACTGGCCGTCAAATTTCTATCCGTCGCGATAAATAACGCACCGTGCATCAGCCTCTACAATCCGTCGCGACAAATGAGACACGGTGCATCACCCTCCACGAATCGCAGCCGGCAGCCGCGCCCCTGCCTCATACCCCACCAGCCGTCGGCCGTTGGATCGCCGATCGGAACAGACGGATGACTCGCCAAGGGCTTGCTAACTGTGATGCCTAACTCGCCGGACAGATCTATTCTCCAATCGCCTGAATCTAAAAAAAAACTAACGCTGCGAGTTTTCTTCTCTTCTGCCGGTCGATGCTGCCATTGCCGCTTGAATCCACCCGCTTCATTGCTGCAAAGGAACGTCGTCGGCAGCAGCAGCACATCGTCGGCAGCAGCAGTTCGTCAGCAGCGCGTCGTCTCCTAGACGGAACCCATCATCTCAGATCTCACCGTGTCTTCTCCACCTTCTCCGTACCGCCGGCTTCCAAACAAATCCGGCTAAGCTCCACAGCGAGTCGCAAGGAAAGGGAGAAGCATGGGGTGGAAACGAAGGCAAGAGAGATGCATGGAGAAGCAAGGGAGAAGAAGAGCATGGAAACGAAGGTTACACGCATTTTCAACTACCGAAAATGCCCTGTGAAATCAAAGCCGTTGATTCAATCTGGACGGTTCAGATGAGGCTTCCCATGAGAAAACGCTAAGAAGCGCTTCCCATGGGTTGGGCCTCCGTTTTCCTAGCGTCAATGAGTTGGTAAGGATGCGATCTCTTGAAGACAAGTGATGTGGTAAATCACCCCAAATAAGACCGAAGTCGCAACCTAATGCCTTCACTATTGCTTATGGCTTTGACCAATCCCTGCCTTTACATGAAGGCAATGCCTTGACAGCCCATTGCGTGTAGAATATATCTCCAATCTCCACGTCGTCGCTACAACAAAATTGACTTATAGCAACCAAACAATTGCAACCTAATTGAATATGGTTGTTATTGAGAATGTATGGGATGTATACACATATCGCAGCCAAAATAATTTTGGTAACTATATTAATGGCTATGGCAGCAAAATTGCAACCAACATTGCACTCACTACAATAAATGTATCTAATTGCAACTAAAAAATAGCAATGATCAAGTATTTGCTTACAATTGTTTAGATTATTAGAATGTTTTGTGGTCGGATGCTATTATGTTGGATGAAATGTAATTTTCCTTCCGTCCTGAGCCCTGCTTTCGCTGGTCTAAATTTTATATTTTTGTAAGATAGAAAATTATATAACATATCGATTGGGGCTTGTCTTCTTTTATTCGTCCCAACCACAGCCCGCCCACCCTTGTAGTCTCCTTGTTCTTCCGCCATTAATTGTGCATAAGGCTGCGATTTAACTGACCGAGGGTTGGATGATGATGAGGAAGAGAGAAGACACATTGATTTCTGCCAGCGACTAATGGTAAGAGGAGAAAGAAGAGGGGTTAACAACAGTAACATCCAGCATTGGATTTCATGGAGAGAAGGTAGAGCTCACCAATTTGACAAAAATGCTAGCATCAGTCTCCTCATCCTCTCCATCTCTCGCTAACGCTTTGTCGAGAACCCTAAAGTCAGCTCTGAGAACCCTGCCTATGGGTTAGGATTTCTTTTTTCCTCCTCTAAAACCCTAAAATCCCTCATCTCTCGCATCTCAACTAGCACCACCTTATTATCTGCAAGCACTTCCAGAGCTCGGATGGTCTCTACGCCGAAGATGAAGCCTTAATTAGACGTTGATTTCATGACTTCCGCCTTCAAAATAGAAAAAGGTCACCCGTGTAGGCAATAATGAAGTGAACCCCTGTTCTCCACGTCTGTCTTACTTTCCTTTCACAATTTTCTCTAAATTTTGCGTTATCCTATCGTGTATCGGATGTTGGCTTCTTCATCTCATTGCTTATGTTACTCTTAAAGTATATTGTTAAGGGAGGAAGGTATTTGTTACCTTCGCTACCGGCTACCTTCAAGGGGATTAAACAAATTAAAGTGATAGGATGGGCTTCTCAGGTTTATTAATGTGGATTCATAAATTTTTTTCAAACGATTTCAAGTTGCAACTAAAATAAGTGGAATTTCTCATTTGAAATGCTTTTATTGTGCATGATTCCCATCTTATTGTTAGTAATTAGTGACAGTTAGTTGTCTTGGTATCTTAGCTGAATGATATTGAAAATTTGCATACTCATGCAATAAATAGCAATTAGTGCACGTGTAATATAATCTATAATTCATTGGGTATTTTCAATCTTCACACCCACAAAATGCATTTTGTGATTATGAATCAATGAAATGGTTATCTTCTTGCTAGAACCATTTTGTAACTGAATATGGGTTTTTGTGTCATCCATAAGTTTTTCTTTTCAAGCAAGTGAATGACAAGTATTAGGGGTGTAAATCGGGTCGGGTTGACTCGAGTTAGGATAACACAACCCTAACTCAAATTATAAAATCTCAACCCAACACTACTTTCAATTCTATTTTTTACATCTTAACCCAACTCTATGTTATCCCTATCAAAATCGGTTCGGTTTGGGTTGGAGTTAATAAACATATAATATTTAAAAATATTTTACTTAATTAAATTTATTTTAACACATAAATTTATATGAAAGAATAAAAATTAATCATTTTTAAAGGAATACTTTCCAATTCATGACTTATACAATGATGTAATTGTTAAATAATATTATTTCAAATATATTGTCTAGTTAATTTCTATATATTATGTGCTAATTAAGACTACTTACCAATAATTTATTATATTTTGTACTAATATATGAAATCAGGTCTGGTCAACAATCGTCTAACCCAAACCAACCTACTTTTCAAATCAGGTCAGTTCAAATCGAGTTATAATTTTTTTTTCAAAATGCCTAACCCAACCTTATTATAAATCGAGTTAGGTTAGTTGGGTTCAAGTTGAAACCAACTTTATTTACACCCCTAATGAGCATGATGGCCTTGGTCATTTTTTCATATTGGTGGCCTCTATGTTGCTTAATCTGATTACATTATAACCCAATATAAAAGAATCGCTTGAACGTAATCAGCAATAGTTCAACCCCCCTAATGGGCATGCTTCGAAAAACGTAATTCTCCTATTGGGTGTTGAACTTATGCATAATTGCATCTTGATTTTCTTTTAACTTAATTAATTATTGGCAATTGCATTCAACTTTAGTTGGATAGATTTTTTTTGCATGCACCATGATGCTTCAAGCTCTCACAAATATATGTGCCTTTATTGCTTCCATTCACCAACCTACTCAGTAATATTTTGTTGAGTATATTTTTGTTTTCTCTCAATAGAGTCCTACGATTCTATTACTCACGTTGGATGCTAGTGTTCTAGGCGACCAACTTCCTTTTGGGGAATATCTGGAGGTTGTTAAGGAAGCACAGGTAGCACGCTTGGAGCTACGAAATTTAATCATGTTTCTATCAGTTTCGAGTTTATGACAAAATCCAAAAGGGAAGGGGTGAACTAAGTTTTTTTAAAAATTTTTGGTAAGTTAAAACTTTAATCCCTTATGAGTTTACTTCCCTTGAATAAAATATAAAGGGAAGGGAGAAAGAAATAAACAGATGAGAATAATAAATATAAGAGACAACGATATATAGTGGTTAAATCAAGCTTTCTTGTTCCTCTCTTCCAAGCATACACTCTCTTATATCTTAAATTCCATTATTTCAATGAAATTAGAACTAAAGCTCTTGTTCTTTTCTAGATTATAACTCCACGGGACCTTTACAACAATTGCACAAGTAGATGGCAAGATCCATTCTAACCATACACTGCTTATCTTAACTCAGTTTGGGTCTCTAACACCAAGTCAAGTATCACAATATAGTAAAAAATAATTGAACGAATAAAATCTACACTTTACAAATTGTCTAGGATGATTTTAACACTTTGAGAAGACTCTTGAATGGTTGAGAATGATAAGAACATGTAGCACTTGTAGTGTAGATGAGAGTCTCTCTTTGTAGAGCACTGAATACACACTTAATAGCTTATAGGAAGGAAGATGAAAGCTCAATAAATGTTCTAGCTAACCCCCAAAATTGCTCTAGATGTGTCTTAAAGAGACATGAAGTTATTTTGAACATTGGAGGGTAGGTGGCGAATATTTAATACTCCAACGTTCAAATTTTCTGATCGTTACGACACAAGTCATATTTGAAATCAACTTCGAGAGAGACTTCAATAAAGTTGCATACTAGGGTCGACTTGGGCTGTGACTTTGGTCGCCTATTTGCTTGTCAAACGTTTTCTTCCTCATCTATACACATTAATTTCCTTTTCAGGTCGGCTCGAGCTTCAAACTTGTCTCAAGTTACAGGTGAAGTTGACTTGGGTGTGCAATTTCACTGAACATTGTAAGCTTTGAACCTTAAACTCTAGCTCTTGTACTTCTTCAATCTCAAGTCTTGATCTTGATTCAACTTAGTTTTAGGCTCGACCAAAGTCGCAAGATAAAGTCAACTTTGTGTGCGACTTCGCGTATTCCAAATCTGTTAGTAGAAAAATGTAATCTCTTTTCTTGACTAAAGCCAACTTGGTCTAAACTTCAACCAAGTCACAATATAGAGTCGACTCGGGGTGTGACTTTGCTTGCAACAGAGCAAGTCAATATAAATATGTGGGTCGACTTGGCCATCAACTTCACCTAAGTCGCAGTCTGAGTCGACTTAGGTCTACGAATTGACTTGTCCACACTTTGAATTTTCATCTATTTCATTCCAAATTGTTCTCTAAGGTTGACTTCAACATATACTAGTCCCAGGTCAATTGCTAGGTCAATTTGGAGATGTGACTTGAGATTTTTCAAATATAATACTTATATTTAGAATTATGGTTAAATGTAATGGGTGTATTTGGGAAAGTTTGTTATCTTATATTTCCTTTGTCTCCTCCACCTAACAACATATAGTAAATGGTAAGTGTACATTATTTATTTATTTATTATTATTTTCATAGTAATTACATAAAGAGAAATTCTTCAATTTATTTTTTTAAATGCAAGTTGTGAACTCAACTAGTTGAATTGTGAATCAAGGTATGCCGAAGTTTTATGATTAACAACTAGTTTTGAGAATATTAAAGCTACTAACAAGTTTAATTTAATGATTGAAGTGAGAATTTCTAAATTCAATTAAAAACAAGTCAAGTTGCAATGTCAAGTCAACTTTAGCAATGACTTAGGTGAAGTTGATACCAAAGTTGACTTTGGTATCAACTTCATATACATTTTGGAGTCCGAAAGTTGAATATGGAGGTTTGACAGACGAAGTCGCACTCCAAGTTGACTCCACCTACAACATAGGTAAAGTTGCAAACTCAAGTAGACTTAGAATACAACTTGGAGTGCTTCAGGTAGCTAAAGATTCCTTCGACTAAAGTTTGAAAACAAAATTGAAATCCAAGTCGACTTAAACATTCACCATACAACTTAAGTGAAATTGGATGCAAAGTTAACCCGGACATCGAGACTCGAAGATTTAAAAGAAGATACAAAAATTTAGTTAAGTACCAGAAGAGAAGCCATAGTCCCAAGTTAACTTCACATGCAACTTGAGTCGAGTCTCGTATGAAGTTAACCCATAAGCAAGACTTAAGAAAAGAAATCAAAAAGAAGGAAGGTTTGAAGTTATTAATTTTTAATATTTAGTGAAGTTGAAGCCTAAGTTGACTTCACATGTGACTTGGGTGAAATCCTAAGTCTAAGTCAACTTAGGGTAGAACTTGGAGTATATAGATTGAAGATTAACTTTCTGGAAGTAATTGGAAGACCGAAGTCGCAAGATAAGTCGACTCCAGCGTGCGACTTGGTTGAAGTCATAATCCAAGTTGACTCCGAATGTAACTTGAGTCGCAATAGTCAGAAATTTTTGAACATTGATGAATTTAATGCGCATCACCAACCTTCAATGTTTAAGTTTTCTCCACAATTATTTAGAGCACATCAAGGAAGTTATGAGGGTTAGCATTGAGCCCCCCACCTTTGCACTTTCATGCATTAAAGGGTGCATTTACTAATTTTTCAAGCAAGACTCTCAAACTGCTTTACACTAATCTTTAACGTGTAGAAATACTAGTCTCATTCATTTTCTGGTTGCATTAAGTCCCCTGGCATGATATTGAAGACCAAAACTAAGGTGTAATATAAGTAGTGATCAATTAGAGTTGGACTCATTGTTTACTTATGAGTTTGTTATAAATGCCCCTTAAAGGTAGAATCTAAAAGAGAGTTGAGACTCTAGTTATAAGTTTACTTAGACAATAGAATCTAAGATACAAAAGAGTGTGTGTTTGGAACAGTGGAGTAGGAGGTTGCCCAAACCACTATAACTCTATATGTTTCTTATGTTTGTATATTTGTTTCATTACTTGCCATTCTACTAGCTTTCTATATTTAATTTAAGAGGATGAAACTTACCAAGGGCTAAAATTTAAATCACCAAAAAAATTTTAAATAACCAAATTCATCCTTCTCCTCTTAGTTTGAACTAATAACTTGGGACCAACACAAGTCATCTATGATATTTTACTGCATTGATATTTGCATGACATGAAAAATCAAGTTATAGATTTGTGTATAATTCACAACCAGTATAAATGTGCAAATATTAATCCTATATAGGTAAAGGGGAATTCTTCAATTTATTTTATTTTAAGTGTAAGTCGTCCATTGTATTTTACTCCGTCGATATTTAGATGACATGAAAAACCATGTTATTTAGATTCATATATAATCCACGATAAGTATAAACATGCTATATTATTCTTTTATAAACAAAATAAGAATTCTTCAATATATTTTATGTTAAATTCAAGTCATCCATCTTATTTTACTTCATTGATATTTTCATGACATGAAAAATCATGTTATTAAGATTTGTGTATAATCAATAATAAGTATAAATGCATGCGATATAATTATATTTTTAATATTATTGATCACAAAAGATTTTAATTCACTTGATTTTTCTTTGTAAGCTAAATAGTTAGTTTTAAGCAAAATGGATAGACAGGAAGTGAAAAACGGAAAAAAAAATTCATTTGCTTATAAAATACAACCAGTTACATTGAAGTATTTCTCAGATAAATGATTAAGCAAAAGTGTAAATTTAGGTTGGCTCTCTATAAGCCATGTGGCCGTGTCTTGTCCATGAACTTGTTAACTGGGGTCAAGGGCCCGAGGCCTTGCTACTTATGAGCAGAGGTTTAAAAACGCTTGAGATCAGGGTGACGTCACAAGGCTACTGAACTATGTATTTTAAAATTTTAGGGACGTTTCTTGAATTTTGAAAAATTCAGCTCCACCAATTGCCGACGTTTTGGTAAAAATTCCCTATAGCTTAAATTTAAGGTGCATTTACCAGGGGAAAAAAAAAATGAAACTGTCCCAAAACCAAGAGAAATCCTCATTTGGCATCGCCCTTTCAATTAACTGCAGCAGGCATGCTACCATTTAGCTGAAAAAAATCGACCATTTCATCCAAATTAATCCCTCATCTCGAAAGACAGAATGACGCATATCTAATTAATTAAGACAGTGACACCCACCACTGAATAGTGAATACTTCCATTGACCCAACAAATTCCTGACCAAGCTAGTATCCTTTCTCACTAATCTTAATTTTGACATTAGGTTGTACCCGCCATTGGTTAAATTGGATGAGAGTGTCTAACCGCACCTTATGGAAAGAAAAATAATCATCTATATGTGTCCCAATTCAACTCTTGAGTAGGAAATCAGGAGTCATCACCATTGTAAACTAAGCTTGTTCGGTTAGGTGGACCTTCCCAATTATCAAACCACATCCTAGATTGCTTTTTTCCTTGCAAGATTGCGAGATGGATGGATCGACATGTAATATTTAATATTTTAAATTGTTCATTATTATCTTATAATTAAACTAGGCTTCACGATTCTATTTACCTGGCTTACATAAAAACAATTTATTATAATCCCCTCCCTTTTTGAAATGCTGATAATTAATGCAAAATTTAATCCAATCATTGTATTTAGTATCATTTACTTAACTGGTAGATTGAGTTTTTTTAAAATCAAATATGTGTACGGGTTACATTTTCTAAAAAATAAATACATTTATGTGTAAATTAAGAAAAATATCCACATATTAGTTATATTTTAGATTATTTATATGTTGAAAATACTACTTCAAAATTGATTTTTAATATCAAATCATTTTGTTAGGTTGATTTCACACATTTATAGATGGAGCTCATATATAGTAATATTAAATAAATAATACAATTTTCAAAATAATTTAAATGATGTTAAATACAATAGATTAAATGAATTTTTCATCAACCAGTGACATATTAAAAATAAAATAAAATACATAAAAGAGAGGTTTTATAAACGGAGAACCAATTAAACTATTCATTTATTTTTTAAAACCTATATTTACTTAGTAATATAACTTTTCGTTTATTATACTTTTCTATAATTTTCATTTATTATACTTTCTATCATAGGCCCATCGTGATTCATGACTGATTTAGGGTTACAGTAAG
This sequence comes from Annona cherimola, assembly GCA_030490835.1. Lineage (NCBI taxonomy): Eukaryota > Viridiplantae > Streptophyta > Magnoliopsida > Magnoliales > Annonaceae > Annona > Annona cherimola. The sequence goes on along the minus strand of CM059973.1, from coordinate 10,708,260 downwards.
TTGCACAAAAACAAAAGAGGTATCCCTAAATTAGTAAATTGTCACTGTCTCATTTCCAAGCCGTTCCAACCGGCCCTTCAAGCATTCGAGGTGGCAAAAATTCCGGCAGCTAAGCTTGGTAAAGATAAAGCCATAACGTACGGGCGGGGCGCGGTTTTAGGACCTTTAGTGAGTGGGCAATATTTTACGGGTGGGAATCGGGACGGGTAGACCCACGACCCACCCCGCCCCAACCCGACTCTATTTAATACCGGGCAGGTCGGGATTAAGTACCCGGCGGGGCGGGGCGCTTCGGATTTTTGACCTTTTTTAAGAAGGGTGGGTCGGAGCGGACCGACCTTCTAACCCGTTTTCTTATCTCTCACATTTAAAAAAAACCTCATTCAATGCTAATATTTATGTTTTATTTAATTATTTATATTTTTCTTTCACTGATTAGTAATAGATTTAAGCATACAGTAGTTAAATTTAATATAAATTTGTCTTCATATTTGATAGGTTCATAAATTTTTAAAAATTTCTTACTTGACCGGCAATTTTTACCCAACCCGTTGACCCGATACCGACCCGAATTTTGCTCCAAGGCCTAGTAGAAAAAAGTAAGGGTAAAACCGACCTCGTCCCGACCCAGTATAAAAATAATGGTCAAACAAGATTTTTGAAAAGTAGGGTCAGAGTTAGGCACACCCTGACCCGTCCCGACCAGCCCCAATTCCTACCCCTAGTGGGGATAATGTGATACAAGGATTATGTTATTATTTGAGAGGGGCAATTATGTAAAAATAATTAATATTTTAAAACTTTTTGAAAGTTTCAATAAAAATATATAATTTTTAGAAGTTAAGTGAGGGGAACTCAATGCAAATCTACTTAGGATTTTAAGATAATTTTAAAAAAAAAAATTTAAAAAGTTATATACTTTTTGTAATTTTAGGGCATTTTTGGCAATTGAAATATATGCCATGGGATGGTAAACCATGGTATACACATTCTCCAAAAGATGATTTAACAACCTAAGAATCATATATTTTTTTTAATTTTACACTTATATTCAAATCATTTTTCTATTCAACTACATATTTATTTTAACTTTACACTTATTATTTCATATTAATCACATATTTTTTAACATATTCCTTTTTTACTGCCAAAACGTCTCAAAATTCCTCCAATTTCTAAATTACTAAACTTTTTCTTAGTAGGGACATGTAGATACGCTTGTGCATAGAAATGCGAGCTACGAGCCATGTAGGCTTTACTACCCATCTAGTAGTGAAGCACTACTTTTAGAAAACCAATTTCTATTTGCTCCTTAAATAAGTGTTTTTCTTCATAAAAAGTGCTTTTCAAGTCAATTAACTTATGGGATTTCGTACACAACACTTATTTCTACAAACGAAAGAGTAGCCCATTTGATAGAAGTTTGGCTAGTATTAAAGTGGTTGAAATTCAGATCTCTAAGCATTATATCTCCCATTTGAGGAGCTTTGGTCTTCTTCCTTACTAATGTATATTGTTGATAGCTATTATTAGAAAAAATATGTAAGCTGAAAATTATAAGATAAATTAGGCTTGAAATATAATAATATAAATGATATTGTAAAAACAAATCATTTAAAAAAATACTTATTTATCCAAACAATGGTTTTAAAAATACTTCTACAAACGTGTTTTGGACCTTAAAACATGGGGTCAAACAAAGCCGTGCTAGAAACCTTCAAATCAACGTACCGACTAAGGCTCTTAATAACTTGATGTCATGTATTTTTAAAATTTTTCATGAAAATACAAGACCAAAGTATATTTAACTCATATATTAAAATTTTGGATAATTGTGTATATATATTTTTTAATTTTCAAAATGAACAATCTTGGAATACCTTATTTACAACTTGGATAGGATGAGGACAATATAGGGATAGAATAAAATCTCTTATTTTCCAAAAATATTCTTTTTTATTTTGAAAGGATAATAACTTCCTTTTCTTATTTTTCATATCCCTTTTCTCATTTCCAATTTATAACAATATGATTTTCATCCAATCTCATGCCTCATCCAATTTTTACAATGTAAAAATGTTGTTGATTCTTAAAATTAAAAAAAATGTATATACACGTTCAAAATATGCAAAATTAGGGGCCTGAATTAAATATACTCAGAATAATATTTTCTTGAAAAATATTTAGAAATGCACCTTCCTGTTATCCCATAAGATTAGAATCATTAAATTAAAACTGGCTATTGTATTTCAAATTATTTATTCAACTTAAAAATCGAAGTTTATTCAAATCTGGCAGCGCAGTTGGTTAGAGCCGTGGGCGTGCATATTTGCTGCCCAGGTTCGAATGTTCAAGCTGCCAAGTGGGAGTTTGATCTCCCTTTATGTGCTGGAGTGGGAGCTGTTGTCTCCCTTTGGGGCGAAGTGGGGAGCAGTTGTCTCCCTGATTCTTTAGTGGAGCTGTGTCTCCAGATTTCTTTGGCGGAGTTGTGTATCTCCGTATTTATAAGAATGTCTCAGAAGTACAATGTAATATGTGTTGAGATGTATGTAAATATAACCATAAAAAAAAAAGATATTCATCATCTCCGTGTAATAAAGTATCAGGTTATAATAAAATCACTTGACTTATATGTCTAATTTAAAATGGTTAATTCAATATTCAAACCCTCTAAAAAATTATTTTTATAATAAATAAATGATCCCAGGGAGATCATGGATTCATAACGTTCCATATAAGCATTTTTCTTTATTTACCTGTTCTTTTAATAAATTTATTTATTTACCTGTTATTCTTTGTATTTCTGCTATTACTTTTTGTATACAGCATCAACCTCAAGTTTCCATTGTCACTTGCATCGAGAAGGGGTGACACAATTTCATCAAAAAAAAGGGGTAACGAAAGAGTGCATGAGTGCGTAGAGGTTCAAATTCGAGTTGGGTTTGCGCATGAATATCATGAAGCAATATCATTTGCAATCGGTTCAAAAAAATATTCTTTTATTTTTTGAAACTTCTTTTATACCTATGTTAATATATATTTAATTTATAAACTAAGTTTTCTCACTTTTAAGAAAAGTGTATATATTTATTTTGTATTTTTAAAAAATACTCCTGTATATAAAAATACAAAATAAATATAATTTTAAAAATTATAAAACTTAATTTATAGGTTAAATACATTAACATTAACCGTGTATTAAAAATTTTCAAAAAAATAAAAAATATGTTTTTGGTCCAATCGTAATTGGCGTAGTTGTATAAAAAATTTCAATTTTTTTTTCAAATGATCACGTGACTAGCGTCATCTAGACCCAAAAGAAGAACAAAAAGAAAAAGGAGTTCATATTGATTTCTGATCAACCGTGGTGATGGACGGACGGCTCAGGTTCGGTTGCGGCTCCTCCCACGTACGACAGTCCGTAGCTCCAGTTCCCGCTTTCTACTCCACACGACGAAAAGCAAGTCTGCCACCGACACTGCCCTTCGCCTCGCGCCCTCGCCTCAATCGCAAGAGATACGTGTCACCTTGTCATGGCTTTCCTGGGCCCCCATGTTCGCACGGACGCACGCACGTGATGTACGTCCCACCGCCCGCGAATCGCACATTTCTGGGCGGCCCGACCCGACATTATTGCTCTGGCCAAAGCACCTGATGCTCAGGTTGCCGCAACGACGTTCTTCGGGTGGGCCACACGGGTGGGCAGAACCTTAAAAATGAAAATACAAATGTTCGAGAGGGGGAGCTTTCGTTGACGCACTACGTCGGCGTATCGGCGTGGTTGTGACTTGTGGTAGTCTACCAAACGACTAAGATACTTTGATTTGATTAATAAATGTAAAACGTCAATAACAAAAATTAATTTAAAAGTAAGACGTCCAGAACAATTAATTGTAATTTATTTAATTAAGATGTTTGATTTGGTTAATTATATAAGACCGGCGCAAGAAAAATTAAATTGAAAAAGTACCCTATCTATACGGTGAACCTCATATAGACGCTGGCATCCGTTTGGGTCACGTGGATTTATCCTGGGCCATTTTCAAAGGTTTAATTTTTATAGACAATAATTTTAGAATTCTTACTCATTGCTAAAAATTTCTATAATAGTTAAAGGGTAATTTACAAATATACCCACATAGTTTAACCACAATAGCAACTATGTCCACGTAATTTTAGAAATTATAAGTAACCTCACATAGTTTAGTCATAATTCCAAGTATGCTCACACTGTTATGACGTTGTTATTACACTGTCATGAAATTGGACATCGGTATATTTACAGAGATATACAAACTATGTTGGAATATTTGCAAAAACTAAATATACTTATCGAATTTCTAAAATAGCAAATATACACACATAATTTACATATTTATGTCGATATATTCACTCTGTAATGGTGCGATAATAGCATAATAATTATATAGATATATTTTCAATTATAGCCAAATTATATAAGAGTTATTTGCAACTTATGAAATTGTGTAAGTATATTAGTAATTATAATAAAATTGTGTGGGTACATTTGTAGATTATCCTAATTTAAATTTAGGCACTATTTGCTATTGGGGGTAGGGAGTAGTGAGGAACAAGAAAAGAAAATATTTTTAAAAATCTGAAAGTAATATGATATGATAAAGGTAAGATGATGGACCGTGGTTCAATGCACCCGGGTGCATTGAGCCTCAATGCACCCGGGTGCATTGAGCCTCAATGCACCTGGGTGTACTTAACCTATTTTTTTTTATTTTTTTTTGAAAATTTTTTTACCAGAATGTTAATATAAGTGTATTTAACATGTGTATAAATTTTTATAATATTTGGAGATTTTTAGATATTTTTTTTGAATTTTTTTAAATCAGTGGCATTTTTAGTAATTTAAAATTACTAATAATGCCACTGATTTTTAAAAAATCCGAAAAAATATCTAAAAATATTTAAAAATGGTAAAAATTTATACACATGTTAAATAGACTTAGATTAGCATTTTCATAAAAAAAAGTTTAAAAAAAAATTAAAAAAAATGCGTGAAGTACACCCAGGTGCATTGAGGCTCAATGCACCCGGGTGCATTGAACCACGGTCCTAAGATGATATGTCAGAAAATGATTTGAATATAGTAGTAAAAATAAAAAAAAATTTAAGATGAGAGGTGATTCCATACGTCCGGGTGCATGGGATTCCCCATGCGTCCGGCCATGGGACGCTCCTAAAAATATTTTTTTGATTTTTTTATAAGCATGTAGAGTTAGGTGTATTTAACATATAAACAAAATTTTACCATTTTGGATGCTTTTAAGTATTTTTTATTTCTAAACACAATCACATTTTCATAATTTTCTGAGTCAGAAATTACGAAAATACTGTAGAAATGCAACAGGTGCATGAGATGAGAACGGGAATGAGATAAAATCTCCCGATTAAAAATAGTTTCTGATTCGTAAAAAATAATAAGCTACTTCTCGTGTTTTCCAATACAAATTTTCTCAATTCATCACATCCTGGTTCAATCCAAAAGAATGGATGTTTAATCAAGGGTCATGCTTCAATACTTTGTGAAAGTTTTACCTAATTAAATGTTTTTTTATTCTTTAAATGGATGCGTTAGTTCAAGGAAGATCTTTTTATTGCCTAAGTTATATATATATTTTTTTTTTACTTATACATTTTTAAAAATATACAAAATTTCATAGAAATAAAAGCATTACTTTGGCTCATATACCCAATGAGAAATTAATAAATAAAAGCATTGAGCTTCATTGAAGTATTACCCATCTTGCCCTCAATCACTATAAGAGGTTATCTACTTGCATGAGTCAAGAAAATGCAACTGTCCTGAGAAAAATCTTCATGTGGAGTCGCCCGGCCTTCCCATTAATTGCGGCGGGCATGCTACCATTTAGCTGAAAAATCCACCGTTCCATCCAAATTAAGCTCTCATCTCAAAAGACTTGACCGACACGTAGCTAGTTTTTAAAAGACAATGACATCCACCACTGAATAGTGAACACTCGCATAGACCCACCAAATCCCTGACCAAACTAATATAGATTGTAGTTTCAACTAATTTAGGTTGCACCCAACATAGGTTTAATTGGAGGAGAGCGTCTAACCGCACCTTATGAAAAGAAGAAATAATCATCTATATGTCTCCCATTTCAACTCTTGAGTAGGATATCACGATTCATGGCTATTTTAAAACTGTATGTTCACCAACCGAGGCTAGCTCGGTTGGTGGCCGACTGCGGCGCAGAAATGCGTGCGCGCAGTCGGTCGAGGGTTCGAATCCGCGGGCGTGCGGATTTCGATAGATATTTGCGTGGGAGCAAGTAGGTCTTCCGGATGGATGTAGTGTGGGAGCGTGTGGTCTCCCAGGTAGTTGTTTGGAAGCTGTGTCTTCCTTATTCTTTCGTGGAGCTGTGTTTCCAGACTTCTTTGGGAAAGATGTATCCCTTATATTTGTAAGAATGTCTCAGATCTTCAAGTATGATATGTGTTGAGATATGTAATTGTACCAATCAAAAAAAAAAAAAAAAAAAAAAAAAAAAAAAAAACTGTATGTTCGATCGATTAGGTGGACCTTCTAATTATCAAACTACTTGGTGGTTGATTGGTTTTTTTTTTTTTTTGTTTTCCTAATTGCAAGATATGAAAAAAATAATTAAAATATAATACAGTTATGACAAGTGAAAAATTTTAGTTTGGAAAATTTTGTCTGAAAATTTTTATTAATAACTAAACACGCCACATGGAAGCCAGACCGATATTTGATATCTTTAAATTGTACATTATTATCTATATTTTTAAATAACGTATATTTACTTATTAAAATGAATTTTTCATTTACTCTAGTTTTCTACCATAGGCCCAGCATGACTGACGTGGCTGCGCACAAACATGAGAACTGTAAATTGTCGTTTGCCACCGTCGCCTTTGCAATTAGTTTCTGCACCTTCAACGCCGACACTTCCTTTGCCTCTAGCGCATGTCTATCCGCACCAAAGCTATCACCAAAATATCCGGGCAGATGTCCTCTGCAATCATACTATCCAAATCCAACTGTCGTATCAATCTACATGAAGTCGTAGTTTCTTGACTCGTATCCCTCGAAGTCATAGTCCCTTGGTTATGTACTCATCACACTCATCATCTTACACACATCAACTCGTGGCTTTCGAGCTGCGCATCACATCGCGTTTTTTGTTCTAGTTGAAATAAATAAGGTATTTAAAAGGAAAAGATAATTGAATTATAGGAGTAAAGTTGGAAAATAAAATTATTGAATTATTAAATAATTGTTTAGAAAATGTGGAGGTTGTACAGAAATCTCGTAATATCCCAAGTACATGTATCACCGAACAGCCCCATAAATTATCGTTGTAGATGTAGCGTTTTCCTAGCGTCAATGAGTTGGTAAGGATGCGATCTCTTGAAGACAAGTGATGTGGTAAATCACCCCAAATAAGACCGAAGTCGCAACCTAATGCCTTCACTATTGCTTATGCCTTTGACCAACCCCTGCCTTTACATGAAGGCAATGCCTTGACAGCCCATTGCGTGTAGAATATATCTCCAATCTCCACGTCGTCGCTACAACAAAATTGACTTATAGCAACCAAACAATTGCAACCTAATTGAATATGGTTGTTATTGAGAATGTATGGGATGTATATACATATCGCAGCCAAAATAATTTTGGTAACTATATTTGGTTGCCAATGGCTATGGCAGCAAAATTGCAACCAACATTGCACTCACTATAATAAATGTATCTAATTGCAACTAAAAAATAGCAATGATCAAGTATTTGCTTACAATTGTTTAGATTATTAGAATGTTTTGTGGTCGGATGCTATTATGTTGGATGAAATGTAATTTTCCTTCCGTCCTGAGCCCTGCTTTCGCTGGTCTAAATTTTATATTTTTGTAAGATAGAAAATTATATAACATATCGATTGGGGCTTGTCTTCTTTTATTCGTCCCAACCACAGCCCGCCCACCCTTGTAGTCTCCTTGTTCTTCTGCCATTAATTGTGCATAAGGCTGCGATTTAACTGACCGAGGGTTGGATGATGATGAGGAAGAGAGAAGACACATTGATTTCTGCCAGCGACTAATGGTAAGAGGAGAAAGAAGAGGGGTTAACAACAGTAACATCCAGCATTGGATTTCATGGAGAAAAGGTAGAGCTCACCAATTTGACAAAAATGCTAGCATCAGTCTCCTCATCCTCTCCATCTCTCGCTAACGCTTTGTCGAGAACCCTAAAGTCAGCTCTGAGAACCCTACCTATGGGTTAGGATTTCTTTTTTCCTCCTCTAAAACCCTAAAATCCCTCATCTCTCGCATCTCAACTAGCACCACCTCATTATCTGCAAGCACTTCCAGAGCTCGGATGGTCTCTACGCCGAAGATGAAGCCTTAATTAGACGTTGATTTCATGACTTCCGCCTTCAAAATAGAAAAAGGTCACCCGTGTAGGCAATAATGAAGTGAACCCCTGTTCTCCACGTCTGTCTTACTTTCCTTTCACAATTTTCTCTAAATTTTGAGTTATCCTATCGTGCATTGGATGTTGGCTTCTTCATCTCATTGCTTATGTTACTCTTAAAGTATATTGTTAAGGGAGGAAGGTATTTGTTACCTTCGCTACCGGCTACCTTCAAGGGGATTAAACAAATTAAAGTGATTGGATGGGCTTCTCAGGTATATTAATGTGGAATCATAAATTTTTTTCAAACGATTTCAAGTTGCAACTAAAATAAGTGGAATTTCTCATTTGAAATGCTTTTATTGTGCATGATTCCCATCTTATTGTTAGTAATTAGTGACAGTTAGCTGTCTTGGTATCTTAGCTGAATGATATTGAAAATTTGCATACTCATGCAATAAATAGCAATTAGTGCACGTGTAATATAATCTATAATTCATTGGGTATTTTCAATCTTCACACCCACAAAATGCATTTTGTGATTACGAATCAATGAAATGGTTATCTTCTTGCTAGAACCATTTTGTAACTGAAAATGGGTTTTTGTGTCATCCATAAGTTTTTCTTTTCAAGCAAGTGAATGACAAGTATTAGGGGTGTAAATCGGGTCGGGTTGACTCGAGTTAGGATAACACAACCCTAACTCAAATTATAAAATCTAAACCCAACACTACTTTCAATTCTACTTTTTTACATCTTAACCCAACTCTATGTTATCCCTATCAAAATCGGTTCGGTTTGGGTTGGAGTTAATAAACATATAATATTTAAAAATATTTTACTTAATTAAATTTATTTTAACACATAAATTTATATGAAAGAATAAAAATTAATCATTTTTAAAGGAATACTTTCCAATTCATGACTTATACAATGATGTAATTGTTAAATAATATTATTTCAAATATATTGTCTAGTTAATTTCTATATATTATGTGCTAATTAAGACTACTTACCAATAATTTATTATATTTTGTACTAATATATGAAATCAGGTCTGGTCAACAATCGTCTAACCCAAACCAACCTACTTTTCAAATCAGGTCAGTTCAAATCGAGTTATAATTTTTTTTTCAAAATGCCTAACCCAACCTTATTATAAATCGAGTTAGGTTAGTTGGGTTCAAGTTGAAACCAACTTTATTTACACCCCTAATGAGCATGATGGCCTTGGTCATTTTTTCATATTGGTGGCCTCTATGTTGCTTAATCTGATTACATTATAACCCAATATAAAAGAATCGCTTGAACGTAATCAGCAATAGTTCAACCCCCCTAATGGGCATGCTTCTAAAAACGTAATTCTCCTATTGGGTGTTGAACTTATGCATAATTGCATCTTGATTTTCTTTTAACTTAATTAATTATTGGTAATTGCATTCAACTTTAGTTGGATAGATTTTTTCTGCATGCACCATGATGCTTCAAGCTCTCACAAATATATGTGCCTTTATTGCTTCCATTCACCAACCTACTCAGTAATATTTTGTTGAGTATATTTTTGTTTTCTCTCAATAGAGGCCTACGATTCTATTACTCATGTTGGATGCTAGTGTTCTAGGCGACCAACTTCCTTTTGGGGAATATCTGGAGGTTGTTAAGGAAGCACAGGTAGCACGCTTGGAGCTTCGAAATTTAATTATGTTTGTATCAATTTCCAGTTTATGACAAAATCCAAAAGGGAAGGGGTGAACTAAGTTTTTTTTAAAATTTTTGGTAAGTTAAAACTTTAATCCCTTATGAGTTTACTTCCCTTGAATAAAATATAAAGGGAAGGGAGAAAGAAATAAACAGATGAGAATAATAAATATAAGAGACAACGATATATAGTGGTTAAAGCAAGCTTTCTTATTCCACTCTTCCAAGCACACACTCTCTTATATCTTAAATTCCATTATTTCAATGAAATTAGAACTAAAGCTCTTGTTCTTTTCTAGATTATAACTCCACGGGACCTTTACAACAATTGCACAAGTAGATGGCAATATCCATTCTAACCATACACTGCTTATCTTAACTCAGTTTTGGTCTCTAACACCAAGTCAAGTATCACAATATAGTAAAAAACAATTGAACGAATAAAATCTTTACTTTACAAATTGTCTAGGATGATTTTAACACTTTGAGAAGACTCTTGAAGGCTTGAGAATGATAAGAACATGTAGCACTTGTAGTGTAGATGAGAGTCTCTCTTTGTAGAGCACTGAATACACACTTAATACCTTATAGGAAGGAAGATGAAAGCTCAATAAATGTTCTAGCTAACCCCCAAAACTGCTCTAGATGTGTCTTAAAGAGACGTGAAGTTATTTTGAACATTGGAGGGTAGGTGGCGAATATTTAATACTCCAACGTTCAAATTTTCTGATCGTTACGACACAAGTCGTATTTGAAATCGACTTCGAGAGAGACTTCAATAAAGTTGCATACTAGGGTCAACTTGGGCTGTGACTTTGGTCGCCTATTTGCTTGTCAAACGTTTTCTTCCTCATCTATATACATTAATTTCCTTCTCAGGTCGGCTCGAGCTTCAAACTTGTCTCAAGTTACAGGTGAAGTTGACTTGGGTGTGCAATTTCACTGAACATTGTAAGCTTTGAATCTTAAACTCTAGCTCTTGTACTTCTTCAATCTCAAGTCTTGATCTTGATTCAACTTAGTTTTAGGCTTGACCCAAGTCGCAAGATAAAGTCAACTTTGTGTGCGACTTCGCGTATTCCAAACCTGTTAGCAGAAAAATGTAATATCTTTTCCTGACTAAAGCCAACTTGGTCTAAACTTCAACCAAGTCACAATATAGAGTCGACTTGGGATGTGACTTTGCTTGCAACAGAGCAAGTCAATAGAAATATGTGACCTTTGGAGTCGACTTGGCCATCAACTTCACCTAAGTCGCAGTCTGAGTCGACTTAGGTCTACGAATTGACTTGTCCACACTTTGAATTTTCATCTATTTCATTCCAAATTGTTCTCTAAGGTTGACTTCAACATATACTAGTCCCAGGTCAATTGCTAGGTCAATTTGGAGATGTGACTTGAGATTTTTCAAATATAATAGTTATATTTAGAATTATGGTTAAATGTAATGGGTGTATTTGGGAAAGTTTGTTATATTATATTTCCTTTGTCTCCTCCACCTAACAACATATAGTAAATGGTAAGTGTACATTATTTATTTATTTATTATTATTTTAATAGTAATTACATAAAGAGAAATTCTTCAATATATTTTTTAAAATGCAAGTTGTGAACTCAACTAGTTGAATTGCGAATCAAGGTATGCTGAAGTTTTTATGATTAACAACTAGTTTTGAGAATATTAAAGCTACTAACAAGTTTAATTTAATGATTGAAGTGAGAATTTCTAAATTCAATTAAAAACAAGTCAAGTTGCAATGTCAAGTCAACTTTAGCAATGACTTAGGTGAAGTTGATACCAAAGTCGACTTTGGTATCAACTTCATATACATTTTGGAGTCTAAAAGTTGAATATGGAGGTTTGACAGATGAAGTCGCACTCCAAGTTGACTCCACCTACAACATAGGTAAAGTTGCAAACTCAAGTAGACTTAGAATACAACTTGGAGTGCTTCAAGTAGCTAAAGATTCCTTCGACTAAAGTTTGAAAACAAAATTGAAATCCAAGTCGACTTAAACATTCACCATACAACTTAAGTGAAATTGGATCCAAAGTTAACCCGGACATCGAGACTCGAAGATTTAAAAGAAGATACAAAAATTTAGTTAAGTACCAGAAGAGAAGCCATAGTCCCAAGTTAACTTCACATGCGACTTGAGTCGAGTCTCATATGAAGTTAACCCATAAGCAAGACTTAAGAAAAGAAATCAAAAAGAAGGAAGGTTTGAAGTTATTAATTTTTAATATTAGTGAAGTTGAAGCCTAAGTTGACTTCACATGTGACTTGAGTGAAATCCTAAGTCTAAGTCAACTTAGGGTAGAACTTGGAGGATATAGATTGAAGATTAACTTTCTGGAAGCAATTAGAAGACCGAAGTCGCAAGCTAAGTCGACTCCAGCGTGCGACTTGGTTGAAGTCATAATCCAAGTTGACTCCGAATGTAACTTGAGTCGCAACAGTCAGAAATTTTTGAACAATGATGAATTTAATGCGCACCACCAACCTTCAATGTTTAAGTTTTCTCCACAATTATTTAGAGCACATCAAGGAAGTTATGAGGGTTAGCATTGAGCCCCCCACCTTTGCACTTTCATGCATTAAAGGGTGCATTTACTAATTTTTCAAGCAAGACTCTCAAACTGCTTTACACTAATCTTTAACGTGTAGAAATACTAGTCTCATTCATTTTCTGGTTGCATTAAGTCCCCTGGCATGATATTGAAGACCAAAACTAAGGTGTAATATAAGTAGTGATCAATTAGAGTTGGACTCTTTGTTTACTTATGAGTTTGTTATAAATGTCCCTTAAAGCTAGAATCTAAAAGAGAGTTGAGACTCTAGTTATAAGTCTACTTAGACAATAGAATCTAAGATACAAAAGAGTGTGTGTTTGGAACAGTGGAGTAGGAGGTTGCCCAAACCACTATAACTCTATGTGTTTCTTATGTTTGTATATTCGTTTCATTACTTGCCATTCTACTAGCTTTCTATATTTAATTTAAGAGGATGAAACTTACCAAGGGCTAAAATTTAAATCACCAAAAAAATTTTAAATAACCAAATTCATCCTTCTCCTCTTAGTTTGAACTAATAACTTGGGACCAACACAAGTCATCTATGATATTTTACTGCATTGATATTTGCATGACATGAAAAATCAAGTTATAGATTTGTGTATAATTCACAACCAGTATAAATGTGCAAATATTAATCCTATATAGGTAAAGGGGAATTCTTCAATTTATTTTATTTTAAGTGTAAGTCGTCCATTGTAGTTTACTCCATCGATATTTAGATGACATGAAAAACCATGTTATTTAGATTCATATATAATCCACGATAAGTATAAACATGCTATATTATTCTTTTATAAACAAAATAAGAATTCTTCAATATATTTTATGTTAAATCCAAGTCATCCATCTTATTTTACTTCATTGATATTTTCATGACATGAAAAATCATGTTAATAAGATTTGTGTATAATCAATAATAAGTATAAATGCATAAGATATAATTATATTTTTAATATTATTGATCACAAAAGATTTTAATTCACTTGATTTTTCTTTGTAAGCTAAATAGTTAGTTTTAAGCAAAATGGATAGACAGGAAGTGAAAAACGGAAAAAAAAAAATCATTTGCTTATAAAATACAACCAGTTACATTGAAGTATTTCTCAGATAAATGATTAAGCAAAAGTGTAAATTTAGGTTGGCTCTCTATAAGCCATGTGGCCGTGTCTTGTCCATGAACTTGTTAACTGGGGTCAAGGGCCCGAGGCCTTGCTACTTATGAGCAGAGGTTTAAAAACGCTTGAGATCAGGGTGACGTCACAAGGCTACTGAACTATGTATTTTAAAATTTTAGGGACGTTTCTTGAATTTTGAAAAATTCAGCTCCACCAATTGCCGACGTTTTGGTAAAAATTCCCTATAGCTTAAATTTAAGGTGCATTTACCAGGGGAAAAAAAAAATGAAACTGTCCCAAAACCAAGAGAAATCCTCATTTGGCATCGCCCTTTCAATTAACTGCAGCAGGCATGCTACCATTTAGCTGAAAAAAATCGACCATTTCATCCAAATTAATCCCTCATCTCGAAAGACAGAATGACGCATATCTAATTAATTAAGACAGTGACACCCACCACTGAATAGTGAATACTTCCATTGACCCAACAAATTCCTGACCAAGCTAGTATCCTTTCTCACTAATCTTAATTTTGACATTAGGTTGTACCCGCCATTGGTTAAATTGGATGAGAGTGTCTAACTGCACCTTATGGAAAGAAAAATAATCATCTATATGTGTCCCAATTCAACTCTTGAGTAGGAAATCAGGAGTCATCACCATTGTAAACTAAGTTTGTTCGGTTAGGTGGACCTTCCCAATTATCAAACCACATCTTAGATTGTTTTTCTCCTTGCAAGATTGCGAGATGGATGGATCGAGATGTAATACTTAATATTTTAAATTGTTCATTATTATCTATAATTAAACTAGGCTTCACGATTCTATTTAACTGGGTTATATAAAAACAATTTATTATAACCCCCTCCATTTTCGAAATGCGGGTAATTAATGCAAAATTTAATCCAATCATTCTGTTTAGTATCATTTAATTAGCTAGTAGACTGAGTTTTTTTAAATCAAATATGTGCACAAGCCACATTTTCCAAAAAATAAATACATTTGTGTAAATTAAAAAAATATTTTCATCCATATATGTATTAAAATATAATAATATTTTGTATAATTATTTACCCACATATTAGTTATATTTTAGATTGTTTAAATGTTGAAAATACTACTTTAAAATTTATTTTTAATATCAAATCATTTTGTTAGGTTGATTTCAACATTTATAGATGGAGCCCATATATAGTGATATTAAATAAATGAAACAATTTTCAAAATAATTTAAATGATGTTGAATACAATAGATTAAATGAATTTTTCATGAACCAGCAAAATATTAAAAATAAAATACATAAAAGAGAGGTTTTATAAACGCAGAACCCATTAAACTATTCATTTATTTTTTAAAACCTATATTTACTTATTAATATAAATTTTCGTTTATTATACATTTCTATAATTTTCATTTATTATACTTTTCTATCATAGGCCCATCGTGATTCATGACTGATGTAGGGTTACAGTAAGTTGCACAAAAACAAAAGAGGTATCCCTAAATTAGTAAATTGTTACTGTCTGATTTCCAAGCCGTTCCAACCGGCCCTTCAAGCATTCGACGTGGCAAAAATTCCGGCAGCTGAGCTTGGTGAAGATAAAGCCACAACGCACGGGCGGGCCGCGGTTTCGGGACCTTTAGTGAGTGGGGATAATGTGACACGAGGATTATGTTATTATTTGAGAGGGGCAATTATGTAAAAATAATTAATATTTTTAAACTTTTTGAAAGTTTCAATAAAAATATATAATTTTAAGAAGTTAAGTGAGGGGAACTCAATGCAGATCTGCTTAGGATTTTAAGATAATTTTGAAAAAAAAAAAATTTTAAGTTATATACTTTTTGTAATTTTAGGGCACTTTTGACAATTGAAATATATGGGATGGGATGGTAAACCATGGTATACACATTCTCCCAGAGATGATTTAACAACCTAAGAATCTTATTTTTTTAATTTTACACTTATATTCGAATCATTTTTCTGTTCAACTACATATTTATTCCAACTTTACACCTATTATTTCATATTAATCACATATTTTTTAACATATTCCTTTTTCACTGCCAAAACATCTCAAAATTCCTTCAATTTCTAAATTACTAAATCTTTTCTTAGTAGGGACATGCAGATACGCTTGTGCATAGAAATGCGAGCAACCAGCTATGTAGGCTTTACTATCCATCTAGTAGTGAAGCACTACTTTTTGAAAACCAATTTCTATTTGCTCCTTGAATAAGTGTTTTTCTTCAAAAAAAAGCGCTTTTCAAGTCAATTAACTTATGAGATTTCATACACAACACTTATTTCTACCAACACAAGAGTAGCCCCTTTGATAGAAGTTTGGCTAGTATTAAAGTGGTTGAAATTCCGATCTCTAAGTATTATGTCTCTCATTTGAGGAGCTTTGGTCTTCTTCTTTACTAATGTATATTGTTGATAGTTATTATTAGAAAAAATATGTAAGCTGAAAATTATAAGATAAATTAGGCTTGAAAATAATAATACGAATGATATTGCAAAAACAAATCATTTAAAAAAATACTTATTTATCCAAACAATGGTTTTAAAAATACTTCTACAAACGTGTTTTGGACCTTAAAACATGGGGCCAAACAAAGCCGTACTAGAAACCTTCAACTCAACGTACCGACTAAGACTCTTAATAACTTGAGGTCATGTATTTTTAAAATTTGTCATGAAAATACAAGACCAAAGTATATTTAACTCATAGACATATTTAACTCATATATTAAAATTTTGGATAATTGTGTATATATATTTTTTAATTTTCAAAATCAACAATCTTGGAATACCTTATTTACAACTTGGATAGGTTGAGGACAATATAGGGATAGAATGAAATCTCTTATTTTTCAAAAATATTCTTTTTTATTTTGAAAGGATAATAACTTCTTTTTCTTATTTTTCATATCACTTTTCTCATTTCCAATATATAACAATAAGATTTTTATCCAATCTCATGCCTCATCCAATTTTTACAATCTAAAAATGTCGTTGATTCTTAAAATTAAAAAAAATGTATATACATGTTCAAAATATGCAAAATTTGGGGCGTGAATTAAATATACTCAGAACAATATTTCTTGAAAAATATTTAGAAATGCACCTTCCCGTTATCCCATAAGATTAGAATCATTAAATTAAAACTGGCTACTCCACCCATTGCATTTCAAATTATTTATTCAACTTGAAAATCAAATTTTATTCAAATCAAAGATGTTCATCATCTCCGTCTAATAAAGTATCAGGTTATAATAAAATCACTAGACTTATATGTCTAATTTAAAATGATTAATTCAATATTCAAACCTCTAAAATATTATTTTATAATAAATAAATGATTCCAGGGAGATCATGGATTCATGACGTTCCATATAAGCATTTTTCTTTATTTACCTGTTCTTTTGATAAATTTATTTATTCACCTGTTATTATTTGTATTTCTGCTATTACTTTTTGTATACAGCATCAACCTCAAGTTTCCACTGTCACTTGCATCGAGAAGGGGTGACACAATTTCATCAAAAAAAAGGGGTGACGCAAGAGTGCATGAGTGTGTAGAGGTTCAAATTCGAATTGGATTTAGGCATGAATATCATGAAGCAATATCATTTGCAATTGGTTCAAAAAAATATTCTTTTATTTTTTTGAAACTTCTTTTATACGTTAATATATATTTAATTTATAAACTAAGTTTTATCATTTTAAAAAAAAGTTTATATATTTATTTTGTATTTTTAAAAAATACTCCTATATATAAAAATACAAAATAAATATATAATTTTAAAAATTATAAAACTTAATTTATAAATTAAATACATTAACATTAACAGTGTATTAAAATTTTTCAAAAATGTAAAAAATATGTTTTTGGTCCAATCGTAATTGGCGTAGTCGTATAAAACAATTCAATTTTTTTTTCAAATGATCACGTGACTAGCGTCATCTAGACCCAAAAGAAGAACAAAAAGATATGGAGTTCGCATTGATTTCTGATCAACCTGGGTGATGGACGGACGGCTCAGGTTCGCTTGCGGCTCCTCCCACGTACGACAGTCCGTAGCTCCAGTTCCCAGTTTCCACTCCACACGACGAAAAGCAAGTCTGCCACCGACACTCCCCTTCGCCTCAATCGCAAGAGATACGTGTCACCTTGTCATGGCTTTCCTGGCCCCCATGTTCGCACGGACCGCCCGCGAATCGCACATTTCTGGGCGGCCCGACCCGAGATTATTGATCTGGCGAAAGCACCTGATGCTCTGGCTGCCGCAACAACGTTCTTCGGGTGGGCCACACGAGAGGGGAGCTTTCGTTGACGCACTACGTCGGCGTATCGGCGTGGTTGTGACTTGTGATAGTCTACCAAACGATTAAGATACTTTGATTTGATTAATAAATGTAAAACGTCAATAACCAAAATTAATTTAAAAAGTAAGACGTCCAGAACAATTAATAGTAATTTATTTAATTAAGATGTTGGATTTGGTTAATTATATAAGACCTCCGCAAGAACAATTAAATTGAAAAAGTACCCTATCTATACGGTGAACCTTATGTAGAAGCTGGCATCCGTTTGGGTCGCGTGGCTTTATCGTGGGCAATTTTCGAAGGCTTTAATTTTTATATACCATAATTTTGAGAATTCTTACGCGTTGCTAAAAATTTCTATAATAGTTAAAACGGTAATTTACAAATATACCAACATAGTTTAAACACAATAGCAACTATATCCACATAATTTTAGAAATTATAAATAAATTCACATAGTTTGGCCACAATTCCAAGTATACTCACACCGTTATGACGTTGTTATTACATTGTCATGACATTGGACATCGGTATATTTACAACGATATGCAAACTATGTAGGAACATTTGCAAAAACTAAATATACTCATCGAATTTCTGAAATAGCAAATATACACACATAATTTACATATTTATGTTGATACATCCACTCTGTAATGGTGCAACAACGGCACGATAATGATATAGATATATTTGCAATTATAGCCAAATTATGTAGGAGTTATTTGCAACTTATCAAATTATGTAAGTATATTAGCAATTATAGTAAAATTGTGTGGGTACATTTGCAAATTAACCTAATTTAAAGTTAGGCACTATTTGCTATTGGGGGTAGGGAGTAGTGAAGAAGTAGAAAAGAAAATATTTTTAAAAATCTGAAAGTGATATGATATAATAAAGGTAAGATGAAAAGAAATACAGTAGTTATGTCAGAAAATGATTAGAATATAGTAGTAAAAATAAAAAAAAAATTAAGATGAGAGGTGATTCCATATGTTCGGGTGCACGGGACTTCCCATGCATTGGGTCAAGGGATGCTCCTAAAAATATTTTTTTGATTTTTTTATAAGCATGTAGAGTTAGGTGTATTTAACATATAAACAAAATTTTACCATTTTGGATGATTTTAAGTATTTTTTATTTCTAAACGCAATAACACTCTCATAATTTTCTGAGTTAGAAATTACGAAAAATGTTACTGTGTTTAGCAATGCAACAGGTGCATGAGATGAGAATGAGAATGAGAGATAATCTCCCAATTAAAAATAGTTTCTGATTCCTAAAAAATAATAAGCTACTTCTCTTGTTTTCCAATACAATTTTTCTCAATTCATCACATCCATGTATGTTTAATCAAGGGTCATACTTCAATACTTTGTGAAAGTTTTACCTAATTGAATGTTTTTTTATTCTTTAAATGGATGCGTTAGTTCAAGTAAAATCTTTTTATTGCCTAAGTTTTATATATAATTTTTTACTTTTAAAATTTAAAAAATATACAAAATTTCATAGAAATAAAAGCATAACTTTGGCTCATATACCCATTGAGAAATTAATAAATACAAGCATTGAGCTTCATTGAAGTATTACCCATCTTGCCCTCAATCACTATAAGAGGTTATCTACTTGCATGAGTCAGGAAAATGCAACCGTCCTGAGAAAAATCTTCATTTGGAGTCGCCGGGCCTTCCCATTAATTGCGGTGGGCATGCTACCATTTAGCTGAAAAATCCAACGTTCCATCCAAATTAAGCTCTCATCTCTAAAGACTTGACTGACACGTAGCTAGTTTTTAACAGACAATGACATCCACCACTGAATAGTGAACACTCGCATAGACCCACCAAATCCCTGACCAAACTAGTATAGATTGTAGTTTCAACTAATTTAGCTTGCACCCAACATAGGTTTAATCGGAGGAGAGCGTCTAACCGCACCTTATGAAAAGAAGAAATAATCATCTATATGTATCCCATTTCAACTCTTGGGTAGGATATCACGAGTCATGGCTATTTTAAAACTGTATGTTCGATCGATTAGGTGGACCTTCTACTTATCAAACCACTTGGTGGTTGATCGCTTTTTTTTTTGTTTTAATTGGAAGATATGAAAAAATAATTAAAATATAGTATAGCCATGACTAGTGAAAAATTTTAGTTGGAAAAGTTTTGATTAAAAATTTCATTGATAACTAAACGCGCCACATAGAAGCCAGACCGATGTTTGATATCTTTAAATTGTACATTATGATCTATATTTTTAAATATTTTTCAAATAACCTATATTTACTTATTAAAATGAATTTTTCATTTACTCTAGTTTTCTACCATAGGCCCAGCATGACTGACGTGGCTGCGCACAAACAAGAGAACTGTAAATTGTCGTTTGCCACCGTCTCCTTTGCAATTAGTTCCTGCACCTTCAACGCCGACACTTCCTCCCTTTGCCTCGAGCGCATGTCTATCCGCACCAAGGGGATGTTTGTGAATATGAAAGTGGTGGAAAATGTAGTATTTGCTGGAATAGAAAATGGAATATTTTGAAAATTATGTGATTGATATGAAATAATATGGATAAAATTGGAATAAATGAGTTTGTTGGAAGGTAGTTGATAGGGAAAATGATTAGAATATATGGGTAAAATTGAAAAAAATATAATGATTAGTTGTGAAATGATGGATCTCGAAATCCGTATCACCGCATTTTCCCTCCCACATTTTCCGTTGCCAATTCCCAACCGTCCCCCAAAGCTATCATCAAAATATCCGGGGCAGATGTTATGCACCGTATCCCTCGAAGTCATGGTCCCTTGGTTATGCACCTCATCACACTCATCATCTTAACTCATGGCTTCCGAGCTGCGCATCACATCGCGTTTTTGTTCTAGTTGAAATAAATAAGGTATTTAAAAGGAAAAGATAATTGAATTATAGCAGTAAAGTTGGAAAATAAAACTATTGAATTATTAAATAATTGTTTAGAAAATGTGGAGGTTGTACAGAAATCTTGTAATATCCCACGTACATGTATCACCGAACAGCCCCATAAATTATCGTTGTAGATTTAGCGTTTTCCTAGCGTCAATGAGCTGGTAAGGATGCGATCTGTAGAAGACAAGTGATGTGGTAAATCACCCCAAATAAGACCGAAGTCTCAACCTAATGCCTTCCGGAGCCTGATCGCCTGCTCCCGGGAGCAGGCAGCGTTCCCTGCTCCCGGGAGCTTATACCCATTTTTTTTTATTTTTTTTGAATTTTTTTTTATAAAAATGTTAATCCAGGTGTATTTAACATGTGTATAAGTTTTTATCATTTTTGGAGTATTTTAGATATTTATTTTTTATTTTTGAAAATCAGTGGCATTTTAGTAATTTTAAATTACTTAAAATGCCACTGATTTTCAAAAATAAAAAATAAATATCTAAAATACTCCAAAAATGGTAAAAACTTATACACATGTTAAATACACATAGATTAACACTATTTAGGAGAAATTTTCAAAAAAAAATAAAAAAAAATGGGTATAAGCTCCCGGGAGCAGGGAACGCTGCCTGCTCCCGGGAGCAGGCGATCAGGTCCGATGCCCGTTTACTATTGCTTATGGCTTTGACGAACCCCTGCCTTTACATGAAGGCAATGCCCTGACAGCCCATTGCGTGTAGAATATATCTCCAATCTCCACGTCGTCACTACAACAAAATTGACTTATAGCAACCAAACAATTGCAACCTAATTGAAAATGGTTGTTATTGAGCGGGTTATTGCAACCATATTAAATACGGTTCCTAATGTATGGGATGTATATACATATCGCAACCAAAATAATTTTGGTAACTATATTTGGTTGCCAATGGCTATGGCAGCAAAATTGCAACCAACAATTGCACTCACTACAATAAATGTGTCTAATTGCAACTAAAAAATAGCAATGATCAAGTATTTGCTTGCAATTGTATTATTAGAATGTTTTGTGGTCGGATGTTGTTATGTTGGATGAAATGTAATTTTCCTCCCGTCCTGAGCCCTGCTCCCGTTGGTCTAAATTTTATATTTTTGTAAGATAAAAAATTATATAACATATCGATTGGGGCTTGTCTTCTTTTATTCGTACCAACCACAGCTGCCCACCCTTGTAGTCTCCTTGTTCTTCCACCATTAATTGCGCATGAGGCTGCAATTTCACTGACTGGGGGTTGGATGGTGTTAAGAAAGAGAGGAGACATATTGATTTTTGCCAGTAGCTAATGGTAAGAGGAGGAGGAAAAGGGGTTAACACAGTAACATTCAGCATTGGATTTCATGGAGAGAAGGTAGAGCTCACCAATTTGACAAAAATGTTAGCATCAGTCTCCTCATCCTCTCCATCTGTCGCTAACGCTTCGTCGAGAACCCTAAAGTCAGCTCTGAGAACCCCCGCCTCTAGGTTAGGATTTCTTTTTTCCTCCTCTAAAACCCTAAAATCCCTCATCTCTCCCATCTCAACCAGCACCACCTCATTATCTGCAAGCACTTCCAGAGCTCGGATGGTCTCTATGACGAAGATGAAGCCTTAATTAGACCTTGATTTCATGACTTCCGTCTTCAACATAAAAAAAGTCACCTATGTAGGCAATAATGAAGTGAACCCTTGTTCTCCACGTCTTTCTTGCTTTCCTTCCACAATTTTCTCTAAATTTTGCTTTATCCTATCATGTATCAGATGTTGGCTTCTTCATCTCATTGTTTATGTTACTCTTAAAGTATATTGTTAAGGGAGGAAGGTATTTGTTACCTTTGCTCCCGGCTACCTTCAAGGGGATTAAACAAATTGAAGTGATCGGATGGGCTTCTTAGGTATATTTTTTAAATTGGGTTCATATATATTTGTCAAATGATTTCAAGTTGTAACTAAAATAAGTGGAATTTTTCATTTGAAATGCTTTTATTGTGTATGATTCCTATTAGGTAGAAAAGGTTTCTAGGATCTTATTGTTGGTGATTAGTGACAGTTAGTTGTCTTGGCAACTTAACTGAATGATATTTAAAATTTGCATACTCATGCAATAAATAGTAATTAATGCACGTGTAATATAATTTGTAACTCATTGGGTATTTTCAATCTTCACACTCACAAAATGCATTTTGTGATTATGAATCAATGAAATGGTTATCTTCTTGCTAGAACCATTTTGTAACTGAATATGGGTTTTTGTGTAATCTGTAAGTTTTTCTTTTCAAGCAAGTGAATGATGAGCATTAGGGGTGTAAATCGAGTCGGGTTGACTCAAGTTAGGATAACACAACCCTAACTCAAATTATAAAATCTCAGCTCAATCCTACTTTCAATCCTGTTTTTTACATCTTAACCCAACTCTATTTTATCCCTATCGAAATCGGTTCGGTTTGAGTTAGAAATCAAGTTAATAAATATATGTTCTTAAAAATATTTTACTTAATTTAATTTATTTTAACATATAAATTAATATGAAAGAATAAAAGTTAATCCTTTTTAAAGGAATACTTTCCAATTTATGACTTATACAATGATGTAATTGTTAAATAATATTATTTCAAATATAATGTCTAGTTAATTTCTATGCATTATGTGCTAATTAAGACTATTTATCAATAATTTATTATATTGTGTACTAATATATAAAATCAGGTTGGTCGACAATCGTCTAACCCAAACCAACCCACTTTTGAAATTAGGTTAGTTCAAATTGAGTTATAAATTTTTTTCAAAATGCTTAAGTCAACCTTATTATAAATCGGGTTGGGTTAGTCGAGTTCGAGTTGAAACCAACCTTATCTACACCCCTAATGAGCATGATGGACCTTGGTCATTTTTTCATATTGGTGACCTCTATGTTGCTTAATCTGATTACATTAAGGCAAAATAGTTATAACCCAATATAAAAGAATTGCTTGAACGTAATCAGCAATAGTTCAACACCCCTAATGAGCATGCTTGGAAAAATATAATTCTCTTATTGGGAGTTAAAGTTATGCATAATTGCATCTTGATTTTCTTTTAACTTAATTAATTATTAGTAATTGCATTCAACTTAGTTGGGTAGATTTTTCTGCATGAACCATGATGCTTCAAGCTCTCACAAATATACATATGCTTTTATTACTTCCATTCAATAACCTACTTAGTAATATTTGCTTGACTATATTTTTGTTTTATCTCAATAGAGGCCTGCAATTCTATTAGTCATGTTGGATGCTAGTGTTCTAGGCGACCAACTTCCTCTTGGGGAATATCTGGAGGTAGTTCAGGAAGCACAGGTAGCACGCTTGGAGCTTCGGAATTTAATCATGTTTGTATTGGTCTCGAGTTTATGGCAAAATCTAAAATGGGAGGGGCGAATTAAGTTTCAAAATTTTTTTTGGTAAGTTAAAACTTTAATCCCTTGCCAGTTTACTTCTCTTGAATAAAATGTAGAGGACAAGAGAGAGAGAAATAAACAGATGAGAATAATAAACATAAGAGACAACGATATATAGTGGTTCAAGCAAGCTTTCCTACTCCACTCTTCCAAGCACACACTCCCTTGTGTTTTAAACTCCATTATTTCAACGAGATTACAACTAAAGCTCTTGCTCTTTTCTAGATTATAAATTCACGGGACCTTTATAACAACGGCACAAGTAGACGACAAGCTCCATTCTAACGATACACTACTTATCTCAACTCAACCTTGGTCTCCAACACCAAGTCAAGTATTGCAATATAGTAAAAAACAATTGAAAGAATAAAATCTATACTTTACAAATTGTGTAGGATGATTTTAACACTTTGAGAAGACTCTTGAATGCTTGAGAATGATTAGACATGCAGCACTTGTAGTGCAGATGAGAGTCTCTCTTTATAGAGCACTGAATGCATACTTAATAGCTTATAGAAAGGAAGATGAAAGCTCAATAAATGTTCTAGCTAACCCCCAAAACTGCTCTAGATGTGTCTTAAATAGACGTGAAGTTATTTTGAACATTGGAGGGTAGGAGGCGAATATTTAATGCTTCAACGTTCAAATTTTCTGATCGTTACTACACAAGTTGTATTTGAAATCGACTTCGAGAGTGACTCCACTCAAGTTGCATACTACGGTCGACTTGGGTTGTGACTTGGGTCAATTATCTGCTTGTCAAATATTTTCTTCCTTGTCTATACACATTAAGTTCCTTCTCAAGTCGGCTTTAGATTCAAACTTGTCTCAAGTCACAGGTGAAGTTGACTTGGGTATGGGATTTCACTAAACGTTGTAAGCTAGGAACCTTAAACTGTGGCTCTTGTACTTCTTCAATCTCATGTCTTGATCTTGATTCGACTTAGTTTTAGACTTGACCCAAGTCGCGAGATAAAGTCAACTTTGTGTGTGACTTCACGTATTCTAAACGAGTCCGCAGAAAAATGTAATCTCTATTCCTAACTGAAGCCAACTTGGTCTACAACTTCAATCAAGTCGCAATATAGAGTCGACTTGGGGTGTGACTAGGGGTGTTAATGGTCATGGTCAACCCATCAACCTGCTCGTTCAACCCGTTTATTAATTGGTTTGAGTTGAGATTTTTGAATAAATAGGTTATAATCCACCAACTTATTTAACCATTTAATTAAATAAATGGATTAAGGTTGAGATTGTATAACTCGTCAACCGGTTTAACCCATATAACATGTTCAACCTATTCAACTCATTTAACTCATTTAATTCATTTCTATATATAAATGTAAATTCCTTGGTTATTTTTTCTCTCTACGTCTTCCTCCCGTCACCTAATTTTCATTTTTTTCGCTATTGCACCAATTCCATTTTCTATTATGCCCTATTTTCATTTCTCCTGTGCAGAAAACACTCTCATCTCTCCTTGCAAGATCATCATTTACTAGAGTCTAAACTTTCAGGTCATCTGATAGACAACTCATTAACAACCCACTAACCTGTTTATTAAATGGATTGTAAATGGGTTAGGATTGAGGTTTTTTAAATAGGTTAATCAACAGATTAGGGTTGAAATATTTTAAATAAGTTAGGATTAGAATTAGGCTCCAACCTGTCCAACCCAATCCATTAACACCTGTAGGTGTGACTTTGATTGCAATAGAGCAAGTCAATAGAAATATGTGACCTTTGGGGTCGACTTGGCCATCAACTTCACGAAAGTCGCAATATGAGTCGACTTGGGTCTATGACTTGACTTGTCCATACTTTGAATCTTTATCTATTTCATTTCAAATTGTTCTCTAAGGTTGACTTCAACATATACTTGACTGAAGTCAATTGCTAGGTCAACTTGGATATGTGACTTGATCTGTTTTACTTCGATTTTGAAATATCTAACCTCATACACTAAACCAAAGGCTTAGTTCATTTAATACTCTTAAATTTAGTTGTTAATCATTAAAACATAGGTATATCTTTAATTATAAATTTTCAATTGAATTCACGATAGTTTGGATGTGAACTTTCAAATAATATTTGTAGCTCCTTGGGTTACTTGAATTTTATAATTATGTTACTCATGAAATATGGGCATGTAATAAGCAGAAATTCTTTTTTGGATGTGATCTAATACTGGATGATATGATTTTTGCAGTTGATTAGCTTGAACTTCAACTCTATATCATCAATTTCTCAGCTGGCGGTGTCCATTGATGGATCATGAGACAGGTATATTGATGGATCTCTATCCAAACTTCCATTTTCTACATCTCTGATGCATTTTGCTGTAAAAAAAACATTACAATTATATCGAAGGACTGTTCCATGCTCTAAGAGTCAACAACATCCAGGGATGCTAAATTGATGCTAAAGTTTATGAGTTGCTTTTTCTAAGCTTTTACAATTGATTATTCAATATGTTCGTGGATACCTTGTTGATATTTTACTTTAAGCTATTTGCTCTAATGGAATATGTTATCTTGAGCTTGCTTCGTTTCTTTCCAGGATGTTGCTTCAAAACTTCAAGCTACTATTAAGGATGCAAGAACTCTATCTAAACTCTATTTGATGTTTATTTGAAATAAACTG
This sequence comes from Annona cherimola, assembly GCA_030490835.1. NCBI lineage: Eukaryota > Viridiplantae > Streptophyta > Magnoliopsida > Magnoliales > Annonaceae > Annona > Annona cherimola. The sequence goes on along the minus strand of CM059973.1, from coordinate 10,681,085 downwards.
CTTTATTTAGTTCTATGTATCCTTTGCATTCAACTTTAGTAGCCACTTTGTGTACTTAAAGCTCCTTGAAATCATTAGAGTTTCCTAAATCTTTTTAATATAAATCAAAATGTGCAGAGAAGACCTTCACACAAACTTTTATGTGATTCTTACTTGATTTGACAAAGTGGTGAAATGTGCTATTTTCTAGCTAGAATAATTTTTGATAAAGTTTTATGTGCAACTGGAAGTGGGTTTTTATGTCATTTGGTTGTTTATGTTTTCAAGAAAGTACCTAATGAGCACAATGGGCCTTGGTCTTTTTTTATATATTGATGGCCTATATGTTGCTTAGTCTAATTATAGGGAATCAACATCACCCAATGACAGAAGAATTGCTTGAACGAAAGCAGTAATATCCATTAAAAAATTGAAATTCATCCTATTCATCACGTTGAACCACCAATTTTCAACTCTTCTTGTTTGTGTAATCCCTTCTACCTTGTTGGAAACTTAAACGTTTCTAGATTTAGGAGAAACATTGGTTGGTGAAAAATATGAGAAATATTAAACTTATTCATGTGATACTTCTATGCAGCTGTTAGAGGCTAGGTAGCCATTATGGAATATGCAAAACTGCGTTGATGGATGATTTGGAGACACGTTTTGGTTTTTTTTTCTTTTTTGTTTCATTGATTTATATACTTAGGCATTTTTTTGAATTTTTGATAGGTTATGAAAGCATAGCTATGACATCCATTGGGAGTTATCATCTTCAAATATAAGAGAATACAGGGCATTTAGGGTCATGTTTATTTAACACCATTGTATGTGCATTTAGTTAGAAAACATTCTATTGATATAAATTTTAGTATTGTAAACTATGGATTATGTATGTATTTTTTTAATGAAAGATTATGTATGGATGTTGAATATAATATAATGTGTGAAATTTTTTGTATTAATTATATGTTCTTGATCATATACTATTGTGCAATTGCAAAATGGCGACAATAATTCGTAGTAGTTTTTTCCTTGCAATTATTATCGGGCTGGTTGGGCCATTTATTTATTGGTAACCATTTCTCTCATTGTAATTATCTCGTGTTGAGATTTGTTTTGCTCCTCGCAATGAAATATTAAAATTAGCAACAAAATGTTTAATTGCTAATAATAGCCATCATAGGTCACCAGCCGAAGCAAGGTCACATAGCCACAATTTGCAACCAAAAAACTTGGTTACTATTGTATAATATTAGCAACCATTTTCTAATTTGGTCATGATTTACTTTTAGCCACAGGCTTTCTGTAAAGATCATGCAACCAAATGTTTTTGGTTGCTAATGCATTTTAGCAACCAAAAAACCTTCAATAACAACAAAAAAGCACCATTGCTAATAAGCATTTTTGTTGTAATGCGCACGTGGCCCATAAAGGCCATGTGCATTGAATTTCCCTCCATGTATAAGGTCATGTAGGAACACTTCAATAACCTTCTCATCCAAATCGCCACACCTAGCCACTTCCCTCAACATAGCCATTAACAAAATGGGGATCATATTAGCAAACCACCCCAATAAATAAGAGGTATAAATGGACAACCACCCACCTCATCATTTCACTCAAATTCGCTATGAAATCTTTTCAATCCTTGCATCGAAAGAGAAAACAATTGTTTAAGTAGAAGAAGTCTGCTTAAAAGACTTGCAAACAATGTATTTTCTTTTCTTTCCTCAGTGTACAGCCTTGTCCATTTTCCAAATTACAACACAGAGACACTTTTGTACTATTCTTTTCAAGTAGTAGAATTATTGTCTCAAGGGCTTAGCCATTTTCCCCAAGTATAACATAAGGACGTCTTTGTATTATTTTTTTTAGATAGCGGAATTTTTTCCCCTGTAATTTTTTATAAATAAAGGCCTTGAACCTAAGGAGTGTTCCTTTTTCTAGGTAATGAATCAATACATATGTATTGAAACTTTTAGACATACATATGGTTTGAGTTTTTTCACTTTTTTTGTTTTTCTTTTTATTTTCTCTGACCCCATATATATTTATTTATTTATTTGCAAAAATTTATCTTTTACATATTTGTATATATTTTTCATACTTTTAAAAATTAATAGTCATAAATGGGGATGAAAGTTATTACTTTAAATGTTATTTATATATATACACAAAATTCTAAAAATTATAACTTTTCGTATATATATTATTATAAAAGATTAGATATGGACTCACGTAAAAATGAAAGGAAAATATAAGTAAATAACAATAGAGGCTTAAACCATAGTTATGTGTTGAAATCTTAGTACATACGTATATATTGTGTCACTACTCACCGTTTCCCGGCCCGTCAGAAGTTATCCATTCACGTCCCACACTTTTAGTGCCCCATTTGCCAAACCCTGTCAATCCTGTACTCCATCACAAATATTTAATTTTTTTCTTTTTCAAATTGGATTATATCCAAACTTATCACTTCAACCCATGTGCTCAAGATTTTTAACATTACTGTGCGAACATGACGGCAAAGATTTGAAATCCATCAAAAAATTCGAAATCAATCCCTTTTACTCTTTTTGCATCCTTCTCATTTAGATGGTGTTTGTTTGCATGTTTGATTTAGATGAAAATGGAATGGAGAGGATAAAGATAAAGTGGAATAAAGAAAAAAATGGTAGTTATATGAAAATATATAATGAAATGATTAAAAAATGATAAATCATTGAAATATAGAAGTAAAAATAAAAAATAGAGCTGGTAGGGATAATTGAGGGTTAACTTTTGCATCTTATTTCATTCCCTCCATTCCCTCATCCCAAGCTTATTGCCAGCGAATATTCGATACGAATTAATTTTTATTGGGCTAAGCTATTATAAGAGTTTTCTTCTAGGTAACATTTTCATTTTTTAATATCTTAGTAGTTGATGTAAAATTTATTTTATTTATTATATTTAGTATTATTTTTAATATCATGGAAAATCTTTCATTCTTTTAGTATTATTGTGCACAAACCCTATCTATAAATGTTTAAAATTAATATAGTTTAATACTAAATATCAATTTTAAAGTAATATTTTCAATATCTAAACCATATAAAATATCAATGCTATGTGAATAAACAATTTACATTCTAATATAAATGTAAAGAAATCTAATCATTTTTCTTAATTTACTCACAAATATATCTATTTTTAAGTAGATATAGCCCATACAAATATTTAATTTAGATAAAACTTAAGTCTCCTAGCTAAACAAATAATATTAAATATAATGAATAGATTATATTTTATATTAATCATCAACAACTTAAAATTGAACAGTGACATAAAGCTACTTCGGAGTTCTTTTTACTGTGCTATTTTTTAAAAGAAATCATACCATTTCCTTTTCTTCCCCTCCCTTTCATAAATCTCATTTTGAAAAATTTCCACCCACTTAACGGAGCCAGCCAGTCAGGGCGCCCATCTCGGCCAGGGTTAACAGAAAAGAATTTCCAAATACGCATGCCATCATTACATAGGAAAAAAAAATCAATATGGTCACTCGAGCACTAATAAAAATAATAATAATAAATCTCTGATATCATTGCGCAGAATCCGTGGAATCTTGCTACGCGAGCCACTATCTGAGGAAATCCCGGGAATTGCCCAATTCCGTTTTTCATTTGCATGTATGGGAAGAACAAACACGGTTACAAAAAGAAACATGGGAATTTTTTATATTTACACCCTCCTCCCTGACACACACGCCCATTTTCCATCCCAGGCGACTGCTGCCGAATCTGCCAGAAAAGAAGAGCTCCAACAAGCGCATGGAATCTAATCGATTCAGACGGGTGTAATTTTTGGGTAGGTGGGTGGGTCCGAGGGGAAAAAAAAAAAACACGGTGGAACTGCAAAACAGCGCACGCATTTTTGATTGCATGGCCCGCATCATCATCATAATCTGGGCCGTCCGCTATGCAGTCGTGGAGATGGACGGCGAGGATGAGGAGGTGTGGTTGCGGCAGAATTCGTAGGAGTTTTCGTCCATCCTCTCGACGAGGAAATGCGCGAGATTGCCGATCTTCCCTACCATGTTCTCCTTGCAGAGGAATTCCTCGCTGCAGAGCCTCTCCCCTTCCCGATCGTAATCGTGCACGAAGACGTGAGTCGTCCGCGGCCCGGCCTTCTTGCTCCGGGCAAGCACGCTGGCGGTGAAGATGGAGCTCATCCGGCCGGGCGTCGAAGGGCTGTAGCTCCCGGGGCCGTCGACGAGGATGACGTCCCAGCTGACGTCGTAGAGCTGGTTGGGGAGATCGTTGATGCCGAGGATGCAGTCGGAGAAGAGGAGATTCTGGACGGGGCGGCAGTCCTTGCGGATCTGCTCTCTCGCCGACGCCAGCAGCTCCCGCATCTGGCTCACCTTGGAGGTGTACTGCACGTCGTAGGCCTCGAGGCGGGGGTGCTTCTCCTCGAACCAGGCGACGTACCACTGGTTCTCGTCGAGGAAGACGGTGCGGCCGTTGTGGTTGAGGGCGCGCCAGAGGAGGGTCTCGGGGCCGAGGCCGAAGACAAGGAAGTTGCACGGGGAGCAGCCGCGGAGGGCGTCGGCAACGGCGCGGAGCTCCGGGTGGGGCATCTTGCCGGTGACATTGGAGTAGGAGGAGTAGTGGAGGAGAGCGTCGACGACGTCGGCGGAGAGCGGGGCGGCAAAGGCCGCAGAGGAGGCAGACGAGAGCGGGGCGTCGCGGGTGGTGAGGAAGGTTATGAGGAGGACGAAGGTGAAGAAGGAGACGAAGGCGAGGAGCCAGAGGCGGTGGGACGCGCTGCTGCTGCCGCCCCCGCCGCCGCCGCCCGGCTTGTGGAGGGCGGTTTGGAAGAGGATGAGCTTGGGATTGCTGTTGAGCTTCATCTGTCTGCAGAAATGCCTGTCGCTGCGCTGTAGCGTGTCGGCTCTGGCTGGCTCTCTCTCTTTCTGAGCTCGCTCTGCTGGCTCAGATCTTGACGGTGGGAGGGAGAGAGAAGGGGATTGATATCTCGAATCCCGAGAGGGGTTTTTAGGCGTGGGGTCGGAAATTGAATGAATTCGCGGGTGGGCAAGAGCGACCGGCTAACCGGAAACGAGTGGGATGTCCTTGTTGCCCCTGCTATTGGCTTTTTTATGGAATTTCCAACTGCGGAAATGGGCGTGGAGCCGTACGGCAGGTCACTATTTAGCGAGTTTGGTCGTTGCTTAGAGGGTTGGGAAATGGAGACGGAAGGTCGCTCGCTGGCTTGAGTTTTTTGCAACACGCCCCCTGTGAGTACGCTTAATTGCATTTTATCTTACAAGGCCATTTTTCTTCCGTCCTGAAATTTTAGGCTTTGCGTGTATTTGGGAATGAATAAAATTTTTGATGAAAAGTTTATGAGAGTAAAAATTATCAAATGATGTGATATGATAGGAGTAACGATGAGTACGCTTAATTGAATTTTATCTTACAAGGCCATTTTTCTTCCGTCCTGAAATTTTAGGCTTTGCGTGTATTTGGGAATGAATAAAACTTTTGATGAAAAGTTTATGAGAGTAAAAATTGTCAAATGATGTGATATGATAGGAGTAACGATGAGGAGTAAAGATGATAAAGTTAAAATATATAAGTTAATTGTGTGGGTAGTCGTGTAGAAATGATTGAAAAGTAAGGTAGTTGTATGGGAAAACGTAAAAAAAATGATTAAAAAATATGATAATTATAGAGAGTGAAAAGTTTTAGATTGAAAAGTTTTAAGTTGACATTTTTTCCTCATTGTCAAAAAAATGTCTTCATCGGAAATGGGTATAATCGATGGTATTAACAAAACTTAAGGGAACCTCATATACTTTCATTGAGGGTTCATTTTGTAAAAGGTGAAAGACGGAGAAAGAGTTTGTAAGAAACTTTCTAAGAAAGTGAGAAGATGATTATACCCATTATGTCAATGATATGATATAATATGGATGATCTTTAATTAGCAGTAAGGAAACAAAGATAAAACAGATAGTGTAATTGTATGAAAATATGAAAAAATGGTTGTGGTGTAGAGGTAATAATATAAAAGGTAGGTTAGTTAGCTAAGATGTCGAGTTATACCAAAATGTGTAAAGGATAAAGTGAGAATTTTTTTCACTTTTACAAAATGCCAAAATTATCCCCATTGCGAGTTATATACAAGCTCAATTAAAATGATTTATATTGTAAAAATAAGTATACAAAAGAAGAGAACCATAGTTGAATCTAAATAGAATAATCTTTTCAATGGGTCAAATAGAATAATTTTAAGTATAGTAAGTCTTAACTTAAACCTAACTAGCCCAACTAAAGAATAAACAAGGTTTTGAATAGGGTTTAACACTAGTTATCCCTACCTGTTTTGCATACTACCATAAAATAATAAATATAGTATATGCCTATTTTAATATGCAATTTTATTTTTCATTATACAATAAAAGCATTTATTTTCTATGATTTATATTGAATGTAAGTAGATATGAATACAACCAAATCAGTTTTTTATGAATGGATATTAACTTTTTTAAATATGAGACTAGCTTTGTATTACATAGAAGTGGTCTTATGTGACCACCTCAAATTTAAGATTTTGAAGCTTTATAAAAAATTCAATCCATTCATAGCTTGGAATATTATAATATTTTGTAGAATCATTTATCCATATAATAATGATATTTTAGATGGTTTAGATGTTGAAAATACATCTTAAAAATTGATATTTAGCATTAAATCAGTTTATTACGTCGATTTTGCATGTTTGTAAATGGAACTCATACACAGTAATATTAAATAAATGAAAAAGTTTCCATAATAATATAAGTGATGTGAAATACAATAGATTGAGTGAATTTTTCATCAACTATCTAGATATTGAAAATGGAAGGAATTACATAGAAGTATCCTCGTTTAAATATATGTTAGTATTTCTTTTAATTCTTCCTCTTTATATCGACATACAAAAGGGTTTGTATAATAATATAAGTGATGTTAAACACAATAGATTGAGTGAATTTTTCATCAACCATCTAAATGTTAAAAATGTAAGGAGTTACATAGAAAGGAGGTTTCATAGAACCATCTCTGTTTAAATATATGTTAGTATTTCTTTTGATACTTCCTCTTTAACATGCAATTGCGTACAAATAATTTTTGATATTATTTTCTTTATTAATTGATAATGTTATATGTATGAAGTATAAAAATGTCAAAATTTTGTTTATGCTCATCTATTAATCTAAATTCTAACATAAAACTAATAAGATTTCTATAAGGTTAAAAGATCAAGGCTTTTTTGCCACTAGGGCTCGTCTAATTGGTGACAACGACAATTTTAAAGTCATTTGTTGTAGGTTAAAAACTCATAAGCCAACGATTGGCATGAGATTTTAGTAACTCTTTGTTTTATGGCCCTTGATAATAGGAGTATTTATAGTGGGTCCTCCTCAGTGCGATGGGTATTTTATAGATGTCCCTTCATGATGAGGATACAATAGATTTTGCATGTTTATAAATGGAACTCATACACAGTAATATTAGACAAATGAAAGAGTTTCCATAATAATATAAGTGATGTTAAATACAATAGATTGAGTGAATTTTTCATCAACCCTCTAGATATTGAAAATGGAAGGAATTACATAGAAGTATCCTCGTTTAAATATATGTTAGTATTTCTTTTAATACTTCCTATTTATATTGACATACGAAAGGGTTTGTATAATAATATAAGTGATTTTAAACACAATAGATGGAGTGAATTTTTCATCAACCATCTAAATGTTAAAAATGTAAGGAGTTACATAGAAAGGAGGTTTCATAGAAGTATCTCCGTTTAAATATATGTTAGTATTTCTTTTGATACTTCCTTTTTAAAATGCAATTGCGTAAAAATAATTTTTGATATTATTTTCTTTATTAATTGATAATTTTATATGTATGAAGTATAAAAATGTCAAAATTTTGTTTATACTCATCTATTAATCTAAATTCTAACATAAAACTAATAAGATTTTTATAAGGTTAAAAGATCGGGGCTTTTTTGCCACTGGGGCTAGTCTAATTGGTGGCAGCGACAATTTTAAAGTCATTTGTTGCAGGTTAAAAACTCATAAGCCAATGATTGGCTTGAGATTTTTGTAACTATTTGTTTTATGGCCCTTGATAATAGGAGTAGTTATAGTTGGTCCTCCTCAGTGCGATGGGTATTTTATAGATGTCCCTTCATGATGAGGATTGCGAATGAGCCTGATTTGTAATATCTGATGTCATAATATATATAATATCAATAAAAAAAATTAGAGCTTTAGATGTAAGATTGTAGTTATGATTGAGTTGAATTTTTTACAAATATAGGTAGGATTGAAAACCCCCAGCCCTAGTCAACATTATTGATCTACGTCCCTAAAACAAATGAAAGGTTGCAAGTTACAAGATACAAGAATTTTTTTTTTTTTTTGGCCCCCATTTGGTAGAAAATCAAAAGAATGAGGGATCTATTTTGTAAATGTTGAAACGTAGCGCTAAATGCAATCACGCATCCTTTTTAGGATTTGTTTTGCAAAACCCCCTTACTGTTGATATTGTTGGTAGAGCCGGGAATCAAGGTTGGTTGGATGGAGGGACGTGAATCTGCGACTGGTCCTGATGGACTGAATATGGTACTCGTGAATCGCAAGCACTTGGGTGGCAAAGGCCTAAATTTGAAGACCGTGACAGGCTGACATTTGCCGCAAGTTGCCTACATCTCTCGGAACATCTTCGAATCACAGCCGTTGGATTTACCAAGGGTAAAGTGGGGTTGATTGTACGGGTGGTCTGTCGCTTGTCTTGACCAGGGAGGAAAAGAATCGCACGGACGCGAGATCCGAAGCCTTTTGGAAATAACTTCTTCATGGCTCGGCATAACTCGCCGCCGGCCGCTGATAATGATCCTATAAAAATGATTTTTGGAAGTGTACGTATCTGAATTACTTACGGCTAAAAAAATATTTTATTATTTTTATAAATATATGGCCCCAATATAAGATTTAACCATTTAAATTTATTTAATAATTTTTATTTTTAAAATAAAACATTATATAAGCTTATCTTGCCCTTTTAATTAATATTCAAAACAATGTCAAATTTGACATGCGATAAAATTCAAGTAGGGTTAACACATTTATAAAAACTTAGTGCATGTGTAAATTGTGCAATTTACGGAAGATCATATGGAATTTTCATGTTTTCATTTAAATCTTAATCTTTATTAGATCTACATTTATAATACTATTTATTAATTTATAAATTTGATTGTATGCAAGCTTGTAATGCGGCGGCAACTACTGAGTGACATGTACACATGTAAAGGGGTTCAGATTTGTTTTATCGTGAAAAAGAAAATCTTAGGCCATCTAAAAACTAGAGGAGAGAAGTTTTGGGTGCAACTGATGTCGTGTTGAGCTCATATTAAACCCAATGAACTCGATTTGCAATAGTATTAAAATTTAATTGTTTAAAATTCGAGCCTAATGAACTCGAACTCGAGGAATTTAATTTGTAAATATGATAAAGTTAGAATTAAAATGAACCCGAACTCAAAAAACCCACGCTCAATTTTCCATTTGCTATTTTTTATAAAATATGTTATATACATAGTATTTAAACAATATACTTTTATCTTTTGTGTATTTTATATTATTTATATCTATACTTGAATATATATTTGACATATTGTAATTATATTATAAATAAAGTATTTTTTATTTACATTTATCTTTTATTTCTGTAATTTATCTTTACATCTATTAAATTACTTCATTTATCTTTTTTTTATGTTATTTTTTCTAGAAATATTCTTTATGTTGCTATATTTTTTAAAATTCTATAGCTATATATTATTATATTTACTTATATAATTTATTATTATTATATATTCATATGAAATTCTAAACTTATCACTAGCGAAATGTAAATTCGTCAATGTAAATTTCAATCTGAAACTCAAAACGAACCTCATTTTTAAAAATAGGAATATAAATAGCATTAGAATTAGAATTAAGGTAAACTTAAGTTTCATGAGCCTGAGTTACACCACTAAAAAAAGTATAGGTGCTACTAATTGTATCCTGGGAAAAGAAGGTCGATGCTTTATATATAAAGAAAGGGAGAGAAGCTGTGACTCTGAGATAGCTGAAAGTGTAAAAATCCTGTTCTTACTTCTTCTTTTTTTGTTCCTTTTATATAGGTTTATTTATTAAGCTCCAGCACGACCTTTTCAATGGAGATCTCACCATGGAATTAAATGAAATGATATAAGACAATTGTGCTAGAATGAGTCATTTTTTATTTAGTAGTGTTGGAGAAGCGGCCAGTGTAAATGCAACTTCATAAGAGACTGAAGGTCATTGACCTGCATGTATGGGCATTAATGGTTATGATTAGCCCGTCAACTTGCTTGTCCAACTTATTTATGAACGAGTTTGGATTGGAATTTTTGAATAAATGAGTGATGATCCGCTAACTCATTTAACCGGTTAATTAAATAATCGGATTAAAGTTAAGATTTTATAAACTGTCAACCCATTTAGTAATCGGTTTAACCTATTTAACCTGTTCAACCCATTTAACTCGTTTAACATATTAAAATTTTATATATACGTAAACCCTTTAGTTTTTTTCCTGCTAAGTTTTTCTCCAACTACCTAATTTTTTTTAAACGGCTACACTAATTTCATTTTCCTATTATTGTCTTATTTTTATTTCCTCTGTACCAAAAATACTCTCTTGCCTCTCCTAGCAAAATTATTATTTGCTAGAGTTTAGACCTTTAAGTCATTTACTATATAACCTATTAACAACCTACCAACTTATTTATTAAATAGGTTATAAATAAGCAACGGTCGAGATTTTTTAAATGAGTTAATAAATGAATTAAAATTAAGATATTTTAAATGAGTTAAAATAATTTTAACTCCAACCGGTTCAACTTGATTTGCTAACACTCCTCCCTACGTGGCCTTCTCACCTATGCTCAGTGCGGTTGGTTGGACACAAACATATCCGACTGTTATATTCATCAGGCCAGTCGTAGTAATAATGAGAGATGTCGGGGTCTTAGCTCTTTGATGAAACCATGATTAGTCGAGATCTCAAGTCCAGATAGATAGAAGCACTAGGCCAAGGAAAGGCCTAAGCCTTAGCCGAATGGTTTGGCCGCATCAAGAATATATATTATTTTTATTAGTTACATGTTTACTCTTTCGAATGACGTTGAATTTTCAAAAAATGTAAGTTTCCGCTTGAATTAATTTTTCAAGTCATAACGAAATACATAATGATGAATATTATTGGTTTGATTCTAGTGTAAAAATCAAGTCATTTCATGGAGTTAATGTGATTTATTTTGAGAGAGAGGCAAAAGCAACTGGTGAATTGACAGAGGGATGTGTTTGCAAAAACTCCTACACATTAATGGCTCTGACCGCAGCGGGTTTGAAATTTTAATCCAATGGGTAAGAATGATCCCGCGGGATCGGACAACTCACAAGGGTGGTCGAAAATGCCTAGCCTTTGCACGTGATTGTAAAAGATCACATCTCCAAAATATTTTTATCCATTTACACCAGTCCTTCCTGATGAAATGCTGTCAATCATTTTAATAAACATATATTAATCATATATCAAGAAGAAGACAATGCCTCGGTGGTAGCCTTCGCGTCAGCAAAAATTTTGACGTTTGGATATTGTAAGAATGTCTCCTAACCTTGTTATAATACTAATTGAGATAATATAACATATGAATATCCATAAAAAAATGAAAAGTATAAAAATTATTTTTTTAAAAAAAATGCAGTGTATCATTTGTAATTTGGAGATATACACTTTGTAGCATTTGTCCTTCAATCACAACGAGGCATATGGTAGCAAAACCCAACACAGCTACTGAAAAAATAAAAAGTCCAGCTTAATACTAAGTAACACCACCTTAAAAAGATTACAATGCTTGCCAACACATGATCAAGCTTGTTAGTCAACGGTGATGACATAATTTCCAATGCCCCACCTTGTCAGGGTATAAGATAGCACCAAACACTGGTTTAGGTATCTCTACTGTCCTTATTTGCAGGAATTATAGTTTCCCTCAATTTTAGATGAGAGCTTTATTGTCTCCGTTGTGAATGTGCTTAAGTATAATATTGAAATATCAAAATACTAATAAAAAAAAGATTGCATTGCTTATATAAAATATTTTAAGCTATTTTGAACTACTAGCATTCTATACATTATCAATGTTTGTTTAAAAACTAAACTTTCGAAACTAAAATTGTTCAACTTAAAACTTTTTACTCTCTATAATTACCTTATTTTTAATTATATTTTTATACCTTTTTATACAACTATTTTATTTTTTAATCATTTCTATACAACTATTCTTACAAATAACTTGTCTATTTTAAAATTATTATTTTTATTTCTCATCATTATTCCTATAATATCACAATATTTTAAAAAATTTAACACTAAAATTTTTTTTTCAAAAGTTTTATCACTTTCCAGACATATGTATAATATAGGATAATATTTCAGTGCATATCATTGCATGATGCAGCCATATGTAAAACGAGGCCCACCTGATCATAAATAGGGCATCTACCCACTCATTCACTGCAGGAGAATGCTACATAGTGACTTTTTTGTAATAGTTAAAAAATTATGACTTTAAATAATTATTACTGATAGTTTTATAAACTCATTACTAAAAACATAGCATATATTGATGGTTTTTTATTAATGTAATGATAGAAATAAATTTAGTAGCATATTTGTTAAATTACCTTTACCTTCTTCATAAACCCAAAAAATCATGAAATTAATTAAAATAAAATTCAATTTTATTTTTACATCAAATGTCTTTTAACATAAATGTATGATGTATTTATTTTAAAAATTAAGTTTTAAATTAAATTTGGTCAATTGTCATTAATATTTTAATTAAATAAATTATGAAAAGGAGGGTAATAATTATTTCTTCTTTTTTAAAAACTATTAATCTATGTATATTTAATATATAACTCAAATTTTACTATTTTTAAACATATGAGTATTTTAAAATACCATTGTTTGAAATTTTAAAAAATATATAGATATACATCTTTAAATGGGTAAAACTTGTTATGCATATTAAATACACTTAAAATGGAAGTTTTCTAAAACAATAAAAATAAAAATGGCAGCTATATATTTAGGCTCAATAAATACATATGTTGAGAAGAATTGAGAAGATATTTGAATGACAAATATAAAATTGAAAATTTAAATTACTTCTATTAATGCCAACTCAAAAGTAAAATATTAACATCTATGCTAATATTTCTTTTTCATTTGTCCACGAAATTTTAAAGTATTGAACATCCACATGACACATTAATTTATTTTTAATGCCTATTAATTATTAAATACTATTTCTAGAAGTCTACTCAACATCTAAAGCACAATAAATTAATGAATATAAATGTATTTTAATTATCCAAAAAATCACAAATTTAATATAATATTTACTTAGCTAAATAAGCATGGATTTATTTTAGAAAAATAAAGCTTCTTTTGATAATAAATAAACATATACGTTTAATAAACTTATACCAAGTTATCTAATTGATGTCAATAAACTAAGAAACATAAACAAGAAAATAAATAAATTAAAATAAATTTAGTACCTATCTAAAATTTTTAATAAATATATGTTTTAAAATTAAAATTTGCAAATTATTTATAAATCCAAACTAGAAATGAGATTTAATAATTCAACTTTAGGTATTTGTTTAAGAAATAATTTAATTTAGCTTATTGATATGCTATTTAAAATTATAAATATATAGCTATAAAAAATTTATTTAAAAAAAATAAATAAGAAGAAAATTTTAAAAATAAAAATTCTTATTTATTTTAGCATTTTAAACATTGAAAATTTATTGTTAATAAAAAATTAATTAATAAATATATGAATATAGAAATAAAACAATGAGTAAATACAAAAAAAGTGATTCTGCCGTCAAGGTTGTTACGCCATTTGCGTTGGAAATTTTCATTAAGAGTGCCAACATTTTTTTGGCAAAATATTCTTTTATAACTTGCTTGTTCTCTTTGTCACTCATCTTCTTCAGATGGAAACCCCACCTCCTTGATATCCATCTCTAGTGAATACAACTTCCTCATTCTCGTGTTTTATCTACTGCAACAAAATGGCTAATAGGAACAATTCATTTAGGCTTGTACTTTCTCTCTCCTTCTCTCCCTACCTTCTCCCTTGGTATTGAGCCATGGCTATTTTGACGGCTGACAGTAGCTGATGGGGGCAACAACATATGGCAGCATGGTGGTTGCTAAATTTTTGCTAATCAAAGCTTATGCAATAATTGATGCAATGGGTGGTTAGTGTAAATAATGATAGTATATGCTTGAAAATAATAACATAATTTTTTGATGCCGTTATAAGAGCAAAGAGGTATTTTTTAGTATTGAATAATGTATTTTTGCATCATAGAACATCTAATTACATGGTAGATGGGTGTCAGATCCCCTTATTCAAGCCAAAAAGCATGACACTGATGGTGTTATTAGAAGCAATTTGTTTATAGTCAAAGTTAAAATAGTTTTTTTTATTTTGCAAGAAATATTAGAAGAGGCTTTTGTTAATCCATGACATTATGATTATTCGTTGATGCTACAATATTTCAATAGTAGTTGCGATAAGATGGTATCGTGAATTGAATAAAATTGCTAAGATTTTTTATATTAATTACATTTTCAAATTCATTGACATTTGATCATTTTAATGGATTTAATATTTTCATGTGTAACGAACAGACCTAGAAAAGTAACCATTGGGCTTGACGTACAGAACGCCCAGACTCAGAAAAAATGACTATTGGGCTTGTGGGCCATAGGTTTCACAATGTAATATTGTCCGCTTTGGCTTGACAGCTCAACCGCATGATTTTAAAATACGTCACACCATGTTCAACTTGAGATCCACTTATAAACCACTAGGAACTTTCTCCCCTTTTTCGATGTAGGATTTGATTCTAAGTTATTATAAGCCCACAAACTTTTACCTAGTACGGCCTCAAATCGTAACTCAACTCCGAGCTTCTGCTTGCAGCTTTGGCTTTCACTCGCTCTAATACCACTTGTTAGGAACATACCGAAAAAAGTAACCATTTGGCCTGACGCACAGACCTAGAAAAAGATTATTGGGCCTGTGGGCTATGAGTCTCATACTGTAATATTGTCCACTCTGGCCTAGTAGCTCAGCCGCACGGTTTTAAAATGTGTTACACCATGTTCAATTTGAGACCCACTTATAAACACCAGAAACTTTCTCTCATTTTCGATGTGGAATTTAATTTTGGGCCATTACAAGCATCATGAGTAATGGTTACTTTTCTAAGTTTGTTTATTACAATATGTTTCTAACTTACAATTTTTATTATGATGGAGGACAAAGACATTTTGAAGTTATGCATAAGACATTTTAAATCATATACCTAGAGCAACCTTTGTTGATTTTTTTCATATTATGAAATGAAAGATATCTATCATATTCTAGAATGAAATATTTATGTTATTTATTTGTAAGCATTTGCAATAATAGTGAATTCTTATTAATGACAATGCTTAAATGACAAAACACGAAAAATATGATGATAAAAAAAATTGTACAATAATTATTTTTAGAACTTAAATGTTAGCATCGAGAAAATTGTTGGACATTTATTGATGTATGAAATTATGAAGTTTTTATTTATTTATTGCAAAATTTTATTATAGAAAATTAATTTAACAACAAATAAAAATAAAAAATTGTTAGTGAAATAAAAAATTAATAAAAAATGAACATTTTATGCAAATATAGAGTTTTTCGCTATATACATATTTTGTTGGCAAAAATTGTCCCTATATAACTATTGCTAGAAACTTAATTTACAACAATGGTTTATAAAAGACTATGAGAATAAATTTTTTACCTATGGGATTATCAATGACGGTTTAAAAATTTATTGGTATAGGCTATTTATATTTATAGTAAATGGTTTTTTAAAACTTTGGTGATGGACTTGTTGTGCTATTAAATATTATTTTCCTCGTAGTGCTTATATTTAGAATTATTTACTTTATTAGTATACCAATTTTAATCTAAACGAAACATGTTTGTGGATTTCACTTAAAATTTCAATGTAATAAAAGTATTTTAACATAAATATCAATTTAAAAGTTATATTTTTAACAACTAAATCATCTAAAAACATGATTTGTATATAGATAAATTCATTATATAATATATATTGTTTGCACTTTAATGCATGTGGAGCTCATTTTGCAGAAGATTGCATGGTGTAATCCATTTGCTCCTGATTCGTTGTCATATATATATATATATATTTGTGTATATATATATGTATAGATGTCCAATTATATAGAATATCTTATATATATGCTTAATTTACAATTTTTTAATTTTAATTTTAGTTTTATTTTATATTTATTTTTCATAAACATGTTTTTATAAGTGTATTTAATTTATTTTTTATATCTGTTACGTTTCACCTTGAATAATAAACATGTTTTTATTGATTTTACAAAACTACATCGGTTATTTAAGCACATTAAAAATATTAATTTTTTTTTTGTTTTTGTCCCTACCCAGAGGCTATTTACAAAAAACATAAAATGTGAAAATCCCTCTTTTAATCTTTTCCCTATCAATCTCTCTCTCTCTCTCTCTCTCTCTCTCTCTCTCTCTCTCTTTCCTTCACAAGAGATGACGAACTGCATCTACCTTGTCTTAATAATGAGGCCCATCTTCGATTCCTCACCTGGGCATCTCTACCTTGCCTCTCTAGCCACCTACAATGATGCACAGTGGCTGCTATTATGAAATCAATTAGCAACTTAAAATTTATTCATTTTTTGATGATTAACAATCCAGATTGAGAGTTTCAGGGTATTAACATGTTTGGTGCATAGCTTCGAGTTAGATTTTTCAAAAATAAGATATTACAAATCAAGTCACAGAGTCAAGTAGACCCAAACATTTACTTAGGTCAAGTCAATTGCCAAGTCAACTAAGGGATTGACTTCAAGTGTCATTTTTGAGACAGTGTTGAAAATAGGGATGCATGAGCAGGCGAAGTCACAACCGAAATTGACTCCGCTTGTGACTTAGGTCATGTCGCACCTCAAGTCGACTCAAGTTGCAACTTAGGAGATTTCAGGTTGCCAAAGAAGAATTTGAAGAAGCTAAATTGATCCGACATATGACTTATGTGAAGTCCCATATCTCAGCAATAAGACTTGGGCTACTCGAGCATGAGAATGAAGAATTTGAAGTTTCAAGCATGTAACTTTCATTAAAGTAATATATCCAAGTCGATTCCACTTGCGACTTGGGTTAAGTTTTAATACCAAATCCACTCAAGTACACAACTTGACGCCAAGGAATTCAAATCTTGAAGAGTTGAAGACAAATACCAACAAATGGAATTCAATCCATGAAGAGTTGAAGCTCTAAGCATAAGAAATGAGCTAAAGGAGAGATTATATCTTGAAGATATGAAGGTTCAAAGATCTAGGTGTATAAATTATGAAGATTTGGAGTTTCAAGCATACAAAGTAATGTGAAGTCGTAACCCAAGTTGATTTCACTTGCGACATAGGTCAAGTCTTAAACCAAATTGACCTAAAAATGGAACTTGGAGAAGTACACAAGGAGCAAATCAAGCTGAAAGGAAAAAAAAGACCAAAGTCACACCGCAATTCAACTTCAATCTGCAACTTAGGTGAAGTCGCATCTAAAGCAACTCTAGATGCAACTTGGATTGTAATGATCGTTAAAATTTGAATGTTGGCTCATTTAATGCATACCACATACCCTCCAATGTTCAAAATAAATCCATAACTATTTAAAAGACGTCTAGAGGAGTTATGAAGGTTAGCTAGAATATTCATTGAGCGTTCATCTTCCTTCCCAAAAGCTATTAATGTATTAAGTGCTCTACAAAGAGAAATTCACTTTCACTGCAAGGGCTGCAAGTTCTAATTTTTCTCAAACAATCAAGATTCTTCTCAAGTATTGAATTTGTTCTATATGATCTGTAAAGTGTAAATTTCATTTTTTCAATTGTATTTCTTGAATTGTGATACTTGGCTTGGTGTTAAGACCAAAGTTAAGTTGAGATAAGTAGTATATAGTTCGAGTGAAACTCGCCGTCTATTCATGGAATTTTTGTAAAGGTCCCCTAGAGCTATAATCTAGAAAAAAGCAAGGGCTCTAGTTGTAATATCATTAAGATTGTGGAATCTAAAACATAATAGAGTGTGTTCTTGAAAGAATAGAGTATGGAAGGTTATCCTAAACCAAGATAATTCTCTATGTCTCATGTATGTGATATTGTTATCTCTATATTGCTCTCTTTCACTCTCCTCACAAGCAGTTAAAGTTTTCAAAATACCAAAGAATTTTAAAGAACCCAATTTACCCATACTTTCTTGAGTTTTATGATAAACTCAGAACCAATAAGTGGTATCAAAGCAAGTCTTTGAGTTTATTATTAACGAGATTCATCATAAACGACATCCCAATCAACTTCCACTCCTGCTTTTGTTGAGGGCTAGTCTTCAAAAGACCACATCTATTTAATGGCAATAACTTCAATTATTAAAAGTTAAAAATGAAATAATTAATAATGGTCACTGATATAGACCCTTGAATAGTTATCCAAGATTGGGTTACTTTACCTGTAAGTAAAGGAGTCTCCAACTAAACTAAGAAAGAAATAACACTAGTGAAAAGTAATGTCAAGGTCATGAATTCTCTATTTTGTGTTCTAATTGCTATAGAGTACGATCGAGTGTCTTCATTCTTAACTACCAAAGAGAGACACTCTAACATCGATTTATGAGGGTACTTCTCAAGTCCAAGGAACGAAAAGAAATATTCTAATTGAAGAGTTAGAAAGTTTCAAAATACTCAAAACCGAAAATATTCTTAAATTGCTTGCTAGATTTTCTAAGATTACTAATGCTATAAAGGCCTAGGAAAAGAAATTTATAAATCTAAGCAGGTTATGAAAATATTGAGGGCATTACCGGAGTCTTGGACATCCAAAATTACTACAATCAAGAAAGCTAAAGACCTCAATACTTTAAAGCTTGAAAATCTCATTAACTCACCAATGTCTCATGCGCTAATAAAAAATGAAGAATATAGCAAAGGTAGAAAGACTTTAGACTTAAAAGTGAGTCATTAAAGTTCAGCCGAATCTTCCTCTTCAACTCAAATGAGGACAAAAGATTGTTTTCCTCATAAGGAAGTTCAGAAAATTCGTGAGGAAGGAAAAAAATGTATGATCTTTCCAGACCTACAATGAAAGAAGTAGAAGAGAAAAGAAGAAAGAAAGACACACTCAAGTGCTAAAGGTACGGTAGAGTGGGACACATGCAAGCACAATGTTACATGCCTGAGGAAAATAAATCCAAGGATAGACAAGAAAAGAAAGAGAAAAACAACACAAGAAAATTTATAAAATAGAAAGGAAGAGGCATGTATGTGAATGGAGAGTCATCTTTCTCAAGCAGCTCCTCAAGTAATGATCATGAAGTTGCAAATTGTGTAAAGATATGTTGTTTAGCAAGAATTGAAGATGAAAATTGTCTAAACTGCCTCATAGCTACAGAAATGATGGAAAGTAGGACTACCTTACCAAATTACACAAGTAATGAAGAAGTAACTTCTACCAAACAACTCTCCTTCCAAATATATTTACTCTTCTACGTATGAATGTCTCAAATGTGTTAAACTAGATAAATTGCAACAAACCTATGATTTATCATTTGAATAGACAAAGAAACTTGGTAACAAGTATACTTCAAACAAGAAACAATGTGACTACCATTGTTGTAAATGGAGAACTATCTGAGAGAGTCAAGTGATTAGTTAAGGAAATTAACACATTATCACTAAAATTGAAAAGTTGAAAAAAGAGAATGCAGTCTTGAATGAATCATTGGAAAAATTCTATAACCCATGGGACGATATCAAAATGTTCCTCAATATGACAACTCAAACTAGTAAAAGATGACTTGAATACTCCACATTTGAGTAGGAAGAATGTAGCAAAACAATGCTCCTAAATGGGTTAAACATCAAAAAGCCAAGTTAGAACAATAAGAATAGCTTAGGTAAGAAAATCAACTTGGTAACCTATATGTACATGGAGTCTTCCCCAAAGGATCAAGGAGGTATGTAATTTCTATAACAAATATGACACAAAATTTATCAACGTAGAATCAAAAAATTGAATGATAGAGGAGCTAAATCGATTTGGATATCAAGGAGCATTGGATTTGTCCCTTCTAAACAGGAGCCCAGTTCTATGCACCCAGATGTATTTTACCCTTTTTAAAAATTTTTAAACTTTTTCATGAAACTGTTAATATAAGTGTATTTAACATGTGTATCAATTTTTTGCTATTGTAGAAGATTTTTAAGTATTTTTTTTGGATTTTTGAAAATCATCGACATTTTTAGTAATTTAAAATTACTAAAATGCCACTAATTTTTAAAAATTCAAAAAAATATCTAAAAAATCCAAAATTGATAAAAATTGATACACATATTAAATACACTTAGATTAACAGTGACATAAAAAAATTTCAAAAAAATAAAAAATTGGTGTATGCACCAGGGCGCATTGAGACTTAATGCACCTGGGTGCATTCAATTGCAGCCTTTTTAAACAAGTAGTGGATGCTTCAAATGTGTACTAACCCAAATGAATCCAAAAGGTGATTATCAAAGAGATGAGATTTATTTAATTAGTTTTGCAGATGTGTTTTAGAGCAAAGGCAAGCAACACATGGTTTATAGATAGTGGATGCTCAAGACACGTTACAGAGGACAATGCCCTATCTCACAATCTCAAGTCCTACAATGGTGGAACTGTTGCATTTGACAACAATAATAAAGGTAAAATTAGTGGTAAAAGCAATATTTATGGTATTTTAATTGCATGCATAGATAAATTTTCTTTATCGAGAAGGGTTATAAAGAAAATTTATGTAAGAAGGATTATAAAGTTATGTTTGAATCATCTATATGCAATGTAATAGTTGGAGAACATAGTATTTACTAGCAAAAGACATGAAAATATATACTTAGTATGTCTTGATGAACTAGATGAAAATGCTTAATAATATTTGATAACGATCCATGGATATGACACAAGAGACTTGAACATATAAATATTATTAAAAATCAAGACTCTATTGAAAATTAGTTTGGTAGAAGGTCCACCAAAACTCAAGTGTGATATAAATAAAATTTTTGCGAAGTTTGTCAAATGTCCAAGCAATTTAAGATATCTTGTTCACCAAAGAATAAAGTTTTAACTTCTAGGCCACTTGAGTTATTACACATGAATCTTTATGAACTATCCGATTGAGCCTTGGGGAAAAAATAATCATATGTTATTGTTGATAATTTTTCAAGGTTCACTTGGAAAATGCTATTAGCTAGCAACAATAAAGCGTTCTCTTTCTTTGTCAATTTCTCCAAATTTGTGTAAAATAAAAAGCAAAACAAAATTATATCTATTAGAAGTGACAGTGGTGGTGAATTTGAGAATAAATATTTCATAGACTTTTATAATGAAAAAGGAATTCACTAAATATTTT
This sequence comes from Annona cherimola, assembly GCA_030490835.1. Taxonomy (NCBI): domain Eukaryota; kingdom Viridiplantae; phylum Streptophyta; class Magnoliopsida; order Magnoliales; family Annonaceae; genus Annona; species Annona cherimola. Next base: position 10,659,375 of record CM059973.1, on the reverse strand, counting down.
TTATATTAAGAACTCCTCAACAAAATAGAGTAGTTCAAAGAAAGAATAAAACTATACTAGAGTGACTAGAACAATATTAAATAAAAGTAAATTATCCAAAAAATCTTGGGATAAAGCTGTAAGTACAACTTATCCTGTATTAAATCTAGTCACTATTAGAGTTATATTTAAAAAGACCCCATATGAGCTATTGAAAGATAGAAAGTCAAACATATCATATTTTCATATATTTAGTTGTGTATGCTATGTGTTGAATAATGAAAAGGACAACTTTGGAAAGTTAGATGCCAAAAGTGAGGAGACTATATTTCGTGGCTACTCCTCTAATAATAAAGCATATGGAATATTTATCAAAAGAATTCGAGTAGTAGAGAAGTCTGTACATGTCATTTTTTATGAGTTTAACCCAACTTCAAAGAAAGAGGATGAACTTAGTGATGCAAATAATTTGTCAAAAGATTTTGAGAAGTTTCAAGTAAAAATCAAAAGAGAGAAGACCTCAAGAAAGATCAAGACCTAAATCAAGAGGTAAGTGAGGATAATGTTCCATATAAACTTCTAAAGATCTAAAATTTAAAAATGGCTATCTAATTGAGCAAGTTATATGAGATATATAACAGTGTAAAAACTAGAGGCTCAAGACAAAAATGTATGTGACCATTTTGCCTTTGTATCAAAAATTAAGTCAAACGCAATTGATCAAGCTCTTAATGCTGAAAATTAGATAGTTGTAATGCAAGAAAAGCTCAATCAATTTGAAAGGAGTAAAGCATATCAACTAGTTTCTAAATCCAAGGATTGCATAGTAATTGTTACCAAATGAGTATTTAAGAATAAAGTAGATGTAAGTGGATTAGTTGTAAGAAATAAAGCTAGACTTGTAATTAAGTTTAGCTTACAAGAAGAGAAAATTGACTTTGAAGAATCTCATGCCTCCATAGCTAGATTGGAAGCCATACGTATATTACTAGCTTTTGCATCATATGTGAGATTTAAATTGTTTCAAATGGTTAATAAAAGTACATTTTTGAATAGTTATCTTAATAAAGAGATATATGTTAAACAACCTCCAGGTTTTGAGAAAAGTAATTGACCTAAGTATGTGCACAAGTCAACCAATGACTTGTATGAGTTGAAAACAAGCTCCTAGAGTTTGCTATGAAAGGCTTAGTAAATTTTTTAATGATCATAATTTTAAAAGAGAAGAAGTTGATACTACTTTATTCATTAAGTACAAAGAAATAAACATTCTAATTGTTGAAATTTATGTAGATGACATAGTTTTTGTTACTACTAATAAATTTTTGTGCCGAGAATTTTCTAAGTTGATGCAGAATGAATTTGAAATGAGCGTGATGGGTGAATTCAATTTCTTCCTTGGATTGCAAATTAAACAATAAAGAGAAATGTTTTTATAAATTTGTCCAAGTACATTAAAGAAATGCTCAAGAAGTTTGGAATGTAAAATAGCAAATGAGCAAATACACCCATGAATTCTACAATCAAAATGGACAAAGATAAAAAGATAAATAAGTAGATCAACAGTTATGTAGAAGCATGATAAGGTCATTGCTATATTTAACTACTTCTAAACCTGATATTTTATTTAGTATTTATGTGTGTTCTAGATTTTAATCAAACACTAAGGAGTCTTATATGATAATTGCAAAGATAATTTTTTAATACTTGATTAATACAACAAACTTAGGTCTTTAGCATCCCAAAGGCTCAATATTTAATTTGATCGGATATTGAGATGTGGATTTTTCCAGTTACAAAGTGGATAGAAAAAATACTAGTAAGACTTATTAGTTATTTGAAAGAATGATGATTTCATGGTTCTCAAGAAAATAAACTAGTGTTATTCTATTTACTGCAGAAGTCGAACATATTAAAACCGGTAGTTGTTGTGCTCAACTATTATGGATGAGACAACAATTAAGGGATTATGACATAGAACATACATAAATACTAGTCAGATATGATAATACAAGTGTTATTTCTCTAACAAAGAATCATTTGTTATATTCTAGGACTAAACACATAAGACACCACTTTATTAGAAAACATATTGAAAATCATAATATTAGTTGAAATATGTTAAAAATGAGGTTCAAATTGCAGATATCTTTATTAAACCATTAAATATTAAATCATTTATAAGATTAGAAAAAATGAGAATAATTAATATTGAAGCTTGAAATTGGTAATAATTTGGTTTATTAATATGAATTTGTTGGAATGTGTTGTTTGCGGTGGATATATGATTTGGAAAAGAGGGTTAATATAAAAATTGCATTTTCACATGGGACTATGGAGCCCGAAATCGACTTGGGCTAAGTGGAGTTGACTTTAAACCCAATTTAGGGTTCAGGGTCAACCTTGCTAGCGCATGACAATTGGCCTTCTTAAGGCTGACATCTCCCTCCATTTTCATTTTCTTTCTTTCTAAGCACTCAAAACCTTAAACCTCCATTTCAAAAGCTCCGATTTAGCTTTCCTTCCCAAACCCACTAGAAATCTTTGAGATCTCTCTTCATTATCCTTTCTTACTTCTAATGGCTCTCAAAACCACCGTGAGCAAGCCTTCCAAGCTCCTCTTCTCTCCTCCTTCTCATTCAAATTCCAGAGAAGAGATCCTTAAAAGACAGCGGATGCTCTCTAAGAGAACTAGAGACAAGGCCACCACCTCCACTAAACGTTGGGTCTGTTATTAAGAAGGTGACCCATCTATCTCCATCCCTAAAGAAAGAAATGAGGAATCTAGTGGAGAAGAGGAAGTAGTAAGGAAGAATGATGGTCCTACTCAGAGGACCCAAGTCATTTGAATGCTTGTAGAATATTTTATAACAGAACAACAATAGAGAAGGTTTTACTAAAAATTTTATGAAAGGAAAATATTTCCGCCAGAAATTATAGATTTCAAGTTTCTACAGGAATATGAATTTGGTATTGAAGAATTGCTAGATTTTCAAGGATGGATAAATCTACTTACGGAGGAAGGAAAAATTTACACCGACTTGATGAGGCAATTTTATTATTTATGGAGCAATGAAGACTTGACCACCTTTATCAAAGGAAAAGAAATAGACTTAGGTCAAGGTCAAGGTGTGTCAAATGCTAATGCTAGACTTTGTATAAGCAATATACTTGGAGTCCCACAAGATGAGGAGTCCATTCCCAAAGATCTTTCTTTACCTAGAATGTACAATGAATTGACTAGGAGTAACAAATATCATGAGGACATAAATTTCTTCATTACATGGATCTTCCACCCCAACTATGAGTGTCGAGGCTCTTGATAGCTTATTCTGTATACCCCAAGCGTGGAGGAAGAAATCAAGTTAATCCCTAAGAAGATGAAATACTGTGGAAAGCTGCAAATAGAAAAAGAGTTAGCTTTTCTCGACTGTTCTTGAAGGCATAAGAATTAAAGGAGGATAATCCTCAAGAAATCTTACCATACGGGACTTGAATTACCAAGATACTTGAGCACTATCACATAGATTTGGATGACAATCCTTTTGAGATATTCAAATCAACAAATACAATCAATAAGGCTTCGCTTACTAGAATGAAGATCGATACTGAAGCCTTCAAAGTATCTTAAGTGCAGACAAGAACGAGAGGTAGCCACCCAGTATAGTTAGAGGGATGAGATTCACCTATTGATGGGGAGGCTCAAGCACATTCAGCTCCTTACCGGTCATTTTACCCATTTCCATCTCCTTAACCATCACCAAGGTCCCAATCTCTCATTTCCCATGACTCAAACTCACCTTAGACTTCCAGAGGCTCACCTAGACCTTTCAGAATCCCATACTTAGATATTTCTAACATATTACTTATTTGCAGGGTTTAGAGTCTAGGCTAAATCAAGATTTAGGTGTTATCCATTATTCCATCACTCAAATGCATGAAAAATAAGCTTTCCTTGGACAAGAAATCACAAACATCAAATATCATCTTGCATCGGGTAGTAGGCATAATCACCCTATTCCTAGCCTTCCTATTTTGGATCCTTATTGGGAGGAGTCTATGGTTGCTCAACCTACTGTCCAAGATAAATCTAATCCACCTTTCACTCCATATGACTCAGCTCCCACTATGACTCAGTCTCTTCTACTCCACATGTCTCTCAAGCCCAAACGTCATAAGTTATCACCCCTTTCATTTTCCATAAGTCTCTTGTATCTCTGAAACTTTCACTTTACCATTTGTGATGTTTGACAAAAAAGAAGAGAAATTTGATATGTTTGAGAGTCACAACATGGGTTAGATAGTTTGTATTCTAGGAAATTTTGAAATTTTGTAAAATCTTGTGGAAGTTGATATGCTTTCTAATGAAATTGATATGTAATTATAATGAATGAAATGAAATGATTGTTTAAGTATTATATCTTCTATTATGTTATTTTCTCTTGAATAAATGACTATTACAAGTGTTGTATGAATGATCTATAAAATTTCTCAAAAAATTGAACTATAACTCTATAAAATGTCAAGTTGCAAATGTTAGACAAAAAGAGAAAGGTATATCTTAAACTTAGTTTTTTCAATCACCAAAAAGGGAGAGATTATTGTGAACTCAATTAGTAAGTCAAAAGTTATTCATATTTTCATTATTAACAATCTAAATTTGAGAGTTCAATGGTACAACATGTTTGATGCAATGACTTTGTGTCGAATTTTTCAAAAATAAGGTATTAAAGATCAACTTGCAGAGTCAAGTCAACTCGAATATCGACTTAATTAAGTCGATTCTTAAGGCAACTTAGAGATTGACTTCAAGTGTCATTTTTAAGACAGTATTGAAAATAGGGACGCATGAGCAGGGGAAGTCATAACCAAAGTCAACCGCTTGTGACTTAGGTCAAGTCGCACTCCAAGTCCACTCAAGCTGTGACTTCAGAGACTTCAGGCTGCTAAAGAAGAATCCGAAGAAGCTAAATCACAACCTAAGTCAACTTTGATATGCAACTTGGGTGAAGTCCTATATCAAATCAACTCAGCAATAAGAGTTGGGCTCCTTAAGCATGAGAACAAAGAATTGAAGCGTCAAGCATGTAACCCATATTGAAGTCTCATACCCATGTCCAGTCCACTTGCTACTTGAGTCAAGTTTCAAAACTAAGTTGACTCAAGTACACGACTTGATGTCAAGAAATTCAAATCTTCAAGATTTGAAGTCAAATACCAATAAATGGAGTTCAAGCCATGAAGAGTTGAAGCTCCATGCATAAGACTTGAGCGAAAGGAGATTATATCTTGAAAACCATGAGAAGATCAAATGAGAATTGAGAGTAAGAAGATTAAATCATGAAGACATAAAGGTTCAAAGATCATGATATATAAATTATGAAGATTTCGAGTTCTAAGAACACAACAAAATGTGGAGTCGCAACCCAATTGACTTCACTTGCAACTTAGGTCAAGTCCCAGACCAACTCGACTTGAAAATGGAATTTGGAGAAACACATAAGGAGTAAATCAAGCTGAAAGGAAAAGAAAAGACTAAAGGAGCACCTCAAGTTGGCTCTTGTCAGCAACTTAGGTGAAGTCACATCTGAAGTCAACTCCAGATGCGACTTAAGCATGCAACGGTCATAAAAATTCGAACATTGACATATTTAATGCACACCACCTGCCCTCTAATTTTCAAAATAACTTTATAACTATTTAAGAGACATCAAGAGGAGTTATGAGAGTTAGCTAAAACATTCATTGAACTTCCATCTTCCTTCCTAAAAGTTATTAATTGTGCATTAAGTGCTCTACAAGGAAAGACTTCCTTTCACTGCAAAGGCTACATGTTCTAATTCTTCTTAAGCATTCAAGAGTTTTCTCAATTGCGAAATCTGTTCTATATGATCTGTAAGTATAGATTACACTTGTATTTCTTGTATTATGATACTTGGCTTGATATTGGAGACCAAGGCCAAATTGAAATAAGTAGTATATAGTTGGAGTAGAACTTGCTATCTATTTATGCAATTGTTGTAAAAGACCCCTAGAACTATAATTTAGAAGAGAACAAGAGCTCTAGTTATAATTTTGTTGAGATAGTAGAACCTAAGATATAAGGGAGTGTGTTCTTGGAAGAGTGGAGTAAGGAAGGTTATCCCGAACTGCTAAATTCTCTATGTCTCATGTGTATGATATTGTTATCTCTATTACTCTCCACATTTTCATTCAAGGAGATTAAACTCACAAAAAGTTAAAGTTTTTAAAGTACCAAAGAATTTTAAAGAATCCAATTCACCCCTCTCATTTTGAATTTTTCTATAAAATCGGGACCAACAGCTGCGTTATAAAAATTTCAATTGTCAACAAGCCAACTTGTCAATTTGCTGCCACACTCTTTTCCTCCTCTTATCTATTTCTTCATAGCATTTTCTTGATTGCCTAATTCTTCTGTTTTTCTTCTCAATATCATCTTGGTTTCTAAGATAATTTGAGTGCTAAGTTATGGGTTCCTAAAGATGTTTCACAATTTCAAAGACTACCAAGAAAAAATTCATGCCTTTGCAAAAGATCAAAATTAGTAGAAAAATATTCCAATCAAGAAATTAAAACAAGGTGCATTTTTTAAAGACGGTAGAAAAATGCCATCACCATATTGTTAAAAATATTAATCCAGAAAAATCTAGATAGCTAAAAGCATAAAAATCTTTCGTGCATTTATTGTAATTCAGTGGCTACATGAAAAATTCGCAAATTGCATGCACTTAGTTAATGTCGCTGGATCCAAGTCAAAAAAATCGTCAGCTACAAATAAAAATCTGGAATAACGGTGCAATGTTGGCCACATGATCTAGCTAAAGCCAGCAATCTAGATAAATCTAGTGACTAATATGTCAATAATTTAGACTACTAAACTGACTTACGTATAAGTATAAAAATGGGACATTCCCCCTTGATAGTTTGGATGTAATGACCCAAAATTTCAGCTCAATAAAAGTATCATCTTTCTCTCATTTATCCATTCTCTACTCTCCTTCGTTTACAAAAATCTAGAACTTATATATATATATATATATATATATATATATATATATATATATATATATATATATATATATATTTCTCTATTCATTCTCCATCCAATAAGCAATAGAATTTCCATCAGTTGTAATAGAGTTGCATCATCCTGGAGCTCTGGACGTTGTTGTCTCACTAATACATTGTTGTTGCAAAAAGATGTTATAAGTTAAGCTCTCAATAGCCTCTGTTACTACATTTAATTATACCCAAGCAAAAGGTGAAGTCTATGATTTTTGGAATATATAAATAAAGACCCTATTTAGATCATAGTGATTATGGAATTTAATCCAGAATGACTGTGAGCTACTCAAAAATGACGCAAAGCTTGCATCTTTGGATGAAAATAAGAAAAAGTAATATTTAAAAATCAAATGGGTGATTAAAAGCCTTGGTATATATTCAACAAGGAGTAGGCAAGACAATATATCTAAGAATCATGATTGCTACAATGTCAAATAAAGCCTGATATATTTTGAACAATGAATTTAAAGTCATGATAGAGTAATTCTCATCAAGTTCTAGTCACTATGGAAAGATTTTTATACTCTAATAACAACAGAAAGCGAAACAGTAAAAGTGTTGTTCTCTTATGTTTCTAATATTATCAATCCGATTAGAAGCTATGAAGATATAATAGAAGATAAGAGAGTTATCTCATAAATATTTTGAGAAGCCTTCTTTCCAAATTCGACCATGTGGTGGCTGCTATAGAAGAATCGAAAGACTTATCTATGCTTTTTTTAGTTGAATTAATGAGCTCTTGTCAAGCCCACAAGAAAAGAATGCATAGATTTTCAAAATAGCTACTAGAGTAAGCTTTCCAGTTAAACTTCAGTATTTCAAAATGGATGAAGAAAAAGTCCAAGAAAAAGAAGAAAACAGCAAAAGAGCTAAATTCTAAAAAAGCTATCAAATAATCGTGGCAAGGGAAGAGGGAGATTTCAAAATTAAGAAAATAAAAAAAGCTAAATTTTCTTCTTATTAGAAGTTATGCAATAAAAGTTGCCCTGACACAAATAATTGCTTATATAAATACACGAGATGCAAGAGCCCTATCCATTTTGATAAAGACTACTAATTTAGATGGGAGGCAAATTATTTTGAAAATAGTGGCTCAAATGATTAAGTATTTATTTCTTATCTCTTATTTAAATCTTCAAAAAGAGTCACATCGTATTTGGTATCTTGATACTGGTTGTTCAAACCACATGACTAGTGATAAAAATTATTTTGTCAAAATTGATAAAAGTATGAAGTCCAAGGTAACTCTTGGGGATGGTAAATCCCATAATGTTGAAGAAAAAGACATTTTGTAGTAAAATCAAAGTACAAAAATTCTAAATTTATTCATGATGTTCTCTATGTTCCTAGACTAGCTCAAAATTTATCAAGTATGAGCTAATTAGTTCAGAGAGGCTATACGGTGAAAGTCAATAATGGTAAATGTCTCATTATTGATAAGTAAAAGAGGCAATTAATTACTACAACAAAATGACATCTAATAATATATTTTCTCTTATAATGCCTCCTGCTCAAAGCTATATATTAAACTACGAAAATGTAGATGACTCCATATTATGACATCTAAGATTTGGTCATTTAAACTTTAATGTCTAAAAGCGCTCAAATAAAAAGAAATGATTATTGGAATTTCATCTATTACTACTGAGAAAAAAGTATGTGAAGGTAACATTTATGGCAAAAAATATAGATTGACATTTCCTAAGACATCTTAGAGAGCTAAAGTACCTCTGAAGCTTTTCATGCTGATATGTAGGGGGCCTTCTCGAAATACATTTCTTAGCAGCAAAAGGTACTTTCTCCTCTTTATTGATAACTTTACCCGTACGATGTGGGTATATTTTCTTGAACAGAAATCAAAAGCTTTTTATTATTTATTCAATTCAAGGCCCTTGTTGAAAAACAAAATGGGCATTATTTAAAAATATTAAGAACTGGTCATGGAAGAGAATTTACAAGTCATCGATTTTATAAATTCTGCTAATTACATGGTATAAAAAAAGAGTTTACAGTTCAACACATACCACAAGAAAATGGTATGGACGAAAAAAGTAGAATAAATGCTTAAATAAAGTAAAATATGCTAAAAAATTTTAAGCCAAAGTTGTTAATACAACCATTTATATTCTCAATAGATCTCCTACAAAAGCAGTTCTTAATATAATACATTTTGAGACTTGACATAAAAGAAAGCCAAAGATTGAGCATTTTAAAATTTTTGGGTGTTTGGCATATGCGCACATTCCAAAAGAAAATAGAGAAAAGATAGATGAAAAAGGAGAAAAATGTATTTTTATTGGCTGCAATGATGAATCTAAGGGTCATCATCTTTACAGCGCTAATTCAAGAGATGTCATCTTTGATGAAATAGAAGCTTAGCCATGGAATGAGCCCCACACATTAGGGTCACAATTATATCAAGAAGATGAGAAAAATAATAATCAAGGCCTAAGCTCTCTACCAGCATCTTAAAGCGCTAATTCGAGCCCTAGTTCTTCATCACCTTTTTCTCCAGACTCATCTCCTCCAAGGAAGTGGCAATCTTTAGAAGATGTTTATAAACATTGTGATGTGACATTCATTCCTTGTGAGCCACAAAAATATCAAGATGCTATAAAAGAAGAGCACTGGATAGATGATATGGTCAACAAACGACAAGAAAATTGATTACACAGAAGCATTTGCCTTAGTTGTCTGTATGGAAACTATTAGAACTGTGTTTACTCTTGCTGCACAGTTAAAGCTGTAGGTTTTTCAGCCGGACGTCAAATCAATTTTTCTCAATGGAGAAATTAAAAAAGAAATATATGTGGAGCAACCAGAAGGTTATTTCGTCGAAGGCCAAAAACACAAAGTATATAAGCCGTGTAAGGCATTATATGGTCTAAAGCAAGCTCCAAGAACTTCGCAATAGCAATATTGATAATTATTTTCTTCAACATGGCTTTGTCAGAAGTTTGAGTGAGTCACCACTTTATATAAAGACACAAGGAGCTCGAAATTTTCTTATTTTATGTTTATATGTGGATTACCTTATATATATGTGCATCAATCCACAAATGGTTGAGGATTTCAAGAAAGCTATGATGAAGGAGCATGAGATGACAGACCTTGGCATCATGAAATATTTTCTTGATATGAAGATAAAGAAACATCCAAGAGAATATTTCAACCCGACCAATTACACAAAAAGTGAGCAAGCCAGTTGCATTGATGATCGAAAAAGAACGAGTGGCTATGTATTTTCTCTCGAATCAAACAGTATCTCCTAGTTGTCAAAGAAGCAGAGTACAGTAGCATTATCTACAACAGAAGTAGAATATGTTGCAGCAACAAGTGCAGCGTGAGAAGTTGTATAGCTGAAAAAACTCTACAAGACCTACACTACGAAGTGGAATCTTCTACAATCGTCTATTGCGATAATATTTCATTGATCACTATGACAAAAAATCTAGTCTTCCACAGTCATTCAAAGCATATCGACATTTGTTATCGCTTTATATGTGAGCTTGTGGAGGAGGGAAAAATTAGCTATAATTTTGCAGAATAGACGAACAACTTGTAGATATCTTCACCAAAGTTTTTCCAACAGAGAAATTTTTACAATTCAGAGAATAACTTGGTGTTATAGATTTTTTCGGATTAAGGGGCGTGTTAAAAATATAAATACAGAAAAATCTAAATAGCTAAAAGCATGAAAATCTTTCATGCATTATTGTAATTTAGTGGCAGCATGAACAATCTCCATGCATGTTGGCAAAATTGCATGCACTTAGTTAATGTCGATGGATCCAAATTGTGAATAAAAATCTGGAATTAATGGTGTAATGTTGGCCATATGATCTAGCTGAAGCCAGTAATCTAGATAAATCTGGTGACTAATATGTCAATAATTTCGGCTATTAAACTGACTTAGTATGAGTATAAAAATGGGACAGCCCCATTGATTTTTTTGATGTAATGACCCAAAATTTCAACTCAATAAAATTTTTGTCTTTCTCCCATTTATCCATTCTCTCATCTCCTTCCATTTATATAAAAAAAAATCCATAAACCTATGTATATATTTCTTCGTTCATTCTTCATCCAATAGGTAATAGAATTTTCATCACATATTTGTTAGAGTCGAAGAGGAGGTAACCTATCTTCGTTCAAATCCTAAATGTGTTTTCAAAGTAAGGAGAAGAAAAACAAGTCATCGTCAAATCACTTTCAGAAAGGTAGATTTTATGGGTACTAAAAAGATGAAGTAAGGGAATCAATCACACAAATGATTAAATGAACAAGGGTTTGGAACTTGTGATTGGTATACTTTTAATTCTCTGATGCTCAATGATTATGCAGTTATGACTTGCTTTGGTCGTTTGGTAGATTCGTAAAATATCTATTAATTTAAAAATTAGGTTAACGGTTGATTAGCGAATATTCTCTATACAGAGCAAATAAACATCAATGAGATGTCTTTTTTAATGTTCTATAGCAAACACTAATTCTAGTGGAGAATATGTTTCATCTTTCATGTCTTCCTATTTCTGCAAAACAGCACCACATTGAACTTGCCCTTTGTCATTTAACACAAAATGGTGAGCATCTTAGTCTCTTAACCTAATTTTCTGCTTACCCTTTGTCATTAAAGCAACAAGAAGGGTAGCATTAGGTTTGCGAGAGGGAAGAGGAGAGAGGTGATGTGATAATGGGGAGACATAAGTAGTGAATTTGGGAGTAGAATGTGGTTTTCATCCATGCAAGGGAGAGATGAGAGAGAGGACATGCCCGATGGAAAAAGTCATCCTCACAGGGACTTTTCGTGAATTTTAATAAAGATTTATCCGACATCATATATTCATCTCACACGATCCAATGTCCTACATTAGAAGCACTTAGCTTGCTGCATATGATCAACGCTCAAATATATAATTTTTATATAGAAAAATAATTATAAAAAATATTAATATATTTAAATGAATGTATGCCTATTTTGAGTCAAGTACCATAACTTATGATACATACAAATGTACATGATCATATCTCGTATGGATCATATGCATTTACATAAATCTTAAGTTACAGTATATTTTACTCAAAATGGTCTCTATATGATCATAAAATTATAATTATATAATCTACTCCAATTATACTTAAAACTGTTTATCTTATTAGCATATTAATTTTTATCTAAATTGGATATGTGTATGAGTCTCATCCGAAAATGTTATTATATCAACGTAATAAAATATTTTGATATAAATAGAAATTTTAAAACAATTTTAAAATTATTTTTTCAACATGTAAACTATCTTAGATATAATTTATATATAAATAAATAATTGTGTAAAGTATTAATACATTTAAATGAATGTAGGGCCCATTTTGAATCAAAAGTATCATAATACATATAAATATACAGGATCGCGTCTCATATATGAGACCTTATCCTCTGATTTACACATATTATAACTCATTATACATTTGGCTCAAAATGGGGGTGCATGCACTTAATGTATTGATACTTTATAAAATCTTTTATCCATATATAAATAATATCTTAAATAGTTTATATATTAAAGAATAACTTTAAAATTTTTATTTACATCAAACTATTTCATTAAGTTGATTTGTGCCATTTTTATTTGGGGTCCATACACATTCAATTTGGACGAAATTAATATGCTAATAAAATATGTAATTTTAAACACAATGCATGAAGTACATTATAATTTTCTGATCAAGTGGGGCCTATTTTGAGCCAAATATACCGTAAGTTACGGTATATATAAATGTAAATGAACAAAACGCTTTCTCTGTTTATATATAAGCTCATTATTTCTTTTCTGCAAAAGGATTCAATAACCGAATGGTATAGAATGCAAAACAGAGCAAGAGCAAGACTAAGGAAATTTGATTTTTTTTAAAAATATTTGGGCAGAGGGTAATTTAGACATTTAAAATTAGAAGATGACGGATGTTAGGTTAGATTAGGAAAAGTGAAAATTAAAAGGTTAATCTGCTAATGTTGAAGGGTTTACTAAGCTAAAATTCACACTAAAAGAGATTTTTTTAGCATACCTAGATAGTTAGATATGCAAACCACCCCCGAATTAGGGGCTAACACTGTAAATTTCGCAAACGGCCCACCATAAGGCCAGCTGTGCACTCAAACAATTGCAAGGCCACTATATGCCCGCCTATTTTACTTATCAAACTTGATGCTTGCAATGTGTTTGTCAAAATCAGCTAATTTGCCTACTTCATTATCTTCCCAAAAATCGAAATCTTTATATTTGTTTATTTATTCAGTAAATAAGCCATAAGGATTTTTTTTTTAACAGAAAAGAAAAGGCCAAACCAAATGAAGCCTAACTTTCCTTGATGGATTGAATGGACTAGGCCTCACGCTGACGAAAGAGGCATGCAACTCTAAGATTTCCCCCCATGTTCGCTACTCGACACCCACTCATTGGCTTTACATATATAATCGCATGCAAGGGCCAGGAAAGTTAGGCTAAAATAAATTTCCTTAATGTTACATGATGCCATCGATAAAATGATGAAGGGACGACAAAGCGTAAGGATAAATAGATATGCTGGACAAGGACGTGAGTGGTGCAGTGAATCACTTGTCATATATAGATGGGAACTGCAAGCTAACCAATCTACTCTTTCATACATCTGTGAAGGTTGATGGTCTTTTTCTCTTCATTTCTCTAGATTTCTCCTGCAGTTGCAGGCCCGAGCTTTTGTACGTTTATTTTTATTTGCTGCCTGAGTTGTTGCGTAGCTTTCTCGCCCAAGAGCCATGATAATGCATGTGCTGTATTTCCTGAAACGTTTTGGACAAGTCGAGTGCGTTGGGTATGCTGTTAAATCAAACACTACATATGCCGAATGTTCGATGACGATAGCTCAAGCAAAACGTTTCGACAAATGTTCAATTTTGTATTTTAAATCCTCTAACTTTATCTATTTGCATTTTTAACTCCAAAGTTTGGCCATTTACATTTTAAACCCCGAAATTTTGGTTTCTTTGCATTTTAAACCCTAAATCATAACGGCATTAAAGAATACCGTCAATTCAAGCAAAATGACGTAAATACCCTCCGATATATTTTTTAAAAAACACCTAAATTTGTATTAAAGGTAAAGGTGTTATTAAAGTCTCTAATAATAAAATAAAGAAAGCCTAAAAGTCAAGTTTAAAATGTAAAAAATATTTTTTAAAAAAATATTAGAGGGTATTTACGTCATTTTTCATAGATTGATGGTGGTTTTTAACGTCGTTATAGGTCAGGGTTTAAAATACAAATGGACCAATGTTTTTAGGGTTTAAAATGCAAACAGCTAAACTTCCGGGTTTAAAATGCAAATAGACAAAATTAGAGGGTTTAAAATGCAAAATACCCTTTATATGAAGAGTCATGATAATTTACAGCCAGCTGCATAAGTGTAAAAAAATTACAAAAATGCCTTTATGTTTAAAAATAAAAAATACTTAAAAATATTCAAAATGATAAAACTACATTTATGGATTAAATACATCTAACAGTTATGTGTCCACGAAAAATTGAAAAAATATAAAAATATGTTTTGTAAGCCAACTTAACTAAATCACCCCTCTTATATGAACTTGTCAAACTCAACCCAATCTAATATTTTTTCAGGTTTGGAATCGTTAATTTGTAAATTTGAGTTTAGAAATTGGGTTTGAATCCAATTTGGACTAAAACTGGGTTAGGCTTGAGGATGGTGAAACCCAAACCAAGAAATTGAACCTAGATTCTGATACATATTAAGAAAAAATCATGCATTACACATATGGCTTGAATATATCTTTTGATAGTTTTTTATTGTATTATCTATGTTAATTATCTTGAGAAGAGTAAAATATTTTAGATCTATTATTTTGTAAATGGTTATTTGGTACACATGCAATTTGAAATTGATGATATAATGTTTATGTTTTTAAAAATATAAACTAATGACACTGACCTAAATTTCCCATGAATTCTCCCTCAAATTACAACTCGAATTCAACTGAACCCATCTTGAACTTGATTTACTTAAATTCAACGGGACCCATCCCGACCTTGAATTATTGAAGTAGAGTTATGGTTAAAATTTTAGAAATAAAGTTAGGATAAGAATATTAGAGTTAACATGTTATACTCTAGGTTTAGATTTAGGTTGCCACTTAATAACCCAAGTTGTACTCCTAGATTTAACTGGCATACTAACTTGTCAACCAAACCAATTTAATTTTTCTACTAGTCAACAACACTACCTCTAAACCTTTCAATGATTTGATTTTAAAATTGCTTGCTCTTTTTGTAGTGATGGTTTCCAAATCCCAATTTAATTGGACCATTGGGGGCCATATTAATGATGAATCAAAATCTAACTAATCATATTATTTAATAATATTTATTCTGTGACAATACTAAAAACTATTTTGATCCAGGGGGAATAGCCTAGTGACGTCAATAAATTCAAGTTTTGAATCTTAGTGGGGAGTTTTATCTCCCATTTTAGGAACGTCAACTCCTGCAAGTAATGATGCTTTTAAATGATTAAGTTGTAAATATGCAACTTCTAGAATAGAATCATAAAAAAATATATTTTTTAGTCAAAGTTGTGACTTGTGAGTGCGTGTACATGCTAAAAAGAATGTATTTATATATCGGGAATGCTTATGTGAAATAAGATTTTATAAAAGTAATTTCATAAAACCTCCTCAAATTTTTAAATGTTGATGATCGATACAAAATTCAATTTATTCATCGTATTTAATATCATTTGTTTATCTAAAAGTCCAAGTTTCATCCAAATTCAATATTTGTATAGGTCATATTTGCTCAAAAGCATGTACATTTATGTGTAAATTAAAAAAATATTTGAATGTATCAAAATATAGTAATAATTATCCACATAATAGTAATATTTTAGATAATTTTGATATTAAAAATACTACTTAAAGATTGATATTTAGTATTAAATTATTTTATTAGGTTAATTTTATATGTTTGTATATGAGACCTATATACAAATAATACAAAACAGATAAAAAAAATTCTTGCTGATATAAATGAAGTTAAATATAATAGAAATGCTAAATATAATAGATGGAGTGGATTTTTTATTAACAATCTAGATGTTAAAAATGAAAAGAGTTTCGTACAAAAGAGATTTCATAGTAGTACCCCTATTTAGATACATATACACTATGGGAAAACTAAAAAGCATTTACAGATGCATTAGATTATTATAATAATTTATAAAATTAGTCATTTATAAAGAAATAATGGTTTAAACTTGAAATTGGTACATTAATCAAATAATATTATCATGTTAAATTTACAATTTAAATCAAATGGGGCCTATGCAACGATTTGATTCCTATGAAACTTAGTTTCCTAATGAAATAATTCTAAAAAAAATAGATGAAGTCCAGTTTATATAATCATCAAGATAGTCCCAAATGAAAAGAGTCCAAGAATTACAACTTGCTATCAATTTGCATTAAATGTAGAAATCAATAAAAATATGCATGAAATGTGAAATGCGACGAGGAGGTTGTATGTTAGAATTTGGAAAAGTATATTGTGAATAAAACCAAATAATAATTTACATGAAATGTGAAATGGGACGAGGAGTTTGTGTAATGGAATTTGGAAAAATATATTGTGAATGAAAAAGTTGCATAGAAAATGAGAAAAGTTATATTGGAAATAAGAAAAGTAGATTATAATGGATTCTAAATTTTGAAAAATATTTTTTGTAAAACGTAAAATTGCATCACATGTTCATCTCATCGTATCACATCAAAATCGTGAACATATGACGGAACAAGTTACGTTGAATTAGACCCCAACCCCATTATGATATGGTATCTTTATGTGCTTCCTTACCCGTTTTGTTTTCGAATATTTTAATGGCGAGTTATTCTCTTAGAGACATAACTTTGTTGAATTTTGGTATCATTATACAAGCGATGGAATTAAATATTTATAACAAGACTTTAAAATTTTTGCCTTTTATTTTATACATTATAAGAAAAGTTATCATTGCAACCAAATTTTTGCAGCCAAATTTATATTTGTGGCATATAATAGTAAAGGCAGATCAACCGGTATCTCATTATTTCTGATTCATTTGTTGTATATAATGATGGCGCAGTATATGACTTGGCCCTGATTTTTTTCTCTTTTATTTTTCATAAACAAAAATAGAATTTAGAAAATGATAGACAAGGAGAGTGTAAATTTTTGAAGAATTACAAAAGGCCCTGGAAACCAAGGCAGGGCAGGGAGTCCTGATGCCATGAAAAAGAAAAAATTTAGATAGAAATAGGTATTTCATATATTAAAAAGAAATGAATTTACAACTTACTCAACTCAGATGTTAACAAGCCAGGAGAAAACAAGAGAAGGCATGAGAGTCATTGTCTACTGTGGCCTTATCGACAAATGATGAAAAAAGGAATTCTACGATCCTGAACTTAACTCGAATTCAACTGAAACCACCCGGAACCTGACTCATTGAAGTAGAGTTATGGTTAAAATTTTAGAAATATACTTGGGTTAAGAAAATTATAATTAACACGTTACACTCTATGTTTAAATTTGTGTTACCAAGCAATGACCCAAGTTGCACCCCTAGATTTAATAGGAGTACTAACTTACTAACCAAATCAATTTAATTTTTCTACCTGTCAACACTACCTTTCAACATTCCAATGATTTGATCTTGAAATTGCTTCCTCCTTTCGTAATGGTGGTTTCCAAATCCCAATTCAATTTGGAGTCATTTAGAGCCATAATGGTGATGAATCAAAATCCGACTAGACACAGTTCTCAAAAAAATCCAACTAATCATATTATTTAATATTATTTATTTTATGATAATACCAGAAGTATTTTAGTCTATGAGCATAGCCTCGTGGTACACATTCTAGCCTTGTGCCAGTAGATCCAAGTTTTGAATCCTAGGAGAGCGAGTTTTGTTTCCCATTTCAAGAACATGCTCTCTTGCAAGTAATGTTATTTTCAAATAATTGAGTTGTAAATATGTACCTTCTAAAATGGAATCATAAAAATATATATTCATATATACTATGGAGAAACTAAAAAGCATTTAGAGATGCATTAGATTGTTGTAATAATTTATAAAATCAATCATTTATAAAAAAGAATGGTTTAAACTTATCAATTATTATGTTAAATTTATAGTTTAATCAAATGGGGCCTGTGCAGTGTGTTTTCTTGATAAAGAGTGAGACACGGGTTCTGTTCTGGTGCCCTCTGATCAAAACCAGAAGTAGAGGGGGAAGGGATGGAGCGAACCCTGTATTTCATTAATCATCAAGGTAGTCCCAAATGGAAAGAGTATAGGAATTAAGACAAATCATCGATTTGCATGAATGTGAAATGGAATGAGGAGGTTGTATATTTGAATTTGGAAAAGTATCCTAGACTTAAAAAAAAAAAAAAAAAAACTTTTTGAAAAATGTAAAATTGCATCACATATTCATCCCATCCTGTCACATCGAAATCGTGAACATATGATGGAATGAGTTATATCGAATTAGAACCCCATCATGATATGGTGTCTTTATGCCCTGCCTTACCCTTTTGTTTTTAAATATCTTAATAGTGCCATATTGTCTAAGAAACATAAATTTGTCGAATTTTGGTCTCATTGTACAAGCGATGGAATTAAATATTTATAGCAAGACTTTTAAAAATTTTTACTTATTATTTTATACACTACAAGAAAATTTATCATTGCAACCAGTTTTGCAGCCAAGTTTATATTTGTGGTATATAACTGTAAAGGCAGTCCACTGTTTAATCAGTATCTCGTTTTTTGTGATTCATTTGTTCTATATAATGACATCTGCAGTATATGACCTGGCCTTGATTTTTTTTCGTCTTTTATTTTCATAGACTAAAATAGAATTTAAAAAAATGAGAAATTACAAATGGCCTTGGAAATCAAGGTACGGCAAAGAAGCCTGATGCCATGAAAAGGAAAATTTTTAGACAAAGGTATTTCAAATATTGAGAAGAAATGAATCTACAACTTACTCGACTCAGATGTCAACAAGCTACGAGAAAATGAGAAAAGGTATGAGAGTCGTTGGGTAATGAATAAAACTTTTGATAAAAATTTTTAGAGGATAAAAGTTGTCAAAATGATGTAATATGATAGGGATAATGATGAATAGTAAAGAAGATAAAGTTAAAATAGATAGGTTAGTTGTGTGGATAGTTGTGTAGAAATGATTGAAAAGTAGGGTAGTTGTATAGAAAAATGTGAAAAAATAATTAAAAAATATGATAGTTGTGGAGAGTGAAAAGTTTTAGATTGAAAAGTTTTAACTTGACATTTTTTGTCAATTGCCAAACACACCCATAATGAAAAAAAATATCTTTGAAACGGCTATCCAAAATGCAATTCAATATAAAAAAAAATGCAATTCACAAAAGTGAAAGTGGAAACAGATTATTTAATTCTTATCAATTACCTTAACGACAATGAAAGTATCTTATCCAATGTTTCTAAAATTGAGCCATACAATGAGTTGTATTTTGTTCAGTTCAGGTGGGACCAGTTGAACTATTGTTCCAAACTATTTTAAACTGACAAGGGTTAGCTAAATAGCTGACTTATTAAGAAGCTACCAGCAACATCATGAGAAACAGTAGACTTTTGAAGACTAAAGCCCCTAGACTAAGTGGCTTCTAAGGTCCCTCACCCTCAGAGTAGAAAAAGCCTCGTTTATGAGGTCCTACAAAATTATTTCAAAGATCCTAGTCAACAAATTGAAAGGGTGTCTTCATTCTTTAAAATATAATATCTGAGTAGTAGAGCCTTTTTGTCCCAAGCAGGCCAATAATAGACAATATGGTTATAACATATGACGAATCCACCAATTAAGAGCAAGGAAGAAGAGAAAATGTGAGCATGTGGTTGTTAAACTAAACATGTAAAGGCTTACGATTGGTTTGAATGGGAACTGTTATTTGCTATTGTGAAGAAGATGAACTTTAGTCAGATTTAGATTGAGTGGATGAAAGGATGCTTGAGCTCTGTCAGTTATAGAGTTATGATCAATAGACACAAAATAGGCCCTTTTATCCCAAGCAAGGGATAGAGAGAAGGAGATCCATATTGGATTTTGGACACACAAGTATAATAATTATATATATCATCATAAAGAGTGACCCAATTTTTAAAATGATCTTATAAAGTTTTATGGGTCTAAATCATCTAATAGATTATAAATCTCCTATGCGTAGAAATCTTATTATCTGATTTCTAATTTTTATTTTTATGGTGGGCTAAATTAAAATAAGAAAGATATATACTCTGTATAAATGTTCGTGGCCCTCGGGTTAAGCATGGGGGTTTCTTTTCTGGTATTCCATCATTGGAAAAGAAGTCATCTTCTCCAGAAAATCCTATGACACTATCTTAGAAGATTATAAACCACGATGTTCAAAAACAGCATTCTTTCTTATGCATTCAAATACACTTCCACTTATGGTTTATTTTTCTTAGTGATTTGACATGGAGGATCTTAGGGTGATTATGATTTTAATCAACAAAGTTTCCGAACTAGGGGTGCAACTTGGGTAAGGTACTCATGGGTACCTACTGACTCGACCCTAATTTTGGTAGGATATGGTAGAAAATACTACCCATAGGTATGGGTAGGATATAAATTATTACTCACCTCCTTAAATAGGGTACGGATAGGGTAGATACATTGGGTACCCAAAACCGACCTGCATAGGTAGTCATATGGTTAATTAATTAGGTGTATAATTATATATATGTATAATATATATATATATATTATATAGTACGTATTATGTTTTATCTTTAACATCTTATATGCACACATATTTTAACAAATTCAAATTTAAATGAATTTTGTACTTTGTGAAATATAAATTTAAATGAATTTATATATACGTCGTTGACTTCCGAAAATGTCTTATAAATACGCTTGTGCCTTATGATTATAATATATTAATAGTTTTAATGATTAGGTCATTATGGTCTATACTTCATATTTTTATATAATAATATAAACAATAATATATGTACTTATGATTTAAAACATAAATGAATATTATTTTTCATTATTTAAAATAATATAGAAATTTTTTTAAAAAAATATTGTATTTAAGTATTAAAGGAACCGATTTCGAACTGAAATCAGAACCGACCCTATGGGTAATGCGTAGGATAAAGTATACTAGGAACCGAACCAACAAATGGGTAGGGCCTATATGCCTTTTACAAATAGGGTACGGGTAGGGTAGACCACTACCCGAACTAAACCGACCCGAGTTGCACCCCTATTCCCAACAAGTGGTACCAGAGCGATCTTCATGTCAAATCATTGAAACAATTTTCATGAAGGTTTGGATCATACAATATTTTATTGGTTTGAATATTGTTTTGATTATCGTTGATACGGAATGCTTATGGATTTAGAATTATTTGTGGTTTAAGGAATTATTATTTTTTTATTGTGATACCATGTGGAAAAATTTTAAAAAAAAATTTGACGGGTTTCTAAATCTCTAAAATTAACGTCGATGCAATTTATTCATGCTGTCAAACTATTTCATGACATATGAACACCGTGATGTATGTTTTATGGTTTTTGTTTTGTTTTGTTTTGTTTTGTTTTTTTTTTTTTTTTTTTTGGGAATTTTGAGAAGTTTCGGTGCATGTTATTTTAGTATCATGAATTCTCATAGAACTTTTGCACTGAATATATATTAAAAAAGGATGTGTTATTGGTTCTATGAATATTATTTTAGATAATAATTCATGTGGCCAAGTAGCTCTGTTTTGAAATCTATGCCTTGAAAATTTTGAAACCATGGGCGACATCAATTATCATGGATTCAACTTATAAATTTTTTATGTTCTGATATTGCTGCTAGGTTTTGATTTCGCCATCTCATGTATTCAGATTGACTAGTGATAAGTCTAAAAATTTTCATTTAATTCTATATTAAATTCACACCGTTAAGTATTAAAACGTTAATTAAATGCATGTTTTAAGTGGAATTTCATGAAAATCATATTTTTAATAGAATATTTGATTTTGCTATAAAAACGGGTCATTTTGCAATATTCTTGAAAATATAAAATTATAACTCAATTTTAATGTTGAAATGTGTAATAGTTTATTAATATAATTTGGGCAAATTTATAAAATTATTTAATTGGAAAAATCATACATATAAAACTATAATTATATTTTAAGATACGGGGAACAAAGTAAATTATTATAAAGAATTAAACTAAGATGATATATGAATTAATATTTAAATTAGTGTTTAAATATGTTGCATGAGTGCGCGCAACCGTACACCGCCGGAGCACCAGAAACGGTGCTCCATCTTCCCCAATCGGCAGCCATGAAAACCCATCCAGCAGCGGCAGCCATCTTCTCCATCCCGATCTACGGCACCAGCAAACAACTGCAAACAGGTGACCGAATAGCATCCCATCTGCCCAAAATCCATTCTCGCCCAAACAACAAAATCCCATCCCTGAACCAGAAAATCCGGTCATCCTCAAATCCAACAGCTTCTCCTTTTCAATCACCAGCCTGCTTCCAAATTTTCTAACCGAATGATTAGCGATGAAACCGGAAGAACCAGCAATTTCCGACCATCCCAAATCAACGCACCTGTCACCTCTTTCAACATCCGGCAGCCCTTTTCCAACCCATTCAACGCCCAAAACTAGCACCCATCAAACCTGAAATGCAGCCTCCATCATTTTCCCCCAAATTAGCAATTGACAGCTGGCTAATTGCATCACTACTCTTGCATCCTTCACGTTTCCGACCGACCGTTTCAGCCAACCTTTTCTCCGGCAGCCATGGATTCCAGCAACTCAAATTCGGCAGCCGCAGAAAATCCGTCCGTGCTTGCAAACCCATTCACGGCAGCAGCTCCATCTTCCCCAAATTCGGCAGCCATCTACCCGCACGATTTTCAAACCCAAATCGACCAGACAGCCATGGCAGCAACTTCGGTGAAGCCGAAAGCCATTGGTGTCAATAGCTGAGAGAACTCTTGGAAAGCTTGGAGTTCAGATTGCTAGCACAAATTTCGGTAGAAAAACTCACCACCACCGAACCTGAAGACAAATACAGCAACCGTAAATCATCCAAAGCAGCCATTCATCTTCTCCGGCGCAATCATCTTCATCGTTATCGCAGTTGTTGCCGATAGCAGCAATCACCGCACACCTGCAACGCCCCTTCTTTCTACCTCCGATCAGCCTCCTTCCTCTATAATTCCAAAAACCCATTCGCACCTACCAACCTTAAATCCAACTGCACCATTCAAATCAACGAGCCCCAACCGGAAAACCGGCACCCATGGCAGAAAATCTACAACCAAACCACCGGCCAATCAACCCCCTGTTCTCCATTAACAACCTATTTTCAAGCATTTTCCCAGTTGGGTTTTCTTGGAATCTCGAATTTCGTTTCACGGCATCATTCCGAAAGACGTCTTCCCATATCTATTTCGAGCACACCGGTCGCAACAGCCTGCCGTGTCAAACTTCTTCAGATCGGCAGCCATGATTTTGCCCAAGTTAATTTCACCTCCAAGCCGTTTGGCAAAATACAAGTTGGAATTGAAATCGGTAGTTGGAGATCCAAGCATGCTAGCACCAGAAGCAGAGAACCAACGTGAGGCAGCCAAGGCAGGCGACGGGATGAGAATCCCACATCGAAAGCCACGAGGGAGGGACGGCCCCTCACACACTCTATAAAAGGAGGGCCCCTCCACTCATCCCAACACACCCCATACCCCACACACCCCTTGGGTGGGACCCATTTGGTGGGATCCCGTAGCAAGTGGGTGAGACCCATTTTGTGGGACCCGTAGCAAGGAGGTGGGGCCAAGCAATAAAAGTTTCCATTACGTGGAGATTCGCTGTTTACGGGTGATGTAAATTTTATTTTCTGCTTTATAGTTGGTAGTAATTTGTAGTTGTTAAATTTTTAATTTGTAGTTTTAATTTTTAGATTAGATTTACTGCTTTATTTTATGCTTTGTAATTTTTAGATTAAATTTAATGTAATTCTCTTTCCTGCTTTAATAGTTAAATTTCATAGCTTTTATTGCTTTCTTAGAATATTTTTAATTAAGTTACTAGTTAATTATAATTTCTTTTAGTTTCTTGTCTTATTTTCTTTTCTCTCCAATTTCTTCTATTTTCTCTTTTTCTCTCTTCTCTTTCTCTCTTTTCTTTTTTCTCTCTCTTCTCTCTTTCTCTCTCTTCTCTCTTTCTCTCTTTCTCTCTCTCTTCTCTCTTCTCTCTTTCTCTCTCTCATCTCTCTTCTCTCTTTCTCTCTCTCTTCTCTCTCTTCTATATACCCTTTCTTTCTCTTAAAAACAATTCAAAACTTCATCGCCTCTCTGTGGATTCGACCCGACTCACCATTATTCTACACTATCACTCGTATAGTGATAGCTTTAATGTGTTTCGGTTAATTTTAATTAAACTGATGATCACAGTGCTCTTAACGACAAGCACTTGGTTTCCTACTTTATAAAAATAAAAAATAAAAAAAAACTAAAATTCCAAAAACTTGATGCAAACCAAGTGCTTGTCGTTAAGAGCACTGTGATCATCAGTTTAATTAAAATTAACCGAAACACATTAAAGCTACCACTATACGAGTGATAGTGTAGAATAATGGTGAGTCGGGTCGAATCCACAGAGAGGCGATGTAGTTTTGAATTATTTTTAAGAGAAAGAGAGGGTATATAGAAGAGAGAGAAAGAGAAAGAGAGAAGAGAAGAAGAGAGAAAAGAAGAGAGAGAAAAAGAGAAAATAGAAGAAATTGGAAAGAAAAGAAAAGGAGACAAGAAGCTAAAAGAAAATTATAATTAACTAGCAACTTAATTAAAACTATTCTAAGAAAGCAGTAAAAGCTATGAAATTTAACTATTAAAGCAGGAAAGAGAATTACATTAAATTTAATCTAAAAATTACAAAGCAGAAAATAAAGCAGTAAATCTAATTTAAAAATTTAAAACTACAAATTAAAATTTAACAACTACAAATTACTACCAACTATAAAGCAGAAAATAAAATTTACATCACCCGTAAACAGCGAATCTCCCCGTAATGGAAACTTTTATTGTTTGGCCCCACCTTCACACCCCATACCCCACTCACCCCTTGGGTGGGACCCATTTGGTGGGACCCCGTACCAAGTGGGTGGGACCCATTTTGTGGGACCCGTAGTGAGAAGGTGGGGCCAAGCAATAAAAGTTTCCATTACGGGGAGATTCGCTGTTTACGGGTGATGTAAATTTTATTTTCTGCTTTATAGTTGGTAATAATTTGTAGTTGTTAAATTTTAATTTGTAATTTAAAATTTTTAAATTAGATTTACTGCTTTATTTTCTGCTTTGTAATTTTTAGATTAAATTTAATGTAATTCTCTTTCCTGCTTTAATAGTTAAATTTCATAGCTTTTACTGCTTTCTTAGAATAGTTTTAATTAAGTTGCTAGTTAATTATAATTTTCTTTTAGCTTCTTGTCTCCTTTTCTTTTCTTTCCAATTTCTTCTATTTTCTCTTTTTCTCTCTCTTCTTTTCTCTCTTCTTCTCTTCTCTCTTTCTCTTTCTCTCTCTTCTCTATACCCTCTCTTTCTCTTAAAAATAATTCAAAACTACATCGCCTCTCTGTGGATTCGACCCGACTCACCATTATTCTACACTATCACTCGTATAGTGGTAGCTTTAATGTGTTTCGGTTAATTTTAATTAAACTGATGATCACAGTGCTCTTAACGACAAGCACTTGGTTTGCATCAAGTTTTTGGCGCCGTTGCCGGGAAGGCGTATTGAGGTTTGAATTGTTTTATTAGTTGTTTTAAATTTTCTTTACTTGCTTTCAATAGTATAATCTTCACTGCTTTATTTATCTGCTTTCTTTACTTATTGCACTTGAACTTTGGATTACCAATTTCAATTCTTTCCTGCTTTAAAAAGAAAAAAAATAAAAAATAAAAAAAATAAAAAAATAAAAAAATAAAACTAAAATTAAAGAATGGACATGAACTTTATTGATCAGCGGTTAGGTAAGTTGGAAGAATTAAACCAAAAGCTTAATGATTTACTTGCCTATCAAAACTCAAACAGTTCATTCGTAAATACATCGATTCCTTTTCAAACGACATATTCTAATGAAACTCAATTTTTACCATATCAAGCGCGAGTGCAAAATTTTCATAAGTTCCATACACCTGATTATAATTCATTTTCACATACACATAACTCAGAATGGATGAGTTGTCCTAATACTTCTTGGACAAATCAACAAATGCAACCTTACCCTCCATATCTACAAACCCAGTGGCCACCTGAGCAAAGCCAATTTTCAAATTATCAATATCAATCTAATCATTATGAAAATACATATGGGCCATCTGCATATCCTGAAGAAAATTTTTCATCACCTCAACCTATTAACCAATCTTTTCATCAAACATATAATTATGATGAGAAATTTGAAAACATGCAAAATATTATTCTCAATGGCTTTGAAAACATAGTAAATAAATTTGCAGAGTGCGTAAATCGAGTTGAATATTATAAAAATATGTATTTGCAAGACTGCTGCCCACAAGAGGACTTTTCAAAATTTTCATTAGAGCAAGAAGATTATCAACAATCTCCTCACTTAGATGACGTAGAGGGAGGATTCGAAAGATTAGATCAACAATTCCTTTCCGACCAACAGTTATTTTCTAAGACGACAGATCATACTGACCAAATTGATAATCTAGTTGATCATTCAAATTTTCAAATAGATCCAATACCATTGGAAAATTCATATTTTGAAAATGACTTAGCATTTCCAAATGCTTTAGAAGTTGAATCTCTTAACAACCAAATGCTAAGTCAAAAGAAAGATAATTTGAAAATAAATGATGAATATATTGTAGAAACATTATGTGGGGAGGAACCTAATGAATCAACTATCACTCCAATAAATCATTTCGATTATCAAACTCAATCAGATCAATTACTATCAGAAAATTTATTGTCTGAAAATTTGGTAATAATTACAACATTATGGAGTGATGGTTTCTCAGATCATAAACTCAATGAGAATTTCTCTCTTCATAATCAAGAAAATATTATAGAAAATAATGAAAAATTAATTAATGATAAATTTGAAGAAGATAAAAATCAAGAAAATATTGAGGAGATTGATAATAGGTTTCAAATGAATGATATAAATCATAACCAAATTAATGATGAGGTGAGAAATAAAGAGTCTATTGAGGATAAGTTGGGGGGAGATGAAAATGAAATTATTAATGAAAATTTTGAAAAATACATACCTGTTATTTCAAACACTTTTAAAGATGAGCTCATTAGCATAGATGAATTAATGAAAAAGGAAGAGATGATTCAAATATTTGAACAGGTTCAAGTTAAAATTTTGCTCTTTGATGTTATTCAATATATTCCAAATTATAGTCAATTTCTCCAAGAGCATTGTATTCAAATGGAATCCTGTTTAACCCAAAATAAAATCATGCTCCCATTAAGTAACAGTTCAATGAATTCAATAAATGATCAAATTGAAGAGTGCTACATATTGGACATCATTGATAACTCATTAATCTTCACAACGCTTGAGCATGAACATATGAAAATGATAAATAATCTACATAGTGTTAAGAATTTTAATAGAGCAGGAATTGGATAACATTAAACATTATGTCTGGCTGAAGACATAAAACTTAGCGCTGGATGGGAGGCAACCCAACATGTGTATATATACCTCTTTTCTATTAGTTTGCTTTTCTTTTGTTTAGGTGAAAACTACAGCAATTTAATCAGATCATTACACCTCAGGTTGTCTCTTTCCCTGCTATCTTATTTTCATAAATTTATATTTTGTGCATGTTTATCAAAGATAGCTATATTTAAGTTGGGGGGTTTGGTTTGCTTAATGTGATTAAAATAATAATAACAATAATAATAATAATAAATTTAAAAAAAAAAATAGAGATAAATCAAAGTGCACTTGCTATGCTTGGTAATAAGTGAAGAAGCAAATTGAAATTAGTCATATTTGTAAAAATATTTTCATGGTTTTGTTAAAATTTTATTAGCACTAACTGCACATACACGTTAATGAATCTTGTGGGTACCATGATAATATAGTTTTTCTCTCTCATCCAAGCAAGTAATCTTTAATATCATTGTAATTGATAGTTGTTAGTTAAAAAAAAAAAAAAAAATTGTAGATCCCCAGATACCCTGAAATATGGTGAGGGGAGAAAAAAAAATTTAAAATTAAAAGAAAAAGAAAAAAAAGAAAAGAAAAAGAAAATCCCTAGATATCCTGAAATATGGTGAGGGGAAGAAAAAAAATGTTGAAGAAAAAAAAAAAAAAAAAGAGTTTACTTCTAAAATATTTACTATCGCTATCATAATTTTGATATAAATATTACTTAGCTTGGATGAGCTGAAAATAATTTATTTAATGCCCATTTGTTCATTAGTACACATACACACGTGCTATAATTTTTTATATGCACCATGAAATATTTTTACTCATGTTCACTAAGAAAATTTTCTTCTAAAGCTTACTATCATTATTAGCAATGCACCTAGATTTTTATAAAAATTAGTAGTACACTATGATTTAAAAAAAAAAAAAAAAAAAGAAGAAAAAGAAGAAGAAGGAAGAATAATATATTAAACTATTTCCATTGCTAAGGGACTAGCAATGTTTAAGTTGGGGGGTGTGATAAGTCTAAAAATTTTCATTTAATTCTATATTAAATTCACACCGTTAAGTATTAAAACGTTAATTAAATGCATGTTTTAAGTGGAATTTCATGAAAATCATATTTTTAATAGAATATTTGATTTTGCTATAAAAACGGGTCATTTTGCAATATTCTTGAAAATATAAAATTATAACTCAATTTTAATGTTGAAATGTGTAATAGTTTATTAATATAATTTGGGCAAATTTATAAAATTATTTAATTGGAAAAATCATACATATAAAACTATAATTATATTTTAAGATACGGGGAACAAAGTAAATTATTATAAAGAATTAAACTAAGATGATATATGAATTAATATTTAAATTAGTGTTTAAATATGTTGCATGAGTGCGCGCAACCGTACACCGCCGGAGCACCAGAAACGGTGCTCCATCTTCCCCAATCGGCAGCCATGGAAAACCCATCCAGCAGCGGCAGCCATCTTCTCCATCCCGATCTACGGCACCAGCAAACAACTGCAAACAGGTGACCGAATAGCATCCCATCTGCCCAAAATCCATTCTCGCCCAAACAACAAAATCCCATCCCTGAACCAGAAAATCCGGTCATCCTCAAATCCAACAGCTTCTCCTTTTCAATCACCAGCCTGCTTCCAAATTTTCTAACCGAATGATTAGCGATGAAACCGGAAGAACCAGCAATTTCCGACCATCCCAAATCAACGCACCTGTCACCTCTTTCAACATCCGGCAGCCCTTTTCCAACCCATTCAACGCCCAAAACTAGCACCCATCAAACCTGAAATGCAGCCTCCATCATTTTCCCCCAAATTAGCAATTGACAGCTGGCTAATTGCATCACTACTCTTGCATCCTTCACGTTTCCGACCGACCGTTTCAGCCAACCTTTTCTCCGGCAGCCATGGATTCCAGCAACTCAAATTCGGCAGCCGCAGAAAATCCGTCCGTGCTTGCAAACCCATTCACGGCAGCAGCTCCATCTTCCCCAAATTCGGCAGCCATCTACCCGCACGATTTTCAAACCCAAATCGACCAGACAGCCATGGCAGCAACTTCGGTGAAGCCGAAAGCCATTGGTGTCAATAGCTGAGAGAACTCTTGGAAAGCTTGGAGTTCAGATTGCTAGCACAAATTTCGGTAGAAAAACTCACCACCACCGAACCTGAAGACAAATACAGCAACCGTAAATCATCCAAAGCAGCCATTCATCTTCTCCGGCGCAATCATCTTCATCGTTATCGCAGTTGTTGCCGATAGCAGCAATCACCGCACACCTGCAACGCCCCTTCTTTCTACCTCCGATCAGCCTCCTTCCTCTATAATTCCAAAAACCCATTCGCACCTACCAACCTTAAATCCAACTGCACCATTCAAATCAACGAGCCCCAACCGGAAAACCGGCACCCATGGCAGAAAATCCACAACCAAACCACCGGCCAATCAACCCCCTGTTCTCCATTAACAACCTATTTTCAAGCATTTTCCCAGTTGGGTTTTCTTGGAATCTCGAATTTCGTTTCACGGCATCATTCCGAAAGACGTCTTCCCATATCTATTTCGAGCACACCGGTCGCAACAGCCTGCCGTGTCAAACTTCTTCAGATCGGCAGCCATGATTTTGCCCAAGTTAATTTCACCTCCAAGCCGTTTGGCAAAATACAAGTTGGAATTGAAATCGGTAGTTGGAGATCCAAGCATGCTAGCACCAGAAGCAGAGAACCAACGTGAGGCAGCCAAGGCAGGCGACGGGATGAGAATCCCACATCGAAAGCCAGAAGGGAGGGAGGGCCCCTCACACACTCTATAATAGGAGGGCCCCTCCACTCATCCCAACACACCCCATACCCCACACACCCCTTGGGTGGGACCCATTTGGTGGGACCCCGTAGCAAGTGGGTGAGACCCATTTTGTGGGACCCGTAGCAAGGAGGTGGGGCCAAGCAATAAAAGTTTCCATTACGTGGAGATTCGCTGTTTACGGGTGATGTAAATTTTATTTTCTGCTTTATAGTTGGTAGTAATTTGTAGTTGTTAAATTTTTAATTTGTAGTTTTAATTTTTAGATTAGATTTACTGCTTTATTTTATGCTTTGTAATTTTTAGATTAAATTTAATGTAATTCTCTTTCCTGCTTTAATAGTTAAATTTCATAGCTTTTATTGCTTTCTTAGAATAGTTTTAATTAAGTTACTAGTTAATTATAATTTCTTTTAACTTCTTGTCTTATTTTCTTTTCTCTCCAATTTCTTCTATTTTCTCTTTTTTTCTCTCTTCTCTCTTTCTCTCCCTTCTCTTTTTCTCTCTCTTCTCTCTTTCTCTCTCTTCTCTCTTTCTTTCTCTCTTTCTCTCTCTTCTCTCTTCTCTCTTTCTCTCTCTCTCTCTTCTCTCTTCTCTCTTCTCTCTTCTCTCTCTCTTCTCTCTTCTCTCTTTCTCTTTCTCTCTCTTCTATATACCCTTTCTTTCTCTTAAAAACAATTCAAAACTACATCGCCTCTCTGTGGATTCGACCCGACTCACCATTATTCTACACTATCACTCGTATAGTGGTAGCTTTAATGTGTTTCGGTTAATTTTAATTAAACTAATGATCACAGTGCTCTTAACGACAAGCACTTGGTTTGCATCACCTAGTCTTGGTTCAACGATTATTTCCATGGATTTAGACATTCGAAACAGTGTAGTTATTTTTTTGCTGTCATCTCGCTACCGGATAAATGGGCTAGGGATTATATAATCAGATCTAGCATTCGGTTTGGCCGAAAATGATGGCCTGCCCCCAACGGAATAGGATGCTGGTTCGCAAAATTTTTTTTGTTTTTTTGATATCATCAATATGTTATGAAAATGGTGAAAGGAGGCAGAAACAGGCAACTATAACAGGGGTTTTCTTTATTCCGGGGAATGACGACTGTTTAGACGCGGGATGGGGCGTGGTGCTGCTGGCAGCCGGGTGACTGTGGCGTCTAAGGTTTCACCATCTGGTTGGGGAAGAGGAAGAAGGGCTTTAGGTTAATTTTGCAGAAAACTACCACAGCTAAAGAATTTTTTTGCAAATTAGTCGACCAGTAAAATTTTTCAAAAAGGGGTCCTTAGCCTACCTCCCCTTGCTGCTTGGGTTTAGCTTGCACCCAAGTGTGGGCCCAAACATCGAGCCTATGTGGTGCCCATATGGTCCGGATATCATTAGCGACGAGCCCACTGAAGCCAGAAGCAGCTATAGTGTCCGATTGACACATGACGATCTTATATCCGTGCAAAGAGCATTTAATTTATTTTGTCAACCTAGTAACTGTTTTGGATGATCTAATAATGAATTCCTATGTTTTGAATGTTTGGAATTATACGAAGGGGTTTGATTGACCCAAATATGTCGAAAAATATGAGTTTTGTCGATTTCTATGTGTATGGATGCAATTAAATTAAGGTGTTAATTTATATGTATTTAAAGAGTTTTTTTTTTTAAAGAATTATGCATTTATGTTTTTCTTCTTTCTATTAAAATTTAAATTAACCCATTGTTATGCAAAAGTTCTATATTTGGGTTTTAGAAATAAAGTTGAATAATTTTCAAATTTTAGAAATTTAAATTCGAATAATAGTACAAGTATTTTTTTATGAATGTCTAATGTTTTAAAATAAATTGATTAAAACAACATGCTGTGAAAATAGCCCCTCTTGTGTACATTGATTTATATTTGAAATATTTAGATGATTGAGTGTATGCAATTTATGTGAATATTAATTGGCCCAAAGGAAGGTTAATTTTTGACCGAATTGCATTCACACCTGTGATAATAAATATATAATAATTATTCAGTTTTCCATGTGAATAACAAGTTGGTCCAAAGAAAGGTTTGTTATTTGACATGATTTTATTGTTAATATTTGATTACTATACCAAAATTGTTGTAGGTATGTAATTAATGCAAATATTGATAGACTCAATTGAAGGTCAATATTTGGTTAGATTGTATAGGCACCTACAGTAATAAATATGTGATGATTATTAGGCATTCGTTGTGTACAATAGTCGGTCCAAAGAAAGACTTATTGTTTGACAAGATTTTATTATCAATATTTAATTACTATACCAAGAGTAACACTTACAAATTAATACTTCTATCTAAAGGCTAAGTATCAATGTTATGCTAGGTATCTTGTAATGGGTCCTACCATTATTTGAATTTCTAAAGTTCTATATGAAACTTATGTGAACATGTTGTTTTATTTAATTTCTCAATAAATTTATCTGCTTATGCGATATCTGTCAAAATTGATTCTATTTTCATGTTGAATTAACCAACTTTAAGCAATTAAAATAAAACATTATAATCATTCTTGGCTTTATGAATCTGGACCTTGTACTAAGAATTGAATAACTTACTACTCTTACAATTGAAAGTTCCTATGAGGAAAATGGAAACTTTGAAAAGCGAGTTGTTCAAACCACATAAGTCTTATGATCATAAAGTGTAATATTTTGAAAACTTTTAGGGGCATTATGTCTGGAAAGGAATTTGGTGCCAAGATTTTCTTTAGGAAATTGAAAGGCACTTTACTAGAAGTAATAAGTTGAAACAAATACGATTATGTTGATCTTGATTTCAATACAATATAAGGATAAAGAAAACATAAGGGAGTGTATCACACAGATTGTTTCATTTTGCTTCGAAACTAAATGCACTAAGGTTAGAGCGTTCTAAGGATTTGCTCGTGTATTTAGTTTTGATTTCTCTTCCAACATAATTCGATTAACTTAAAGTTAATTATAACTGACAAAAGGATAAATAGTATCTTAATGAGTTCATTTTTATTGTGTGAAAGAAGAGAAAATGTTGAAGTAAAAGAAGACTGGAAGTACTCATTTAGCAATTACCAAATATCATACTTGGGATGCCAACAAGGGTAAATTTCTCACTTTGGTTTATTCGGCAATGAATTTAGCCTTAATCTCAAGACACATCTTTATGGATAGATCTGGTATTGATATTCATGTAAAGCTATCCATACGGGGTTGCTTGAGTTACTAGAGACCAAACAATGATGAAAGATTCATCGATAGAAACGATAGCAAATCAATTGTGGTTAAAGCTATATGGATATTTAGGCCATTGTTAAAAATTCAATTTTATTTGAATTTGAGAGAACATATGATACTATTTTTAATAGAATTTAGTTTCTATTTCTATATTGAACAATTTAGTTTTTTTGTTCATCTAGAAATAATTAGTTTAATCTCTTTTGGATTCAAATATTATTTTATATACTAAACAATTTTAGGATTTATCTATGATCCCACAATCAGTTTTTTTAGACGAAAAATATTAGTTATTTGAGGATATTGAACTTGGAGGGGAGATAACGATAGAAACTATGTCTTTAAAGAGAAATCTTATAAGACATTATTGAAAATCTCTCTAATCAAGATGAATAGGTTATTCCTGATAACCAAGCTCAATCAGGTAAGCTTCCATTGATGGTTTATTCTTCTTAGTGATTTGACATGAAGAATCTTATGCTGATTATGATTTTAATGAACAAGATTTTCCAGTAATCCACTTTCCTCATACTTATTCTTAATTTGTGCAAAGGACCTATCCTCCTTCATATTTGAGGGGAACAATAGACAACTAATATTAGGTATAAGGATATCTCTAAGGGGCTCAATAATTACCTATCTATTTTTTTTTTTTTTTTTGCTGATAAAGCATTGTTTTCTTAAAAGCAAACTAGAGAGAGATTAGCTGTTTGTTGCATTTACTAAAGGTGTACAATGAATGCTCAAGTCAGATGGTGAATCTTAATCAAACAATGGTCTACTTTGCGCTAACACAGGAACAGAGAAAAGCAGGGAAGTTGAGTTGTGGATGGGGTCAAGAGGCAAGGAAATGGATACCTACTTGGGATACTGGCATGGCTTGGAAAGTCAAAGAAAAGTATTTTTAAGGGTTAAAAGCAAAGCATATGGAAGAAAACATAGGGATGGAAATAAAAACTCCTATTAGCAGAAGGAAAGGAGTTCCGGTTGCTCAAGCTATATCGCGTTATACTATGAGTCTCTTCCTCCTCCTAAAGAGCTTCTTCTCTGGGATAAACAATTTGTTGAGCAAATTTTGATAGAGGTAGAATGGGGTCAAGAGGAAAATGAGTTGGCTCACATGGAAAGAGATGTGTACATCGAAAGCTAATGGGAGATGGGTTTCAAGGATCTCCAAGGGTTCAATTTTACAATGCTAGCTAAACAGTTTTAGAGACTTCTAAGAAAAGACAAGAGACTCCTACACATAGAAGTGCATCTTGAAGGCCAAAACTATCCTGCTAAAGGTGGGTTGATGAAGAATGGGGAATGGGAAAAAAAATCAAGTTTTTTTCAAGACAAGTGGCTAGAGGAAAAAGCAAAGAAGGATGGCCCATTATCGAAGCAAATTTCTGCGAAGAGGATAAAAGTGGGAGAATTCATTAATCATTTTAATGGAACATAGAGGAACGACCTAATTCTGGCAACTACTGGTCTGATTGGGTGATAGAAAATAAAATTGATCCCCATCCCTCCTAGCAATACTAAGGATAGATGGTTGTGGCCTCATGAGGTTGATAACATCTTCCAAGTGAGATCAGCATACAGATTTATTCAAATTAATCATCTCTATTTTGGAGGTCAATAAAGTTTAGAATGGATAATCAAGAAAGAATGATTGCCAAGTACATCGAAAGGGAAGACTGCTCAGTAAAAGCAAAGTTTCTGGGTAGAGACTCCTCAAAAATGCTCTACTAATAAGAACCAATCTCACCAAAAGAGGCTTAGCCATTGAACCCATGTCTTTTTTATAGAAAAAGAAATGAGATATTTATCACCTGTTTATTTTTATGAGAAGATTTTGGATGCTAAAAAAGTCTAATCAATTATAGAAATATTTGGATCCCAAGAAAGGCTATAAAATGCATTCTTAGCCAACTAATCAGCAGAGTTGAGAACGACAAGTTAGCCCAATTCATAATGTTGTGCTAGAGAATACTATTTATGTGAAATCGTTTCAGAGAGCAGAATGAACAACCAAAGTTTAACAACTTATCTGATTAATGTCATTCACATATGAACTGCATATCAATGGTAAGTTCGGAAGGAGACTGAGCATTCAAACCAGTGATCTAAAGGCAAGATGCATAAAACCGCAGGTAGGTTTCCTGAAGATAAACATAGATAGACTCTAGAATGCATGAAGAACTATATGGAGCTAGGAGCAATATTGAGAGATTCAAATAGCAGTTTAGCTGCAAAATGCTGGAGAATTGAGGAGCGTCTAGAACCACTCATGTTGGAGGCCACGAGCTATATGGGATCAAGTGGGGAACTGAAATGAATCTAAAATTTTTACAATTGGAAAGCAATAGCCTTATTTTGGTTAGCTTTCTTATTGATGAATGCCTAATTTTGTCCGCTGTCAATATCATTACACAAGATATCGAGGCATCAACACCAGCATTTACATCTTTTGTATCCTCACACGTCCTCTATTTAGGGAACTGGTATGCTCATTATCTAGGAGATTATGCAATAATTTTAGATATTTCATATAAGATATGACAAGGAAGTCCACCTAGGTTTCTTATAAAGCCTCTCTATACAAATTGTTTAGCTTAGTAAATATACATAAAATTTTCATCACAAAATATGATATACTGGAATGATAAAATGTTTAAATCTTATTGAACTAACTTAGATGGGGCATATAACATCTTTGACTTGAATCTGGATATATTTAAATTCCTGGTCAAACAAATAATTTTAAATATGATGGGTAAAGTAGATTTAACAACATCACTACATTGAATTAAAACAATGGATTTCCCATTGATATTTTGGTGGAAACCATTATTGATGTATGATAATTAGGATACCACTAGAGGAATACTTTTGCGAAGCATGTATAACAATTCTAATATACTCTTTTGATAATTACAGGTCTGTTATATTAATTATCATATGTTATTGTATCAGTTTTAAAATGAAAATTTAGAAATGCACTTGAGATTCCAAGGGCACACGACATGACGGACCTACCTCCACAATGTAATCACTTAAATTCAACAAATTATTTTTAGAATTTATCTATGAAAATTTGTGTACATTATTATTAAGATTGGTTTTTTATTGCTTTATCTTGCAAATTAAGCCAACCTCAATAATATTTTTTTCTAATTACCTTACTTGAGAGATAAATCCAACGAAATAACTAATAGTATATTTGCTCAAGGGATAAATCCAACTAAATAACCAATAATAATGTATCTACAGGAGATGTAGTTCCTGAAAATGGAAGATAAATTCCCCGTAACCAAGTTTTGATACCCGAGCTCCTTGCACGTTAGATAGAAGCTCCTGCCAGTTGTTTCAGTCGTGTGCTCGCATTAGGATAGCCTTTTGTGTATATGTAGATACTTTTCAAAGACACTGAATTTATGCCATCATCATAAGTTGTTTCCTTCGTATGTAAGGTAAGCTGCATGGATCTTATTGGGCATACTCTGAATTTAAATTATTATGAAAAAATATTTATGTGGATTTTGTGGATATCATACTATCGTGTAATGTTATTTGGCTTGAGGCATTTGATAGAAAGGCCTTTAATAGTTAGTGTACCTGTATAATTACGGTATCTACGTGTCAGGCAAGGAGCTAGAAATTGATATCATCTGAATTGAGCATCAACACACCTAGATGTTTGTGGCAACCCAAAGTACAAATGTGAATATTAGATCCACTTCAGTTGGTGCCATAGCCGCATCAGATCACTTACAAACTTGCAGGTCTAGACTCGTCATAACATCTTAGATGAGATGAGAATGGGATAAGAATGTAATAGAACATCTCATTTCTAAAAAGACTATTTTTCATCTTACGTCCTCTAAAAATAACAATCTAATTTTTTCATTTCCAATACAACTTTTCTTAATTCTAATACACTTTTGCCTATTCTAAAAAATATAACAACTTTTTTTAATCTTACATCCTCATCTCATCTTTATCTCATTCAATTAGCGGATAAAGGGATAAGAATGAGATGCAAATGTAAAATAGAAAAACTATTGTTGTTATATGTTGAGGATGGAAAAAATATATTGAGATTGAAAAAATTATATTATAAATAAATAAATAAGGTTGTTTTTTTAAAATAAAAAATATCTTTAAAAATTAGGAGATTTATCCCATCTTCATTCCATGAGATGTGAATAAATGGATGATAATTGTACAAAATGCTCTAAGTGCCTCGCATTTTTCAATTGAAGCAACCAATCTTTGGTTGTTCCTAGCTACTAGTAGGAGTGTTTGTTTTGAAGAGAATAAAAACGAAGAATGAGAATAGAATAAATACGATAGAGGTAAAATAAAAATAAATAAAAGTAGATGAGGCAATTGTATAAAAAATATGAGTAAATAATTGAAATATATAAGAAATGATAGAAATAATTAGAATATATGAGTAAAATGAAAAAAAGTTGGATAGTTGAAGATTGGCTTTTACCTATTCTTCCTCTCTCCTCTCTCTCGTTTCTCTCATCTTAAACAAATGATGCTTGAATGAGAACACTAATAGACAAAATGCATGCAAATTGCAAGGTCTCTTTTGTAAATTTCCATTAACTGATCCTGGTTTGATTATTAATACCATCTATGCAAAAGAATTCAAATATTAGATTTAAATGGAAACTTCCAACGTTATTACATAAATCCCATTCCGGAGTGGAACAATAAAAGACCACCAAAAAAATAGACTAAAACATAAGTGAGCATTTGCGATCACCATCGAATCTACTTACTTATATTTTACCACTAGAGGAGGTGAGTCCCAAGTTACGAGTTCTCTGGACTCATTTAAAATTAAAATTATTATACCATTATTACAATCTTAGACTTAGGGTGTATTTGTCATTCTTATAAACTTGTTAATTTAAAACTTTTAACTCCCCACAACTATCATATATTCCAATCATTTATTTACATCTTACTATACAAGTACTTTACTTTTCAATCATTTCTACACAATTATTTATAAAGCTATTATATCTATTTTAATTTTATATTCTTTATTCCTCATTATTATTTCTATCATATTACATCACTACTTTCATTTGAAAAAATTTATGTAAAAAATTTTTCATTCAAAAGTTTTAAAAGTTTCATGGAATAACAAGCACACTCTTAAACTATAATGATTTCATGTACCTGGCTAGACTCCATGAAAATTGGTCCCACTTTGTTGAAATCTACATATGAGGTCTACTTTGATATTAAATAAAAACAAAAAATTATATATTTAATTATGTCACCAGAAAACATTTCAATGGTAATTATGTGATATGCTTCAATGGCGATTATATCATTTACGATTTCTATGTGGAGGCCTGTGCGCTTAACTTACAATATTTATTTTTATTTTTATTTTTTGATTTTTTCATAAACATATTTTTCTAAGTTTAATTAATCCATATACCAAGTTTTTCCATTTTATAATAATTTTTACATTTTTATTTTTATTTTTAAAAATTAAAATTTTAAGTTGTAAAAAATGACTTAAATATCTTAAAATTGATAATTATAAAAATATAAATATAAATATAAAAGTATTGTAAAATGACAAAATTCGGATTGAAAATTCAGCACATATGCAACTAATGATATATAATCGAGCTTGTTCTCAATGCTAGAAATTCTGTAAAGCACAAATCTAGAAAAATGATTCTAGATTTGAAGTTGACGTCCAAGGCTACCACTGGGCTTACTTTTATGGACTGCAAGCTTTACACTTGAAGTCTCTTTTAGGCCCAATTCTGTACTAGCCCACCAGCTAGTGTTGTGCCCAACTTGGACTTTGGTCCAGTCACTGTACAGGATTCTTTTGAATAATCCCACAAAATTCCTCTTCAACGTAACATTTACTTTTAATTCTTTATATACCACAGTATTTTATAAAACTCATAACATTTCATCCTAAATTTCTCTCGTACTTATATCGTTAACAAAATTGTTATTTGCTTTAATGAAAAACAATTTTACTCATTTAAAATTTTATAATTGAGATAATTTAACTCTAATATGACTCATTTGATGATAATAAAACATCAATATGTTGTATTAAATGACTCAAAAGTCATATTAAAATTAAATAATTTTAATTAAGGAAATTTTAGAAAGGCAAAATTGTTTTTTCAATGAGTAGATAACGGTTATGTTAACAATGTGGGTATAATAGGAATTTAGAATCAAATATTATGAGTATAAAAGAATTAGTGAAATTTTACGGATATATTAGGAATTAAGTGGAAATATTATGAGTATAAAACGAATTTTCTCAATAAACCCATTAAAACGTTTTGCAAATTTTTCTAGACAACGTTCTTCCTAGCAAAAAGTCTTAGGGACCAAAATGCTAATTTCTAAAATCCCATCAATACTCCGAAGCCTTCAGAGGACAAATTTCAAGAATCACAATTGTATATTTTTATCAAAAAAATCACAAATGTATATTATTCTTCTAATATAAACTTGTAGCTTTTCATGAGAACCTTGATATTTTGGCCCACTTTGATGGTGGGAAAATCTTCTCTTTTCTATCGCATTTAAAATCATTTGTTTGATCAAGAAACTGAATTTCATCTTATCAAACGTAAGCATGCGCTACATGTAATAAAGTTCAAAATTGATACAAAAAATATTTAATTTGTTGTATTAGCTTCAAATTTATTAATTTAATATTTTACTAATCTAAAATATTCTTCTTCTAATAGATGATGTCAAATAAAGTGAACGATTTAGATTTTGAGCCCCGAATGAGAATGCCAACCCCTTGCAAAAATGGAAAATTCAATCAATTTATTATATTTAACAACA
This sequence comes from Annona cherimola, assembly GCA_030490835.1. NCBI lineage: Eukaryota > Viridiplantae > Streptophyta > Magnoliopsida > Magnoliales > Annonaceae > Annona > Annona cherimola. The sequence continues at coordinate 10,618,579 of CM059973.1, read as the reverse complement.
TTTGTTTAGCTAAGAGATCAAGTTCTATCTTTTTAAATCTATTTATATGTATATTAAAATGTAATAATATTTTATAAATCATTTATACGCTCGAAAATGATATTTTGACTTTTTAGAATTGAAAATATAACTTTAAAATTGATATTTAGTATTAAATCATTTTAGTATACTGATTTTACAAATGTGTAAATGGGGCTCATGAAAATTGATACTACATAAATAAAAGAGTTTACAAAATACTATAAATGATATTAAATACAATAAATTGAGTAAATTTGTCATCGTCCGTCAAGATATTAAAATCAGAAGGAGTTATATCAAAGAGAGGTTGAAGCGTTTCTGTTTTATACGGACCAACTTTTATATAACCCTTTTAAATTTTAAGATTTTGATATTTGATAGAAAATCTAATATATTTAACGTTATTTGTTTAGCTAGAAAAATAAGTTTTTATCCAAATAAAAAATGTGCATAGGTACATTTCTGAAAAATATATTTATGCAAAATGCTTCAGGAAACTTCTCTTCTATTTGACCCTTTCTATTTTTTAATATCTTGAATTGAAGGTTATAAAAAATTTACTTTATCTATTGTATTCAGCATTATTTATAATATATTAGAAACCCTTTTATTTGTCTAGTATCATTGTCCAGATCTACAAATGTGTAAAATTAATATAATAAAATAGTTTAATATTAAATGTCAACTTTAAAGTTATATTTTCAACATATAAACTATCTAAAATATCATTTCTATGAGTATAAATATTTTATAATGTATTAGAATATAATAATCTTTTATGAAATTATTTATTCACATAGAGATGATATTTTAGATAGTTCAGATGTTAAAAATACAATTTTAAAATTGATATTTAACATTAAATCATTTTATTATGTTGATTTCATACATTTGTAGATGGAGCCCATGAACACATATATTAGAAAAATAAAAAGATTTTCAAGATACCATAACTAATGCTAAATACAGTAGATAAATTGGATTTTCATCAATTATCAAAATATTAAACATAAAATGGGTTACTAAAAAGAGGGATTTCATAGAAGCATTATCATATTTATATACTTATAATTTAGGGTGTGGTTGAGAAATGATAAACTTTTAGATGAAAAGCTTTTAGTATCAAAGTTATAAAAGTTTTTGAAATGGAAGAAAAAAATGTGATATAGTAGGGGTAATAATGAAAAGTAAAGAAAATAAAGATAAAATAGATAGTTTAATTATATGGGTAGTTTGTGTAGAACTGATTTAAAAGTAGGATAGTTGTATAGGAATATATGAAAAATAATCAAAAATAGAATAGTTGCAGAAAGTGAAAAGTTTTCAATTGATAAGTTATAGGTAAAAAGTTTTTGAATGGTCAAACATACCCTTAAATTTACCATGCTCTAATATTATGTTGCCCACCAAAATTTTTTTATTTTTTGAAATTTTTTTAATACAAATACTTGCTTTTCCATAAAAAAATTACATATACTAGCTCCATTTTGGTCTTATACATGGTGAAATTTGGCTGTTTTTGAAATTTATTTAAAATTTATTTAATTTTTAAAAAAAGATAAAATGATGATGAATCCATGTTCAGTTTATCGATTTTCAAATGGAAACATACAAATTTTACCATTTTTTAAAATTAAAATAAAGTACTAAATAAATTTGAAAAAGTACTAAAGTTTACATTGTGAAAGACCTGGATGGAGCTTGCATATATATAAAATAATTAAAAAATAAAAATTATATATTTTCTAGCGGCCACATAGTATTAGAGCCCAATTTTATTTCATATATTTTTACTTTAATATTAAAATAACAAAGAGCTAACTTTTTATATAAGAGTTGTAGGATAGAAGTGCATGTACCCATGGCCATTTCATTAATTTCAAAAATCAAAATAAAAAAAACCAAATAAATTGTTATAATTAGCAAATTTCATAGGGAGAAAAATTCATATGAAGTTCTGTTAAGGGAGTGGCATAGAATACAAGATTGTTATTCATAAACATTTCGATTTCATTTCAAAATGTAACATTTGGCTCTACTTCAGACATTTGTGTATTCATACTATAAAGACATCCACATAATAAAGAAATCATCGAAATTCATCACTTTACAACAAACAAATCAAAAGATTATATACATATGTGTCCACATAAAGTGTACCCGAATACAATATATTTGTCACAGGATCTAACTAAATAAAGGTCTACATTCCTTAGTATAAAAAGAGGCATAAATTCCAAAATAATTGGGAACTCAAATATTAATCTAATGATCTCCAAAATTAGGTCATCCTCCTATCCCATCTTAAGGCTACTTACATCTTAAGACTCCTCACCTGGCTTACAGTCGAAGGACAAAATAACAAACCAAGTGAGTCTAAACAGACCCAGTAAATAGATAACAGTTAACATAAAGTGAAAATAAGTAAAACTTCAGATGCAAATGCTATAACAATGTTGCAGATAAATCATTCTTAAATGACAATATAAGACACATGAGTCCAACAACTAGACATAAGAACATTGCATATCACCCTATGTAAAGAAAGGATCATGGATAAACCACTCCTCATGTCAATAAAGGGACATGAACAACCCTTTACATTCACCCATCTCAAAAAAATACATCATCTATATCACAAAAACCAATGTCACAAACCAGACACAACATTAGCATAATTGACATTTACTTTAAATTCAAGATACCATCAATCACATGAGCATTTCATTGAATATATGGTAGGTGTCAAAGAGGAAACCTTCAGTTTATCCTCTTGGTTCAGCCCACTTGAGAAATGTCACGTTCTAATGATGTAAAAACTACTAACGAGTTCTCTATTTCATAAAAATCACACAGTAGCATTTGGTTCGGCATAAACCGTTAATCCTAAGCCGATAAGAACTCTAATGCCCTAAACCACGAAATTATCGAATACTACTCTCTTATAATTACTTTAAATTTAGTTCCATATCTTAATTTAAATCTCTTATGATAGATTTGATCCATTTTCATATAAGACCATACACATATTTGATTTAGACTAAAGTAAATGATTATAAACACAACATTGGATTTTAATTTTATTATTAAAATTAGGACTATTTATAGTCATTAGCACCATTATTAGGTTACAACTAGCCACATTTTAGTATTTGCCTATTAATTCTTTTAACAACAAAAATATTTATTATTGTAAAGCATTGTCATAATTCTAGAAAAATTTTATGATACAAATTTTATAATTAATTTTCGCATCAAAGTTATTTTTGGTATTGCAAGAAGTTTCTTTAATGTAAAATTCAAAATTTTTGAATTTATTCAATCAATTTTTTTTTAAAAAATTTAAGTATAAGTTTACAGCATGTATATAGAAATTTTGGGTCATTAAAATAATAAATTTAGAATTTTATCGACGACATAAAAATTATAGAGAGGAAAAGGGTAATAATAAATAAATGGACATGAGTTAAGTGTTGTTATTTACTTGAATGATGGAAAAGTATAGTAATGATTTTAGATTAGTTAATTTTAGTTATATCATGAATGGCCCTATTTAAATAATTTTATTGATTTAAATTTGCAAATCTCCATGATTTTACGGCCTCAAATATCTATTATGAATCTAAAATATAAAATCTACAATTTTATGATTTTTAGGGCATAATTATATGAATATATGGATGTGTATGAAAAGAAAAAAATTACGAGTGAAAAAACACTCTCCACACAACTACCTCATTTTTTAATTATTTCTTTACATTTTTTTTATATAACTATCCTACTTTTGATAATTTCTACACAATTACCCATATAACTAATATATCTATTTTAACTTTATTTTCTTTACTCTCGTTATTATCTTTATTATATTACATCATTTTTATCAAGAATATTTAGATATATCTAAAACTTTTTCCATAAAAGCTTTTCATTTTTAGCAATTATCCTATTTTTAATCATTTTTTACACTTTCTATACAACTATCCTACTTTTTCAATCATTTCTATATAAATACCTATATACCTAACTTATTTATTTTAATTTTAGCGCCTATTCCAAAATTCAAACCATACGAATTCAAAAACATACAAAATTTTTAAATTGAATTTGTATCAGTGTTCACAAAGACAATTTCTCAATTCCCGATATATATCCATTTCTAATACAATTTTACTTACTTTCAATACATATCATTATATTCTCATAATTCAAACATCTTGTGTAGTTTAGAACATTATTACCCTTTATTTTTTTTCGTTATTACTTATATCACATCTTATTATTTTCTTCAATTTTAAAAATTTTCACGCGCCACCAGGGACGCGCCCTGGTGGTCAGCGTCATTGCCTTGTGCTGAAGCGGGCGTTGGTTCGATTCCGCTCTGGAGCAACAACGTCGTTCGTGGGAGCAAAAGTGTAGTCTCCCGTTTAATTCGTGGGAGCAAAGTGTGGTCTCCCGTTTAATTGTTGGAAGCTGTGTCTTCCTGTTTACTTGGTGTAGCAGTGTCTCCAAATTTGTAAGAATGTCTCTGATCTTCAGTGTAATATGTGTTGAGATGTATGTAAATATCTCCCAATCAAAAAAAAAAAAAAAAAAAAATTTCACGCGATTCTTTTTCCAAAATTTCTATTACTCGAACAATCTCCAATTGAATGGGGTTCGCACGTGCGTTGCCACGCGTGCCAGCGCCACCCCAAAAAATGGCTACGCGACACGTCACAGAAGCCAGAGGGAAGGGGGGAAAAAAAGGGAGAACGAAGAGGAGGTGGGAAGAAGAAGAGAGGAAAGAAAGTAAAAGGGAAAGGAGAGGAGGAAGGAAGCCCGTCGCCGTCGACCCCACCCACGCCGGAGAAGCCGACGCACGCCTCCCCGAAGGTAAATTTTCTGAATTTTTTTTTTTTAAAGTTCTTCTCCCAACCTCCTCTAAATCGCATGTGAATGATGGGGCTTTTGTTGAGCCCTATCCCAAGGATTTGGGCACCCACAGTAGGGGATACTAGGGTTTCGATATTTTCCTCAAAATCTCTATGTATGCATCCTAAACGTGATTAAGTCATGTAGTTAATGGATTGTGGAAGCTAGTTGTATGGACGGAGATTCGAATTCGAATCATTCCCTAAACTAAGGGCAGACACATGAACCTTGGATAGGCATTGGGTTGTTGTGTTATGTGTGTATGGGATGAATTATAGATGATTTTCGGAACCAATTGAATGTTGAAAATGTAATGAGAAATAGGAGCAGTGGTGTGGCAGCCATGTGGACAGTGTATGAGCATTTGATTTTGATTTAGAATTGTTAAAAATTTAATATCATGTAGGAATGAAAAGGATTAAAATCTCCAAATTTTAAAGCGTAAAATTAGGCATATAAGCTAGTCAAATTTGGGAAGTTAAGTGTATGGATGAGGCTATTTTTCTGTACTAGTTGATTTTTATGACTAAGTGGTTAGAAGATTAAATCCCATGTCAAAACAAAGGGTGTATTTGGCAAAAGATAAAAAATGTCAAGCTAAAATTTTTCAATCTAAAATTTTTCATTTTTTATAAATATCCTATTTTTTAGTCATTTCTTCACATCTTCCTATACAACTATTCTATTTTTCAATAATTTTTATACAACTATCCATACAATTAACTTATCTATTTTAATTTTATTCTTTTTACTCCTCATCATTACCTCTATTATATCACATCACATCATTTTTTTCAATTCAAAACTTTTACACCTAAAACTTTTGGATGACTTTTGTTTCATCCAAAAGTTTTATCATTTCCCAAACATACCCAAAGAGAGAGTATGAAATAGGTGGTTGAATCTTTGTGTTAGTTTTGTGACTTATTAACAATTTAAATGACAATGTAGATTATTGAGATGATTTTTATGTTGCAAATTTTAAGATGTAAAAAGTATGAATTAAGCCTAAAGAAAGTCTGAACATAGACATCCCCTAAATTAGGCTATTCGGCTATGTTGAAGTGAAATTAAAATGGATTTTTCATTCAAACTTGTTTAGAAAGGACATAGGAGCTTATTAAGTTAAAATTTTGATTTGATTGACGTGTAACTGGGGAAGACCCTATAATTCATGATATAAGATTTTAAATAATGGCTTGTTCAAAAAAATAATGGCATATATGTGTGAATTTTATATAAATGATTTATTAATAATGTATATTCAAGCTAATGCTTGGAAAATGGAATTTAATTAGAAAAGCTTCATGGAGCAGCCATATTAGATAGTCTTGAGTTTTGATTTGCAGGTTGATTAAATAATTTTCGTGTGACTTTTAAGTGAATCTAAGGCTGAAAAGGTGAGGATGAAGGTTTGAAACAAAGCCTATATGATGGCTAAATATAGGCAGCCCTATGAGACAGGCCACTTGGCCATGCGTGTTGATGTTACATGCAATTTGTTTTAGTTAATGGATTAATTAGAAGTTAAGAATGTGAATTGAAGTCTAAAATGGGGCTGGAGCATGCGACGTGCTGTGACAGCCTTGTAAAAGGGGGAATTTGGAATTTTATGCCTGATTTAATGACTGTGTGAGTTGTTTTAAATTATGTTAAATCAACGAAAAGAAAACTCAGGTAGGGCTGAATTATGTTGATAATAGGACATTTACGGTTTAATGGGTTTTAAACCCAACATGAGATTTATATGATGCATCTCTTATATTAAGAAAGACAAATATAAAAAAAACTACAAGTTTGGAAGCTTTAAGATGAAGTTTTAAAGATGGCAGGAATTTGTTAGAGCTGAAATCATGTTAAATTGTGCTGCAGGCTTGTTTAATTGAGTTATTGCAATTAATGAATTGATTTTATGGTTATGTAACCTAGAAATGCAAGTATCTTCAGTAAATGTAATTGCTTATATGAGATATGAGTTGTAGCTTTGACTTTAAATGCTTAAATCATGGAAATGTTGAGCATGTAATGAATATATTGATTATGCGAATTAAAACTCTGTGAATGTTAAGTAAGAAAATTACTTTTGCCAGCAAGTAGCTAAGATTATGAGAAAATATGATCAATGGCGTGAAAAAAATGGGATGAACCTTTGGAATTTGTAGATAATACCTAAATGAAGGAAAGAAATGAAAATTTGATGAACCAGTTACAAAAATCAAACTATTTATTTGTGTAATTAGATTTTACTGCAGCTAGTTCTTATTTTAAAGGGTAGAATATAGGTGCAAGGGATGTAATCTGGGAAGTGTAAGTTTAAAGTGACGTAATTTCAATAAACAGAAAAAGGGGCCAGCAATGTAGTCATGTTTAGGGCTGGTATGAATGAAGCCTTGACATCCTTTTGTATTAGAAGTGATAAATCCATGCATAGGTGGAGTATATTATAAGTTGGGATTTTATAAGAGGCTTAAATTATTATTTTGAGTGTACATATGTGAATGATGGCGCAGAACTGATATGGCATTTTCATATATTAAAGATGGTATTTTTGTCATGTGGTTGGCTGGTAGATGTGCCTAGTGCCTTTTCACTATGCTGCTAATTTCTTATCGATATAGCCTTATGAACCAACTGATTGTAGAAAAATAATGAGTGCAGAGTGTGAAAGGATGTCTGCTTCCATGTTGGCAAGGAAATCTCTTCTCACCTTTCAAGCTCGAAATTTGGCTATGGTAAGGTTTTCATACACCCTCGCACTAAATTTTTTATTGGATTCAAGGTGGGCAGCATGTTTCTATCTTAACTGTCTGAGGAAGCTCTAGATGCTTCAGTTGTTTTCCTGTCAGATCTGCAAGATTGCTAGAACATTAAAAATTTTATACATTTGCCTATCATACTCTCTTTCGGTATGAGATTGTCAGATTTTCATTTTTTTTAGGAAGCCTTATTATTATTATTATTATTATTATTATTATTATTATTATTATTATTATTATTATTATTTTGGCTTTCTGCAGTCACTTTTTCTGATTAATGTTTTATTATGCATATGCATGGAGTTGATTCTCAAAGGATTTAGATCTTGGGTTGCTTCATGCATTCTATTTGAAATTATTATAGCATCGAGTTCTGTTTGTGATCTGGTATCAGTATCACATAATAAGATGTGCTTCATGTTTCTGGTGGTTGTGCTGAATACTTAATACTCTTTTAAGTTCAACAGCAAAGTGTGGTTTGCATTTAAAATTTGAGAATACGATCCATTCTGGATTTGCATGTCTAAGTGGAAGAAAAGAAGATCTCATGTTGTGAAATTATCTAGTCAAACGTGGCTCATGGCTCTGATTCTTGAGTCTGCTAAATGTTGCATGTAATTTTTTTTTTTTTTTTTTTTCTAATTACTGTACACTTGAATGGGAGTCTTGGTGCAATGGTAAGGGTTGTCGCTGTGTGCCTTAAAGGTGATGGGTTTGAGTTGTGGAAATAGCCTCTTGCTTTGCAAGGGATGGTTGTCTAGTATAGACCTAAAGTGGTATGACCCTTCCAGGGACCCTGCTCATTGAGCTTAATGCATTGGGCTGCCCCTTCTATAGTGTAGATATGAAGGTTTTGGAGGATCTCTTGCCAGGAAAGGCTTCAGCCTAAAAGACATCTATGGAGCTTTGACTTTTAGGGGACGTTTGGGAATTGGCCAAAGTGGGAAATGGTGGCAAATGGTGGGATTCTGTTTCTTGAGGCCAACAATTGCTCCATCAATTACACTATTTTTTTCACTTTTTCCTCTACATTCCGACCATTTTCCCTACCAACTACCTTCAACAAACCTATTTATTCCAACTATACCCTTATCATTTCCTATTAATTACACATTTATCAAAATATTCTCTTTTCCATTTTCCACGATTTCTCACAATCCCACAAAATTTTACCTTGCCAAACGTTCCCTTAGGAAGTTGGGAACTCGATTTTATTCTTTATGAGTGTATTAGCCCTCTGATGGGCTTGACTGGAAGATTATGCACCTTGTCTGCTGGAATGGTGATATTAGAGAAACGGTGTAAGCATTATACCTTCCTTGAGCAGACACTGACAATAGGGGGTCCAACCCAATGTTGTTAAAACCAGATTGGGGATTAAACTGGTTAGGTATCTGGTTCAGGGATCAACCATTTCAAACTAAGCAATCAGTTTAATATTTTTAACTAATAATTTTTAAATAATGGAAGTATAAATTTAAAATTCTAAACCATAGATCTTAGCTTAAGTAAACATATCTTCTACCAAAAAATCATATTTCCTTAGATTAATAGTATCATTTATGGGAAGGACTAAAACAAATGCTTGTATGGTACATATGGTTTTTTCATTACTTCTCATGTGACTTGTAGGTACCTAAATTGTTTATAATATTGATCCATCTATATTTAGTTATTTTGACAAAAATAAAATATTTTGAAGATTGTTATATACAGAAACTGATTTCATGCCCTTGGGTGCACCTAGTTTCACTGCATCTGGGTGGATTTAACCTATTTTTTAATATTTTTTTGGAATTTTTTTTATAAGATTGTTAATCTAATTGCATTTAACTTGTCTATCAATTTTTATCATTTTTGGAGATTTTTAGATATTTGTTTTTTATTTTTTAAAATCAGTAGCATTTTCAGTACTTTATGTAAAAAAATTTCAAAAAAAATATTAGAAAAATGGGTATTTGCACTCAGGTGCACCGAAGCGAAGTGCATCGGGGTGCATGAAATCAATTTCCGTTGTATACCATATATCTATTTTCAAATTGTAATAGTTTCACGTTGACCCTCAAATGATGTTAAACATCTTTTGCATTTAAGTTTTCAATTGAAATGAGTTTTTGCATCATAAATATATACATATACTAGTTTATATTGCACATGGTTTAGATGTAATAGAAAGCTTTAAAATACAAATGCTTGTTTTTAATTATTTCTCATTATTTATTCCAAAAATATTCTAAACAAAGTAAACGGGGCCAAACCGGACCAGCCAGTTGACTGATTCCTGGTTGGTTTGGTTCAACTGGTCAGTTTGGTTCGGTTTTCAAAGCCTGGTTTTGCTTCTGTCAATTCTAGTAGATTCTGATTTTAGCACTCTGCTGTTGAAAGCTCTTCTGAGAACTGTTTCTTGTTCTTTAACCATGGTTGTTAGAGGCATGCCCAGGCTCAATCTGCTCTCAGGCACAGCTCTTGTGCCTTGGTAAGGTTCAGGCAAGGTCCCTTCACTATAGTGCATGCCTTACGTTAAGTTGCAAGGTGCCCCTAACTAAACTTTCCCAAAACACATTTTAGAATTCAATCTTTGCTGGTAGATTTGACCCCCTGTTTTCTTTTATTTCTTCACATAACCAAATTTAATGCCTTCCATCATCTCCACAGTGTTTCTTTAATTATAAGAGTTATTTGGTTAATTAGGATTACTATGGCTTCTGTAATTTATTTTAGATTTAATTGTTGTCATCTTCTGAGTTTAGATCCTTCCGAGTTTTGAGCAATATTGACCCATTGAATTTAAATATTGAATATTACAGAATGAAATTTGATATAAGTTTTTATTCTTAATGGTTGTAATTCAGGACATTCTTTAATATTTGAAATATCTCATTATTTTAGTCTTATAAATTATGGATAATATTAAATACATACAATCTTACATATTTGCAGCTTGCTTCACTTAGGTGCATGCCTTGTGTATGCGCCTAGGCTGCAAGACCCCTTTGCATGCTTGACATCTTAAACAACTGTGTTTAACAAAATGGAAAAACTGGTGCAAGATAATACGTTCTTCCTGAAAAAGTAGGTCTATCTGGATGGACTTTGCTTATTCGTCTGTGCAAATTTAGTTTTCTTCCTCTGAAACATTTAATTCCAGAGTTAACACTAGCATTCTATTTAATGGGCCATTTCAAGCGGTTCCTCTGATATGTGTTTTGGACACTCCTTTCTTGGGTTATATTTGAATTTTGAGCTTCAATTCTTTGCAGGTTGGTGCTGGACAATCTTTTCAAGTTCCACGGGGTTATGCTCAAGGATTTAGTTCACATCCATTTTCTAGAGAAACAAAAGGTTTCTTTCTGCTGAGCAATGGTTTCTCATAATACTATAGCATATCATTTCCTATTGTCTAATGATATTTACAAGAATCAGATACCCTGCTGGATGGTTAGTATTCGGAGAGCGGAAAAAGGCTGGAGAGTGTTGAATGTTCTTTATAGAGTTGCAACTGCAACAGAGAGAAAAAATGTTGTTAGAGGCTGCATGTGACTTCTTCTCTGAGCTGACTCAACCAATTCCACAGCATAAAAAATGTTTTAGATCAAATTTTCATTAACACGAAGTTGTACAACCCACTCACAGTATACATCAAAGTTGGGACTTTTCATTTGGCATCATCAATGACTTCAAATCTGAGTTTCTCACCTTATTTATTATTTATTTTGCAACGAGCAACAGCAGCAGTTTGAAGCAGGCACCATGCGAGCGGAAAGTATGAATTGGGTTCTAAATGTTCATGTTAATTTATGCTTTGGCTCTTAATGCAGATGATTTTGAGCGGGAGCAACTTGCAAAAGAAATCTCAAAAGATTGGAGTTCTGGTATGTGTTTCCTGGATTTATTGTCACTTTTGTACTTTTCTATGAAGTACTTCTGTTGGAGTTTTATTTTTTATTTTCCTGATATTAATATTAAGAACTCAGCTGGCTTCTTCTTTGCTTGTTGAAGTTTTCGAACGGAGTATAAATACTTTGTTTCTGACTGAAATGGTTCGGGGTATGTCACTGACACTAAAATACTTCTTCGACACAAAAGTCACTGTAAGTTTCTTCTTAATTATTTTTTGTATTTCTTATCAATTTGTCTGATGATTTCCTCATTATTGAGGTGTATTTTTTTAGATAAACTACCCATTTGAGAAAGGTCCTTTGAGCCCACGCTTTCGTGGAGAACATGCTTTACGCCGCTATCCAACCGGAGAGGAGCGTTGTATTGCATGTAAACTCTGTGAAGCTGTAAGTCATTTATTTTATTTATTTTAACACACGTCATTGGAATTATCTTTTTTGTGAGTTTTGATCTATTATATCTGTTGGACATTGGACATGTTCTCAGAAATGTTATGCATTTGTTCATGCATATACTTGTGAGGTGCATCATGTCTAGCACTCCAAAAAATATATATTTTTTAATGGGAACCCCATTTAGAAATAAATTTTTGGCAATTCTCAGTCTAGTCTTCTTTTTCCGATAAACCAGTCTAGTCTTTTTTAAAATAAAATTTTTTCATCATTATGTATAAATTTCCCAGAATTTACTCCTTGAAGAACAATGTGATGGTTACTTGTGGTTATTACTTCTTCTTGTGAACGTCCCTCGGTGACACCCAAGAGATATTGGGTACCATGTATGTTTTATACCATGTTTTATTTTTGCTTATTCATTTCAAACTTATCTTGAGGGCTTTTTACTGTTAATCAATCTCTAAGGGAAATGTTTCTGCGACTAACTTATGATTTTTAATATGAAGACTGAATCAATTAATCTATCTAAGATTTTACACTTCTAGTTTAGCTAGATTGCCTGATATCATATTAATCAAAGACTCATATGGCCCATACTTCAAGAAAAAAAAAAAGACTCGTATGGCCCTGCTTATTTGCAAGGAAAAAGGTAGAAAATCGATTTCCTCCGTTTCTCTCCTTTTTAACTGATGTGACATTTAGATAGCCATCTACATCCACAATCCATACTTCCTTATTGTTGCCTAAATCTTCTGTCATCACCTACTGTCTTTTTATCCTATTTTCTTGTTGTGTTTGATACACATGAATGTTGTTGTTATTTCCTTCTATCATCACCTTCTGTCTTTTTATCCTGTCTCCTTTTTAACTGATGATGACACATGATGTTATTGTTATTTCCTTGTATTCTTCATCTTGTCTTATTGTTATGTTAAATGCATGCGCGAGTCCATATAAAGACACTTTTTGTTACTAACCCTCTTATTTCTTACATCTTTAAATAATTTGTTTCTAGTGCATTCCATTTTCTAATATTATGTATGGTTAGGCTAAAATTCTTCCTTGAAAATTTGAAACTCGAGGGGACATGTATCAACTATCAACACACCAGGCTCTGGGAATTACATCCTCATTGCATTTAGAGACTAGATTGTAGCATTATATGCTCATTTAGATTCATTCTTTCCCCTAGATTCCACTAGGTAACTCATTGGGGATGCTATCGTCAACCTAAATTCAAAAGAATGTTGACTCAAGGACTTCACTGAATGTTTCAAATGGCTATTGAGGGTCTTCATAAATGATGAGAGTTCCATCATTGTTCATTCTGGTTTGCAACATCTGCTACAGTGTTCCCGTGAACCTGCTTATATGACTTTGACAAGTAGGACTAGTAACCCTTGTATTTAGGGGTGCAAGTGGGTTGGGTTTTCGTTGACCCAATACAACTTAGGGCTGCAACTCGGTCCGGGCTGGGTCTGAACCTGGCCTGCCGAACCGAGTTACGGACAGTGTTTAAACTGCCTTTGTTTGAGCCCGAGCCCGAATCTTCAGCCCGAACCCGAGATCGATTTCAAACCTGTTCGGTTTCCGGTTGAGGGGAACCCGATCCCGATTTGTATTGATGTTATACGAGTAGAATTATTTGTATTGATGTTCTCCCATTTTTCTGGTTGTCCTATAATAAATTGTCATTTGAGACTTTTTAAGTGATAGATTTATAATTAAATAAATATAGAATGATTGTGATAGATTTATGATTAAATAAATATAGAACGAATAGCAAATATATATTGATAGGAGAACATCAACCCGAAACTCAACCCGAGCCCGAATTGGGAAAATAGGGTTAGGTTTGAGGTTTTATAAATAGGGTTAGGGTTGATATAAACCTGAGTTTCATGAGTCCGAGTTGCACCCCTAATACAACCCAATTCCCGACCCTGTTCTATCTTAACCTAACACAACCTAACCCATTTTCTAAACCTCCTTTAAGCCAACCCAGCGCAAATTTACTCCATGCTAACCCAACCTAGTCCAACACAACCCAACTATTAGAAATTGGGTTGAGAGTAACAACCCAACTGAAGATTCAGGTCTAGACAGCAATATCTTGCTGACATGTAAGATTGTCATTTTCTTTCTTCTGCTTTCTTCTGTATGTTTTCTTTTTATATTATTATTTTTTATATGCTGCTCATATTTGTAAGAATTACTTGACTAGATATACTGGTGGGCGAAATTTATAGAGAGTCAAAATGATTTTGGAAATCAGTTCCATAAATATATATGAGTTTAAGATAAAATGTTTTAATCATTTACAAGTGGATACGTGATGAAAATATGAAAACAGATATATTATATAAATTTAAGAAAATATTTTTAATTAATACATGTAGATTGCATGATGGTTTTGTTTCAAATCAGTACTATGCATATTTTTTCTATGGTCAACTAAATATTTTATGCTAATAAATTTTAATATGTAATTTATCATGTTATTATTAATAAATTGAATTAATTTGAAAATATAGACTAATTAAGATTCACTTCTAAAGATTCACTTCTTAATAACAAGTCATCCAGTTGTATGATTTTTTTTTTTTTTATTTTAAATTTCCCTTTATTCCACATTTAGTTTGCTGTAAATGCATGCCCCTTGTAAGTAGGAGTGGCTTCCAAATCCTCCTCCCTCTTGAGGCCATCTCAAGATTTTTCAAGTGAAAGCACGTTTACAGTCCATGATCTCAGTAACGGAATTCATTCAGAAATGTCTTGAAGCACCAAAGTTGGGTGTTTGATACTTGATAGCAACCCGACTTTCTAACCCAAGACCAACCCAACTTTAGATTTGGTTTGAACCTAACCCAACCCTACCTGCTTTAAAATGGGTTGGGCTAAATGGATTGAGGGTTGAACCCAACCTGCTTACACCCCTAATTGTATTTATATGACTTTGACAAATAGAACTAGAAACCCTTATTATAGGACTTGACAAATAGGACTATTAACATCATCATATAACTTTGTGAATATTACTTTTTTAGTTATACATAAATTTTGTATGAAGGATGTGGAGGGACTAAAAGGAATTTTTTTAAAAATTTGTATATCTTTTCAAAAAGTTTTTCCTGTTAAATCAGTGTTTGACTGTCTGTGCAAATTTCAAGGAAGACCCAACTTCAAATTTCTTATTGATGGAGTTCCCCTGTTTTCTTGGGATATAATTACAATTTGATGTGGACATAGCAAACATTTTGTCTGCATACGATGGTATTTTGTTTTCTAAATTTCAGTGACGGATGGAAATATGACCTCCTAATTAGGATATCATTTCACATTATATGATGCATTTGGATGCCAGTGTTAGAATTTTAATTTGTTGACCTAGGAAATAGAAGCAAATGAATTTTAAGCTGTGACACTGAGGTACGGATTTGGGTAACCACATTACATTTTTAACAAGATCATACTAAATATCTGAGCTATTTGCTGATGAAAATTTGGATAGTTGACTCTTTGTTATCCCATAAAATTGTGCAACATTAAGGTGTTTGAGCTATATGATGAGATCAATTCCATTGTCATGCTCATACAAAGGCTGGCTGAACTGCTCAACTATATGAAGCTTTCTTATTTATTGTTTTCTCTGGCCAGATTTGTCCAGCACAAGCTATCACAATTGAGGCCGAGGAACGAGAAGATGGCAGCCGTCGCACGACTAGGTAGCATGAAATTTCTCTGGCTCATAAAAAAGGAAAAAAAGTCTGACGAAATTTTGGCGATATTGAAAATTTTCTTACCATAATCCCAATTTTTTATTGCAGTGCGTTATTTTAACCTTTTTATGCAGTAAATAAGCTTACTTGCGTTTTCTTCTCCATGTCATCATTTTTATCTAGTAGGTTAAGTCTCTGTTTTCCACTAATTAATTTAATTTTATGGTGCGGAATGTAGATATGATATTGACATGACGAAGTGTATATACTGTGGCTTCTGCCAAGAAGCGTGCCCTGTTGATGCCATTGTTGAAGGGCCAAACTTTGAATTCGCAACTGAAACTCATGAGGTAAAATCCTGTGCTAACCAGTTGGAAGATCATGCCGGTCCTGCATTAATGGGATGTATAATCGTTATATTTTTAATTTATTTGCAGGAGTTGTTATATGACAAGGAGAAACTCCTTGAAAATGGGGATAGATGGGAAACGGAGATAGCTGAGAATCTTAGGTCTGAGAGCCTGTATCGGTGAGCTGCTGTTGGGCATGACTTTCTACAGCACTTGAAAATTTCTAAATACCTTTTTGATGTTCGACCTGATTATCCCATAAACGCAACAGTACTCATGGTAATCAAAATGTGTGAGTAGTTGTTTGATTTTCTCTTCAAGCAATCAAGCCGGGTTCTTGTTCTCTATTACAGAGAAGGATCAGAGAACTAGATTGGCATGCATCAGACCCATTGCTTTGGCTTCTTTTTTTGTGTTGAGTGATGCCCTTCAGTTTTTTGTTGCTCGAGGGTCTGCCGTCGGCATCATATGTATGTCAAATTTCGAGTCCTTACCATATGATGAATGATCTATACCATTCGTGTAACTCTCGAATATCCCAATTTCAATTGCGTCGCCCCATTTTTGACCCATTCGATGATTACTCAATATCACTAATTATATTTAGAATTAGGGTTAATTCCAAATGTGATTGCATAATTATTCCCTATTTACAGATGTAAATATGACAGGAGAATTTATCCCTATTTACAGGTATAACAGCACATTTATGAAAATGGAAAATATGACAATAAGTTTGTATCATTTTTATAAGGAATTTTTGCAAATACAATAAGCTTTGATCAATATTGCATTTATCTGTAAGTTTGCTAAAATTATAAATATGCCTACAATGTCTATTAAAATTGCAAACATGCCCTTTTTTTATGATGTCGTCTAATTGTTTTGTAAAATAATAAAAATGCTCTTAAAAGTGCAAGTATATTCATTCACTTGAAAGTATATTTTGAAATTTTTTACAGAAAATTCTATTGATATAGGAAGATAGATGCAATTTTATGTTAACATTGTGGGCATATTTGTAATTTTGGCAAATTTAGGTACGGATAAAATCTTGATTAAACCTTGTGGGTATATCTTTGAAAAACCTTATTTTTTATGGGTATTTTTACAACCATCTCAACTGATATTTTTTCAATTAAGTTCTAAGACTTTCTTACAAATTTTTTATAATATTCTAAGACAGCTAATAATATTTCTAAATTTATCTATATGGTGAACGCTCCCACACACCGAGGAGAGACCAATGCAATTAACTATACTCTTTGCTGATTTGCAGCTGTAGGGTTTGAACTTGGCATCCAGCTCATTTGGGGCAAACCAAGTTAGTGCCGTCGTGGCTGAAAATCCTTATTTACAAATATGACAAAGTTAGCAATTTTATTAATATATTTTTATCAAAATATTCTTGACTAGAAAGTACATCTCTCCCCTTCTCATGTGGAGAATGATTTTTACAGTATGTCGCTCTAAGGGTTTGTTTTCTACTTAGGCTTTAGTTTTAGCCGCTAGATTTTTGGTAAAAACACAAACCCAAAATTGACAAGAACCTAACAACGTTGTCATATTTACCATTGGGGCTGCAGCCCGATGTTAACCCCACCTACCATCACTGTGCTTGCGTGGGTTCAAAATGCAGCAGACGCATTTCTGCATGCAGACAGTTGCTGTATTATATGGGGACAGCAATCCTATGCTCCCATGCTCCCGACCGTATACACCTAATTTTTTTTTATTTTTTTTTTCAAAATTTTTTCATGAACTTGTTAAACTAAGTGTATTTAATGTATATATCAATTTTTACCACCAAGTTGAAATATTTGTAAGATTGTTGTTAGGAAAAATTGTAAGAATGTTTCAGAGTTTATTTGTAATATCAGTTGAGATAATTGTAATATATGAGTACCCATCAAAAACAACGTTGTCATATTCCGAGATAAGGTAACATTGTGTGGTAGTATTTGTAATTTTTATGCATGGTCATATTTGCAATTAATCTTTAAAATTATTTGTTCGATAACGTCGATGGAATTCATTGATTTTATGTTTGATTAGATTCAACATGCGCAGATCCGGAATATATTTCAATTTTCAACGGTGACCGGACAGTTGAAGATTTCACATCTCGTTTCACCAATCCCGTTTTCAGCATATAGCTTGACGGTGAAATCAAAATCTAATTTTTTTGGTTGGTGTATATTTTATATCAAGTCTGAACTCATGTTACAATAAATAAAGATTGAGACTTGAATTGCATGGTTCAATGTCGTTTGTTCTATCATAACATCAAAAATCATTTCAATTGGATCCATAAGTGGGCCATACCTGCTAAAATAAAGAAAACATTTAAATTTATTCTCGTATTCATTAGAATATAATAATATCACATAAAATCGTTCATAGATATAGGAATGGTATTTTAGATGGTTTTGATGTTGGAAATATAACTTTGAAATTGATCTATAAATTAAACAATTTTATTAGATTAGATTTTACACATTTTCTTGCTTGTCTCCTATACATCTTTGATCTGGGTGAAACTTAGCCTCTGCATTAATCTAAATGGATTCAGTGGATAGGATTTTTATTTGAATCAAGGAGGGCTGAAATGAGGATGGTGTACACTAGAAAATTTACAAAGGTAGGAGGATACAATAGTTGTTTCAAATGATTGCTTGGAAGGCTTAATTAAGTGTTTAACTTCTACAAACCGATTCCATGGAAGGGAATTCAATAGGTCTGTTTCATACTTAACATAATTAGTATAATTATGGATCCATTGGGTAATGGGAAAAGAATTATAGGGAAAATGTTTTAAAAAGTCAGAAAGTGACGTGATGTTATACAGGTAAAGATTAATAAAAATAAAATAGATAAAAGTAAAAGGGGAAGATGAGAAAAAACAATTAAATTAGAGGTAATATACATAGTTAAGGAACCACGTCATATTCAAGGAACCTGAATATATGCATTATGCATTTTAGACTAAAATACATTATTCATTTATATTTACAATTGGTTATAATTTTTATTTTTTATAAATATTTTTTTCTTTAATTTATTTAATCTATGTATTAAGTTTTGACATTTTACAATACTTTCACATATTTATTTTTAGAATCAACTACGGGATGAAAAATGGTTTAAATGCTCCTACAATTGATGATTTTTAGAGATTAAAAATATAAAATATTATAAAAAGGTAAAAGTTATAAAGATTAAATATACGCAGAACAACATGTTTATGAAGAAGATATTAAAAATAAAAAAATGAGTGTTGTATTTTAGTCTAAAATGTATCGTGATGTATATAATTAGGCTTCTGTATTAAAAAGGTGTAGATGGGGAAAAATAGCCTATGTTACTAAAAATGAACTCAATCAAAAGCTTATGCATCTTGACCTCCGATAAACATATAAAATCATGAGTAAAATGTGAAAGTTAGATCTATGCAAACAAGCACCGAAATGTTATAATAATTAATCATTCGTCTGTACCTTATAGATGTTGTAGATCTTTTCGATTAAAATTCAAAAAATAAATTATTATATAAATTTATATTAACCCCAAATAACAGTAATCCACGTAAATCTTGGATTTGGATGACATTTGGAGTCTTAGCTAAATAAATTATTCTCAACGAAATAGTTAGAATGTATTCGGTTCAATCATTGTGGTAGATTGAAATCAAGAGGTTACAGGAATTAACCACTATGGGATGTCATAGAAGCAAAATCCATTAATTTAGGTACATTTAACAATCATATGAGGGTGTATACCAATTAAAAAAAAACTTAGAGTGTTTGTTTACACCAAAAACATTTCAAAATAAAATTTTTCAATTTAAAACTTTTCACTTTCCATAAGTAACTTATTTTTAATTAATTTTTTACTTCTTTTTATATAACTACCTTACTTTTCAATTATTTCTACCAATTATTCATACATCTAGCTTATCTATTTTAACTTTATTATGTTTACTACTCATTATTACTTATATTATATTATATCATTTTAGAAGTCTTATCTTTTATGGCCAGATGCATGGGGGTAGCCGTGTGTCTGGCCTAAAATATATTTTTTTATTTTTTTTCATGAACAAATAAATCTAATGTATTAAATATATAAATTAAGTTTTACCATTTTTGAATATTTTTAAGTATTTGTTTTAGATTTTTAAACACAGTGACATTTCCGTAAGTATCTGACATCCAAAAATGGTAAGACTTGGTTTATAGATTTAATATACCTAGATTTACTTGTCCATGGAAAAAAACTTAAAATAATATGTTTTTGGGCTGGACGCATGGTTGCCCCCGTGCGTCCTGCCGTAAAAGATTATATAACATCATTTTATCCTATTTACCAATTATTCATACATCTAGCTTATCTATTTTAATTTTATTATATATACTTCTCATTATTACCCATATTATATAATATCATTTAATCCTATTTAACAATTACCCATACGTCTAGTTTATTTATTTTAACTTTGTTTTATTTACTCATCATTATTACCCATATTATATTATATCATTTTATCTTATTTCAAAAACTATTATATCAAAAACTTTTCAGTACAAGTTTTATCACTTACCAAAGGCACCCCTGCTAAAAAAAATCAAACAAGTGAAGCTGATGAGATTCATCCTTAAATGATTTTAGTTTCGGTAACTAATTTAAGATTTTTTTTATTGGGAAGATATTTGAGGCCTTATTTAAACAAATTGCATTTATACTATGAAGCAAAACTTATCATAAATGTCCCCACATATATTTAAAAATATTTACAGCCATGCATGTGGCAAGCGTGAACGTCTTGATTTTTAAAAATCATGGTACTTTCAAGATAAATAAGTTACCCGTTACACCAAATAATATGTATGTATTTCATCTGGATACGTTGATGGGCCGTAGGGAATGTAAATTTATGCTTTAAATTGGTTATGGCATACCAAGGTATTCAATGAAAGTGATTTTTAATATCCGTAATTACATTTAGATTAATAAATATAACGAGTGACTGGGATTTATTAAAAATATTATAATTTTTTCAAAAAAACTAAAGATTCGCACTTGCAGTAGACATAACTGAAAATATTTTTTAAATATCCATTAACATGTTTCCAATAAACTTCATGTCATAGGCATGACCCCGATTTATAGAAAAATATAGGTACAAGCGCAAATAATTCTTTTTTTTTTATTTATAACAAAACCTTTGGATATCTCATCAAAAAACCATTTCACGCACCTGATTGGGTGGAATTGGAAAAAATATATCTAAATTTTAGGATAATTTACAAATATATTCATATAGTTTAACTATAATTATAAATATACCCACAGAGATCTAGAAACAATAAATAACCATTTGATCATAATTGTAAATAACTCACATCTTTATGAAACCATTATTGCACAATTATGATATGAGTATATTTGTAAAGATATGAAAAATAACTGGACGTATTTGCAAAACTAAATATATCTACTTAATTTTGAAATTGTAAATACACTTACATGGTTTGTATATTTTTGCAAATATACCCATGTTGTGATATTACAATAATGGCACCATATACATGCGTATATTTGTAATTATGGTTAAACTATGTTTGGTTATTTACAATTTTTGAAATTATATGGGTATAGTTGCTATTATGGTCAAACTATGTGACTATATTTTCAAATAATCCAAAATTTTATACATATGATAATTAGGTTATCAGTTGTGTAAGATTTTATATAATCACCAAAGCGGGCATCAAATATGATGATACTGGTCAAAATTATCTTAACTTGAAACGAAGCTGAGCTGTAATAAATGAAAGTTGATTAAAATTTCCAAAATTATATCTATCCGTATTTAAATTAGTTTTACAAATTAATAAATATGAATTCAAAATTTTGAACAATAAATCAAAATCTAAACAGAAAATTAGCCCAGTTGGAGTTCAGAAAAGGGGTGCAACTTAGCCCAGTTGAATCTAAACTCAATTCTCAACAGTGTTCTTTTTTACAGCGCTAGTTTAAAAACTCCAAAGCCGAAGAATCCGTTTTATAAATACGATAGCATGAAGGTTCAAATGAACCCGAAGAACTTGAGTCTGATTTTTTATTTTATATTTATTATAATATATAAACAGTATTTTTTATATTTTATGTTTTTATATTATTTATATTTATATTTGAATACATATTTGTCATATTATAATTATATTATAAACAAAGTATATTATTTTCATTTATATTTATATTTTTTTTATCATTTACTTTTACACCCATTAATTTTCTTCCTTTGTCTTGTTTTCAATGCCAAATTTTCTTCTAGAAATATGCTTACGAAGAAAAGATAATATTTCAATTCACAGCAAAGGCAAAATCTGTACAAAGCAGATCTTTCGAAAGACTTGGTGGACGTTCCCACGTCTTACAATTTCCACACAAAGATGAAGCATACTCAGCGAGAAAGTGGGTAGCTCTGTTACCTTCTCTCAAGACATGCTCAAATTGAAGCACTTCGAAATTTCCCCTACAGATTTGATGCTCTGGAGTCTGGATTTGACTTCCCATGCACTGGGGCATATATCGACATATCGTTATTTAGAAAGCTTATCAAAATGAGAGAATCACTCTCTAACTCCAGCTGTTGAAGGTGTAATTCTCTCCCCAAATCAACCCCAAGCTGAGCCGCCATAGCCTCCATTATCAGAGCTTCCTTTATGCCATCCACTCTCCAGGATTTTGCTCTCAAGAACTTCCCTATTGGATCTCGCAGTACCAGTCCAATTCCCATGTAGTTCTCCTTCGCATTCCATCTTCCATCCACATTTAATTTCAGTCTCCCAACTAGCGGCCTTACCCATCTAGGAGCCAGGTCTCTGTTCATACGTCCCAACTCCACCAAAACACTTGCTGTAATGTCTCTCCCTGTACAGTTTACACCAATCCAGAATACTATAAAAGGTTGGCTCTACTCCAGTTTCCCTTACCAGGTTTCTTATTTGTTAAACTCTCCATGCAAAAAGAATATCCATCTCCATATCGAGCTCCCCCAAGCCGTTGCTAGCTTCCTGAGGATGCAGAGGACCGGATTTCTTGGGGCCAAATATTCACATCACGCACTTGCCTCCTTCTAGCTTTAGCAATCTGTTCACGAAACACAAAAAGATGCTTTTGATCTTTCGGTCTCCTTTTACATAGTAAGCGCTAGGGGTGTTAACGGATCGGGTTGAACGGGTTGGAGCCTAATCCTAAACCTAATCCATTTAATATATCTCAACCCTAATCCGTTTATTAATCCATTTAAAAAACTTCAACCCTAACCCATTTACAACCCATTTAATAAACGGGTTAACGGGTTGTTAACGGGTTGTGTTTGTTACTAATTTTCATACTAAAAATCTTTAATAAAGTCTGTAAATTTAAATAAATTAAATAATTCGAAGCTAACATACCTGAATTTAATTTATTTTGGCTTGAAAACATCAGCTCCAATCTCAAGGCATCTCTTTAATGCCAATTCCTGTTATAAATATTACATATATATTATAATATATTATATTAAATGAGTTATACGGGTTGAACGGGTTAAATAAACGGGTTGGACGGGTTGACGGGTTGCGAAACCTCAACCCTAATCCGTTTATTTAATTAAATGGTTGAACAGGTTGGCGGATCATAATCCATTTATTCAAAAATCCCAACCCAAACCCATTTACTAACGGGTTGAACGAGCGGGTTAACGGGTTGACCATGACCATTAACACCCCTAGTAAGCGCTGTTGATTCACTGTTACTCGACATTTGCCCGGGTTGTCCTGAATTATTCTAGAAATATGCTTTACATTGCTATATTTTTAAAAATTCTCTAGTTTGATTATCTATGACTATGTTTATTTACATGCTTTGTTATTATTATATATTTGTATAAAATTCTAAACTCATCACTCTTAAATAAAATGTAAATTTATCAACTTAAATTCAAATCCAAAATTTGAACTAACTTGATTTTCAAACATAAAGTTTAAGTTTAAGTTTTACAAATAGGATTAGGATTAAAGTTGAAGTTAGTATTCTATAAATTAAGTTAAGATTAAGGTCCATAGTTTTATGAGCCCGAGTTGCATCCATATTCAGAACCCCTTAAAGCCATTAGCCGGTCCAATGCTTCCTCAATGTTAGAGTGATATCATGTAACATTTTTCATTTTTTGAGTTTTAATGGTTGATATAAAACTTAATTTATTTATTATATTTAACATTATTTATTTGACTAGTAGGGCAAGTTTTTTAAATTAAATATGTGCACACTCAACAATAGAGATATTCATACTTAGATGTTGAAAATAATACTTTAAAACTAATCTTTAGGGTGTGTTTGACCATGAGAAAAACTTTTCAATCTAAAATTTTTCATTCGCCATAATTATCATATATTTTTAATCATTTTCCACATTTTCTTATGCAACTACCTTACTTTTTAATCATTTTTACACAACTACATATACAACTAGCCTATCTATTTTAGCTTCATTTTTTTATTCTTCATCCTTACCCTTACTATATTACATCATTATCTTCAAATTTAAAAATTATTACAATAAAAAAATTTCATCTAAAAGTTTTACCACTTTTCAAATATATCCTTAGTATTAAATTATTTTATTATGTTGTCTTTAGACAGTTATAGATGGGACCCATATACACTAATACTAAATAAAATGAAAATATTTTTATGATAATGTAAGTCATATTAAATATAATAAATTGAGTATGTTTCCTATCAACTGTCAAGATATTAAAAAAGTAATAAATTACTTAGAAATGGAACCTGAATATCTTTCGTCAAAAGAGATTAAAACCTAAAATCTAAGGCCAATCTAGAGTCTAGTCCAGTCCGCCAAAAACACCACCTCCAGTCCAGTTTGGCACCCAAAGCTTACTTTTAAGATTCGTTTGATCTCGCTTTTTATTTGAGTTATACACCATAAATAATTGGACACCATGGGTTGTTTTCTTTGCGGTGTAAGAAAGCAGTAGTGCTTCTTCTCTTCTTAAATCATGTTGATTTACTCCAAAGAACATTTCCAAGAAGCTACCACATAGAGTTTTCTCCTAACATGCTACGAAACTCTTAAGTGCAAAAGCCTTTTTTTTTTAGAGTTTGTCTTATCTTTTGCATACATATAAGTTATTTGCATTATCAAAATGATTCACAAACAGGAGTATATGTTGGATTCGAATAACGTAGAAGCATATCTGAATCCATCGATGTCAATATGAATAATCTTACTGAGTGCAGACTCTTCTCCCATAACACTTTCTCCCTATAATACCAGCAGCCAATGGGCGACCGCAAGCGTAAATTATTTGTAGGAGGGACCTAGATTCTCCTACTTATATAGAACCTTCCCATCATGCTCAAATAGAAAAAGAATCAATCACTTAAGAAATTGTCATATTCCAAAATATGCAGAGCTACCACTTTTATACATAATCTTAGGATTATATTATATTAGGCCACCTTACAGGATTTTAGAAGATCTAATAAATCTTAGAAGATCTAATATTCTCCCACTTCGCCTTTTATATATATTTAAAATTTTTTATATAAAATACAATTCCCAAATTCAGTATTTTAAAACTTCCAGATGAGTACACTCGTTTGAAAAACATACCTAGTCATTAAATATGCAATTCAACATTTATATTTAGGTTAAGAAATTTTGTTAATATGAATCATGACGATTATATGCAATATATGCACATTTCATTTTATGCATCATGATAGTATCAAACTCATTTAATTAAGTTCTTAATAGTGGATTTGCAATAATGTGGTATATTTACAATAATGTCCATTGTAATGTCACATAGACAAATTCTTCTATTTCAACCATACATTAATTGTTAACAAAATACAATAAAAATAGAGAAAAATCAATAATAATAATCATCACATATGTGATCTCAAAATATCGATTATATCCTTAATTATCCCATGTAATTGAATCCATTTCTTTTATTCGTCTTGAAAAAACTTTAGGTGCCAAAATGCATAGTCATGAAATCAACATCATATCGATACTACCAACAAAATTAATTGATATAAGATGATTATGGATTCTTTCTTATATCCACAAGTACATAATATCAATGTACTAAAGTAAGTTAATAAGTTTCATGTAATTAGAGAAGCAAACTGTACAAGAATTGCCACAATAAAATCTCAATGGTACAACTTTAAGCATTGAGATAAATTTCATTAATCATAATGCAAGTAAGATTGATAATTAATACTAACAAAAATGCTAAATATATATAATTGATCACCTCTGATTGATCAAAATTGTGTTATATGAGCTTATAATCTTTAAATCCTTGGAGATATTAAATTATTTTTTGTTTTATTTTAATATTCTATTCTTGGGTCGCATTAATATCTCACAAGTAGTCGCATTTTATAGCTAATACTTGGACTAGCACACACTTGAGTATACATCATATTTCTCAGTGCAGAACTATAATAGATGAATTTGATTTTTTTTACTTCTACATATGCAAACCAAAATTATGATCTTTAAAAATGGTCACTTCCTCATAATAAACAACTTGTCATGTTAAACCTTTCTAAGACTCAAATATAAGGGTTGTGATCTTGTGCACCCAGGTAAACTTAGCTTCAGTGCACCCAGGTGCGTTAAATCTATTTTAACCCATTTTTTATTTTTTTGAAAATTTTTTTATACAAGTGTTCATCTGAGTGTACTTAACATGTGTATAAAAAAATACACATGTCAACCATAAAAAATTGATACACATGTTAAGTACACTTAGATTAACACTTGTATAAAAAAATTTTAAAAAAATACAAAAATGGGTTAATGCACCCGGGTGCATTGAAGCTAAGTGTACCTGGGTGCACAAGATCGCGGTCCCCAATATAAGCCCTTTGTAACAAATAAGCAGTCAGCTAGATCTATCTTAATAGAATGTAATTTCTATAATATATGATGCATAATTCATATCTTTTATATCAAAATGATAATTCTTAACATTATATAAGAGATAACTTATTAGTAGCAAGAAAATTATTATCCATGTATAACCAAAAGTATAAACTTACCCTCACTCAACTTTAGATATATACATTGACCAATAATGTTTATTATAAATTTGAAAGATATGATAACCTTGTTAGGTATCGTTAATAGAAAGCTTGTTTAAATTTATATATGGTTTTCTTTCATTTGTATATTAATGTTTTCCTTTCTTTCAATTTAAAATTTATTAGTTGCATCATATAAATATTTTCTTTTAGATAAAAATATTTTTACATTCTTAAATTCAACTCTAAATTGAAATGAGTTAACAATACTATAATAATTCTCAATAAGTCTTTTCTAGAGACTAAATCAAATGTCTCATTATAGTTAATATTGTCTATCTAAATAAATCATTCAGTAACATATTTGAACTTATATTTTTACATTGCCTTTGGGGTCTTATTTGATCATGAAAATCTATTTATTACTAACTGATATTTGTCACTTAGGCAATGTAATAAGATCAAATATTCTATCTCACATTTAATTCAGATTTCTCAATTTTTAATGATCTCTTTAAATGAGAATTACTAGCATTAACATTATGCTTTTCCAAATATGCAATGTAGTCATCCAAAGTGATAAGTCTCTTTAACTCTTTGAGACCTTTTCAATTCATTAGTATGATCTACATTATTATTACAATGAGTATCCTCTTAAATTTATGCATGTTCATAATCAATCTTCAATTAGTGGTACTGCATTTCCTGGCTATTGATCAATCAAATTATAATCAAGAGGTTCAATTCTTACATTTTTTAATGAGATATCGAGGAAAAAGATTCATAACCCCCTAAATTCTACATTTTGTGTAGTCGTGCTCGCACTGTTCTCACCATTTTTTTGATAAACTTAAACATTTTAGTCTCACTAATTCTGGTAGTTTATTCAGTTAAATATCATTCTTTTATACGAATCTAGCAAAAGATCCAAATATTTAATTTAATTTACCATATTCAATATAAAACTTGTCACCACTATCAAAATTTTCAAATTTTAATTTTCCCATTTATTTTCCATGATTTCTTCAAAAAATTTGAAAGTATTTAGAGACTTAAATAATAGAAAATAAATTCATGATGTGAAAAGTTATCATAAATGTGATAATATTTTTTACTGTCAATATAATATAAAAGTAATTACAAATGTTGGTGTAGAAAAATCATTTCGCATGTAATATTAATGGATACATTCATAGGAAACAATCCCTTCGTATATTATGAGTATTTTCTTGCTACCCAGGTCCTTTTGTCAAATTATCAACGGAATGCTGAGCAAATTCTAGTGGGGTGAAAAGGGGGATAAACGGAAGATGAGTTGAATTGCTTGGAAGGAAATGTGTAAGCCTAAGCGGGCGGGAAGGCTGGGGTTCAGAGATATTCATGTGTTCAACTATGCCCTTCTTGCAAAATAGGAATGGAGATTATCATCTTGCACCACATCCTTCTGCTACAAGGTTCTTAAAGCTAGATACTTCCTAAACTCGAATATTTGGAGCTGTAAGGCAATGCCTATTGACTTCTACATGTGGAAGAGCATACTAAAGGTGCTTGACGTGATTCAATCTGGGTATAAATGGAGAATTGGTGACGGGAACGGGGTCCAATTTTTCAAGGATGTTTGGCTAAAAACTGAGGTGGGTAAGGCGGGTCCTCTTCCATTATCCATCCCGAAGGACATAACGGTTAGCCACTTCATCAATGCAGAGACAGAGACAAAAGCATAGGGGTGCAACTTGGGTCGGGTAGGTCCGGGTACTGGTGGAACCTACCCTTACCCATTTTATAAAAACCTCTACCCTACCCTATTTTAGACAGGGTCGGTCCGGAGCCTACCCTACCCAATTTTGTCAAGAGCGGATCGGTTCCGGTTCGGTTCCAAATCGGTTCCTAGAACACGATCTATAAGAAAATGCAATCTGTGTAAAAAAAATTCAATTTATATATACTAAATCATGAAATCTGTTAAAAATTGCAATCTGTACATAATGAAATCAGCCGCCTACTAATATGTTCAAGAAGAAATAAACAAACCAACGGCCTGCATGATGCAAATCTAAAAGGATAAAACAACAAGAGGTTAGCATGTTTGATGTGGCGGATCCAATGGCATCTCAATCATATTCCACGGGATTAGAACAACAACTCAAACCAACAAAATTTGGCCACCTGAAGTCTTGAACAACTATCCTATACAGATTTACTATTTGTGTCTCACGAGAACAATTCATGAAATCGATGGGGAACTGATCGATGTTAAAGATAATGAACCAAGGGGCTCCAAGCGGACAGAAGAACAAGACAAAAATATACGCTTCATCAAATCTAAAAAAAATGCCGGAAATTAATCGCCGCCACATGAAAATTTTACCACCAGAAGCACAGACCAACAAAAAATGCTAAATTCTCGCAACTTCAGAACTTAACCAAGCCCCAAAAATATCTGCATTACGAACCCGAGTCAATGCTCATGAACAAAACATAGAAAACTCTGAAAACGGAGAAGGCGCAGAAAACTCACTCTGCTAGATCTCCCAGCTGCCGTAGGATCCCAACAAGCCCAGCAACAGCGAGTCAGCGACTCCATCGAGAATCGCCTTAGAGTCGTCTTTCCTACCGGCTCTGTAGAGCTCCGGATCTCCGAGCCGGAACTCATTGCGAATCTCGAGCCGCGTTAGAGGCATGATGGGTTTTTCTTTTTTTCCGTTGTTTCAAAACTGTATTTTTTTCCCTCAGAAACGGAAATCTAGAAGCTGCTAAGAGAAAATAGAGAGATTGTTCGATGAAATGGGGTGGACCTGCGCGCCGACAGCCGAGTGCTGAGCGCCGAGGGCAGAGGGTCGGGGGGGAGAGAGAGAGAGAGAGGAGCACTGGAGGGCGGAGGCTGGAGCTGTGCACCTGTGCCGTCAAGGGGAGAAGCTGTGCGGCGCCGCTGCAGGTCGACTTGTTGTCGTTGAGGGTGGAGGCCGCACAGCCGCTTCTGTTTTCCGGTGAGAAGAATACCCGCCGCAAACCCAAACCACCTACACACCAACAGTGCTACCACAGAGGGGAATTGGGGAAACGAAGTTAGGGCGTCGGGATGGGAATAGGAATTAGGGCTGGGGGATGTTATTATTATATTATAAGTATTATATATATAATATATGAAATCCGGGTCGGTTCCGGGTACCCAGCACCGGAACCGACCCTTACCCGAATTTGAACGGGTATTTCACCCACGGAACCGAACCGACCCTGCGGGTAGGTTCTATGGAACCGAACCTACCCTATTTAGGGTACCCAGTGGGTCGACCCGCGGGTACCCGGACCAAGTTGCACCCCTACAAAAGCATAGAATAAAGATCGGGTAGTGGCAGCTGCGGAGAGGTCGGTTGGCAGGAAATCAGTCTCATTCCCTTTCCTCTGTCTGAAGAAAAGGATAGTATCTTCTGGTTGCATGAACCAAATGGTCAATTCTTAGTCAAGTCGGCACACAGGCTACTCAACCCGGATATGGATAATCCTCGTTTCTCATGCTGCTATAGGGCCATTTGGAGGACAAAGTTCCCTAGTAAGATGGTAATTTTTGGATGGCGACTGCTAAAGAATGCTCTCCCAACCATGCAGAACTTGTCTCATAGGGATGTTGTCGTGGACTTAGTTTGCATCTTTTGCAGGAGGGAGGTCGAGGATACTAATCACTTGTTTCTGGGTTGTGCTTGTATTGCAAGGATTGGTCGGAAAGTTGCAAGATTAAGTTCTCCAGGGTCTTCGGTGAAGGAAATATTGAGAATCTTATCCTGTAGAATAGAACTGATGATTTGGCTTTCTTCATTTTATACTGTTAGCGCGTCTGGTTTTTGCGGAACAAGTTTAGGGAGGAGAGTGTCCAACCAGCTTTCGCTGATACTCTGGCGTGGTGTCGAGAGTATCTTCAACAACTCAGGAGGGCCAAACTCCTTGGCCAGGCGAGTATTTTGGAACATCCCCTTGTGCCCAGATGGACCAAACCTCCTGATGGAGTCTTTGAGATGAACGTTGATGCACGATATCACGAGGATAGGAAAGTCACGGGGCTTGCGGCAGTCATCACGGACTTCCGTGGATACTTCATCGCTGCTAAAGGATGGAGACGAAAGGGTGTGAGGGAGCCATTACTCATGGAAGCAAACGCTTTCCTTCTAGGAACCAAGTGGGCCCGCCAACTCAACTTCAATCAAGTTCAGATTGAATCCGATTCTCTTCTTCTCTGCACCTATCTATCTAACAACTGTCTGATCTCCTCACCGGTGGGTCATGTTATTTTTGAGATTAGATCGATCCTCATTGCTAATGCTCACCTCTCAATTTACTATGTTCTTAGGCAAGGAAATGTGGTTGCCCATTTGCTTGCCGACTTGGTTTCAGTCTCTGTTTTGGATCATCAAACTTGGTGGGGAAACCCCCCTCAAGCCATTCTTGGAAAAATTTGTATAGACAATTTCTTGGTAATGAATTGCTTGAATTACTCTTTTCCAAACCCTTTTCACATGGAAAGGGGGTCGGGGTTAGAGAAATTCCTTTTATATAAAAAAAGAGTAAATAATTTATCTAAATATGAGAAATATATATTTATTAGATCATTACATAATATTTCTGCATCAACAAAAATGGAATAAATTGAATATATTGAACTTTGAGTGACCAAAAATTAAATAAATAAACTAATATGTAAAATTTTGATACAAACATTAAATTCCAAGATACTAATAGAACATAAAAGATATTGTATAAATCTAAATGGCGTTAAGTATTAAATAATTTATAAGTTCCAAGGTCAATTATCAAATTAATCACTCATGATTGTGTGATACCAACACTAAGGTCAATATATCAATTAAGTGTTTATGACAATTTTACTTAAAATGTCTTTTCTTATAAGAAAAAATGACATATGTTATCCCGTCACTTATCTTTGAGAGAAATTTCTTTCTTTTTCTCCTTTTTTGACTATATTGCTTAATGTCAATATAAAATTAATAATTAGTAAATCTTTCAAATTGAATCTCTTTTTCTTTTGCACACATATAAATATTAATATATTCAATATCTATATTTCCTCATGTGTGTTCTTAGCCATTTTAAAATAAAATAGCACAACTATGATGGAAAAGAATTGATCATAAATATGACCAATATAAAAATTAGAGATTATCATCTTCAATGCCTTAAGTTTTTTGCTATATCAAATATTCTCATAATGTACTTTTGTACTTCACTAGTATCATCTTATTATATAGAAGTCGATTTATCGATAAGCACTTCTAATATTGATTTACCAAATTCTCCCTTAATTAAGTTGAGAAAAGTTTCAACTCTTTTATTATCAAGAACAAAATTTCTGATATTATTTATAATTGTACTCTAAATAATAATTAGAGATAATTTATTATAGTGCTCTAACATTTCAAATTGAATTTCTATTCATTGATATTTTCATCAGTTACGAAGTTAAGTCTTTTAATATAAAGAATTAAATTTAGGTCTAGACATTCTAATATAATAAATAGTTGCTCATGTCAATCATTATAATTTGATCCATTTAACCCAAAAATATTAGATAAATGAGTGAAATAAACAAAGTCATATTTTTAGCGACCGTAATTAAGCTCACATTACCATAATAATTTAAACAATCATTATGTGCAATTCTAATCATTGCTATATTTATAAATACCATACAAATAATTAACTAACAATAGATAAAGTCAAAGATATCATCACCTTTAGGTAGAAGATTATCCCCGTTTATGCAGTTGTAGTTAATTATTAATAAAATATTAAATTATAGCTGCTTTTGGGCAAAACTGCAATCTAATATTCTCTAATGTAATTTCTATTTTGAGAAAAATTATAATATATTCTCTCTATTTTTCAATAAAATTTTGATTAATTACATATTCTAAACTTTTTGAGGCAACTAAAATATGAAGATAAACAAAATTCATTAAATAATAAATTATTTGATTATATTTATAAATTTAACCAACATTCAATGCACTTACGTGGTAGACAAGTATATAAGAGCATATTCACCATTCTGAATGTTAAAATTATTTGCAATAGTTGTTAATGTAATTTCTATTATCAGATAAAAACAACAATGATATTATCTTTTATTATTTAATACTTTTTGAATATTGCATATTTCAAGCCCTTTAGGGATACTAAAATATAATGACACTCAATATTCATTAAATATAAAATCTTTGATGGAATTACTATAATGCAATTTCTATTATAAAAGAAAGATCACAATAATATTCTCTTATTATTTAATAAATTTGATTAACTAAATATTTTAGGTCGTTTCGAGTAACTAAATATATATAGAATTACAGATAATCAATATTTACTAAACATAAGTTGCCTAGATTAATTATAGTGCAATTTCTGTTATAAGAAAATAAATCAAAATATTTTCTCTATTATTTAATAATATTAAAAATGAAGTATTCTAGACCCTTTGGGGTAACTAGTAATACCAGATTATTCAAAAATTATTAAATATAAATTGTCTAATAATTTTACAAAATTAACATTCCATACACATGAATTGGAAATAATAATAATAATATATTTAATTATGAATGTTGATAAAATTTGTACAATAATAATTTAATAGAAAGCGCTAAATTATTAGCTTTCTAATGTATAAAACTAACCATCCATGTGAACTCCCATTCAAATTATGAAGTATAAAATGTTGAGAGTAATTCAATAATAATAATTATTAAATTGATTTTATACAGTTAAATTTTATAGTACTTTTGATCAGCCAGGTAAGTAAGGTGGGGCATGGGAGGCTCCCCATGCATAGCAGAGACCTAATTAAAGAACCACATGATCCACTTTATGACTTCTTGCCTAGACACCAATATCTAGTCATACCATAGAATAAAATCTCATCACAAGAAAATAACTTAGATAATTATTCATATGTTATATGCTCAAGGGATTATTATTATTATTATTATTATATTTCGTGGATATTAGTTCTAGTGGGTAGAAGCAATAAACCCATATGGAATGCCCTTTAATGGCCACACCTTCATGGTCATCTCATCCCATTTTTATTTTAATAATTATGTATTGGCCATCGAAAGTTCAATGAAAAGGGAAGGAACAAATTATATTGCTGCAATATGAGTGGCAGCCTGTTACTTATGATTTATTTTAAATCTCTTATGGTTGCCCAAAACATTAATGCCCAAATTATTGTATTTTGTGATCATAATAATAATATGTCGATCATTATTACATAACACTAATGAACAAATTGAAAGTTTCTTTAATAAGTCATAATCAACATGATTATAGGAACAAATCAAAAGTTCGATATATTTATGTGAATCTCAAAGCTTCTATTAGATTTATGTTTACATAAGCATGCCACCAAACATGCCATAACTTAATTGAAAAAATATAATATAAGCTGACATGTAAAATAGAAAATTGTATAACATGGTTGAAAATCAAAACTATTGCATTATGAAGAAGTATGACTGAGGAAACAAATAGGGCTAATAATATTTGCAGTCTACTAGCGCATCCATTTTATTCACATAAATCCATCATAATCCCATATATTTTTTAATGGGTATAATAATCCCATATTTAAATGAATGGAATTTAACGCTTAAAATTCTATGATTTGTACACAAATCATGTTCCATAAAACATGTCATCTAATTCATGGGCAAATCATGAAATTTTCCATAAGCTTTACATGTACGTTCTCAAAAGGCATGGTGAAAATTTCTTTTTGATTTTGATTTGTTTAAATTCAAATCCATGGAAAATGGGACATGTAAAATCATGAACAACATGAAATCTTATTTGTAAGCATGTTGATAGAAAACATTATACATCAATAAACATTATTTAACCGAAAATGATCTAATACATGCAATTATTAATTTCTACACATAATAATTATGCAAAAAATAGTATTTGATAATCAACAATTATAGAATTTATTTTACCCAAAAAATTGTAACGTGGTCTTTGATACCATATGTTGGATTTGGGTAATGTGGAAGTGTATCTAAATCCAATGATGTTATAAATTAGACATAGAATAACACGAACAATCTTACTTAGTGCAAAATATTCTCCCACAACACTTTCTACCTATAATATTAGCAGCCGATGAACAACCACAAGTATAAATTGTGTGTAGGAGGACCTATACTCCCCTACTTATATAAAGCTTTCCTATCATGCTCAAATAGAAGGAAAATCAACTGCTTAAAAAATTGTCATATTCTAAAACATACTAAGCTACCACTTTTATATAGAATTTTAGGATTATGGGTGTGTTTGTTTGAGGCCAAAACTTGTCAATTAAAACTTTTCAACCCAAAACTTTTCACTCTTCATAACTACTCTATTTTTTAATTATTTTTTCACATTTTTCTATACAAACTACCCTACTTTTCAATCATTTCTACACAACTACCCATACAACTAACCTATCTATTTTAACTTTATTCTCTTTACTCCTCATCATTACCCCTATTATATCACATCATTTTCTATCAATTTGACAACTTCTACCTCTAAAACTTTTCATCAAAAGTTTTACCTCCAACCAAACACACCCTATATTATATTAAGCTACCTTACAGGATCTAGAAGATCTAACAGTACATGATGAATGCATGAGAGTTCTCTTATATGTCCGAACAGCGTGTGAGAAAGGGATTATCAAGATGGAATGTGTCGATTGGGAATCACACTTCTTAACATTTTTAATGGTAATTTAAGGTAATGAGTGCGTTTGAATATTAATTGCAAAACAAATGGCACAAACCTAACTCACTTGTTTAGAAGTAAAGATGCTGGGAGAATGTTTCCATGCACCAAGGTGCAAAACCTCATTTTTATACTTTTTTTGAAATTTACTTTATAAAATTGTTAATATAATTGTATTTAATTTATAAGCCAAATGTTACCATCTTTAGATATATGTGTATATATTTTTTTGATTTTTTAAAATCAAGGGTACTTTAGCTATTTTAACTGACTGAAAACTCCTTTTTTAAAAAATCAAAAAAATATATTTATATATCTCCAAAAATTATAAAATTTAATACATAAATTAAATACAATTACATTAATAATTTTATAAAAAAAATTTAAAAATATATATAAAAAATGAAGTTTTGAACTCTGATTCATTGAAACATTCTCCAAGACGCTGATCCAGTACTTTTTCTGCCCAGACATCCATCACTCCAGACCTAAAGCCCAATCACTAGAGGCTAGCTCAATCTGTCACAAGATGTCAAGGTCGTCCAGTGGCAACTGGGTTTCGAACCCTGACCTCTTACAAAGACTAATGCCCCAATCCAATTTCGAACCCAGTGATAATGCATGCTCGCTCTGTGTTTTTTTTTTTTTTTTTTTTTTTTGCCGGACATATTCATGGCAACTAAGACGTTGACACCACCTGGTCATGCAGCCACACGTATTTTTGCCGTTACTAGGACTGCCACGCTTACATTAAGTACGACAACTTTTCAAGACATTTTTCAATGCACCTGGGGTGCGCTTACCTTCAGTGTACATTGACCGTATTTAATCTATTTTTTAATTTTTTTTAAAAAAAAAATTTATAGAACAAAAGTTTATTTAGCATATGTATCAATTTTTTACTAATTTTGAATTTTTTAGACATTTTTTTGAATTTTTTAAAATCAATGACTATTTTGTAATTTACATGTTACACACACGTAAATTAATACCTGTATAGAAAATTTCAAAAAATATAAAAAATAAGTTTTTGCACTTTAAAGATTTTTCAATGCACCTGAGTGTGCTTAACTTTAGTACACTTAAGTGTATTTAACCTATTTTTTAATTTTTTAAAATTTTTTTTATAAAGTGTTAATCTACGTATATTTAACATTAGTATCAATTTTTATTAATTTTAGATATTTTTATATATTTTTTTAAAAGTTTTAAAATCAGTGACAATTTCGTAATTCTAAATAAACCTAAATTAATATTTATATCAAATTTTTTTAAAAAATATATAAAAAATAAATCTTTACACCCGATTGCACAAAAGTGAAGTGCATCAATGTGTACTAAATCGCTGCTCTCGTCATAATATAGCATTCGACAACCATCCACACATCTCTGCTTTTGCTATCTGCTGCTGTTGAGAAAGAGCAACGAAAAAGAAGAAACCAATCAAATGACGAAATTTCCCGTGTTCGGTTGCCGTACTCCACCGAGGGAACACATTCAACACGTCTCCGGGTTACCTTTCCTTCGCATATTATTTACGGATGTATTACAACCACATTTTTCTTATTTATTCGAAGGCATGGGTAGCCATAACGTACATTTATTCATGTACTGCTCAACACAGCAAACCACCTATATCTCTGCCTTTCTATCTGCTACATATACCTCAGGCTCGCCTGCCTCTTCTGCTAGTAGGATACATTAACATGAAATGGATTCGGAAGGCCGCCACCAGCTTCATGTCCTCTTCATCCCTTTTCTCGCTCAAGGCCATATGATCCCCATGCTTGACATGGCCAAGCTCTTCGCCCACCGCCCCGGCGTCAATGCCAGCATCGCCACCACCCCCTCCAACGCTTCCGTCTTCCAAAAGGCTGCCGATCGAACACTCCGCTCCGGAGGCCCAGCCATCCAGATCCACATCCTCTACCATGCTTCTCTCACCTCCATCTTTCCCAACGGTGCCGAGTCTCTCGAGCCCGGCGTGTCCTTCGACTCGAGTGTCAGGTTCCTCAACGCCCTCGCCTGCCTCCAAGAACCGCTCGACCGACTCCTCCAAGAGCTGCGCCCCCATTGCATCGTCTCCGACTCGTTCCTGCCATGGACTTTCGACGCCGCGGCCAAGCACAAGATCCCGAGGTTGTGCTTCAACGGCAGCAGCTTCCTAACGCTGTGCGTGCGGGAGTGCATCGCCCGCCATTCGCCTCAGGCCAACGTGACATCCGAGACGGAGCCATTTCTGCTGCCGGGGATCCCCCACGAGATCCAACTCACTCGAGCCCAGATGCAGGAAATAAGTGGCTTCAATGAATTTTGGGCGAGGGTGCAGGAGGCCGATCGCCGGAGCCTCGGCCTCGTGATGAACTCCTTCTACGAGCTGGAGGCGGCCTTCGCTGACTACTACAGGAAGGAAACTCGTAGAAAAGCGTGGTCGGTCGGGCCTGTTTCTCTCTGCAACAGCGACTCGGTGGAGCAGCTGGCTGAGAGAGGGAAGCAATCTTCCGTCACCCTTGAAAAATGCCTCTGCTGGCTCGATGCCAAGGAACCCAGCTCCGTCATTTACGTTTGCTTCGGAAGCCTCTGCAAGATGGAAGCCCCACAGCTCGCCGAGATCGCTCAAGCGCTCGAAGAATCTCCCCATCCATTCATTTGGGTTGTGGGCAATAGCGATAACGAAGCATTTGAAGCGGAGAGGATGAAAGAGAAGGGGCTGATCATACGAGGGTGGGCGCCGCAGGTGGTGATCCTCAGCCATCCGGCCATCGCCGTTTTCGTCACCCACTGTGGTTGGAATTCCATCCTGGAGGGTGTCAGCGCGGGGATGGCGATGATCACGTGGCCCATGTTTGCGGACCAGTTCTTTAATGAGCAGCTGATCACGAGGGTGCTAGAGATTGGTGTTGGGGTGGGGGCGGAGGTGTGGGCTATTGGGGATGCGGAGGAAGAAGTTGTGAATAGGAGGCTGATCAAGAGAAAGAAGATAGGGAAGGCGATAGAGAGGTTGATGGGGGATGGTGAAGAAGTAAAAGCAATGAGGAAGAGAGCAATAGATTTGGCGGAGGTGGCGAAGAAGGCTGTGGAAACCGGTGGGTCATCTTACGTGAGTTTGAGCAGTCTGCTGGAGGAGCTGAGTCTCAACGCTGCGTCGTCCCGCTGACTACGGAATTGATGAACGAGCGGCCGAAACTGTTTCCGACGTGTTGCCTACGGATTCTACGCTGGCACAGGAAAGTCAAGCTTTTTTTTTTTTTTTTTTGTTTTGTTTTGTTTTGTTTTGTTTTTTTTACGTTTCCGGTTTCCCCCCATTTCTAAAATTATCAAATTTCAGAGGAGAAAAAATCTAGGTGAGGCCAATCTATGTATAAAAAATAAAAAAATCTTTTTGGGTCACCGTAAAAATCACAGAATTGATGGGCAGTCGCATAAAAATATTATTTTATAGATGGCATAGTTGAATTTTAATTTTTTTCAAATAAAAACTTTTTATTATTCACAACTGTCTTAGTCTTTAAATTTTTATATACGACTATTATATATTTTAATTATTTTCATACATTATAGATTATTTATCTATTTTAATTTTATTATTTTTTCTTTTTATAATTATCCTTTTTACGTCATATTATCACAGTTGTCAAAGGTGCCCTTAGGCCCTCGCCTAGGCTCAAGGCGCGCTTGAGCGCAGGGGTGCGCCTGTACACCTCAAGGTGCACTGCTTTAACCAGGCGTGGTCAGGTACGCGCCTAGGCTCAAGGCTCAGGTTACGTGACTCATGGGCTTTAACCAAATGGGTCATCGTTTTTTTTTTTAATAAATAAAAGAATAGTTAAAAATAAAGCACGAGCAATTGTTAGGGCATCTTTTCGGCAATAACAAAAGGAAAAAGAAAGGAAACTGTAATCGTGAGGAGGAAAATTGATGTTAGTCGGAAAATGGAATAGAAGCAATAGAAGATGAACACTTAGAAGAAGATGCTAAAGAACACTCAGTAATGATGGGGATAATGAGCTACTTGTAAATAATAATTTGTAGTTTTTGAAGTCCCTTTTGAAATTTTGAATGCTCCAATTTTGACTTAATGTTCTTACTCCTTTTTATGAACGATTAACTTTGAATTTCTTTTGCATCATGCATCCAATTACATTAAAAATCATATTATTATGTTGAAATAAAGAGTTTTTTTTTTTTTTTTTTGTCAGAAACTTACTATTGTATTGTAAGTTTGAATTGTTTTTTTGTTCTCGATAATTGTAGGTATACATTTTCTTGACTTTTTACAATGTTAATATTATTTTATATAAGGTGCGACAGTTACACCCACACCTTGAATGTGCATCTTGCACTTAGGCCCCAGAACTTCCTTGAGCCTCAATGCGCCTTACGTTTCTGACAACTATACATATTATTTTCTCATTAAAAAATTTTTATAGCACAAGTGTGTGGATTTGTTTATAATCCTAGATCACTTTTAGATATTAGTTGGACCAAAAAATAAACAAAAGGTGGGTATTGATTTGATGTGAAAAGATACAGGGTAGCCACATTTAATATTGTTTCGTAACATTAGTGCGTGGAGGGATTTATAATATTTGAATCCTCAATCATTCTTTATCAAAAAAATTCCTCAATCAATCACGATTTTAACGACGTGTAGATTATCCTAAGATGTATCACAAATCAATGTGTGATGAAAATAAAATAAAAATGATAAAGCAACAAATCAATGTGTGATGAAAATAAAATAAAAATGATAAAGCAACAAATCAATGTGCGATGAAAATAAAATAAAAATGACAAAGCAACAAATCAATGTGTGATGAAAATAAAAATAATGAAAAAGCAACTTTATCTCTGCAAAGTGTGACAAGAAAATCTTATTATATGGGAGGATGAATGGAGCCTCAGTTCATTGGTAGCAAGAGAGGCTTTGCTGCATAAAAACCCATTTGCTTAACTCGTTTATACATAAATTAAGGTTAGTTTTGTTTTGGACAAATAGGTTTTTAACCTATCAACCCTCCAGCTCGTTTAATTAAATGACTGGTTAATGGGTTGGATGCTTTCAACCTGTTGACAGGTTTAATCCGTATAATCCGATACGCGCAAATTGTTTTTATAGACATTATTAAAGCTTTTTATATATTTTATCTATAATTATAAAAATTATGAAGAATTATTCTTATACCGATAACTTTGACTCCTAATTCCTAATACGCATATAATATTTTATTAATTTATCTTATAGCCACAACATTTTATCCTAAATTTCTCATGTACCCAAGCCCTTACATATTTGTCAATTAAGTTTAATAATTAGTATTTTTGTAGCACACTAGGTATTCGATCGACCAGCCAGCATAGAGGCCTGGATTGGTACCAGTCGGGCTATCTGCCCATGTAATTTGCATATTCCGGCAACCTTTAATCACATCCGATGGCATGAAAAATTGAAGGCTTCTGCACAAAAACAATAAAAGAAGGAGAAGATCCGAGTTGATAACATTGGGTATAAAACATAGATGTAAGCTCATCATCATTGATCGTTCAGATGAAATGCAGATCACAAAAGATGGAGCTTTTAGGCGAGTAGCAAAGAACGGTTGTAGCAAGGGGAAAGCCTAACCAGCGAAAAGAATGAGCTGCAATTAGGGGTGTTAACGGATCGGGTTGAACGGGTTGGAGCCTAATCCTAATCCTAACCCATTTAATATATCTCAACCCTAATCCGTTTATTAACCCATTTAAAAAACTTCAACCCTAACCCATTTACAACCCATTTAATAAACGGGTTAACGGGTTGTTAACGGGTTGTGTTTGTTACTAATTTTCATGCTAAAAATCTTCAATAAAATCTGAAAATTTAAATAAATTAAATAATTCGAAGCTAACATACCTGAATTTAATTTATTTTAGCTTGAAAACATCAGCGTCAATCTCAAGTCATCTCTTTAATGTCAATTCCTGTTATAAATATTATATATATATATTATATTAAATGAGTTATACGGGTTGAACGGGTTGGACGAGTTAAATAAACGGGTTGGACGGGTTGACGGGTTGCGAAGCCTCAACCCTAATCCGTTTATTTAATTAAATGGTTGAACGGGTTGGCGGATCATAACCCATTTATTCAAAAATTTCAACCCAAACCCATTTATTAACGGGTTGAACGAGCGGGTTAACGGGTTGACCATGACCATTAACACCCCTAGCTGCAACTGACTAGTGGTTTCCAAAAGGACCAAAACCACCCGTGACAATTACGGAAGGAGGACAAATCAGTGGTGAACTTGCAAGAAGGCGCTGCAATGCATAATTAAAGTAAGGGTGGGTTAGCTAGCAAAGAGACCACCTCAAAATCTCCCATGAAAGGGTGGCGCTGTCTGCACGTTGGGAACACGGCACTACAATAGCTAGGCACGACAGTGAGCCAGTTTTTTTGCATTTTGTTTCTTCTAAATACGCGTATTTGCTTTATAAGAAAAAACATATGTATTTATTTTTAACTCACAAGTTTTGTGCGTTTCCTTTTTAAATCTTATAAATTTGTCTCCTCTGCATTTTAAAATTTTCTGTCAATGTACATTAGTAAACGAACAGAAAATTTGTTAGTAGTTGTTGTATAACTTTTTAATGACAATATTGTCCTCAAAAGAGTCTACTTATGAAATGAGTTGATTCAACTTGGTTATAATAAAAATCGCACTGTCCAAAAGTTTAAGTCGACTCATGTTTACGATTTGACTAAACTAAGCCATCTGAAATTGTCTTGGCAGAATATACAACTAATTCATAAGGGCATTTCAGCCTTTTTACTTATCAATAGCAACTATTAGTTCTTTTTTGACAAGAGGGTCTAAAAGGCAAAGAGGGTAAACATATAAGGTTTTGATGCAAACGAAGTGCTTATCATTAAGAGCACTATAATCTCTAATTTAACTAAATTAACCAAAACATATTAAAGCTAATATTAAGTGGAAGATAGTGTAGAATAATGGTGCGTCAGATTGAATCAACGAAGAGGTGGTAAGATTTTGAATTATTTAGAATTTACTTACAATGAAAAAAAAGCACAGTTAACTAACAACATCTTAAATTGAATCTGAACTAATAAAGCAATTAAAGAATCGTAGAAATAAAATTTAAACTATAAAAGCAGTAATGAAAATACATTAAATTTAATCTAAAATTACAAAGTAGGAAATAATAAAGTGGTAAATCTATGCTAAAAATTAAAATTGCAAATTTAACAACTACAAGATATTGAAAATAAAATGCAAAGCAAAAAATACATAAAAATTACATCAATCAAAGCAAAAAGATTGCATGGCCCGCTCAATGGGAGGCATGCCCCGCCAAGTGAAAGGTGTCCCACTCAAGGGAGTGATGGAACATATTTTGGTCATATGGGTCCCACATCAATTACACGATAATTTTGAAAAAAAAGTTGACATAAAAAAAAAGAGAGAAAAAATGCAGATGTTGGACGTCCAAAAAGAAGGGTCCAAAATCTTCTAAATATATAAAGAAGAGAAAGAAAAAAAAAAAAAAAGTAACCAAAACAATTGCAAAAAATGGATGTCCAAAATTTCAAAACAAAAAAAAAAAAAGGATAGAAAAAAAGGCAAAGTGAATAGGCAAAAGTGGACAACATCCAGATGAATGATACATATGCACTTTCAGTCGCCTGTAAATATATATTGCATGAATTAAAAAAATTATATATGTGATGTACCAAGGCAAAATACACATATGAGACAGGAGCCCATGAACCAAGGCACGGTGGGTGGTCTCTCTCTCCTCTTAAAAGTCCAACAAGCGTTAAATGCACTTCAAAAGCAAGGCATGAATCAAGCACGGAAACTTCGATTTAAAAATCTCATTTAATTGCAGTATTACAAGGAGTGAAGCTAGGTGGATAGTTTAAATCTGTAAACAAAAATGATCAATGGTTTGGATCTCATCATTACCATCATTTAATATGAGATCTATAAAAAAAAATTAATTTCATACATGTGAGGCTCACACGTGTATGGAAAAGACAAGTCAAGGCTAATGATCAATGGTTTGAATCTCATCATTACCATAATTTAACATGAGATCTATGAAAAAAAATTAATTTCATACATGTTAGACTCACACATGTGTATGGAAAAGACAAGTCAAGGTTCGGTCACAAAGCAGTAAATATAATTCAAACGAATCAAACATGAAAACTTTGATTGAAAATCCAATGTAACTGCAATATGACAAGTAAAGAAGTAAGATGAACGGTTTAAATCTTCAAACAAAAATTATCAATAGTTTAGATCTATCATTACTATGTTTGATATGGGATATATAAAAAAATTGATTTTACACATGTGAGGCTCACACTTGTGCACGAAGAGTGTTGGTGGAGGAACCGTAGAAGTGATGTGACAACTCAAAGCTCCGAAAATTATCATCTTTGCTGCTCAAGACAACTATAAAATGATGGTAAAAGAACACCAAGAATTGC
The DNA here is from genome assembly GCA_030490835.1 of Annona cherimola. Classification (NCBI taxonomy): domain Eukaryota; kingdom Viridiplantae; phylum Streptophyta; class Magnoliopsida; order Magnoliales; family Annonaceae; genus Annona; species Annona cherimola. Next base: position 10,574,134 of record CM059973.1, on the reverse strand, counting down.
AGAAAAGAGATGAATGAGAAGATGTCACGTGGATAACGAGTTTTGGCGACCTTGGATAAAACTTACGGAAATGCGCATCACATTGATGTACGCAAAATGCATAAAGAGAACTACAGTTCTGCGGCCACTGCCTTGTTGCATTAGTGGTCAACGACTTTGCCTAGTGATATTGGCTTTCTTGCTTCGAAGCTTGGCAGATATGTTTTATAATAATGGTTAGTCTTTTTGATTTTTCTGTAGAAGTTTATACTAAGTGAATAGTTTAAAATTTATTATTATAAATATTATATTCTTAGTTAGATAATTATTAAAATATTTCAGAGCTTAATTGTACTATCACTTGAGATACTGTAATATTATATATATAAAAAAAAAACAGTTCTGCGGGCATCATTTCTTGCGGTTCAAGTTATCATTTTCATGCAGAACTATATCTCTCAATTGCCTGACGAAAATTTTCTCGTCGAACTGTGTAGCTAGAACTTTACAACGGCAGAACTCTCCACCGGGCCATCCGAGATGGTCGGACCGAGCTCTCATTTCGACACAACTCGCAAGGCAGCTTCCAATCAAGAGGACCTAAGCTACCGAACTTTTTTACTGACGGTCTATTTGTCTGGGGAAAAAAATATTAACTAAAATTTTTTATTCTTTGTAATTATTTTATTTTTAATTATTTTTTCATATTTTCTATACAAATTAGCCTACTTTTGAATTATTTTTACACAACTACCTATATAACTAACCTATCTATTTTAACATTATTCTCTTTACTCCTCATCATTACCCCTATTATATCATTTTATTTTCTATCAATTTGACAACTTCTACTCAGAAACTTTTCATCAAAAGCTTTATCTACAACCAAACACACTCTAAAAATTCTTTTAACATTTTTAAGCTCCCTTCAAAACAAAAAATCTCTTTCATCTTTCCAACTTGAAAAAAGAAGGTAGAAAATTTGGTTTTATCCCGTTTATAATGTGTGGGTGGCAGATCATTTAAAATTAGGTTTAAGTGTTTCTCCTTTATTTTCTAAAAAAATAATTCTTATTAAAAATTATTTTTTCTCATGTAGATACTTCTCGGGTGGCGGGTTAAATTGATATGCGGGGTTAGGTATTTTCCTTTGATTTTAACAATTATTTTTTAAATTTACTTTTCTCCATGTAGATATTCTCGAGTGGTAGGTTGAATTGATATGTGAGGTTAAGTATTTTCTACTATTTTTAAAAATTACTTTTTCCCACATAGATACTTTCTAAGTGGCGGGTTGAATTGATATGTGGGGTTAAGCATTTTTCTCATATTTTTAAAAATTATTTTCTAAAATTACTTTTTCCCATGTAGATACTCCCAAGGTGATAGGTTGAATCGATATGTGAGATTAAGTATTTTTATTTTTATTTTTAAAAGTTATTTTCTACAATTACTTTTTCCTATCTAGATACTCCTCTGGTGGCGGGTTGAATTGATTTATGGGGTTAAGTATTTTCCTCCTTTTTTAAAAATTATTTTCTAAAATTACTTTTCTCCATATAGATACTCTCAGGTGGCGAGTTGAATTGATACGTGGGGTCAAGTGTTTTCCTCCTATTTTCAAAGGTCATTTTTTAAATTTATTTTTTCCCATATGGATATGCTTCGGGTCACAGATCGAATTGAAATGTGGGTTAAGTATTATCTTATTGATTTATATATAAAAAAATTTTGTTATACCCAACCCAAACCTTTGCAGAGCTACTATGCCAACTTAGTGTGCTGCCAGAACGGAATCATCAAATCCCACCTGATTTTTATGATTTGAGCAATCAGATCATGATGAATCTAAATAGATTCTATCATTGCTTTAGTAAGAGAGTTTTATAGTGGACCTATTGCTAGCTTTTTCCCCTTAGAAAATATGCATGATCAATAGGACCTGCTAGGTGGTAATGACTTATAGACATGCAAATTCAATAGAGGGTGAAGTCGCTTTGCATTGAAAAACTATGAAAACTTTCTTCTTAAGTCAAGATTGAGAATTTATAGATTCATTGCAATTTATACAGTGTAAATTTTAAATAGCTCACATTTGAAAGCCATACGGGTAATTTCTACTTGTGCCTCTCCATTGGGCCTAAGGCCCTACATTTGGGCCCATAAAATTCTACTTGGTCAAGTTGGAATCAAAACACTTCACTTGGGCCTAGTCTTGCCCTCTTGAACCCATTTGGGCCCACAACTTCCAAAGGTAGCCCAATGGGGCTAAAACCTCCAATAACCTTATCTAGGCCTGAAACTTCCAAAGTGGTTTAAAACATCCTAGTTAGGCCCAGAACTTCCAAACCCTTCATAACAGGCCCAATGGGCCTAAAACACTTCGATAAACCTAGTTGGGCTCGAACACCTTTCAATAGGCCCAGTTAGGCCCAAAATCTTCAAAGCTAGTCCACTTGAACCAAAAACCTATAACAGGTTCATTTGAGCCCAAAGCTCCCCAGACTGCCCAGAGTGTGCCCAAATTTATCAATAAACCCAGTTGGGCCCAAAATTCTCCAGATAACTCATTTGAGCCCAAAACTTTCCAATAAGCCTACTTGAGCCCAATACTCCACATTTAGGCTCATAACTTCCAATTGGCCCACTTGGACTCAAAACACTTTGCTTGGGCTAGGTGAACAAAAACCCTCAAATAGCCCCACTTGGGCTTGAATTTGTTGAGTCAAGCCAAGATAGGTCTTTCAACAAGCCCAATCGGGTTGAAACCTTTAAGTTGGTCTAAGTTGACCCAAATATATTTTTAAAAATTTAGTCAAATCCAATTTTTAGTAAATCCACTCAATTTTTAATTTAGAGGCTATATGCGGAATATGCTGGCATGTTATGTAAATCCAGAGACTAAATGCGGGACACACTTACTTATTAAGCTGAATGTGAGAGACATTGGTCTGCTATGTAAATCCAGAAGCTGAAAGCGTACTTAGCTTGTTATGTAGGATCGCCAGTGTAGCCGACGGGCCCCTCACTAGTCTCAAACCGAGTTATTGCTGGTTGATGGGCAAATGTAAACTTACTTTGAGTCATGGTGTTTGGCGTCATGTACTTACTCCTTTTTTAGCTTGCGACATGTGGCGAAGTGATCTATATTTATTTTTGTTAGTTATGTTGTGTGATCAATATGCAATCCACTTGAAGTCATGGTGTGTGGTGTCATTTACTACCTATTTTTGAGTCACGACACAGGGCAATGTGTACTCATGTATACTTGTATTCTTGTTAGACATGATGTTTTTATGCATTTGTAAAGTCGTAGAAAGACTTTCTACGCATTTTATAATCATTTTAGTTAAATCATTATTTTTTATGGACTATTGCATTGAACTCTTTTAATTAAGGATTTTCTCATTAGAGATGTAAAATTGGAGTATGGAACACAATGTAAAATATTTCTGTGATATGCTTTTTGGACTCGGTTAAAAGAATTCAATGCTTTAAAATATTATGGGGTGGAATAATTGAGCATTTATTTTCTAAAGCCAACATACACGATGGGGTGACTCAAAATGAGGCCGAAATAAATGGTGAACCCGATGTGAAGAACTCTTCCTTCATCTTTAAGAGTTGAAAACAATAGTCTTTTTATATGTTTCTTTTTGTCTAATCTCTTGCTATTGACACTCTTAAGTGCTCTTTTGTAGACCTCGTAGCGTGTTCACTGGCGTTTGGGTTTTTACCCAATGGCGGCTTTGTCATTGTTGAATCGGAGAACATGGATGTGACTATTCCACATTATTTCATTTGCATACCAAAGAAGCCTGAGCATCATGTCTATCTACGCGTTGATTAATGTCCAGTAGCAATCGCTTGAAAGAAGGATCGATCAGCATCGCTAAAGAAGCACCATAATATCCGAGACCCTCGTATTCAGTTGCCACTAATGCAATCAAGTTCGTTGTTATCTCCTGGGCTACTCCTGCTCAGCCAGCACAATCTTCATTTGTGTTAATCCAAATGGACTCACCAACCTCTCAACTAGACTACACTAAGAAATCTACTCACCAGTTTGCTACGCTAGCTCAGCCAACAACATGGTGACTCGTGAGTCAACCCGTTTCACTACTCAACCCTGTGTTGGAGTTTGTGGGTCAAGCTTGAGCTGCTACATCACAGTTAGCACTAGCCTGTTAGCTAAAGGGTGCCTTGCCTATCACTACTTGCTGAAGTAGGGGAAAATCTGCATCAAATCTTGTTGACTGTACCATTCTCTCTAGTTCGGCCAGTCTGCCTGAAGGATTGTCAACCTAGCTCCTCAACCTGACCGAGATGTTATGCATGAGTTGAAGAAGCTGAAGAATGCTGCTAGGGTTTCTCAACCTGCTATTCAACCAGTTGATCAAAAGGGATGGCTAACTCAAGTTTCAAGAATATGTTGTCGTTAGATTTGATTTGAACACCTTGCAGTTCGTTATCCCTAATTTGATCTATTCACCTCATCGGTCAACTACTACTTTGTCTAGCTTAAAAGTCAAAGTTAAGTCTTCATTTGATCATGTCATTACCAATACCATTGAAGTTTCTTGCCTTGTATAAAGCACAGAAAGTTAAGCAAATTGGAAAAACAACTGTTATAGACGAATGACAAATCAAGCACAATTTATATTTTGATGATTAACAATTTAATTTGAGAGATTTTAAGACACTAGCATGTGTGTTGAAATGATTTAAGACTTAAAGAATCCAAGATTCAAAGCATGACAGACTAAGTTGCAGGCTAGGTCGACTGAGGTATCGGCTTAGGTTAAGTCAATACCTAAGTCAACTTCGGTATCGACTTCAAGTGGCTATTTTTCAATAACGTTGAAATTGTGGACGCATGAGCTGATGAAGTCGCACTTAAAGTCAACTTTGTATATGACTTGGGTCAAGTCACAACCTAAGTCGACTCCGTTAGTGACTTGGGGTAGATTCAGGGGGTCTAAAGATGAATCGGATGAAGTCTAGTAGTAACCGAAGTCAACTTTGACATGCGACTTAATTAAAATTGCATGTGAAGTCGACTCAGACATGCGACTTCAATAAAATTGCAAACTAAGTTGACCCCAACATTGAACTTAAGTCAAAAGGCTAAATTTTAGTTGGTTCAAGTCCAAAGGTGACAAGATTGGCTTAAACATAATCATACCAACATGATTCAAGGTCTAAGACACAAGTTCAACCAAGACTTCTTTCAATGGATATGATCAAGCTCAATATACAAGAAGTCCAATAAGTTACATGCAAAAATAAAGTCTATTGAAGCTAAATTGACAAGGTACAAGGATATATAAGCTAAGAGACAAAGATTATGAAGCACTAAGTTCAAATGAGCTAAGTGAAGAGTGAAGTTGCAACCCAAGTCAGCTTTACTTGTGATTTAGGTCAAGTCTGAGACCAAGTCGACCTAAAGTAGAACTTGAAGCTGAGGAGTGAAGACCGAAGTCGCAACTCAAGTCGACTCCAGTATGTTACTTGGGCGAAGTCGCACCCGAAGTTGATTCTGAGTGTGACTTGAGTCGTAACGATCGAAAAAATTCAAACATTTGTGCATTAAATGCGCGCTACCTACCACTAAATGTTTGAATTCACTCCTCTCTTATTTAATACACATTGAATGGAAGGGAAAGGGTTAGCTAGTGAGTTGATTAAGCTTTCATCTTACAACTCTCAAGCATTCAAGTTCTTATTAAAGAGATCTACAAGAAGAATTATGCTCTTTGATTGCAAGTGCTCAAGTGCTCATCCATTCACTTACTCTAAAAGTTCCTTTACGAGCTAAAAATCTGTCTATACATCCGTAAAGTGTAGATTCTTATTTTTATTCTTTAGGTTTCTAATTCCACTTGATTTGGTGTTGAAGATCAAGATCAAGTGAAGACAAAGTAGTGTATAGTTGAAGTGTGACTCGCCATCTACTCGTGTTAAATTTATAAAGGTCCCCTAGAGCTAAAATCTAAAAATAAGCAAATACTCTAACTATATTTCCATTAACATAGTGGAACCTAAGACACAAGGGTGTGCTCTTAGAGGACTGGAGTAGGAGGGTTGTCCCGAACCACTATAATCTCTCATAGTTGTTTTATTTGCTCTACTTGCTATCTCATTCTCCATATTTTTCATTCAAGAGGACTTAGTTCATAAAGAGGGTTACAACTAATATACCAAAAGAATTTTTAAGAACCCGATTCACCCCTTGCCTTTTGAGTTTTGCCATAAACTCAGGACCAACAACAACTTCCCGGCTAAACTTGAAGGCTTCATTGCCCCTACCACCAGGATCGAGGTATAAACTATTCTCGTGCCCCCACCAAAGGGGTAAGCTGCAAAAGAAGCAGATGAAGAGAATTTTCAAGCTAAGAGCATTCCAAAAGACCAAGGCTTGCAAATGGATGATAGCACCCTCCCAAGCACCACACAACGTATCCGCATTTGACACTTAGTTTGATTCTGAATTTTATACATGGAAATCAATTTGCCTCACTAATTAGACTAAGGGAGGACATGACTTATCCACCCATCAAGACCCTATCTTGCAAAGAACATCAAAAGCCACATCCTAAGAGAGAGGCCAAAAGGAGGTGATCTTTTCAAATGACGTAAGTTCACACGGTAGATGCTATTCATCCAAGTACTTCTAAGGCGTCTGAAATACTGACTCGGTCACGGGCAGCTGCGATACCTATAACAACGCCTTTTGTAGCCTTTCTCATCTCGAAGACATCAAAACTACTTCCCTAAGAGGAGAGCTTGTAGCCTCTTATGTGGTGAGTGAAGAAGAAGAGGTTCTTACACCCAAGTGAAGAAATTAGGTGTACGAAGTGAGTTATGAAGACTTAAGGCGAGAAGGTGACAAGTTCTCATTAGCCACCATTGCCAAAGAACCATCAATCCGTTCATCAGCCCGAAGGACCATCTGGGAGGCGAACTAAGTAAGATGAAAATGCAGAAAACAATCACAGCTTCCTGTAGTTCAATAATTTGTGTATTAATATCCCTTAAACTAAAGATGCACAAGTTAATATGCCTATATGATCTCCTTTGGGGTTATCGTACAAAAAGAAATGGTACATCAATTGGTGGCTGAATGCCTTCATCACCAAGCACCTCAACTGACTGAGGTCCCTATAACAATAACCAATAGGCCTTATCCTTCGAAAGTTAAAGCAAAATTGCTGCCAAGGGATTTAAAGCCACTGAAAGTCTAATTCGATGGTACTAGAAGTGCATTAAAGCATTTGGCATCCTTTCACTACGCCATGGGCAATTGAGCGCACCATTCAAACTTGTGTCTTTAGATTTTCCCCAATGTCTCTTATGCGATGCAGCTATCAGAGTTACCAATTGTATCTCGAAAGAAAGATGAGTCGGTTAAAGATTGTCTCACCAGGTGGTAAAATACTGCCAATAGTTGCCAAACACCTCTTTCTCAAGCAACGAAGGTCAACTTTTGTTGAAATGACATAGAGATAAAGATTTCCTTATTGGTAAATGAGCAGTTCAGTACATTTTAAGCTTTAACTGCAGAAGCTTGTCGAAATGAGTATCTGTTGTCTCAGCAAAAAGCTTGGAAGAAAGAATCCTCTATAGCGAAAACATTTAAAAAGAAAAAAAATTGAGGAGACTTTCACAAATATTATAAAAGTTAAGAAGCAGCCTGATAAGGCAAAGCTGCCAGCAAAGGAATAGTCTACAAGACTTGTCCGAGGAAAAGAGATCCAATATGTCTTTTTAAGGATGATATAGATACATTATTCCAGCAACTCATGTCAATTAGGCTAATCAAACTATCGGCCCTAAATAAACCAGAGGAAATCGAGCATGCCGCTCATCAATAGTATTGTAGCTATCATCGATATGTTGGATACCTAATTAAGAAAATCTGAGATTTTTAGGCAATATTACATGATTACATTAAGAAAACTGCTAAGTCTAAAATGAACAAAGAGATGCCTCAAAAATCTATATAGAGAAGATAAAAGGGTCATGCATAAGGTCATTCTTCCTTTTCTTTCGAGGTATTTAAGGCAATTTTCATGAGTTCAATTATTCTTGGTTATGGACTTCCTTCGGCCTGAGTTGTTACTCCCATTCTTCTAACTCATGGCTAGTAGATCACTTCATCAAGCAAAAGAAAGATATGTAAAATGTATTTGGGAAGTGATAAAACTTTTGTATGAAAAAATTTTGGTGTAAAAGTTGTCAAAATGAAAGTATTGTTCTGGTTAAAAAGAAGAATGGGAAAATTCGAGTTTTTATGGATTTTCAAGACCTAAACGAAGCATGTAGAAGGATGAGTTTCCTCTCCCTTTTATTGATTTGCTGATCGACAACATAACTTTGCATGACACATTCTCATTTATGGATGAATATTTTGGCTATAATCAAACGAAGGTGATTCCTACAGACGAAACCATGACTGCATTCCAAACTTCGATGGGTATTGTTTGCTACAAAGTCATGCCTTTTGGACTCAAAATGCTGGTGCAACTTATCAAAGAGCAATACAAACAATATTTCATGACATGTTGCGTAAACATGTCGAATGCTACGTCGATGATCTGATTATAGGATTTGATGGCCATAAAAGGCACAAGGAAGATTGAGATTGATATTTGATCATGTAAGAAAATATGATCTCAAAACGAACCCTGTCAAATGTGCATTTGGAGTCTCATCAGGAAAATTTCTAAGATTTATGGTACATCAAAGAGGAATTAAGGTTAATCCACTCAAAATGAAAGCAATTCAAAATATGTCACCTCTACATAATCTTAAAAAACTCAGGAGCCTATAAGGCTAGTTATCTTATATTCGACGCTTTATCTTTAACTTGTTTGGCCAATGTCAGTGATTCCATAAGTTAATGAAAAAAGATACGGTGTTTCAATGGGACGTAAAGCGTCAACAATAATTTAAAGCCATTAAAGATTTACTACAAAAGCCGTCTATCTTGACAACCCTAGTCAAAGGAAAGCTGCTTATTCTTTACATTGCTGCTAGCCCATAATCGCTGTGGACATTGCTCACATAAGAGAATGCCTAAGGAAAGGAACAAGCTGCGTATTATCTCAGTGGTCAATTATTATAAGCCGAATACAATTATTCTTCGATGGAGAAGATTTTCCTAATCGTAGTTTTTGTGGCGTAGAATCTAAGACATTACTTCCTCACACATCAAATTTTTTAAATCTCTAAGCCTGATCCTTTCAAAATTTTAATCACCAAACCTATGCTCTTAGGACGCCTAGAAAAATGGTCATTGCTAGTAGCCAAATTTGACATCCAGTATGTACGTCGAAAAGTGGTGAAAGGTCAAGTATTAGTAGATTTCCTAGTGGCTCACCCGCTTGAAGAAGAGTTTTCCATTTTGAAAAGTCTACTTGATGAGGAAGTGTTTTATGCGAATGATAATCTAATATAGCAAATGTACTTTGATGGTGCTTTAAAACCATCTGGAGCCAGCACTGGAATTGTCATTATTTCACCTCATAAGGACTTGTTCCGACATTCATATTTTCTTAGTAAAAGAGCAACAAATAATGAAGTCAAGTATGAAGCTTTTATTATCGGTGCAGAATTACTCTTACAATCAGATATTTTACTTGTGCAAATATTTAGGGATCCAAAGTTGGTTATTAAACAATTAAATGGTCAATATGAGGTACATCAGCCTCATTTGCGAAAATATTATGATAAAGCTTAAACTTCACTAGCAAAATTCGATATTATTTCTATCAAACATGTTCCTCAGTTAGAAAATATTATTGCCAATGCGCCGGTAAAGTTAGCCAGTATCCTTGCCTTCAATGAGCTCAATTATAAGACAATTCGAGTTAAAAAGATTCAAAGATGATGGAGATCTCCAAGTTAACCAAGTTAGACGAAGTGTGTCCGAGGCGCCCGCAAGTACTGATGATTGGAGCATCCTCATCATTTACTACCTCAAATATAATGCAAGAAAACCACAAAATACTATTTTACGGTGTACTATGTTTCAAGATGAATTATATAGGATTGCTTTCGATGGACTTTGCCTTCGTTGTATCAAAGAAAATGAGATTTCAGATTCTTCAAGAGACACATTCAAATGAATGTGGCACTCACCAATTAGGGGGATGCCTCTATCAAAGGATTAGGACATTGGATTATTAGTGGCATTCAATGGTCCAAAACTCAATCAATTTTGCAAAATTCTGAGAAGCCTACCAAATACATGGTGATATTTATCATGTTCTTGCCTTGAAATTATTACCAGCCCCTATCTCTTGGCCCTTCTCTTGGTGAGATTTTGATATTGTTGGTCTAATTAACTCATCATCATCTAAGGGGCATGTATGTATTTTAGCTGCCATAATTTTTTTTTTAAGTGGGCAAAAGCCAGTGTTGTCAGAACCGAACCGGTGATTGAACCGGTAAAGGAACTGGTCTGGTTCGAACCGGTTCGACCGGTTAAGCGAACCGGTTCGAACCGGTGACGTCAGCATGACATATTTATGATGTCATAAATATTAAATTATTTTTAAATTTTAAGTAAATATATTAATAAGTTAATCCTAATTTAACATCTATAATATGATTATGAGCCATTTATAAGTTTTTTATACTTTAATTACAGAATTTGAAACCCAGATAATAAAATTTAATTAAATCTACCTTATCCAACAACATCTAATAACATCTAACAACATCTAACGACATCTAACAGCATCTAACCAGATCTAACGACATCTAACAGCATTTAGCTTTTAATATCAATAAGTTAATCCTAATTTAGCACATGTAATATGATCTTCAGCTCTTTATAAGGTCATTTATACGTTAATTATAGAACTTAAAACCCAGATAATATAATTTAATGAAATCTACCTTAATCTAATAGCATCTAACGATATCTAATAGCATCTAACGACATTTAAGAGACACTCAAATTTTATGACATAAATAAAATATTAAAAATAAATTTCCAGATTGCACATAAATCGTCCTAGGTACTAAGAAATTCACCTAAAATCTAATTTTCTTATTTATTACTCGTCGGTATAAAGATACATGTGATTATAATAATTCATATCTTATGGAAGATAATGTCAATTTAAAAATAGAATATTATTAATTGAATTAATATTTTTATTAAATAAAAACTTTATTGAAAATTACATCATTTTGTAGTTATTTTATATCATTTTCACTTTGTTTTAAGAGAAATTATATTGAAATTGAGGTTTTGATGCAATACTTAGTGATATTTAAATTTTTTACACAAAAATTATATTTACATAACTTTGGAGATTCTATTAGATTATTAAGGAATTTTTATAAAATTATTTTGAATGCTCTATATTGCAAATAACGATCTATGTATACACGAATTCAATGGTCCGCTGGACCACCAAAATTTTTTTTTCCTCTTCTCCTCCCATTCGCAAGGTCGCTAATGGCTTCTGCATCGACATGGAAAAAGGGGAAAACGAGAAAGGTGGATGATCGACGAGCAGGTTGGCACAATAATGAGTTTTCCGTTTTTGGCGTCACTCCCTAAGAGCATGCTCCTTCCAATTTTGCGTCTGCTGAGAGAAAATGGAGGGCGACGGCTCTGCAGCTGTGCAAAAATCGATTTTGGGGCAGCCTGCTGGTCGCCGGAAATGGAGGTCGCCGCTGTTTCTCCTGCTGGTATTTCGGTTGCTGGTCTCGGCGAGGACGGGGGCGACTGTCGCGAGGAAGACGAGGCGGCGTTGGCGGACGCTACGGCGATGAGGTCGAAGATGGGGCCAGCAGTGGGTGCGACCAGAGAGTCAGAGACGGCGAGACTTCCCGGCGGACGGTGAAAGTGCGTGCGACAATGGCACGGGCGGGCGGACACGAGGAAGAGGCTCGGGCGGACGGGCAGCGCAGGGGTGGCGTCTGGCGTGTCGCGACTCGCGAGGAAGACGACGCGGGAGTGTTGAACCGGTCGAACCCGGTTGGACCAGTCTTTCCGGTTCGACCGTCGGTTCGACGGTTCAAGCGGTTTTTCTTAATTGAACCGAACCGCTAGTATTCAAACCGGATACGAGACCGGTTCCCGGTCGGACCGGTCCGACCGGCCAGTCCGGTCCGGTTTTAATAACACTGGCAAAAGCTAAAGCTTACATGACAATGTGAGCACAAGACGTAGTCAAATTCAATAAGTACAAGATCACTTACATGACAATGCAAGCACAAGGCATAGTCGAATTCAATAAGTACAAGATCATTTATAATTGCCGTCTCCCATACCAAATCACCTTGGATAATGACATGTCATTCAAGAGTGACAAAGTAGACCAGTTATGCCTGAAGTTTGGAATCAAACAAGTGTTCTCATCACCGTATATCTAACAAAAATATTATTCGAATCCTTAAGAGAACCATCATGAAGAACAAGTGTGATTGGGATGAGAGATTACCTGAAGTGCTATGGGCTTACAGAACTACGTATTGAACTGCAGTGGGTGTGATACCATATTATTGCTTTTTGGTGTCGAAGTAGTTTTACTAGTAGAAACCCAGTTAACATTCGTAAGAGTTGCTATCCATTCTGAGTTAACTATTGAATAACAAGCTAAGCTTTTTTTTGATGAACTTGAGGCGCTAGATGAAAAGCGGGTCCAAGCGCGACAACGGATTGAACTCTATCAAACTCAAATGGTTGAAGCATACAACAAATTGGTTTTTACATGGGCATGCAAGTTGTCAACATAGCACCATGCAAATTGGCAATATAAATTTAAGTTGGCAGCAAATAAACAACAAAATAATGTAAGTTAGTGTTGATTACATGAATCCAGAAACTTCAGGTTTATAAAGGCCAAAAATTTCAACCAGACAATTTCTATAAAAGTCAGATATTTTAGCTAGATAGTTAAACAAAACTAACTTTAAGCATTTATAAAAAGAAGCATAACTCCTTGAGCCTTTGTAAGCTCGATGCATGTAATGATCTAGCAAAATAGAATTTTTTTTTTCCATTTAGTTGTTCTCTCTCCTCCTTTTTATTATAAAATTATAGCAACTTATATATATATATATATATTTCTCTTTTCATTCTCCATCCAATATTCATTAGTGGTATCAGAGCAACATTATCCAAGAGTCGTGAAAGATACTATTTTTCTACTATGTTGTTGTTGCATAAAGGTAATTTAAGGTACTCTCTTAATGACCTCCATCACTACATTTAATTACACTCAAGCGTTAGTTTCTATATTTGAAGGAGAAGTCTATAATTTTGGAGTATCTAAATAAAAACCTTGTTTATATTACAGAGATAGTGTGATTTAGCATAAAACTTTTAAAAGCAATCCAAGGTGACACAGAGCTTGCACCTAGGGATAAAAATAAGAAAAAATAATATTATTTTTATCAAATGCAAGACGCAAAAGTTTTGCTATATATTCAACAAGGAATAGACAAGGTAATATATCTAAGAATCATGGCTGCTACAGTGCTAAATAGGGCGTAGAATATTTTGAAAAATAACTTTAAGGACTATGATAGAGTAATTTTCATCAAGCTTTTATATTATGGAATGATTTTGATACTCTATTAATGAAGGAAGGCAAAACAATATAAGTGTTTTTCTCTCATGTTTCTATATTATAAATCTGATTAGAAGTTATGGGGATACAATTGAAAATAAGAGAATTATTTCAAAAATATTAAAAAGTTTTCTCCCAAATTTGATTATGTAGTGATTGTTATGTAAGAATGAAAAATTTATTTATGCTTTCTATAGTCGAATTAAGGGGTTCTCTTCAACCCTATGATGAAAGAATATGTAGATTCTTAGAATAGCCAAAGAGCAAGTCTTCCCATCAAAATTTAAAATTTTAAAAAGGAAGAAAAAAAGAAAATTCAAGAACAAGGCCAAAATAATCTATAAATTTTTTTTTAAAGAAGGCTACCAAATAACCGTAGCAGAGGAAGATGAAGATTTCAAAATTAAGAAAATAGAGAAAATGCTAAAATTCTTCTTATTGTAAATTATGCAATAAAAGTGGTCATGATATAAATAATTATAGATATCAATGCACAAGATGCAAAAGATCCACTCATTTTGAAAAAGATTGCTAGTATAAAGATAAGGCAAATTATTCTGAAAACAGTAGCTCAAATAAGCAAGTATGTGTTTTCTATTTAAATTTTCAAAATGAGTCATATGATGTTTCGTACTTGGATAGTGGTTGTTCAAATCTTATGACTAGCGATAAAAATTACTATATCAAAATCAACGAAATATGAAGTTCAAAGTAACTCTTAGGGATGGTAAAATCTAAAATATTGAAGAAAAATACATTATCACCATAATCAAAAAATAAGAATTTTAAATTTATTCATGATGTTCTTTATGTTGCCTTGTCAAAAAATTATTAAGTGCGGGTTAATTAGTCTAAAGAGATTATATAATAAAATTTTATAATGAAAAGTGTCTCATTATTAATAAAAAAAAAGTAATTAATTGTCACAATAAAAATAGCCTACAATAATGTATTTTCTTTAATAATGCCTCCTCTTCAAACATATGCTATATTACAAAAAACGTGGATGATTCAACACTGACATTTGAGATTTGAGTACTTAAACTTCAATAGCTTGAAAGTGCTTAGACAAAAGGAAATGGTTACTAGACTTTCATCAATTAGTACTAAGAAGAAAGTATGTAAATGTTGCATATACGGTGAAATGTAGAGATCGTCATTCTCTAAATCTATCTCCGAGAGCTAAAGTACCTTTGGAGCTAGTTCATACTAATATATGGTGTCTTCTCAAAATATATCTCTAGGTGGCAAAATGTACTTTCCTCTCTTTATTGATGATTTTATTCATATGATATCAACATATTTTCTAGAGAAAAAATTAATTTTTTTTCTTATTTTCTTCAATTCAAAGCGCTTGTTGAAAATAAAGGAATTTTTGAGTGTGTGACATATGCACACATTCCAAAAACAAAACAGAGAGAAGATGGATGAAAAAAGAGAAAATGTATTATTATTGGGTACGATGATGATTATAAGGGCTATTGAATTTATAAGCCTGTTGCCGAAAAATTAACTATTTTAGGAGATGTCATTTTTTATGAAATAGAATCTTGGTCATGGAATGAGCCTCAAAAGATAGGCCCACATCTAAACCAAGGCGAGAGAAAAAAAATAGCTATGATCAAGGCCTAAGCTCTCCATCAACATCTGTAAGGGCTAATTTAAGTCTTAGTTCTTCATCTGCTTCATCTCCAGACTCATCTCCTCTAAAGAAGTGATGATTCTTAGAAGATATATATCAAAGTTGTAATGTGGCTTTGTTTGCTTATGAGCCACAAAAATTTCTAGATACTATAAAAAAGAGCATTTGATAGGTGCTATGAATTGGGAGAAGAAAATGATAAAGAAAAATCAAACTTGAATCCTAGCTGATAAACCAAAAGATACCAAAAGACAAGGAGATTATGAGATTGAAATAGATTTATAAAATCAAATACAATGAAAATGGATCTATTCAGAAATCTAAAGTGAAGCTAGTTGTCGATAGCCATTTATAGTTGCCTAGAATGGATTACACAAATACATTTGCTCCAATCATCCAAATGGAAACTATTACAATTATGCTTGCTCTTGCTGCATAGTTAAAGTTGTAGGTTTTTTAGTTGGATGTCAAATAGGTTTTTTTCAATTGAAAAATTAAAGAAAGAGGTATACGTGGAGCAATCAGAAGCTTATATCATCAAAAGACAAAAAGACAAAGTATATAAGCTGCGTAAGGCATTATATGACATAAAGCAAGCTCTAAGAGCTTGGAATAACAGTGTTGATAATTTTCTTCTTCAGCATGACTTCATCAGAAGCCATAGTGAGGAAGTCATAAAGGGCTCAAGGTTTATATTAGATTATCTCATATATATGGTCATCAATCCAAACATGGTCAAAGACTTCATATTTATATGTGGATGATCTCATATATATGACCCAACGAGGTCAAAGGCTTCGTATTTATATGTGGATGATCTCATATACATGGCCATCAATCCTAACATGGTTGAAGACTTCATATTTATAAGTGGGTGATCTCGTATACATGGCCATCAATCCCAACATGGTCAAAAACTTCATATTTATATGTGGATGATCTCATATACATGGCCATCAATCTTAACATGGTCGAAGACTTCATATTTATATGTGGGTGATTTTGTATACATGGCCATCAATCCTAACATGGTCAAAGACTTCAAGAAAGCTATGATGCAGAGATACAAAATAATAGATCTTAGAGCCCTAAAATATTTTCTTGGCATGTAGGTGAAATAATGTCTAGGTGAGATATTCATTTCTCTAAAGAAATTAAATATGGAAAATTACAAGCCCTTGGCTACACTAATGACTATGAATGAAAAATTATCTGGAAATGATGAAAAAGAAAAGGTAGACAGGATGTTCTACCACAGTCTAGTTGGATCACTGATATATCTAACCAACAATAGGTTAGATATTGTTCACGTTGTTAGTCTAAATATATGTCCAAGCAAAGCATGTTTTGTTTTGTAGCTGCTAAGAAAATCCTAAGATATATTCAAGTAAATAAGAGTTATGATATCTTATACAAGTCAAAAGAAGACTTTAGTAGGGGTGCAACTTGGGCGGCCCGAACCTAGTCCACCGAACTTGAGGTTTTGCGGTGCTGAAACTGTTTTCAGCCCAAACCTGAACCGAATTAAAATAGTGGTCGATCTCGGGTTTAGGCAAAACCAAACCCTGTAAACCCAAACCCAAATTGCAGTTGATAAAATATCAATATTTTATGTGTATTTATGAAATGTTTTGCCTTACCCTCGCTCAATTTGCCTTCCTCTTCACTCTTTAGCTCTTCTAGCTGCGAGCTTCCAGTAGGCAGTAGCTACCAGAGCCCAGCATGCAGTCTCTTCCCGTTCAAAGGCACCAATAGCGATAACGTGTAGACGTATTGCCTTTCAGTAGCAGCAACTTTCAGCCTTCCACTGGCTATCGGTAATGTCCGAGGTGAATGACTGATCTTCCGATTCGACATCGTTGATCTTTCTGAATAGGTTCATTTATAATCATACATATTTAAATATGATATATGCCATATGAGATAGGCAGTGGGGGACGGTGCAGAACCTCATAGGCTTATTCTTCTGCAAAAGGTAAAATGAACGGTACAACACAAAAAAATGATTTCGGAATAATAATCAACATAAAAAATAAAGTAAAACAGTAGCATCTTATAGCATAAAAAATTGAACCTTTATATGCTTTGGTCTGCCATAACTTTCTCCATGAATAATCAGTCCATGGGGTATCTTTCTAAGATTTGGACAAGCTAAAGAAGAACTTGAAAGTTAAGATCACAAATGAAGTATGAACCTATGTCAAGTTGTAAAAAGAACCACTTTGCTGCAATGGTAGTGGGTGGTTTTATGTGAGATACATAAAAGTGTTTATAATGTGATAGCTCTACAGAGTGTAATATCTAGTACCAGCAAAATGCAGATGGCATCATCCAATTCTGCTCAAATCCATAAAAATCATCCTCAATGCAAATTGGACACTCATAAGTTCAGCTTCTAATCATGCCATCGTCATTCCAACAAGTTGATATCCCCACTTAGCATTTTTTCAAGTATTAAAAACAGAGCATAACCAATGATATTAATAGTAAATTCAAGTTAAAACTGGTCTTGGTATACTAAAAGAAATCAAGCAGCAGAGTCACTAGATAACTTTAATTCATAATTCATTTTTAGCACCATCTTATACAAATCAAGATCATCTTTCATCAGCCCTATTAATGTTGTTAGCGATAAGTTCACAAGGCCTATTGTAAGACACAACGGGAATATGGGATAAATGAGTTCACAGCTCAGGTCCCTGAAATTGGCCTGATGTTACTCATTTTATTTTTTATATTCCTTTAGAAGATATTTTGAGTCGTACCATGAAAAAGTATGACAATAAAAATAAACTCATTTTAGGCGATTTGTTTCTCTGATTCTTCATTTACCTTCTTCACCTAATTTTACAAAGGGTTAGAAAAAAAACCTTCCATTCTTGTTGATTTTCTGAGACAAAAATGAACTTGGAAAACACTTACACTGGAACAAACCATGCACTTGCACAATGTAAATGTGATTCAATGCCAGTATCTTGTGCGATAATGGTTTTCAGGTTTTGCAGACTTTAAAGCAGATAATCAATAGTGTACCAGTCAAAAGGTTCCTTGGTAGTTACAACTCATAGAAATATAGGATAGAATCTAATTAGAAAAAATAATTAATCTCCCGAACCATGTTTAATAATAACAAATTAAACGGAAAAGGGATATGTCTAAATGACTAATAGTATTGAAAGTTTGAAACCATAGATATAGGCAAGGAAATTGGAAAATCTATTGTAGGGGGCAGACATGAGGAAGTGAACAGCCACTCATGCACCTTGTGACTATTTCACATACTCCAACGGAGAAGCTGATTAAATAAATGAATTAAAATATGTATGCTAGATGATCTACAAGGAAAAAAGATTTTTTTAAAAATTCCACTTCCAAAATAAAGTAGTCGCAAGTGTTAATTACTTTTTTCAAAGGAATTCCACAAATTCTAAATCTAATAGTGTGCAAAGAAACAACTAACAAATTTTGAAAAAATAACACAAAACGTAAAGATTAGAATTAAACTCACCAGATAATAACCAATCCATGTCCACCATATAATTTGAAATAATGGCAACAATTCCATTTCTCTGCAAATATAATACTAATTATTATACAAGAATTTAGGGGATACATAAGGTAAAAGACTGCCTCTGGACACTCTAAGTAGCTTAGATCCGGTAAGAAATACTTAAGATCAACAAAGAAACAACTTATGATGCTTAAATGCCATTCATTTTAGATTTTTTAAATAGATTTGTGATCAAACAAGTATATGATGAATAACAAATATATATATATATATATATATATATATATATATATATTGATATGTTGTATGATGACATCAGCCTAAAAACTCAACCCGAGCTCGAATTTCAAAAATAGGGCTAAGGTTGGAGTTTTACAAATAAGGTCAGGTTAAGATTAAGATTTTATAAATAATGTTAGGGTTAAAGTTAGGATTGAGGTTGAAGTGAACTCGGTTTTATGAGCCTGAATTACACCCTTAGACTTTAGCTTGTCTAGTTGTATAAATAGTGACTGGATCGGTCATGCGGATGATCAAAAAGCACAAATGGCTATACATTCTCTCTTTGATCAAATACTTTCTTATGATCATCAAAAAAGAAAAAGATAGTAGTATTATCTACAACTGACATAGAACACATTGTAGTAATAAGTGCAACATATGAAGCCATTTGACTAAAAAAAATTCTAGAAGATCTGCACTGTGAGGTGAAGTCTCCTATAACTATCTACTATGACGACATGTCGTCTATCATTATGACCAAGAATTTAGTCTTTTATAGCTGATCAAAGTATATCGACATTTGCTATCATTTCATTCGAGAGCTTGGGGAGAAATGTGAAATTCAGCTGCAATTCTGAAGGACAAACGAGCAGCTACTAGGCATATTCACCAAAGTTATACCTACGAATCAATTTTTAAAATTCAAAAAATAACTTAGTGTGATAAATTTTTTTGGATTAAGAGGGAGTTTTAAAAGCTTTATTTTATAAAATTTTGGATTGTCAGTAGCATTTCTTCTAAGTTGATAGCATGATTTTTACATGGTGCATGCAAGTTGGTGATGTAGCATCATGCAAGTTGGCGATTTAAATTTAAGTCAGCAGTAGATAAATAAAAAAATCACGCAAGCTATTGTCGGTTGTATGATTCCAAAAACTTCATGTTTATGAAGATAAAAAATTTCAACTAGATAGTTTCTATAAAATTTAGAGATTTCAACTAGATAGCTATACAAAACCAATTTTAAGCATCTGTGAAAAGGTATGTAGCTCATTGAGCCTTGTAACCCTAATGTATTTAAAATAATGTATTTTATTACCAAATCAATTTTCATCTCAATCGGATATGTGTATGGACCTCATTTAAAAATGGTATAAATTCAACGTAATAAAATAATTTAATGTAAATAACAACTTTAAAGTGATTTTTTCATCATATAAGTCATTTGCTATAAAATTTATATATGGATAAATGATCGTATAAAGTTTTATTGCATTCTAATATGTGTTGGGCCCAAAAATGGGGAACAACTATATATGAAAACCTGTTCCGGTACAGTGAAGGTACACCAAAATTAACAGTGAATTTTGCCCAAAATGGGTATCACACGTATTTAAATGTATTGATACTTTATAAAATCTTTTATTCATATATAAATTTTATAGCAAATGATTTACATGTTTAAAAAACGACTTTAAAGTTGTTATTTATATTAAACTATTTTATTACGTTGAATTTGTACAATTTTCAGATGAAATTCATATACATACTGAATTGGGATGAAAATTGATTTGATAATAGAATACATAATTCTAAATACAATGGGTAGAGTACATTATAATTTTATTATCATATGAGGCCCATTTTGAGATAACTGCACTGTAATTGTGGTGTAATGAAGCTGCATTTTAATATTTCCCACTCTTTATATAATTGTACCGGTCTGAAATGAGGATGATCATTTTGCAGTTTATAATACCCTAAAATCCTAAAACCGCTATTTCATTTTCCCAACCCGCTGCTGCCTTGGCCACTTCTTTCTCATTCCACCATTTCGTTTTTGCACTGCAGTATCTCCTCTTTTTTATATGGCTTTGGGTTGCTTGGTTTTCGCTTGTTGCTCGTCGATAGCAGATGGCTAATTTGGGGCCGCTAATGGACGACAGTGATTGAAATGGATCCAGGATAATAGCCTCGGAAGCTGTTGGACGCGGTGTGGTTGTGCTAATTGCAGGCGATTAGATTTGGAGGTGCTCCTGATTTTGGAAAACTTGCTGGAGGATCTCTCCGGACTGATAGGGATGTATGCTAATGTTGCTGCCCAACTTGTAGAAGAAGAGAGGTGGACGTGAAGATGTTGCAGATAAGCCTAACGGGAGAGATGGGAAAGATTGGCTCATTCGGCCAAGAAGCCATAGGAGAGATGCTTGGAGATGACAGAGCACCATAATGATTAGAGAGATGACTCTACACAAAAGGGCCCATTAATAATAGACCAATAAAAATATTGCAAAATCATTCAATTAATTTTTAATTCTACCTAAACCTTATTAGTAAACCAATAATTCCCAAATCATTTACTAAAAGGTTTTAAAAGAAAAGTATAATTTTCAAACACATTTAACCCTTTATTAAATGAAAATTTTCATAATCGAAAAGTGTAAAAATAATGTAAAAAGTATATAAAAATATGCCATTATCAGTATGCAGTTGTTAGATAGTTTTTCTAATTTTAAAATTATATCTTATTATTCTGCTATATATTTTACATGATTTGCTAACACACCCATTCAATGGAAACGGTTGAATCAGTTGAATCAAAACCGATCCCTCAACCAGATCGTTAACCAGTTCATTTCCAGACAACACTGCCTCTAAATCAACTAAAACATTATTTCTGTGTTCATGAATGGTTCAATCAGATGGGTTGTAGGCCCATGTTTCATGCTTGCATGCTTATAACGTTGTCCGCGTGTGAATACTTCCATACGTCTTAATCGTCTTCATGTATTTGATTTGTCAATTTACCCATTAATTGCCAAACATGGCCTCACAGTCCCCAATAATCTTGTACACGAAACATCATAAATACTATTTTTTTGACAGACAAGAACCTTAGCATGCGAGAGTCTTTTTTTTTTTGTTAGCAATTTATGGGTCCCAAACGTATTTTTTATTTTTTATTTTACTTTTTTTTTATACGTATGGGCCGGCTGATTATTTACCGGTTGGAAATGCCTCATAAAATTGAGTTCTTTGCATTTTTTAAACCATTAATCTAGATGTATATAATCTATACACCAAGATAAACTATTTGTTTGGAAATGTTTATATGTTTTTTGAATTTTAAACACAGGAATACTTTGATCATGTTCAACCTGTGAAAATGACCATAATCACCTGTGTTTAAAATTTAAAGAAAATATAGACATATTTGTGGCCATGAAGGTATCCAATCAAAGTACATTTTCATATATTGACTAAATTTATATTGATAAACCTAATGGATGGTCTGGATTTGTCATAGAGAATCCGTATTTTTTTAAAAAGTAAGAGTTGCACGCTTACCATAGGCGTAATTGAAATTATTTTAAAAATTCAAAATTTTAGGCGTTTTTGTAGTAGGTTTGAAATCATAGACATAAATGCAATTTTTATGAAAAATCATAAGCACGAGCAAAAATATCTCAAAAAAATATTTTTCAAAGATGATAATTTTTTTGGTTTATGAATTAAATATTTCTAGATTAACGTTTTCAAAAAACTAAAAAAGAATGCAAAGAAGTAGGTTGTATGAGTGGTCAAGACTACATATGCTACATATGGGAGCCTTACCTAGAAATTTCTTGAAATTTAATATTTTTTTATATTTATTTAGTATTCTAATTGAATTTTAAAAAATAGATAAAACAAGTATGAATACATGCACATTTATTTATGCCCATTTTATCTATTTTTAATTTGAATAAAATACTAAATAATTGAAAAATTATTAATTTCAAATGAAATATAAGGATACTAATCTTATACTCCCTAGAGCATTTAAGCCCTTTTACTTTTGAAATACATATATGAGCCAAGTTAAAATTCTTAAACATACGATTTTTACTTTTTTAATATTTTTGAAAATTTCAAAAGTATAAAAATTTTATTTAAAAAAGCTTTGGTTCGTAAAAAAAATCTTAGGAGATAGAGTATGGAAGATTCATTTACAATAATTTTTTTAAATTTTTTCTTCATACGCTTATTTATCTAAGTGTATTTAATATATAAACTAAGTTTTACCATTTTTAGATATGTTTACATTTTTTAAGATTTTTAAACATCTATGTGTATATATGTATTTAAAATATCCTTATCTTTGAAAATTTTAAAAAAATATACATATATCCAAAAATGGTAAAACTTGATTTAGATGTTAAATACACTTACATAAATAAACGTATAAAGAAAAAAGCTAAAAAAGTTGTTATACATGGATTTTTTGAAGTGGGTTAAGAGGAACATTTGCTTAACTTAGCTTGGGCTAACAGGATTATTTCTCTTTTATAGAAGAGTGATCCTGTAAGCCTGAGCCAAGCAAATGTCTCATTTTGCCCACCACAAAAAATTCATTTACAATAATTTTTTGATTTTCTCTTCATACGCTTGTTTATCAAAGTATATTTAACATATAACTAAGTTTTACTTTTTGGCTATGTTTATATATTCTTTTAAGATTTTTGAATATCTATGTGTATATATACATTTAAAATACCCTTATCTTTAAAAATCTAAAAAAAATACACATATAAAAATAGTAAAACTTAATTTATATATTAAATACACTTAGACAAATAAGTGTATGAAGAAAAAAGCTAAAAAAGGTTATTGCACATAGGTTTTTCGAAGTAGGCTAAGCGGGATATTTGCTTGGCCCGGGATAACAGGATCATTTTTCATATATATACATATATATATATAGAGGGAGAGAGTCTTTCTGTGTAATGAAGTTGCACACAATTAATGATGCATTTGGCCCAAAATGCGTCCCACATGTACTTAAATGCATTGATACTTTATACAATTATTTATCCATATATAAATTTTATAACAAATGGTTTACATGTTGAAAAAATAACTTTAAAGTTGTTATTTATATCAAACTATTTTATTACATTGAATTTGTACTATTTTTAGATGGGGTCCATATACATATCTAATTGGGATGAAAATTGGTATAATCATAGAGTATATAATTTTATAATATAATGGGTAGAGTAGGTTATAATTTTATGATAATGTGAGACCCATTTTGAGGTAACTGTACCATAACACTTGAATATCCTACTTATACCTTTAAAATACTAAATATCCATTTCACAAGAATTCAATGAATCATTTCTCTCATCGGCATTTTATTGAACACTTAATAGGAACACTTCAAAAAACATAACAAACCATTATGGAATTCAAAATTTTAACCTTAATGTACTACATTTGTATGGAAAATCATTTCTAAATCCTTTGATCTATAGGTTCCAACTAAAGCTCTTAGTTCCCTACACAACCCATAGCCTCAAACTTTACAAAACATACAATACAAAAGTGGTACCTATACGCAATGGTTAAACAAGTCATTTATAAGCTAAATCTATTATTTATATAAAAGAAAATAACTTACTTATCTTTAATGAAGTTCTCTTGTCAAAATACTCTACACTTTAGTTGTCAAGTTAAACTCCATTTAGCGTTTCAATTTCAAAATAATTAATTAATCAATATAATCATTTTTATTTACATAAGTCTCTTGGATCATTCCTAACTCTTAAGATTGCCGCATCATTCATGCATAGCATGTCGCTGAGCAAATTTCAATCTATCCATGATCTAATATATGAAGTGCATTACCCACGCCTTAAGTCTATTTTAATTCAACCCAAAGCTCACTCTTGGGAATTCATTATCCCAACATGTCACATGCATCGTTAAGGTTTTAAGTTTTTCATTTTTAATCAAAAACACACTTGTTCACTTCTCTTTGGCATTTCATCAAACATTTGATAGACATTATTTTGAAATCATTGAAATCTTATATGGAATCAAACAAGATCAACCCAATATGTTCCAAATAGATTAAAAAGTGCTTGTATATCATCCATTTCATGAATTTCCTTCAGAATTTCCATTTTTTAACAAATTCTAATCTCTACACCACTCTTGAATGAATAAGAATCATAGAAATCCGTAATCATATGTGTAATAGTTGTATGCAAAGATTAAATAATATATTTGCACCTTAAATATACAATTTCGAATAAGTCACTTAGAATCCGATTTCTCCCAACTTTCTTCCAAAACCCTTTCTTGAAACTTGAAATCTCTTAAGGCTTGATACCCATTGATATTAAATAATGATTTTTGAAAAGCTTAAAAAAAGTCTATAAAGTGGGGTTGAAGTCTAATAATGGTAGAAGAAGAAGATGATGAGGGGCAGAGAAGAAGATATGGAAATTAACTCCCTCTCACTCCTATTTATTTCCTTTCATTGAAAAATTTGCAAATTATTCCCTTATACTTATAATTTTACAAAATTTCTTATTATGACTAACTTAAAACAATGAAACTCCTTCTAAATGATTTCTCTAATTTTTTTTAGAAGTGTATCATGTCTTAATCATAAATAATTATTAACATAAAAATTATGGAGTTCCACACCTAAACAAATCTAAATAAAAACATAAAATTCAATAATAATACTAGCTAAAATATAAAGACAGAATACATGAAATTTTCTTAAGCAAAAAAATATAATTAAAAGAAGCATATAACTTAACTTGAGAGGCATAAGGATTAATGCACCCAATTTAGTTGTTAAAATAAAAATTTTGTGCTCAAAACTAGAAATTTCATATAAAGGTCATCATGGAGCTTGAAGGAGAGAGCCATTTTATTAAAAAAAAAGTGGAAATTCATGGAATTAATCCCAACCGTTGTGAGCCCATTAGTATAAGAATTGGTGAAAAAATGGGTTTGTGTCGCTTAAAGGAAAGAAATCAATGGAAGATACGAAACAGAGAGACAAACAAAGGAAGAAGAAGAAGTTCTTTTGAAGGTATGTCACGTAGAACATTTTTTTATTTATCTCATTGATTTTACAATATATGCAACTTGTTTCTTAGATCTAAGTCATTTATGATATTTTTAGCTTAGTTAATTAGTAACAAGAGTGTTATTCAATTTTAGTATTGCAATTTTACTTATTTCAAAAAGAGTAGTAAATAAATTATAGAAAGTGCTATATGATAAAATAAACATATTTCTAGACATGATCAGAGAATTTTGACTGTACAATAACAAGAAATCATGTGTTTAGCCTTACAAAGTTTCAACTTCATCGGAGTTATGGATTTCTAGATATAGTGATTTTTACAAATAAATTGGAGTGGTAATTATGTATTTTAAGAGCAAAACACAAAAAAAGCTTTATACGAAAATAAAGATGTAAAAATAATAATCTAAACTGTTGCAAACATTCTTTGAGAGATTCTACAATATGTATGATGAATAAATTTTGTTAATAATTAGTTTGGATGGTTATTTAAAGTGATATTTAATTTTAACCCTTTATTAAATCCCTTATGTTGATAGAGTCATTATTTTGAGAAATAGACAATCTAGATTAAAGAGTATATTTTAGAAGCTTACCTCTAAAATTTCAAATTAAACAAACATTTCTATTGAAAGATTCAAACTATTTTATTTAGAGAATGGGGACCATAAAAAAAAAATGCTCTCGGACTAGTGGGTAGGACCACTTGGATAGGCCCAATGATGTAGGAAGCCTAGAAGCTAAGCTTATTAGTAAAAGCACAAGCCAACAAAAGCAAGCTTACCCACTAGAAGCCACAACACCCAACACATCTATGCCAGCCCATTAGCGGTGGCCCACCGGTGAGCATTTGTCAGTGTCGGCGGCTGGTGAGCCTATCGGCTAAAAAAATAATAAAAGAATAGAAAAATTAAAAAATACATAAAATTACGAAAAAACCCAAAAAATTACAATCAGTATTTAAAAATTTAAATGAGTTTAAACTTATAATTTTTCATAAAAAATATAAGAAATAAATTTATTTAAAGGTGTGATGTTATAAAAATTAAAAAAATGGAAAAAATTATAAAAAATTAAAGTAAGTATTTAAAGAAGTATATGAATTCAAATTTATATTTTCTTGCAAATATTAAGAAATAAAGTGATTTTAAAGTGGAATAATACAAGAATAAAAAAGAGAAAAATTGAATTTTGACCAAACAAAATTATGAGAAATTTTGAAAAAAGTCATAAATGAAATTTTAAATAATAGTTATGAAAACAAAGTGTAATAATGAACATGTTGTGATGAAAATAAGGAAGAGAAACTTGAGGCTACTCTGAAATATTGAAAAAATAGAGTTTTGAAGCTTACTTAGAGGTAAGTAAACTTTTACCAATGCATGACTTTGAAAATATTATGTTGGATATTATAATTTGTAATAAAATATGATTATCTATTAAGTTTGGAACTTCCTTTCAAGTTGATTTATTTAAGTATGAGTATGATTATTTCAAAATATCTTTGATCATGTTAAGCAGTGTATCTAAGTGGTGCATTGACCATAATGCATAAGCATGCCACATAATTGCATATTTTATTTGCCACTAAGTAGTAAAGCAATATGGTAGTACCTATATAGCGATCTCAGGACTACGAAAGAAGATGAATTAGCTCATGAATTGCGTAGCATGACTGCACATGAGCACAAGCAGATGGCGATGCCTACAAAATGAATGCATGATTTACAATAATAATATGCATGCACGAGTATAAAGATGTTTAATAATTTAGGATTGTTGTGCATGAAAAGGTAATATAGATGTTATTTTTATTTTTAAAATTTTAAAATGATTGAAATATGAATTTTAAAAAAAAATTCCTTACTTGCTGAGCTTTCATCTCATATAGTTTTTTTCAGTGGAAACACAAGATTACAATGCTAAATTAAAGTCTCTATCAATATGAGAAAAAGTTAAATTAACATGGAAAAGGACAAAGAAGTTCGTATTTTATTGAAATTACCTTATAATGCTTATTTGCATCAGTGATGAATCCCAAATATATATAATGACTCTATGAGGAGTAAACTTGAGATGTACTAGTTAAATTTATGTGGTTTTGTATCTTGATGTCTATTTCCATCTTGAAAGATTTTATTCTTAGCTTTGATATAGTAAATCCTATTTGTAGCAGTTCATGGGTAGGGTTTTACGTTTCATGAGTAAAAAATTTTAAAAATTATAGTTACAAGATATATATTGCAAATACCACCAAAACAACACCTGAAAATATGGATTGAGTTGCGAATTGTGTATATATTCCCTTGCTCAAATAAGAAGACCATGAGTCATTAAACTATCTAATGAGTAAAGGAGCTATCAAACCAAAAGAACTAGGGTATAAAACGCCTTCAAATCTGGCCATTGTGTTTCCATTAAAACTTTAAACATTTCAGATTTTGAAAACATTCAAGATAATCCCATGATTCACAAAAAATAGAAAACACTTTCCAAGATCATCATAAAAAAACTAAAGCATGAAACTAAACATATAAAATTGAGATAACCAGCCCACAACCTGGTAAGCACATGGATTATGGGCATCGGTTGAGATAATATTACTCATGACTACACTCCTTATAAGCCTCTTACACTCATGACTTAAACACACTACATTCTCCATACATTACTCATACTATACCCTCTCACCACACTCCTTACACTTCATAGTTCACAGCTCTATTGCATCTCTCACATGGATTGCATGCACAAATGGTGGAGGGATAATGCCCTTTTCCGGCCATGAATAACCCAACCATGCTATTTAATATGAGTGGATAGTGGTTGAAAGTTAGTCAAGTGAGAAATCTAGATAATTTGTGGATGTTGAATTGAAAAATCTAGATAGTTGGTGAATATTTGGTCAATGCTGATTTTTTAGAAAGTAGGGGCAAGAAGGTATAAAGAATGCATAGAGAGTTTTCTCACATGGAATACTATGAAAAAGAGGGAAAACCACAAAAAAGGAGGAAGAAAGAAGTGATGGATAAGGGGTGTAGGTCATGTGCAAAAGTAGTTTCTTTAAGCTGACCTAGTCTTTTTAATTTTGTAGATTGATCACAACATAGGGGAAGTCCATTTTTTCTTTATGAGCCAATACAATAGCTCTCAACAATCTTACCAAAGTGAATGATGCTCACGTCCGGATGTAGGGATATCGCATTGTAGCCAATTTTATAAAATCAGAACTCTTTAATTAGTGCTTAAAACTATAATTAAGCATTTTGTAGGATCATATCTACCAAACACTAATTTGAAGTACCATTGAACTGTTTATCATAATAATCAAATCAATAGCCAAGTCAAACCATCACCACTTGAATTCCCAATTGGTTAATGTGGATCTATGTAGAGTAGTATGAGTGGAAGGTTTAGGGTTCAAATTTTAGATAAAAATATTGGCCTCATTACCCCATCCTTGAAGTATACTTTTATTAAGTAAAAAAGCCAAATCAAACCACCTTTTTGGTTTATAGAAGTTCATTATCCCCTTTTAAGTTTTAATATAAACTATAACGGCCTGAACTAAAACTCATGGCTTTTGCCTAAATTTTCGGTCAATGTCGTTTTAAAACTCCAGGATCTTCCCACGCGACGATTAAACCATCTCATATATGCAATAAGAAATAAACTTGCATTATTACATCCAAGTCTATAGAGTTATTACAAACATGCCCACTTCAATAAATTCTTTACATCCAAGTCAAGCCACTTATTACATAGAAAGATATAAATAAATAGATTTATTCATTAGCACGCCACCACCATCTCATTGGCCACCGTCCTTGGGATCATCTGAGAGTCAAAGGAAAAATGGGTAAGTTCACAAGAACTTAGTAAGTAGGATTATGCCCTCCAATTAAGATCATAAGAGCACATCATCTTCACTCAATTGCTCAACTTTTAGAGCCTTTAATACATCTTATATGCCATCATCTCTTCCTAGAAGTACTCAACTTAAAATTTGGGGACTACCCTAAGGATTTAAGACCTTAAATCCTTTAGGATACTTCTCTATCCCTAAAATTAAAACTTCTAGGCATCATTTGGCTAATATAGCCCTTCCATTGAACTCAAAATGTCCAAATCCATAGGAAACGACCCCTAGATCACTCAAATTGGACCTCTAGAGTTCAATTTACATCAATTTGAAGATGGACGCACCAAACGGTGTCACGTGTCCCTCGCCGCCGGCGACTTGGGCTCGCCGCCGGTGGTCCTGCCCGACTGGGCTTCCTGGTGGGCCGCGCTCTGGGCTTTCCTGCCTGGGCTCCTGCCTGGGTATCATCTCTGGGCTCTAAGCCATGGGTTGGCTCATTGGATCCTCCTTCTGAGGCCCATTGCAACAGTTGGGCTCGTCTACAGCTGGGCTCAGCCTGGATCCAGCCCACTCCCTGAAGCCCGTACCATCTCTTGAAAATTTACTGATTCTCCTGCTGTCTTCTGATTTTACAGAAACTCCTTGACAGCTTATGATTTTCAGAAAAACCATTTGGCAGAATTGTAAAATATCCAAAAACTCTAAAGTCCATTTTTCCATCCGTCCATTTATACAAGATATATAATAATATTTTAATATTATTTTCGTATATATATATCTCCTTTAAAAATCTTAAATGCATTAAAATGCATTAAAAATTCATCTCATCACTAATTTGGCTAACATATTTAATTTTAGGCCATCCAAGCATAATATAACGTACATAATTTTACTCATTAATTTATTTTACTCAAAATAAATTATAATTATGCCATTATGCTTTCCATCTTATCCAAAATTACCTTTATGTTATACATCCTCAAAATTATTGATAAATCATCACATAATTAGTTTAATGTAAATAATACATTTCTCAAATAATTATGTGGCATCCACTCCATATGCAATTAAGCATATAATATGTAACGCCCCATTCATAAAAATACTCAATAACTAATCAACGGCGCTACACAATCATAGAAAAATTCGGCAGCATCTCCCCATAACATACAAGGGATCATATGGAATACATGACCTGATAATCATTACATTTCCATCTGTAACATTCAATCATATTTATATACTTGCATCTTCATATAATAAGAACATTTTTATAGAAGGAAATCATTACATATTTTCCTTACACAACAAACAGATATAATAGCCATGCATATGTGCATCAACAAGGATTATAATCCAATCTGAAATACCAAATATATTAAAGTTGTCAAAACGAATCCGCCTAAGTAATTGTCTACATATATGATTATCAAAAGAGCACAAGTCTAAAAGAACTGGAAACAACATATTGTGCTAGGGTCTCTCATGTTTGATCTTCAACTCGTCCCATCCTTAAGTTCTCCTTCTGGCCTGCGATCTAAAACCACAATAACAATGATATGAGTCTAAATAGACCCAGTAAGTAGATAGTGGTTAGCACAAAGTGCAAATAAGCATAATGATGGATACTCATACAGTGATGAAGCTAATACACATGGGTCCAATACCCACTCCCAAGATCGTATACATATAACCATACACACAAATTGACCAACACAACCAATCATCTACTCATGTCCATCAAGGGCCATGAACAACCCTCTCCTCATGTCAATCAGGGGCCATGAACAACCCTTACAACCAACTATTTGAGATAACGCATCATACATAACAGACAATGAAACACATCGCAAACCACACATACAACATCAACACAATTCAGATACAACACATAGATCTGTCACACAAGCATTTTATCAAACACATGATAGGCGCGAAATGAAATAACCTTCGATTCGTATTCTCTTTTGGGGCAAATCAATTCACGTCACATTTCAACAATATAAGAACTTCTAGGAAATCTTTCACATCATAAAAATCGCACATTCAAAGTAAATTTCCCATAAACCCTAACTGTTACGAACCCATTTCCTAATACCATAGAGTCGTCAAGCTCTACATATTTCCTCTAGCCTCATGTCGTGTTCAACATAAAATTTCATCACTAAATCGAGAAAGGGCGACATCTACTTACCTCGATCGTGATTTTCCCAAAACAGCGACCCTAGGCTTAGCTTGCAGAGATTTGGAGCTTCCTTGATTCAAATCGATCACCTTCGAGGCAGTCAGTAGGGTTTTCTCGAAGAGATCTATTGCTAGATCGTACTGAGTAGAAGAGAAAGAAGAGAAGACGCAGAGATCGGGAAGAGAAGAAGAAGAAAAATAGTCGGGCGTGAGGTGAGAAAATGGAGTCTAACGCGCGGGCTTCGCTTCATATCGAACCCCCATCGGGTCGGGATCGGGTCCAGGACGGGTCGGAGCATGAGTCGGGTCTAATCGCATTTGGTAATTTACTCTTCCACTCCTACGACTTAAATAATTAAAATTTTCTTCAGGGGCGCTGCCCCCTGCACCCCCGCAAGGGGCGTCTCCCCCTTGACCCCCGCGACCTGACCGGGCAGGTCGAACCCCGTACCTACTCTGCGAAGGAAACAATAGTCGTAGTGCCCATCAATGGAACGCTAATCATACATGCACATATGCACTATACATCTCCTAAATGTCGTGTCCATGTATGTTATGTATCCATTAATATCGTAAAATTCTTACTAGCATGTTCATAAGTTACCTTATAAATAGAGAAAAGTTATAATAAAAATAGAATAAAAATACCTGGTCCTCACATAATATCTCATATCATCCCAGCATGATTAATGGCCAATAAAAATCACATATTAGTAAAACCACTAAATAATTATGTGATAAATCCTCATTAAATCATGCCATAATTAAAGGCTAAAAAGGCAAAATCCTCCTTACCTTAAAGAAGAAAATGAAATGGATCGCTTGAATGGATTGGATCGGCCTTTTCCTTTCTCCTGCGGCAGCGTTCCTCCTCTTTCCTTTAGTATCTCCATCGAGTACCCAAGTCGTTTATTTATAGCTCATCGGAGGATTTTCCGCTTGAAATCTGATTTCAATTCAAACTTGAATTTCAAGTTCACCGATCGCAATCCGATCTCAAATCCATTTCAAATTCGAATTTCAAACTGGTGAGGCTCACATAGCCCAAAAGCAAAAATACATCATTTACACACTTATGGGATTCGAACTCGAGACCTCATTTACCAAAGACCAACACCTTAACCACTTAAGCATCTTGGGCTGTTGAGTTAAATACTCACGATATTTTATATAACTCAACTCATCATTCTAAGTGGGCTTATTTGGGTCTAGCCCAATAACCTTCCACTTATTTTTGGCTCATTGCTTGGTCAAATGGTCAATGATCAGGATGCCACATCAGTGGACACATCATCAGTTGAATAGTCAACTCATCAATTTTTTCCTAATTATTACAATCTCCCCTCCTTACAAAAGTTTCATCCCCGAAACTTACATTTAATTATAAGGTAGAAACAAATTAGGACATATTTCTCGAATATTTTCCTCGAGTTCCCATGTTGCCTCTTTTTCACTGTGGTTACTCCACTGCACCAGAACATGCTTGATCTTTCGGCCCTTCAGTTCTTTCTCTCTGGTGTCAAGAATTCGTATCGGTTGCTCTGGATGCGTTAGATTCCCTTCCACATGATATTGCTCAAACTGCAGCACATGAGTTGGATCCGACACATACTTTCTCAGCTGTGAGATATGAAACACATCATGCACTCCCGCCAATGCTGACGGTAATGTCAACCGATAAGCAACTCCACCAATAACGTCCAAGATCTCAAATGGTCCAAGATAACGAGGGCTCAATTTTCCTTTTACTCCAAATCTCATTACCCCTCGAGTAGGTGAGACCTTTAGGAAAACTTTTTCCCCGTTTGCAAATTGCAAATCGCGTCGTTTTCCATCAGCATACTTTTTCTGTCGATCTTGAGCGGTCATCAGTCTCTTCCTGATCAACTGCACTACCTTAGTAGCCTTTTCGATCAGTTTCGGTGCTAATATCTTCCGCTCGCCGACTTCTTCCCAGTAAACCGGGGTGCGACATTTCTTGCCATATAAGGCCTCGAAAGGAGCCATACCAATGCTTGCTTGATAACTATTGTTATAAGCAAACTCTGCCATTACCAAATGCTCAATCCATGAGCCTTGTAAATCTAACGCACAAGCCTGTAGTAAGTCCTCTAATATCTGGATGGTCCTCTCAGATTAGCCATCTGTCTGTGGATGATATGCGGTACTCAGGCGTAACTCTATGCCCATAGCTGTCTGCAATTTTTGCCAAAATTTAGACACAAATCTTCTATCTCTATCAGAGACTATGGATACAGGAACGCCATGAAGCCTAACAATCTCCCTCACATACAATTCTGCCATCTGTTCCATCCAATAAGTCATTCGGTAAGGTAGAAAATGCGCCGACTTAGTAAGTCGATCTACCACTACCCATACTGCATTCATTCGGCTTTGCGTTTTTGGCAATGCAGTCACGAAATCCATCGTGATGTGTTCCCATTTCCACTCTTGTATCTCCAAAGGTCGCAATAATCCTCCCGGTCTCTGCTTTTTTGGTTTTACTCGTTGGCAGACCAGACACTGGGACACAAATCTCGCAATCTCTACTCGCATTCTCTTCCACCAGTATCTCTAACTCAAATCCTTGTACATCTTGGTACTACCTGGATGAACAGAGAATCTCGACTGGTGTGCTTCTTTAAGGAGTTCTCTTCGGAGTTCTTCATTTCTTGGAACCACAATTCTCTCTTGAAACATCAAAACACCATCAATCCCTTGCTGAAAACGAGTGGATTGGCCTTGATTCATTCTGTCTAAAATTTTTAAGACAAATGAATCTTGCTTTTGTGCTTCCTTGATTTTCTCTACCAACAAGGATTGCAACCGCAAAACACTCAGCTGAGCAGTATCTCGAGAGGATATTACCTCTATCTATAAGGCTTCAAACTGCCTTAGCAACTCCTCTTGTTGGGTAATCAAGGTTGCAACCACTGTATTCATTTTTCGGTTAAGAGCGTCTGCCACAACATTGGCCTTCCCTGGATGATACTGAATTGAAACATCATAGTCTTTCAGTAACTTCAGCCATCTTCGTTGCCGAAGATTCAATTCTTTCTGGGAGAATATGTACTTCAAACTCTTATGGTCTGTGAATATCTCTATTCTTTCACCATATAGGTAGTGACGCCAAATCTTTAAGGCGAACACTGCTACAGCTAACTCTAAATCATGAGTAGGGTAATTCTGCTCACTTAGCTTCAACTGCCTTGAAGCATAGGCTATTACCCTTCCTTGCTGCATAAGTACACATCCCAGACCATTCCTGGAGGCATCACTATACACCACAAACTCTTTCCCACTTACCGGTAGGGTCAAAACCGGTGCCGTGGTTAAACAGTTCTTCAACTCTTAAAAACTTTCCTCACAGTCCTCTGTCCAAATAAATTTGGCATTTTTGCCGGTTAATCGAGTTAACGGCACCGCGATTGAGGAAAAGTTCTCCACAAACCGTCGGTAATAGCCTGCCAATCCCAGGAAACTTCTTATCTCAGTAGCTATGGTCGGCCTCTCCCAAGACACCACAGCCTTAATCTTTCCTAGATCAACAGAGACTCCTTTGCCACTGATCACATGTCCAAGAAAAGCAACACTTTCTAGCCAAAACTCACACTTTTTGAGTTTTGCATAAAGTTTCTTTTCCCTAAGGACTTGCAATACTTCTCTCAGCTGCTGCTCATGCTCTTCACTTCCCTTGGAATATACCAAGATATCATCGATGAATACCACCATACATCAATCTAAGAACTGTTGAAACACTCTGTTCATTAGATCCATAAATGCAGCAGGGGCATTAGTCAACCCGAATGGCATCACCAAGAACTCAAAGTGACCATACCGAGTGCGAAAAGCTGTCTTTGGTATGTTCTCTTCTCTAACTCTCAATTGGTGATACCCTGACCTCAAGTCTATCTTTGAGAAGACAGATGCCCCTTGTAGTTGGTCAAACAAATCATCGATGCGTGAAAGAGAATATTTATTCTTAATCATCACCTTATTTATTTCTCGATAGTCAATGCATAGTCGCATACTACCGTCCTTCTTTTCAACAAAGAGCACAGGTTCTCCCCAAGGTGATGAACTTGGACGAATAAATCCCAAATCCACTAACTCTTGCATCTGATCTTTCAACTCTTTCAGTTCTACTGGCGCCATGCGATATGGGACTCTTGAGATTGGACTAGTTCCTGAAATTAGATTGATCTCAAAATCAATCTCTCGTGCAGGTGGTAACCCTGGTAATTCCTCTGGAAAAATATCAAAAAATTCTCTGACTACCGAGACATCCTCCAGTTTTACTTCAACCTCACTAGTCATCATGGCCGCCACAAAGAACCCATAACATCCTTGCCTGAGTTTCCTCAAGGTTTGCATCGCCTTGATCAAATGTGGCACTTTTCATCGGTTTCCTTCAAATAAAACCGTCTGATTGGGTATGCCAACTATAATCCTCCGTGTCTGCGGACTAATATGTGCTACCCACTTGGTCATCTAATCCCATCCCAGAATTACATCCAGGTCTCTCATGGGCATCACTATCAAGTCGGCTGACATCACTAGTCCCTTGATGTCCATAGGACATGCATAACATGCACTTCTCACGGGAAGACTACCTCCCATTGGTGATGTGATAATTAACTCTTCCACCAATGGCCTCGTTGGTATGTTATTCTCTTTGACAAACTCAGATGCAATAAATGACAAATCTGCACCAGTATCGAATAAAGTTCTGGCATAGATATTGTAAACCTTTACAATACCTGTAATTCTGTCTACTGGTATCTGAGCTTGTCCCGGGTGCAGTGCAAAAACATTTGCTGGCTGTCTTGCCCCATAGTTCTGTACATTCTGTTGTCGCCCCACTGGTCTCCCCGCTTGCCTATTCTGATTTTGAGGTTGCTGGGGAGTTGGTGCTCCAGTGGTAGTACAGAATTTTGCCATATGCCCTGGCATTTTACACCGAAAACATACCACTCCCACTGGACAACTCTCTGGTGAATGTCTAGTCTCTCCGCACTTGTGACAAGTGCCAGGCGGAAGGCGACACTGCCCCTGGTCGAACCGGTTACATCGCTTGCACTTATTTTTCCGCCCATTCGTCTTATAAGATCCTTTGCTTTTAGACCCTTGACCCGATGAGGCCCCAGATGTCTACATTGGCTTTTTATTTGAAGTTCCTCCTTCAATGGATTCCCCCGATCTCTTCTTTACAAACATCTTACTGAGCTGAGCTATTATTTTCTCAGCCCACATTGCTCAATCCACTGCCTTGCCATATGTGTCACATGGCTCGGCCATCACCATGTCTCGAATGCTTTCATTGAGACCATTTTGGAATCTTCGTATTCGAGCATCATCATCTTCCACTAGATTAGGGGCGAATCGTATCAAGGATGAAAATTTTATTTCATAATCAGCTACAGACATCTCTTCTTGTTTTAACTCTGCAAACTCTTGAGCTTTGGTGATCCGAACAGTTGGTGGAAAAAACTTCTCATAGAAGGTATCCGAGAATCTTTGCCACGTAATCTCTTCCTTCTTGCTCTTAAAGATTCTCTTTTGTGTTTGCCACCAACGGTAAGCATCTCCATCCAACTTGAATGCAGCAAATAGCACCTTCTGTCGATCCGAACATTCAAGGAACTCCAATATTTTGTTGATAACCAGTAACCAATTCTTAGTTGTCATGCTATCACCTCCTGAAAAAGAAGGAGGATGCTGCTGATGGAAAGTACTAGCATCCTTCCTATCTCTTTCTTCTCTAGCACAGTAGTCTCTGGAGGGCACTGTGGTGGGTTGGGATTCAGCGGTCTGCTCTTCCACCCTTGGTCGAAAACCACTAATGTGATCTTGACCATCTTCGCCAGCTCTTTCCTCTTGCCCCGTCATATTTGGTTGTTTTCTCTGGCTTACAACTCGTCCTCTCGGTTGGTTTGCGGTCGCAACTTGATCACAACCAACTAAAGTAGATCCTTGTTGATGAGAATTTTCATCAATTTTATCTAATCGGGATAAAATCCTCTCAATGAAACTTTCGAACCGAGCCTCATGCTGCGTCATACGCTCATGAATTGTTGGCCTCCTCCCAGGATTCTAGTTGGTACCAACTGTTCCTTCAGACCTCTGAGGGGACCTCGAGCCTTCGTCAAGTGGTATAAAAACTCCTTAGTTTGCCCTCTGAGATGGTTCTCCTTAGGGTGGGTGCACTCCTTAGCTTAACCTTGAAATAACTCCTGCTTGGGATGTACCCGCTTCAGATATACCAACAGTTGATAGATTAACTCCCTGACCCTGCCTTTGCATTTGGTTAGGTCGTGGAGGATTCCCATGAATTATATCCATCCACATAAAAGAACAATCCATCGTAAATGAATTTTATTATTCACTGCAAGTTTATTACATCTCAGAAACCTCAAAAGAAAATAACTCAATTTAATCTTCTCTTTTCCTCTGTCCCTTCATTGGACACTCTTTAGCCCGATCCCCAAGGGCCCTGCAAATATTGCAAGCAATCTCATGAGGGCAGTCCTTCGCCTGATGTCCAGATTGCATACATCTGAAACAAGTATTCGGCGGAAGCACACACTTTCCTCAATGCCTAAACTTGCACTTAGCGTATGGTAATAGCTTCCCCAAACTAGGCGGAACTTTCTCAGATGTAGGCTCTCTTGGGGGTATGACATATGTCAGTGAAGGAGATGGTTGGAGGGGTACATTTGGAACAGGCATCTGTTGAGTTGGAGGACTTGGCCTTGGGATAGACGAGCTAGACCCACAATAGGTCTCATATGGTTCCTTTGGCCCCTCTTTGTTAGTTGATTTGAAATTATCATCTGACTCATCATAGGCCTTAAGCATCTTGCTTGCCATTTGCTTATACCGCTTCCTAGGAACAGGTTGCGGAAAAGTTGCCTCTTTCCTCACTTGCTCCATCATCTTAGGAGAAACATCAGCAGGCCTCTTAGGAGGGGATGTTTGAGTCTCTGTAGGTTGTTTTTGAAATGTTATCAACTTTTCCCTTAGCATGGCCAACTCTACGTCCTTTGACATCTGTTTCTCTTGCATCTTTAACATCATAGACGCCAAATTGGATACCACTCCTTGTAAGGCTTCAAAGTTTTGACGCATCTCTTGTCGGACAGCCTCTTGAGCTCGAATTTAATTGCGTCCTGCGCCAACCTTGACTCTTTTAGATCATCCCTCATCAGGTCCAACTTCTCAGCGTTGGTTGGTGCCTTCTTAGCACGTGTCCGTGCTGCTCAAGGTTCACCATTAGTTGGTGCTTTCCCCTTCTCTAAATCTCTCTCAGGGAAACTCGTACCAAATGCCATCTCTCTGCTCATGAAAATAGTGAACGTCAGTTTAATCACTATTTTCGACATCATAGGAAAAGAGAAATTACTCTTAACATGTTTCCATGTTCTCTGGTTTATTCGTCTCTATGCATGGAAATTTGCTCTGATACCATCTGTAACGGCCTGAACTAAAAATCATGGCTTTTGCCTAAATTTTCGGTCCATGTTGTTTTAAAACTTCAGGATCTTCCCACGCGACGATTAAACCATCTCATATAAGCAATAAGAAATAAACATGCATTATTACATCCAAGTCTATAGAGTTATTACAAACATGCCCACTTCAATAAATTCTTTACATCCAAGTCAAGCCACTTATTACATAGAAAGATATAAATAAATAGATTTATTCATTAGCACGCCACCATCATCTCATTGGCCACCGTCCTTGGGATCATCTGAGAGTCAAAGGAAAAATGGGTAAGTTCACAAGAACTTAGTAAGTAGGATTATGCCCTCCAATTAAGATCATAAGAGCACACCATCTTCACTCAATTGCTCAACTTTTAGAGCCTTTAATACATCTTATATGCCATCATCTCTTCCTA
This sequence comes from Annona cherimola, assembly GCA_030490835.1. Taxonomy (NCBI): domain Eukaryota; kingdom Viridiplantae; phylum Streptophyta; class Magnoliopsida; order Magnoliales; family Annonaceae; genus Annona; species Annona cherimola. The sequence goes on along the minus strand of CM059973.1, from coordinate 10,534,365 downwards.
GAAGTACTCAACTTAAAATTTGGGGACTACCCTAAGGATTTAAGACCTTAAATCCTTTAGGATACTTCTCTATCTCCAAAACTCAAACTTCTAGGCATCATTTGGCTAATATAGCCCTTCTATTGAACTCAAAATGTCCAAATCCATAGGAAACGACCCCTGGATCACTCAAATCGGACCTCTAGAGTTCAATTTACATCAATTTGAAGATGGACGCACCAAACGGTGCCACGTGTCCCTTGCCGCCGGCGACTTGGGCTCGCCGCCGGTGGTCCTGCCCGACTGGGCTTCCTGGTGGGCCGCGCTCTGGGCTTTCCTACCTGGGCTCCTGCCTGGGTATCATCTCTGGGCTCTAAGCCATGGGTTGGCTCACCGGATCCTCCTTCTGAGGCCCATTGCAACAGTTGGGCTCGTCTGCAGCTGGGCTCAGCTTGGATCCAGCCCACTCCCTGAAGCCCGTACCATCTCCTGAAAATTTACTGATTCTCCTGCTGTCTTCTGATTTTACAGAAACTCCTTGACAGCTTATGATTTTCAGAAAAACCATTAGGCTGAATTGTAAAATATCCAAAAACTCAAAAATAGGCAATAACATCCATTTTTTCCATCCGTCCATTTATACAAGATATATAATAATATTTTAATATTATTTTCGTATATATATATCTCCTTTAAACATCTTAAATGCATTAAAATGCATTAAAAATTCATCTCATCAATAATTTGACTAACATATTTAATTTTAGGTCATCCAAGCATAATATAACGTATATAATTTTACTCAAAATAAATTATAATTATGCCATTATGCTTTCCATCTTACCCAAAATTACCTTTATGTTATACATCCTCAAAATTATTGATAAATCATCACATAATTAGTTTAATGTAAATAATACATTTCTCAAATAATTATGTGGCATCCACTCCATATGCAATTAAGCATATAATATCTCATATCATCCCAGCATGATTAATGGCCAATAAAAATCACATATTAGTAAAACCACTAAATAATTATGTGATAAATCATCATTAAATCATGTCATAATTAAAGGCTAAAAAGGAAAAATCCTCCTTACCTTAAAGAAGAAAATGAAATGATCGCTTGAACGGATTGGATCGGCCTTTTCCTTTCTCCTGCGGGAGCGTTCCTCCTCTTTCCTCTGGTATCTCCATCGAGTACCTAAGTCGTTTATTTATAGCTCACCGAAGGATTCACCGGAGGATTTTTCGCTTGAAATCTGATTTCAATTCAAACTTGAATTCAAGTTCACCGATCGCAATCTGATCTCAAATCCATTTTAAATTTGAATTTCAAACTGGTGAGACTCACATAGCTCAAAAGCAAAAATACATCATTTACACACTCATGGAATTCGAACTCGAGACCTCTTCTACCAAAGAGCAACACCTTAACCACTTAAGCACCTTGGGCTTTTGAGTTAAATATTCACGATATTTTATATAACTCAACCCATCATTCTAAGTGGGCTTATTTGGGTCTAGCCCAATAACCTTTCAATTATTTTTGGCCCATTGCTTGGTCAAATGGTCAATGGTCAGGATGCCACATCAGTGGACACATCATCAGTTGAATAGTCAACTCATCAATTTTTTTCCTAATTATTACATAAACAAATAACCATAAATCTAGAATGGGTAAGAAAAGAATATAATCAAACTTTTGCAAGTTAGTTCATGAAAATTTGCAAAATTAAAAAACAATTTTCTCAATTTATGAGTGATAGAAAGATTAGGAAATTATTTCTATGGTCAAGCCACCAAATTTGGGCCTGCACGTTTGGCATTGTGGTAAACTTGTTTTACAATGATGCATTAAGTAATAAGTGAGGTAGTGAGGGAAATGTGAAAATAAGGCTAGTACAAGGCTATGCCTCAAGAATGCTAAACAAGTCTCACAGGCAAAACCAAATACAAAGTACAGAGGAAATTCATGAAATATTATTTAAAAGTATGTTTCCCAAAATGGCAATAGTAGCTACGAAGTTATAGTTGAAACAAAACAAGCTCTAATTAACACGCTAACTATCCTATTTTTCACATTTTACTAAAAGTAGTAAAATGCATAATTTATTATGAATAGTAAATGGAATTGCATAAAACTTAAATGACATTGAATAATGTGAAAATAGTGGAATTTAACATAAAAAATGCAGGCTTTACCCTAGTTGCCACATCGAGGGGCTTAAGAAATACTTTTCATGCCACAGTACAACTTCTTTTAGCTCAAAAGTTATAGCCATTTGAAGTTGGCTCTCTCCTTTATCGCTTTCGAACCCGTCCATGGCGATCAGCCCCTTCCAAAAGGACTTCTGCTATGGCATCTACGTTAATAAGTACCAATTCAGAGCTTATGCATATATACTATACTTCCTCCAACCTAGTAATATTAGCCCACCTGCGCAAAACAACCCCTCATATTATCTATTAGATGATATGACTCCTACGCTTATAAATCAGGTTTGGTCAAGATTTTAAACCCTAACCCTTATTTGTAAAATCTCAACTCAACCCTACTTCTCGTCTTATTTTTAATCTTAATCCAACCCTAAAATAATCTTGCAAAATCCATTTGATTGGGATTGAAAATTAGGTTAATGAGTTGAGCAAATTATCAAAACAGTATACCATTCAAACTACTAATATGATTAGAGGACTAATATCATCATTTTCCTCTAATCTTGAATCCCAATCACTAGAGCTTGACGATTATCTTTCATCAATAGATATTGAAGCTTAAGATCTGAAGCCCTTCCAACTCATTCTGCCAATAGCCCCAATGCTACTCTATTTGTGTTATAGAGAAACTACTATGAAGGGTTTTGTTCAACCTCATTTTTCAAGGGTGTCTATGAGCCTTTTAGTTACATGTTGTAATGAATTGCAAACCATATAGTTGTTTGGTTTGTCATGAAAGATATCGCTAGAGTTTTTTTTTACATACTTCTTCTTTTTTTATAGAGAAAGAATGGACAAGTTCTATCCCTCCACTCTCAGATTGTGAAAATTGGCAAAGTGAGAGGGGATGGATGAGCCAGAGATTTCATTGATAAAAAATATTTATATACAGTTTTTCCAAAATTAAATGTGGAGAATTCCCCCATCGTACTTCATTTTGATTAGATATCAATAGGGAAACTGATGATGGGACATCATGGTCAATACCAATTTTGGAAATGTTGAAACCTCACTATGGCAGGATAATCAATAAAAACACATTGGGTGGCCAAGCCGAGGATATTTTAATCTCACAAGAGGAAAACAAGCATCACGATTAATAAAAAAAGTTGTAAATAAACTTTAATTCATAAATTCATGTCTTACAAGCTCTTAGGAGGGTCTTATTTACAACTAAGCCTAGGGGAAACCTTCTGATACCTGTCCAATATGAGACAAGTAAAATATAAAAGCAAATATAAAAAACATATTTCTAACTTTCAATGTAGGACAGGACAAACAAGCTATCCAATATGAGACAAGTAAAATATAAAAGCAAATATAAAAAACATATTTCTAACTTTCAATGTAGGACAGGACAAACAAGCTTAGCTTCTATGTTCCTAACACTTCTCTCCTCAGATCATGTTGATTTGCTATTTACAAGAACTACTTTGAGAAGTCACCCATTGGGCTTCTTCCTAACAAGCTTTGCATGCTTTCTCTCTTTTTTAAAAGTAATTTAAGAAAAGGTCATGACCTTCTCAAATAGCCATTTTAGACCAATCCAAAATATTATTTTTTAATATTTTTCTAAAAATTTTAATAAAACTGTTAATCTAGGTGTACATTATCTATAAACTAAAATTTACCATTTTTGAATCTGTGCACGTATTTATTTATATTTTTAAATATAAAGGCATTGTGGTCATTTTTACTAGGGTGAAAATTACCATAATATTCTTGTGTTTAAAAATATAAAATAAATATATATACCTCCAAAATGGGTAAAACTTGATTTATAGGTAATATAATCTAGATTAATAGTTTTATTAGAAATTTTCAAAAAATAAAAATGAGTGTTATGATTGTTATCCACAAACCCTCATAGATGATCATTAGGCTTTAAAAAAAGACCTGCTTATATGTAGAAGAAGTTTTATGTAACCTTAGTCATTTTTATCACCTTGTGATTAATTAAAAAATACTCTATTTATTATATCTAACATCATCTTTTAGCTAGGAGACCAATTTTTATTGAATTCAAATATGTATATAAGCTACAATTGCTTAAAAATGTACATTTATGTATAACTTATGAAAAATACTCTATTATCTATAAACTAAAATTTATCATTTTTGAATCCATGCACGAATTTATTTTATATTTTTAAACATAAAGGCATTGTGGTCATTTTCACCGGGGTGAAAATTTCCACAATATTCTTGTGTTTAAAAATATAAAATAAATATATACACCTCCAAAATGGGTAAAATTTGATTTATAGATGATATAATCTAGATTAATAGTTTTATTAAAAATTTTCAAAAAATAAAAATGAGTGTTATGATTGTTGTCTACAAACCCTCATAGATGATCATCTATAAGGGTGTTATAATCGGATTCCGTATTTTTTACCCCGGAAATTCATCAACCCAAACCTACAGTGTAATCACTGAAGCCCAGCTCGAAAGTGCCCCCAATGACCCCATCTAGAAGGAGCATCTAATCTGTCAGTCACAAGATGCCAAGGCCATCCATTTCCGTACCATCATGAGAGTGTGGTTATTAGAATTTAGAACAGCCACACATGCATTGATATTCACCCGCCCACCATACATATCTCTGCTCCCTACAGCATATTGCTCAATCTTCTTGCCTATTCTCATCATACCGGCAATGGGTTCGGAAGCAGGCAGCCACGAGCTTCATGTCCTCTTCATCCCCTTTCTCGCTCAAGGCCATATGATCCCCATGTTCGACATGGCCAAGCTCTTTGCCCACCGCCCCGCCGTCAAGTCCAGCATCGCGACCACGCCCTCCAACGCCTCCGTCTTCCAAAAGGCCGCCGATAGAACACTCCGCTCCGGAGGCCCAGCCATCCACATCCACACCATCCACCATGCTTCTCTCACCTCCGTCCTTCCCAACGATGCTGAGTCTATGAATCCCGATGCGTCCCTGGACTCGCTTATCGAGTTCCTTAACGCCCTCGCCGCCCTCAAAGAACCGCTCGACCGACTCCTCCAACAGCTGCGCCCCCACTGCATCGTCTCCGACACGTTCGTGCCGTGGACGTTCGACGTCGCGGCAAAGCACAAGATCCCAAGGTTGTGCTTCAACGGCAGCAGCTTCCTCACGATGTGCGTGTGGGAGAGCATCGTTCGCCATTCGCCTCATGTCAACGTGACATCCGACACGGAGCCGTTTCTGCTACCGGGACTCCCCCACGACATCGAAATCACTCGAGCCCAGACGCCGGAAATAAGTGGCTTTAATGAGTTTTGGGCGAGAGCCCAGGAGGCCGACCGCCAGAGCCTCGGCCTCGTGGTGAACTCCTTCTATGAACTGGAGGCGGAATTCGCCGACTATTACAGGAAGGAAACAGGTAGGAAAGCGTGGCAGGTTGGACCCGTTTCTCTCGGCAACAGCGACTCAGTGGAGCAGCAGGCTGAGAGAGGGAAGCAATCTTCTATCACCCACGAAGAATGCCTCAGCTGGCTCGATGCCAAGGAACCCAGCTCCGTCATTTACATTTGCTTCGGGAGCCTCTGCAAGATGGAAGCCCCGCAGCTCACCGAGATAGCTCTGGCACTCGAAGAATCTCCCCATCCTTTCATTTGGGTGGTGGGCAACAACCAAGACGAAGCATTTGAGGCGGAAAGGGTGAAAGGGAAGGGCCTGATCATACGAGGGTGGGCGCCGCAGGTGGTTATCCTTAGCCATCCGGCTATCGCGGTTTTCATCACCCACTGCGGTTGGAATTCGATCATGGAGAGCGTCAGCGCGGGGGGTGGCGATGATCACCTGGCCCTTGTTCGCGGACCAGTTCTACAACGAGAAGCTGATCACGAGGGTGCTGGAGATTGGTGTTGGGGTGGGAGCGGAGGTGTGGGCTTTTTGGGATGGGGAGGAGGAGATGGCGAATAGGAGGATGATTAAGAGAGAAAAGATAGGGAAGGCGATAGAGAGGTTGATGGGGGATGGAGAAGAAGCAAAAGCAATGAGAAAGCGAGCAAGAGATTTGGGGGAGCTGGCAAAGAGGGCTGTGGAAGCTGGTGGGTCATCTTACCTGAGTTTGAGCAGTCTGCTGGAGGAGCTGAGTGTCTATGCATAATTCGTCTTGCTGACTAAGGAATTGATGAGCGGCTGCCGCAAGTGTTTCTGCGGCAGATGTTGCTGCTTTGGTAATCGCCTAATTAATGTTGTATGTTTTTTATGAGTGTTTATTTTATAATTGCCTCAATTTTTATATTGCAATCGGGCTTTACATTTTCTTATTATTTTCATATAATATTTTAATAAATATCTAACAATAATTAGTATTGTACGTTTAGGCTGTTTGGAAGGGCCAACACAGCAGAATATTCGTTTCCTATAGTTACTGTTGGGAAAGTGATGAAATTTTTGGATAAAAATTTTTTATAATAAAAATTGTTAAATTGATAAAAAAATTAGGTAATGTGATAAGAGTAATAATGATAAATAAAAAATAAAATTAAAACTAGATATATTAGTTGTGTAAGTAATTATATAAAAATAATTAAAAAATAAGATAATTTGTGCAGAAAGAATGTGGAAAAAATTATTTAAAATAAAATAATTATAAAAAGTAGAAAATTTTAAATCCAAAAGTTTAACCCGAAAACTTTTCATCGTTGCCCAGCATTCCGAAATTGACAGTGGTAAAGACGTACGGAAATACTCACATGGGGACAACGTTATCACTTATGTGCATGTGAGCATGTCTCATAAAAAGGGGTAAGGCATGAAATCGGGAAACATGGGTCCACAGAGAACAACCCTTTTTCTTGCCTGATCTCGTTGATGGAAGTCTGATAAGCTAAAAAAATAAATAACTTAAAAAATATTTTAACTTTCATCGAAAAAATATTTGAACATATCGAACTTTTATAATACATGCGCTCTTAATTAAATTTATATTTTAAAAAATAATTAACCCGATTAGGGAATAGTTGAGGAAGAGGCCCGAAGTATAACAAATTCAGGGGCTTGACCGAACGTGACTCTTTAAAGATAATGCCAGAGGTCTTTACTACAGTAAGAACGAGAATGAAAAATGGATAACAGAATAGATAAAATATAATAGTTGTATAAAGATATATGAGAAAATAATTTAAAAATAAGAGAAAATGATTAGAACATGGGCATAAAAATGAAAAATAAAATAATAATAAGACAGTTGGATGTTTCACTTTTTCTGTTCTCATTCCTCCTCTGCCATATGTAAAATGCAAGTGCGCGTGCTATGTTCTGCCATATGTAAAATGCAAGTGCGCGTGCTATGTTCTGCCATATGTAAAATGCAAGTGCGCGTGCTATGTCCTGTACATCGGCCCGTAGGCCAGATCAGTGGCGGATGCACGCACATGCCTCGACAGAAATTTAAGCAAGTTATTTTTTATATTATATGAGGTACCAATTTTTATTAAGTTGCCTCCACTGATTATAATAAATAAAAGCTGCATGCTTTTAATTTATAGATTAATTTCTAGAACTTAAAAATTTTATTAATATTACTTGAATACGTTTAATTTGATCTTCCTTTCACAGCATCTTTCTTCGTTAATCCCTGATCCCAATTTTCATTTTAGAAAATTTTCTATTACTCACCCAAAATCCAGATTGGATTCTCGATTTTTTTTTTCTGTGTTCCATCAATTAAAAATTTTCGGAAGTCTCATCATAAATCACCATTCAAAAGGTGTGCTATTTTTTTTATCTCCTTTGAATTTAATTTTTTAAAGAATCTAAATTGGTAGCTATTTATTTAAATTTTCTAAGAAATTAAGGGTGTAATTGGGAATGAATAAAACTTTTAATGAAAAGTTGTAGAGATCAGAAGTTGTTAAATGATGTGATATAATAGGGATAATGATGAAGATTACATAGGATAAATTTAAAATAGATAAGTTAGTTGTGTGGGTAGTTATGTAAAAATGATTGAAAAGTAAGATAGTTGTGTAGAAAAATGTGAAAAAATGATGAAAAAATAAGATAAGTGTGGAGAGTGAAAAATTTTAGAATGAAAAGTTTTAACTTAACAACTTTTACTCATTAACAAGCACACTCTAAACTTAATGACTAGTGAACCTATAATTTTATGATATTCAGTATACAACGAATGTTCGGTGGTATTGTTAGGATAAGCAAATGTTTCGATCTTTGAGTTTTAGTTTTGTATATTATTATTTTTTGAGACCATTTTAATCTATCCATACTTTTGTATATGTTCACGAGATACTGTCATAGAGGCCACAAAACGGGTCCACTGCTGCTCTTAGGAGCTTTTTTTTTATGGACTTAGGGATTGTTGTAAAATATTCTCCTTTTGTAGTAATAAGCGTGGCCGGTCTTTGACTTCAATGTGTAAGTCATCAATCATTTATTTGGATTAATAACGCCACTTATCTAATTCATCCCGGTTGATAAGTCCACGTCTACTAGGACCGACCAGAGGAACCTGGACCGGCCTTGCTCAACAGAGGGAGCCAGCGAGGTACGAGGAGCGCCCCGCACTCCGGAATGTGCAAAATTAGGTGAGGTATCCACGGTTCGATCCGTTGATTACTTTAAAATAGTTAAAGTAGATTCTTATTTTTATACTCATTGGTTAGGGTAAGATGGGTTCCAAGTAAAAAAAATATCGATACAACTAAGGTGTCGTAGATTCCAAGGTATGGGTATCCGAAACCGAATCGAATTATTAATATATGTTTAATATAAATTTTATAGAATATTTTTCATAATAAAAGACATAAATATATTCTTTAAATAATAGAAAATTTTTTAATATATCAATTATTTAGTAAATTTAATGAATGTATTTAAAAATTATATTATTATCTTCTAGATTTTTGGTTTTTAAGTAACACTCATAATAAAATTCTAATTTTAAATATAGTATAAAAACTATTTTAAAGAACCAATTTCGAAGAGATATTAGAACCAACTCAATCTACAATAGAGTATGATGTTTGGAATCAACCTTACCTAAAATAGAATAGGATAAAAGTCTTTTACAATGGGGTAAAGGTAGGGTCAATTACGAATTGGACCTATCGACTAAAGTTGCACCCTTACTCAAAGGCTCCATAGTGCCTAACCATGCCACCTCAAAGCGAGCAATGTACACTTAGCTTTTTTGTTCATGATTGGTATTTATATATGCATTACAACTATCTCAAACATTATCTTACAATCAAGCTTACATGACTTTCTAATAATATTCCTTATATAATTCTATAGTCATCTAACCATTTCTAATTTCAACTAATAATTAGTGCACTGCCCACTATGGATGCTCCCACAATTTTTAGGTAGGACGCCACAACGCTGACCACGTGATTCGAAACCATCTCAGCAACAAAGGCTGAATGGTGAGTTTCCAAGCTACAACATATTGGTCTAGAACAATGATCCCGGTCATGTATTTAATGCAATTTTTTCAAGATCAATCACACGCTTACGGCAAAATTAATTATTATATTAATTTATGAAAAATTCAAAATTTTCATTTCTACTAGTCATATTCCCTTTGTTATATCCAAGACACATAAAAATTACATGTCCCCTATTTGCAATACATGCATGCCTTGAAACAAATAATTAGAAATAATTAGAAACAATATTTAGCTCACAACAAACTGAGCTCTACAATAACAGCCCACCAGATCCAGCTTTAGCCTACGGCAAACTGGGCTCTACAGTAATAGCCCACCAGAATTTCAACAAGTCCAACAGTATTGCAACAAAAATGGGCTCCCCAGCCATGACCCAAATCTCACGAGCCCAACTCCCCTCTATAAATAGAGGGGCAAGTTTCAACTCCAAACACACAAGAAGAGGCATCCCAAAGGGAGAGGACGGGAGTTTATAGCAGCTCCTTAGCGCCTCGGTTTCTCCTCTTCTCCAAGTTATAGTTTTCCCTTTTTCTAGCTCCCTCTCCAGCTCTCTCCCTCTCTTTGTCTCCCTCTTCTTCAGATTTTTATTTTTATTTTTCTCTTTTCATGCCTATGTAAACAACTTTGGGTTAACAAATTTTCTCATATCAATTTTAATCCGAAGACCGGAATCCAAGCTCTATACAACAAGTGTTTTTATTCAATGAAAACAGAGACTGATCTCCCCTTTAAGATCAATGGTGACTCTATCTAGCGGTTCAAATCTGTTGGTTGTTAAGGCTTTTTATATGCTTTGTTTAATTTAATACTAACACATTTTATTGAGTTGAAGTCGCGGCAAGGCCAGTGTACGTTGTCCAGCTGCTTCCATATCGTATCTGCCCTGTCACGCTGCTCAATCCTCGAGGATCCCACACATATGCTGCTGCTTCAGAAGCTTAGAGATCAAATTCAAAACCGAGGCCTATTCTACGTAAATATTCGTTTTTTGAAACAAACTAACCGTCCTTCTATTCAATGAGAAACGCAGGTTTCGGCCATTTCAATCCGGCCCATATTTCACAAGGCTAGAAAGACATCCAAGCCTATCGTAACATCCGCGACAGGTGCTACAACCACATATTACACCCTCTCACCACACTCCTTACACTTCAAAGCACACTTCATAGTTCACAGCTCTACTGCATCTCTCACATGGATTGCATGCACAAATGGTGGAGGGTTAATGCCCTTTTCTAGCCATGAATAACCGACCATGATTTTTAATATGAGTGGATAGTGGTTGAAAGTTAGTCAAGTGAAAAATCTAGACAATTTGTGGATTTTGAATTGAAAAAAATCTAGATAGTTGGTGAATATTTGGTCAATGCTGATTTTTTAGAAAACTAGGGGTAAGAAAGTATAAAGAATGCATAGAGAATTTTTTCACATGGAATACTATGAAAAGAGGAACAACCAAAAAGGGAGGAACAAAGAAGTAAGGGATGTGCAAAAGTAGTTTCTCTAAGCTGATCTGATCTTTTTAATTTTGTAGATTGGTCACAACATAGGGGAAGTCCATTTTTTCTTTATGAGCCAATATAACAACTCTCAACAATCCTACCACATTGAATGATCCTCACCTCTGGATACAGGGATATTGCATTGTAGTCAGTTTTATAAAATCAGAACTCTTTAATTAGTGCTTAAAACTAAAAATTAAGCATTTTGTAGGATCATATCTAGTGAATACTAATTTGAAGTACCACTGAACTGTTTGTCATAATAAGCAAACCAATAGCCAAGTCAAACCACCACCCCTTGAATTCCTAATTAGTTAATGTGAATCTATGTAGAGTACTATGAGTGGAAGGTTTAGGGTTCAATTGTTAAATAAAAATATTTGTCTCATTACCCCATCCTTGAAGTATACTTTTATTAAGTAAAAAGCCAAATCAAACCACCTTTTTGGTTTATAGAAGTTCACTATCCCCTTTTAAGTTTTAATAGGAACAAATAACCATAAATCTAAAATAGGAAAGAAAAGAATATAATCAAACTTTTGCAAGTTAGTTCACAAAAATTTGCAAAATTAAAAAATAAGTTTCTCAATTTATGAGTGATAGAAAGATTAGGAAATTATTTCTATGGTCAAGCCACCAAATACAAAGTACAGAGGAAATTCATAAAATATTATTTAAAAGTATTTTTTCCAAAATAGCAATAGTAGCTATGAATTTATAGTTGAAACAAAACAAACTCTAATTAACACGCTAACTGTCCTATTTTGCACTTTTTACTAAAAATAGTAAAATGCATAATTTATTATGAATAGTAAATAGAATTGCGTAAAACTTAAATGACATTGAATAATGTGAAAATAGTGGAATTTAACATCAAAAATGCAGGTTTTACCCTAGTTGCCACATCGAGGAGCTTAAGAAATACATATCATGCTACAATACAACTTCTTCTGTATCAAAAGTTATAGCCATTTGAAGTTGGCACTCTCCTTTATCGCTTTCGAACCCGTCCATGGAAATTAGCCCCTTCCAAAAGGCATTTTGCTATGGCATCAACATCAATAAGTACCAATTCAGAGCTTATTCATATATACTATACTTCCTCCAACCCAATTATATTAGCCCACCTGCACAAAATAACCTCTCATATTATCTATTAGATGATATGACTCCTACGCTTGTAAATCAGGTCTAGTCAAGATTTTAAACCCTAACCCTTATTTGTAAAATTTCAACTCAACTCTACTTCTCATCTTATTTTTAATCTTAATCCAACCATAAAATAATCTTGCAAAATCCATTTGATTTGGATTGAAAATTAGATTAATGAGTCGAGCAAATTATCAAAACAAATACAAACTACTAATATGTTAGAGGACTAATATCATCATTGCCTCTAATCTTGAATCCCAATCACTAGAGCTAGACGATTATCTTTCATCAATAGATATTGAAGCTTAAGATCTGAAGCCCATCCAACTCATTCTGCCAATAGCCCAAATGCTACTCTATTTGTGTTATAAAGAAACTGCTATGAAGGGTTTGTTCAACCTCATTTTTCAAGGGTCTTTATGAGCCTTTTAGTTACTTGTTGTAATGAATTGCAAAACGTATTGTTGTTTGGTTGGTCATGAAAGATATTGCTAGATTTTTTTTTACATACTTCTTGTTTTTTTTATAGAGAAAGAATGGACAATCTCTATCCCTCCACTCTCAAATTGTGAAAATTGGTAGAGGGAGAGAGGATGGATGAGCCCAGTATTTCATTGATAAAAATTTATTTAAATATAGTTTTTTCATAATTAAATATGGCGGATTCCCCCATCATACTCCATTTTGATTAAATATCAATAGGGAAACTGATGATGGGACATCATGGTGGATACCAATTTTGGAAAGGTTGAAACCTCACTATGGCAAGATAACCAATAAAAACACATTGGGTGGTCAAGCCAAGGATATTTTAATCTCACAAGAGGAAAGCAAGCATCATGATTAATAAACAAAAGTTATAAATAAGTCTTACAAGCTCTTAGGAGGGTCTTATTTATTTCTAAGCCCAGGGGAGACCTTCTGCTACCTGTCCGATATGAGACAATTAAAATATAAAAGAAAATATAAAAAACATATTTCTAACTTTCAATGTAGGACAGAGTAGACAACCTTAGCTTCTGTGTTAGAAACACTTCTCTCCTCAAATCATGTTGATTTGCTATTTACAAGAACTGGTTTGAGAAGTCACCCATAGAGTTTCTTCCTAACAAGCTTTGCATGCTCTCTCTTTTTTAAAAGTAATTTAAGAAAGGGTCATGACCTTCTCAAACAACCATTTTAGGCCAATCTAAAATATTATTTTGAATATTTTTCTAAAATTTTAATAAAACTGTTAACCAAGGTGTATATTATCTATAAACTAAAATTTACCCTTTTTGAATCTATGCATGTATTTATTTATATTTTTAAATATAAAGGCATTTTGGTCATTTTTAGAGGGGTGAAAATTACCACAATATTCTTGTGTTTAAAAATATAAAATAAATAAATACGCCTCCAGAATAGGTAAAACTTAATTTATAGTTAATATAATCTAGATTAATAGTTTTAATAAAAATTTTCAAAAAAATAAAAATGGTTGTTATGATTGTTATCTATGAATCATCATAGATGATTATTAGGCTTTAGGAAAAGACCTGCTTATATGCAGAAGAAGCTTCATATAACCTTATTCATTTTTCTTATGTTGAGATTGATTAAAAAAAAATACTCTATTCATTACATCCAACATTACCTAGAAGATCAATTTTCATTGAATTCAAAGATGTACATAAGCTACGGTTGCTTATATATGTATGTGTGTGTGTAAATTATGAAAAATATTCATATATATATATATCATAATATAATCATACTTTATAGAATTATTTATCCACATAATAATAATATTTTAGATAGTTCAGATGTTAAAATGCAATTTTAAAATTGACATTTTTTGATGAATTAAAATTGACATTTAACACCAAACACTTTTATTATATTAATTTTATGCATTTGTAGATGGAGCCCATGCACGAAAATTCTAGATAAATGATAATATTTTCACGATGATATAAATGGTGTTAAGTCAACATCTAGATGACTAATTGGTAACACAATGTGGAGATGTGTGTAAAAGATCTTAGGCTCAAAACTGGAGAGTAGAGTTAGCCACCATCCTAAGAAAAAATAATGTTAAATATAATACATAAAATGGATGACATAGAAGTAGAGTTTCAGAGAACTTGAACTCATTTAGGAATAATAAGTGCCTGATATCATTAAAGCTCAAAACATATTGCTTACAAGAAAAATACAATCCATTTCATTGGAAGCAAAAATATTTTTGAGCTTTCAGATTATGGCTTCTTATACATATTTCTCCCAACAAAATACGAGAAAGCAGCTTTCCAAATGCTTGCATGAATAAGCATGCAAGTGGAGTCAAATTGTAATGCCAACCATTCCCTAACTCACCTAGTACAGAAGCAAAGATGCTATGACTTTTTCCACCCGAAAATTCTACAGGGTAATCGCTAAAGCCCAGCTCGAAAGTGCACCCAATGACCCCATCTAGAAGGAGCATCTAATCTGTCAGTCAAAGATGCCATGGCCATCCATTTCCGTTCCGTCCATCAGATTGCGGTTATTAGAATAGCCACACGTGCATTGCTTTTCACCGTCCATCATCTGATATTCACCAGCCCACCACACATATCTCTGCTCCCTACCGAATATTGCTCAATCTTCTTGCCTATGCTCCTGCTAGAATAAATCATACCTGCAATGTGTTCGGAAGCAGGCAGCCACGAGCTTCATGTCCTCTTCATCCCTTTTCTCGCTCAAGGCCATATGATCCCCATGTTCGACATGGCCAAGCTCTTTGCTCATCGCCCCGCCGTCAAGGCCAGCATCGCGACCACGCCCTCCAACGCCTCCGTCTTCCAAAAGGCCGCCGATAGAACACTCCGCTCCGGGGGCCCAGCCATCCACATCCACACCATCCACCACGCTTCTCTCACCTCCGTCCTTCCAAACGGTGCTGAGTCTATTAATCCCGATGCGTCCCTGGACTCGGTTATCGAGTTCCTTAACGCCCTCGCCGTCCTCAAAGAACCGCTCGACCGACTTCTCCAACAGCTGCGCCCCCACTGCATCGTCTCCGACACGTTCGTGCCGTGGACTTTCGACGTCGCGGCAAAGCACAAGATCCCGAGGTTGTGCTTCAACGGCAGCAGCTTCCTCTCGATGTGCGTGTGGGAGAGCATCGCTCGCCATTCGCCTCATGTCAACGTGACATCCGACACGGAGCCGTTTCTGCTACCGGGGATCCCCCACGACATCGAAACCACTCGAGCCCAGACGCCGGAAATAAGCCGCTTTACTGAGTTTTGGGCGAGAACCAAGGAGGCCGACCGCCAGAGCCTTGGCGTCGTGTTGAACTCCTTCTATGAACTGGAGGCGGAATTCGCCGACTATTACAGGAGGGAAACAGGTAGGAAAGCGTGGCAGGTTGGGCCGGTTTCTCTCAGCAACAGTGACTCGGTGGAGCAGCAGGCTGAGAGAGGGAAGCAATCTTCCATCACCCACGAAGAATGCCGCAGCTGGCTTGATGCCAAGGAACCCAGCTCCGTCATTTACATTTGCTACGGGAGCCTCTGCAAGATGGAAGCCCCGCAGCTCGCCGAGATAGCTCTGGCACTTGAAGAATCTCCCCATCCTTTCATTTGGGTGGTGGGCAACAACCAAAACGAAGCATTTGAGGCGGAAAGGGTGAAAGGGAAGGGCCTGATCATACGAGGGTGGGCGCCGCAGGTGGTGATCCTTAGCCATCCGGCCATCGCGGTTTTCATCACCCACTGCGGTTGGAATTCGATCATGGAGAGCGTTAGCGCGGGGGTGGCGATGATCACCTGGCCCTTGTTCGCGGAGCAGTTCTACAACGAGAAGCTGATCACGAGGGTGCTGGAGATTGGTGTTGGAGTGGGAGCGGAGGTGGGGGCCTTTTGGGATGGGCAGGAGGAGATGGCGAATAGAAGGATGATTAAGAGAGAAAAGATAGGGAAGGCGATAGAGAGGTTGATGGGGGATGGAGAAGAAGCAAAAGCAATGAGGAAGCGAGCAAGAGATTTGGGGGAACTGGCAAAGAGGGCTGTAGAAGCTGGTGGGTCATCTTACCTGAGTTTGAGCAGTCTGCTGGAGGAGCTGAGTGTCTATGCATAGATCGTCATGCTGACTAAGGAATTGATGAGCGGCTGTCGCAACTGTTTCTGCAGCAAACGTTTCTGCTTTGGTAATCGCCTGATTAATGTTGTATGCTTTTTTTTATGAGGGTTTATTTTATAATCGCCTCAACTTTTATATTACAATTGGGCTTTTGAAACATTTTAATAATTTAAAAAATAATAGTTATGAAAAGTAACAAGATTTAGATTGAAAAGTTTTAACATGACTACCTTTCTAAATTGCAAAACACACCCATAATATTTTGGTAAATAGCTAGCAATGATTAGTATTGTACGTTAAGGTTGTTTTGTTTGTCAAAGAAATAGTATTTATGATGCTAGCCTGGAATAAAAGATCCATGTGGACCCTTTTGGTCATGTTGCAATTAATGAGAATTGAAAGGGCGAAGAATATTTTTTGCAATTAGAATATTTGTTTCTACTAGAAAAGAATAAAATTTTTAGACGTAAGGTTTTAAATGTATTGATAAAAACAATGTGATATTATAAGAATAATAATGATAAGTAAAAAAATAAAATTAATTTTGAAAAAATCAATTATGTAGAAATAATTGAAAAATAAAATAATTTATTTGAAAAAATTAAAAAATAATTATAAAAACTAAAAAGTTTTAAATCCAAAAGTCTCACGCGGAAACTTTCAATCGTTGCCTAGCACTTCCGATGTTGACAGCGATAAAGACGTGCGGAAATACTCACATGCGGACAACGTTATCACCTATGTGCATGTCAGCATGTCTCATGAAAGCGGTAAGGTCAGGGGTGAACTTGGGTAAGGTCACCGTGTATCCATGGTATCCACCGTCCCGACCTTAATTTAGATAGGATAGAGTATAAAATGT
The DNA here is from genome assembly GCA_030490835.1 of Annona cherimola. Classification (NCBI taxonomy): domain Eukaryota; kingdom Viridiplantae; phylum Streptophyta; class Magnoliopsida; order Magnoliales; family Annonaceae; genus Annona; species Annona cherimola. Next base: position 10,517,136 of record CM059973.1, on the reverse strand, counting down.
TATCCATGAATATGGGTAGAGTATAAATTATTACCCGTCATCTCAAATAGGATACGGGTAGAGTAGGTACGCTGGGTATCCAAAACCAACCCGCATAAGTACTCATATGGGTAATTAATTAGGTACATTATTATATATATGTATAATATATATTATATAATATGTATTTTTTTTTTACTTTGACATATTATGTGCACACATATTTTAACACATTCAAATCTAAAAGAATTTTGTATCTTGTAAAGTATAAGTTGAATGAACTTATATGTATGTCATTGACTTTCGAAAGACTCTTATAAATATATTTGTGACTTATGATTATAATATATTAATGATTTTAATGATTGAGTCATGATAGTCTATACTTCATATTTTTATATAATAATATATGTACTTATAATTTTAAAAAATAAATGAGTATTATTTTATACTATTTAAAAAAACATAGAAAATTTTAAAAAATGTTGTATTTGAGTATTAAATGAACCGATTTGAAACCGAAACCGGAACTGACACTATGGGTAATAGTTAGGGTATGATATATTAAGAACCAAACTAACAAATTGGTAGGATAGGGTAGACCTTTTACAAATAAGGTATTGATAGGGTAAACTATTACCCGAATCGAACCGACCAGAGTTGCACCCCTTGGTAAGGCACACAAGCGTGAATCATGGGTCTATAGAGAACACCCTTTTTTCTTGCCTGATCTCATTGATGGAAGGTTGATAAGCTAAAAAAATAAATAACTTAAAAAATATTTTAACTTTCATCGAAAAAATATTTGAACACATCGAACTTCTATAAATATAATACATGCACTCTTAATTAAATTTATATTTTGAAAAATAATGAACTCGATTAGGGAATAGTTGAGGAAGAGGCCGGAAGTATAACAAATTGAGAGACTTGACCGAACCTGACTCTTTTAAGCTAATTCCAAAGGTCTGTTTGCTACAGTAAGAACGAGACTGAAAAATGGATAATAGAATAGATAAAATACAATAGTTGTACAAAGATATATGAGAAAATAATTTTAAAAATAAGAGAAAATGATTAGAACATTGGCATAAAAATGAAAAATAAAATAAGACAGTTGGATGTTTTACTTTTTGTGTTCTCATTCCTCCTCTGCCATATGTAAAATGCAAGTGCGCGTGCTACGTCCTGTGCATCGGCCCATAGGCCAGATCAGTGGCGGATGCACGTACATGCCCCCACTGAAATTTAAACAAATTTCTATATTATATGAGGTACCAATTTTTATTAAGTTGCCTCCACTGGTTATAATAAATAAAAGCTGCATGCTTTTAATTTATAGATTAATTTCTAGAACTTAAAATTTTTATTAATATTACTTGAATAGGATTAATTTGATCTTCCTTTCGCAGCATCTTTCTTCGTTACTCCCTGATCCCAATTTTCATTTTAGCAAATTTTCTATTACTCACCCAAAATCTAGATTGGGTCCTCATTTTTTCTTCTTTGTTCCATCATTTAAAAATTTTGGGAAGTCTCATCATAAATCACCATGCAAAAGGTGTGCCATTTCTTTTATCTCCTTTGAATTTAACTTTTTAAAGAATATAGATTAATAGCTATTTACTTAAATTTTCTTAGAAATTAAACTTATTGACTAGTGAACCTATAATTTTTTGATATTCATTATATAACGAATGTTCGGTGGTATTGTTAGGATAAGCTAATGTTTTGATCTTTGTGTTTTAGTTTTGTATATTATTATTTTTTTGAGACCATTTTAATCTATCCATACTTTTGTATAAGTTCACCCATCACGAGATACTGTCATAGAGGCCACAAAACGGGGCCACTGCTGCTCTTAGGGGCTTTTTTTATGGACTTAGGGATTGTTGTTAAATAATCTCCTTTTGTAGTAATAAGCATGGCCGGTCTTTGACTTCAATGTGTAAGTCATCAAAATTTATTTGGATTAATGACGCCACTTATCTAGTTGATAAGTCCACGTCTAATAGGACCGAACAAAGGAACCTGCACCGGCCTAGCTCAAGAGAGGGAGCCAGCGAGGTACGAGGACCCCGCATTCCGCAATGTGCAAAATTAGGTGAGGTATCCACGGTTCAATCTGCTGTTAGGATAAGATAGGTTCTAAGTAAAAAAATGTCGATATAACTAAGGTATGGTAGGTTGGGTATCCAAAACCGATTCGAATTATTAATATATATTTAATATAAATTTTGTAGAATATTTTTATAGTAAAAAACATAAATATATTCTTTAAATAATAGAAATTTGTTTAATATATCATTTATTTGGTAAATTTAATGAATGTATTTAAAAATTTAAATTAGTATCTTCTAGATTTTAGGTTTTTAAGTAACACTCGTAATAAAATTCTAATTTTAAATATAGTATAAGATTATTTTAAAAAACCAATTTCGAACAGAAATTGGAACCAACTCTATCTAAAATAGAGTATGATGCTTGGAACCAACTTTACCTAAAATAGAATAGGGTAAGAGTTTTTTAAAATGAGATAAAGGTAGGGTCAATTACGAATTGGACCTGTCGATTGAAGTTGCACCACTACTCAAAGGCTCCATAGTTCCTAACCATGCTACCTCAAAGTGAGCAACGTACACTTAGCTTTTTTGTTCCTCATTGATATTTATATCTGTATTATAATTATCTCAAACATTGTCTAACAATCAGGCTTACATGAATTTTGAATAATATTCCTTATATAATTCTATAGTCATCTAACCATTTCTATTTTCAATTAATAATTCGTGCACTGCCTACTATGGATGTTCTCAAAATTTTTGGGTAGGATGCCACAACGTTGACCATGTGATTCGAAACCACCTCAGCATTAAAGGTTGAATTGCGAGTTACCAAGCCGTAACATACTGATCTAGAAAAATGATGGCGACCACGTATTTAATGCAATTTTCTCAAGATTAATTACATATTTATGGAAAAATTAATTATTATATTAATTTATAAAAAATTCAAAATTTTCATTTCTACTAGTCATGTTCTTATTATTACATCCAAGACATAAATAAAAATTACATGTCCCTTATTTCCGATACATGCCTTGAAATAAATAATTAGAAATAAATATTCTTGAGAATCTTTACCAAAATTCAAAACGTTAGTGTCCCGCTTGATTTGGTACACATGTAAAAATAATAGGTTAGTCCTAACATGACTAACAAGTAGAAAATTATTTAAAAATGGATAATGACCTAAATAAAACTTAATTAAATGATAAAAATAATCATTTAATTTTATAACTTAAAAATTTGGCCTCGAATACAAAATCAAACCTTTCCGTTAAGTCCAGAACATAAAAAAATATGGGAACGAACTATTTGATCATTCAAATCGGAGTTTCACGTGGATAAATCATAACAAAATAGAATGAACAACCTACATTAAGCCACATCATCATAACCTTTACTATAAATGGCCCCAGCAAAACCTCTTACTTAGCCTTTATTGCTGCACTGGGCTACTTGTCAATTTCTAAAAAATACCTAGACATCAGACCAATTAAATTATTAAATATATTAAAATGATAAAAGCAACAAGAAAAATTTCTTGCAAAAGCAAAATTCTCATGCGTCAGGCCGAAAATCCATCCTTCTACCTGACGTCTCTAGCAAGAATTATCGGGAAATTTTCTTGTTTGGACGAATTTCCTTCTTCGACGTCCGGCGAAATTAGAATTTGGCTTTTATAATTTGATTTTCCCCATACTATATTACACATAGACATTATCATATATATGCTGCAATTAACTCACATCATTAATATATATTTTCAATATATATTTATCGTGTATCAGTGCATTTTAAAAATAAAATGCATAATAAAATTCAACGACTTCAATAAATATAATTTTAGTAATAGATTTCAAACATATTTATCTGTAAAATTTTATATCCTAAAAACTTAGGATTATAAAATTTTATTATGTCAAATATGGCCTAAAAATTATATAATATACATGTTTTATACATAACAATTGTATAAAAATAATTTCAACAAAAATTACATAATTATCAAACTAAAATCAATTTTCAAATAAAATTTCACTTGTCTTAAAATTTCTCCTGTAGCTTTTTCTTTACTCCCACAACTCTAGCTTTCTCAAACTTTACTTACGAATTTATAAAAAGTCTCACATGGGTTTGCTAAAACTCCAGAGAGGTTTTAGGAAAAAATAAAAGATAAAATATTATCACTTTCAACTTAAATTTTAATTTTATTCTCATCTTATTATGTGAGATATTTATCTTATCCTGTGGAGCCCACATGCCTAAGGAGGTAAAAGTACAAAAATTAATTATTTTTCTTTGGAATCCTCTACTTGAACCCTAGACCTTTAAAACCACTTGGATTACCTATATGCTAACCAAGATACACAAGTTGCTGAAATATTATTCAAAAATGGAAATATAAATATAACTCGTAGCATATTTAAATAATAATTGGTCAAGATCCATTATTACCCATCTAGCCTAGTTGGTTAAAAAATCTACCCTTACCACTTAGGATCCTACGTAGATTTTGATCAGTAAACTTAAATTATTATTATTATTTTTCAATATTTTACGTCAAGCCGTCATGACATAAGGCCTTTAGCTTGCAGATGAGCTTTGTTGGAACTAATGTAAGCTGCACAATATGTGTTTGCCACCATTAATGTGGCATTTAATGAAGAGCATCGAGTTGAGCATGCACTCGTTCTTGAACCAGGAAAAGATTGCCCCACATTTCCATCCACCAAAGATGGCTCCCCCAATAGCCACGGGATTGCAACCTCGTTGTAAACCCTAGGGCTTCACAAGCAATAGGTTTGGGTTTCAATACCTGCCAGATGCAAATATAATGTTTTGAATTTTTATAGTTTAGTCTCCCTGCAATAAGAGTTCTATAATTTCGCCACTGTGTGTGTGTCTATATATAAAGATGGGTCTCCCAATAATTCACAGCCTGTGCTAGGTGTGGCTGGCAAAGAGCTAATCGTCAAAGACAATCAAGAGATCTAGGAAATTAAAAGGCAAAGCCAATCTTTTGGACAAAAAGAGATCAGTAATGGAGATTTACTCGTATAAAATATAGCTAAAGGTATAAGAGAAGAGAGAGGTCGATGTCGTACAAAGCACATGCACTCTTATCTTGTAAAAGCAAAGTGAAATTTCAATAGAAAATTTTTACAGGGGGCTCGACCCTCTAAAAATTAATTAAAATCCTATGTGAGCAACCAACTGGATGCGCCTCAGGTTGGCTGGTTTGTTGTAGAGTGAGAGCCTGTTATCTCTCATATTAATAGATAAGAGTTTATTATTGTCTCCCATGTAGCTTCTTGAGCTTCATTGTAATATAAAATGAGATACAATATTATAGACTTAATAAAAAAGATCCTATGTGAGCAGCCTAACTTGTTTGATTAAGTTATTATTTATATGTTGATTTGGTTGTGGTTGACCCCTGACCAAATTGAGCTCTATCATTGCTCCATCTTCTTTGATTTCCTTGTAAAAATAATAGGAATCAAAATTTTATTTAATGGGATATTTTCATATGCACTTAAATGTACTTAGCTTTATTGCACTCAGATGTATTTAATCTATTTTAAAAAAAAATTAAATTTTTTTCATAAAACTATAAATTCCTAAAATGTCACTGATCTTTAAAAATTCAAAAAAATTTAAAAATTTTTAAAATTAGTAAAAATTGATATGCATATTAAATACACTTAGATTAATAGTCTTATTAAAAAATTATTTGCACAAGGGTGCACTAAATCTAGTGCATCCAGGTGCACTTGATCGGCTCCCTTAATTTTATAATTTTCTTTTTGCATTAATAGTCATACAAATTAACCTTTTATAAATTTTTATATTGTGCGATTGAGGATGGCGTTAAAATATTTTAAAATATTTATTTTACATGGTAAAAATATTTGAAATATCTAAGCTTTCGAGTAAGGAGAATGATTCGGTGCCGTTAACTGCACTGCGCAACGTTGCAGTTGGCCCACCAATTAGCGCTTTATTATTTTTAAAAAAATTTATATGTTTATGGGCGCTATTTAGATAAGTTTATATAATTTTTTTAAAAAATATTGGACCTATCTAAATGCATTTTTCAGATTTTCTAAAATAAAAATTTGGTTCCCATACGAAAGATAAAAAAAAAAATTGAATTAAAATTCTATAATGTTCATTTAGATAAGACAAAAAAATTGGGTAGACTTCTCATCCAGTGACCAAAATTCCCAGGTCCACCACTGGGCCAGATTGATGTTTTTTAAAAGCGGCCGGACCCGGAGTGGTCGGTCGGACTAGCCAGAGTGAGCATTGTAAATCGCCCGGTCGGCTTGCTTACTGTTTTTAATTTTTGCTAGGACCCGTATAAAACGATATGGACCTTTGGTTGGACCCGGAAAATTAGTACAGCCTCCAAAGAACAAAAGAGTGAAACATGATAATTATTTTTTTTTAAATTTTTTTACCGCTCACCTTTTTTGGTTTTTCATGCATGTTGATCTTCTAATGTCTTCGCCCGATACAAAGAAGAGATTTTATATGGGTAAGATGGTTATTATTTAAGCAATTCTATTTAAAAAGTCATACTGACTTTCGAATTTCAGCCTTTAATATATGAAAATAATTCTCTTTAAATTCTATTTTATAGCATATGTTTCATTTTATGCATATGGAATATCGTATTACATAATTATTTTAAATTCTTAATAAATTTATAATAAATAATGAATTTAGTATATTACAATTGTTCTATATTAATATCAGGGTTTAAAACAGTTTGAGCCAACAATTGAATTGGCAGACCTAAACTGGACATAAAAGAATTCTAGTTCGCGGTTGAATTTTAAAACATTGGGCCAGATCACATCCTATCCCCCCAGAAAAAAAAAGAAAAAGCAGAAGAATCTCAAAGGAAAGGCTTCAAATCTCTTGCATGCATTTATCAAATATCATCATGATACTATGATGATGAGATAATTATGACTTCAGAAAAAATGGCGCAGGCATGCCAGCATGCGTTGGGCGCCAAGAAAGTGAGGCGCGCGTGCGTAGGTGGGGCAAATGAAAGGTTTATCGAGAAAAGAAGGGATGCTGTTGGGTAGAGATTTGAAGAAGAACGAGTTCCATTCTCAGATTCTTTCCCAAAAATCCCTCCGTGAGTAAGCTAAATAGGTAAGTGAAAATTATATGTTTTGTTGTTGTCAAAATGAGAATTTTAAGCTTTTGTTAAATTCATCTATTTGTCACTCTATATATTTGATGTTATTAATGAAATTAGAAGTATCCGTAGAATCAATATTAAATAATTTTGCTTCCATGAAATCCCTTTTCTATGCAACATTTTCCATTTTTAAAATTTTGATGGTCGATGAAAATCAACTTCATCAATTATATTTAAAATTATTTATAATATCATGAAAATTCTTTTAATTTCACGATTTATGAATCTCATCTATAAATGTGTAAAATCAATGTAATAAAATAGTTTAATATTAAAATATTAATTTTAAGTAGTTTTCTCAACATTTAAACCATCTAAAATATCATTACTATGTGGATAAATGATTCTATAAAATAATATTATATTCTAATACATGTGTTAATGGATCTAAATATTTTTCATAATTTACACATGCATATATATATATCTATATTTTTTAGCAAATGCAAACCATGCACATATTTGATTTGAATGAAACTTGATTTCCTAGATAACGAGTGATATTAAGTACAATGAATGGATTGAATTTTGAATTAACTATCAATATTTTAAAAATTAAAAGGGTTAAATAAGATTGATTATGTGTAATCTTGTTACATAAAAGCAAAACCCGTAAATAAGCAACCCAACTATATGCACAAAGGAAAAATCAAAGCTCGCTTAGATAACAAACTCATGAAATATACAAAGAAGGGAAGAATGAGCAAAGAAAAAGGAGAAAGAAGAAAATTATTTACTTTTGTCTTTTTGGAGAAATTTACAGAAAACCCTCATGAATCTATAGTTTTGCAAAAAGTACATATTTCGAAGAAATTGTAGGAAAATATAAATCTTGTTGAAAATTTTGGAGGAGAAATTCCTTAAAAGAATGTTACATAATACTTTCCCAATGAATTGAGAAATTTCATAAGGAAAGTTTCAAAAGTTTTTAAAAAGCTCCCAAGAATGAAAATATTTTGCAAAAATGCTTGATATCGGCTAAAAATTCATATAATGGTCTCTAAAAAATATTTTACATAAGAGCTCTTAGTCCAAGCACCGAAGAATTTTGTTTGGTAGCCCACACAACACATGGTGGCCCATGATCCATCCAAGTTGCTTTTGACATAGCTTTTGATACCGATATCCAATTTTGACGATCCAATAGTTGATTTCTACATTTTCAGACATTTTGAATTTATTAGAAGGGTTAGATTATCTACAGGAGATCATATCAAAATTTATTGCTGGATAGATGTTAATGATTGAGATTTCAATTGACATGGTCCACTAAGTTGTAATAGATATTACTAAATTTAACATTAGCTTCAACTAAGATGAAGTGCTAGAAGTCAGCAGAGGTGAATTTTGTTGATATCTAAGTTCATAGCATATACATATTCTCTTTAAGCATAATAAAATATGCTAAGTGTTGTAAGATAACATGGAAAGTGATGAATAATAATAATAATAATAATAATAATAATAATAATAATAATAATAAATAAATAAATAAATAATGAGATTTTGATCAAATAAAATCATGACAAATTTAGGGAGATTATAAGCGAAATTTTAAATAATATTTATGAGGATAAGGAGAAGACATGAACATATTATGATGAAAATTAATGAGAGAAACTTGAGGCCGCTTCAAGAGTTTAAAAAAAGATTTTTAAAGCTTATTTAGAGATAAATAAATTTTTACCCAAAGCATGATTCTAAAAATATTGCATTGAATATTATGATTAGCCTTATATTGAGATACTATGAAGCGTGATTATTTATTAAATTTGAAACTTTCTTTGAAGTTGGTTTATATAAGCATGCGCACAATCATTTTAAAATATTTTTAATTATGTAAGTATTGAATTTAAGTGATGATTTGGTCAAGTGCATGAGTATAATGCAAACTTGTATATTGGACTTACTGCCAAGGAGGTATTCTTTGGGCAGTGTCTTGAGACTATGAAACAATATGGTAGTCTCTGAATAGTACTCTCAAGGCTATAAAAGGAAATGAATTAACTTATGAATATATAGCACAAGTGCACATAAGTACAAGCAAATGACAATGTCTATAGTATAAATGCATGATTTAGAGTAAATATATACATGCACAAGCATAGAGATATCTAACTTTTCATTGACTAAAGTCTACTGTACACAAAAGATAATATAAATATTATATTTATTTTCGATAATCAAAATAGTTGCAAAAAATAATTTTAAAAAGTTATTTACTTACTGATATTCTAGCTAACATAGTTTTTCTTTGGGTGAAGAAATATGAATATAATGTTAGTTAGAGCCACCATCGATATGGGAAAAAGATAAAATCAGTAGAGTAAAGGATGAAGAGCTTAAATTTTATTGAAATTGTCTTTTAATACTTATTTGTAATAATTATGGACAACAATTTATAATAACTCCATGACAAGTAGACTTGAGATATATTAATTAGAGTTTATACAATTTTACGTCTTGGTATCTATTTCCATCTTAGTAGATATTATTTATCATAGTATTTTCTGCACTGATGTAGTAGATCCTATTTATGGCACCCAAGGGTGGGGTTTTACAAATGAGATGAGCTCTAAGCAGGTTACATAGAAGCAATTAATCCTTTTTATTTTTAAAATGTTAATAATCGATGCAAAATTCAATGCATTTAGCATTTAATATGATTTATTTATTTAGGAGACTAAGCTTCATCCAAATCAAATATGTACATGGGCATACCCTTAAAAAAAATGTGTATGAGCCGCATTTTTTCAAAAATAGATATATTCATGTGTAAATTAGAGGAAATGCTTAGAATAATTTCATAATATTGAGCATGCTTGGAAAAACTTAAAATTTTTTCAACTAAAACTTTTCAACCTAAAACTTTTTACTTTAACAACTACTCCATTTTTCAATCATTTCTTTACATCTTCCTATACTATGTATATTTCAATCATTCTTACATAACTATCAATACAACCAACCTATCTAATTAATTTTATTCTCTTTATACCTATCGTATGATATCGTTTTTTACTAATTAAAAATTTTACACAAAAAATTTTTAATTAAAAATTTTATTACTTCCCAAGCATACCTTATCTATATAGTAATGATATTTTAGATAGTTTATATATTAAAAATACTACTTTGAAATTAATATTTAGTATTGAATTATTTTATTACGTTCCTTTTATACATATATAAGGTGAACATGCATAGTGATACTAGATAAATAAAAGAATTTTCATAATAATATAAAATATTAAATACAATAGATGAAATGAATTTTTCATCAATTATCAATATGAAAGAACAATTTCATACAAATAAGACATCTGTTAAACCATGCAGGAGAAGGGAATGAGGAGTTGTTTACATCTCCAAGTAAGTGAAAATTTTGAGCTGCCATTAGCTTTTGTTTAGTAAATTCACTACTTTCTACTTCCATTCTCTTCATACTCTTCCGTGGTAAGGCTCAGGCACTTAGTCAAAGGAGATGCTTTTTAACCTCGTACTTGCAATTCTCTTTTATATAATACTTTTTCTGTGATTTTTGAGAAGATCTCAGACTCCAAACTAATTTTTTCCTCGTAAATCCTCTACTCACTCTCTTTTTTCCTTCTTAAAAATCAATCCATTCGATCAATAAACCACTCAACTGAATAAGATTGGTTTCAAACAAATTAGTTAAGCACATCAGAGCATAAATGATAGTGGTGCACACATGAAGGGTAATTGTTGATATATATGAGATATAATCTGGTGGACTACATTGTACTTATAATGCAGTCTACTACAAAATGGGCTCACACATATTAAAATTTAATAATACATTATATAGTTATTTATCCATATAAAAAACATAGTTTAGATAATTTAGAAGTCAAAAATACCACTTTAAAGTTGATATTGATGTTAAATATTTTATTTCATTGATTTGTACCATTTTAAGAAGAGGCTCATATGTATGTTTGATTTAGTTTGAAATTTGTATGCTAATAAAGTGAATGCTTCTAAATACAATAGATGAGGTAGATTTCTTATTGATGATCAACTGAGTCTTACAGTGTATAGATTTCAAAGTGTCGTTACATACATTAGATAGTTTATATATATATATATAACACTTCATGTATAGATGAACTTCACTATAATTACAGTGCATCAACTGCAAAATAGGCCCCATATGTATTAAAATATAATGATAGATTATATAATCATTTATCTATATGGAAATTATATTTTAGACGTTTAGGTATGAAAAATGCAATTTTAAAGTTGATATTTATATTAAACTATATTATTATATTGATCTTATACCATTTTAAGATGGGGCTCATGGACATGTTGATTTGGATAAAAATGGAAAATAGTCAAGTGTAGACAGACTGCATTGGTCTAAAATGGGCTTCACATGTATTAAAATTAACATCTACCCCACCCATTGTATTTAAAATTATTTATTTTGCTAGCATATCAATTTTCATCCAAATCTAGCATGTGTATATGCTCCATCTTAAAATGGTACAAAATCGACAAAATAAAATAGTTTAATAAATGTGTAAAGTAAGGCCCATTTTATAGCGAACTGCACCGTAATTATGATTCAATTCATCTACACTATATAGGTTTTCAATAAAAATTAGTTTGCTATTGAGAAGTTTATAAAAAGTAGAATTATTAATGCTTATTTTGCACTCATTTGGAATGCTAGTTCAAGAGAAATATATAAATTTGCATAGGTTTTGCATTAATTTTTATCAGTTTTATAATTCTTGCATCTTGAGTAATTTTCATGCATTTTAGGTTGCATTTAGTAAAATTCATCTCATTTTATTGTTTTAATTTCATTTGATCATTTAGGAATGCATTTATTTATTTTTACTTTTTATAATAGAAAAAGAAAGGCAATTCTCATACAAATTCAAGGCAAAAAAAGATGGAATGAGAAAGAAATTACTTTGAGTTACCAGAGTGTGAAACTAGCACTAGCAAGGTGGTGGCTATGACCACAAAGTCCACCACCTTTCAAACTTGCATTGCAAGGTTGTTCAACAAGATCATGGTTGTGATCATGAAGCTGATGTGTGCGAATTCTCATACGCATGAAGTTCTGAATGGAGGAGGACTTCTCTTAGGGTTTCCCAAATAAAGCTACAGAGCTCGTGCTTGCTAAGAAAATGAGAGAAAAATCAAAGCTTCAAAGCAAGGAGAGAAGATCAAGAGGAGGTCAAGTTGTCCACTGTCATCCATTGAGTTTCATCTCTTTTTCTTCCTCTTCTCATTTTTGTTATTCCTCCCCTAAGATGATTGTAAACTTGATATTAAAGGGATTTAATATCATATTTTTGAGTTGAATCTTCTTGTGATAGGAGATATGTAGGATTTGACATCGTAGACTATGTTATTTTGTTTTCATGTGCTTGAATGATAAAATAGTTATGTTGTAACTTATATTGTTTGATATTACTCTTATATATCATGCTTAATATGTTTATAAGCTTTGCAACCTTGTATATTGATTTAATATCTAAATCTATGCTTGTAAGAGTGAGTTTTGATGAGATCCATATATAAGGCATAGGTTTTTCAGCTCTTGTTATGTTGGATGTTAATATAAATAGGAATATACCTATTAACCCTATGTAATTTTGATTAGGTTATGTGGTTATCAACCTTATTTTACTTGGTTGCATGGGAACATAGTAATTGACTAAAACAAGTTAGGTTGTATATGTTAGAAGACATATGTAAATATAAATAAACTTAAATTAGTAATATCTGCACAACTAACTTAAAATGAAACTAAATTAACATAACTATGAGTCAATTAGTTCATAATCTCATTCATTTTAACCATCCCAAAGCAATCCCTCTAGTGGTCATTCCACCTTTAATCATTTAATGTTTTATTAGTTTAGTTGAATTTAGTTCTTAAATATAAATTCTATTTGATCTCCAATTCACTTTAGACAATTGATTTTTGAGGGTATATTGCATTTAATAAAATCCTCGCAAAAACAATACTCTACTCGGTCTTTATTACTGAATCGGCACGTATACTTGTGTTAAAACGAGCATTTTAATTAGACATTATTTTGGCCTCAAGTTTCTTCGGTTTGGGTGGTCCTCTTCACGTACATGGTTTTCAAAAAATAAACACTTAATTAATCCCTTGATTTTAATGCATTTAATTCCTTTAACCGAGTCTAAAAAGTATATCACATATTATTTTACATTGTGTTCCACACTCTGATTTTATATCTCTAACAAGAAAACATTTGATTAAAAGAGTTGCATACCATAGTTCATAGAAATTATAATTTTATTAAAACGATGATAAAAATGCGTAGAAGGTTTTTTTACGGCTTTACAAATGCACAAAAAATAATGTGTAACAAAAATACAATGATAAGTGAGTGCATTTCGCCTCGTACCGTGACTCGAAAATGGATAGTACACGATGCATTGTGCCATGACTTAAAATGGGTTGCATATTGATAACGTGACATGACTAACAAAAATAAATATAGATCACTTCGCCACACACCGTGACCAGAAAAGGGTGAGGATACTATGCTTCGCGTCGTGACTCAAAAATAGGTAGTACATGACACCATGTGCCGTGACTTAAAATGGATTGCGTATCAACCACGCGACATGACTAACGAAAATAAATTTGGATCACTTCGCCATGCACCATGGCCCAAAACGGGTGAGCACAATACGGCATGCGCAACAGCTCGAAAAAGGAGGGAGTACATGACACCATGATCCATGACTCACATGCGAGTTTATGCTTAGTCATTGACCAGCGATGACTCGGCTTTGGACTAGTAAGGGGTTTGTCGGTTACACTAGCGACCCTGCACTTGTAGTAAGATTGTGAACATCTATTACAATCATAAATTCATGATATACTTAAGTAGACCTCGTACAACATGAAATCATATTAATTAAATATGAGTCTTTTATTAATTGCATATCATGCAATCTAATTCTCATAAGACCTTAACCAATCCTGTTAAAATGAAATCTTCAACATGTTATCATATTGAATTTATAAAGTCATTTCACATAACTACAATTGATTTAAAATTCTCATAGTACTCAATTCTAACTTGTATTTTACACTTTCACCCCATGATCATCAATATACAAAGGAGTCTAAGCTGTCCATATTTATTTATTTATTTTTCATTCGTATTGTCTTAAAATTTAAAGTACTCATTATCTACATCAGCATTTTCCCACTTATCATACTTGCACATTAAATTTTACACGAATGGCCCATGTCCTGTCTAAATAGCTAGGATTTAATCACTTTCACAAAATTTCCTTGATTTTTAACATTTACCATTAGTTTGATATATATATATATATAATTTTCTTTTAAAATATCTTGCTTAGCCTTGGAACTAGAAATTGGCGAAAAAAACTTTGAACTCAATCCCGGACTTATCTGGATGGTTTAACAAGAATTTGAAAGACTACCCTCTGAAAACCCCGACCGTATATATCACTAAGTTTCTCCAGTTTTGCAACACAATCAAGGTACAAAATATCTCACGCGAGACAATCCGTCTTCAGCTTTTTCCATTTTCTCTTTGTGACAGGGTAAGGGAGTGGTTCTATTCTATGCCGCCAGACACCATCAATACATGGGACAAGCTCTCTACTTCCTTCTTGGAGAAATTCTTTCCACCTACTAAAACCAAGAAGATTAGAGACGAAATCAATCAGTTCGTCCAAAAAGATGGCGAAACTCTCTACGATGCGTGGGAGAAAATGAAAGATTTGAAGTACAAGTGTCCTCATCATGGTATCTCATAGGGAAATATTATTGAAAACTTTTTCAATGGACTCAACTAACCTACCCGAAGTGCCGTCAATTCAGCCGCTGGTAGCCGATTCATGTGACTCACTAACAAGAAGGCTCTCGAATTCCTCGATGACTTGGCTCTTTATAATTCTCAATATGATGACATCTGAGGACCTCTCAGTGAGTTAATGTATATGATATCGAATCCATGAATTCTCTTTATGCTAAACTTGATCAACTTTTGCAGTAAAAGAAGCAGGAACCCACAGACCGAGTACATCTTCTTCTCTACAAATTTTATATGAGATCTGTGCAGCATCATACTACACGTCCGAGTATAGTTTTGTCATCCAAGACACCACAAGCGAGCAAGCCAATGCAACAATCAGAATAATATTCACACATATGGTAATCCCTACTCAAACATCTATAACCTTAGATGGAGAAATCACCCTAATTTCTTTTTGACAAATTAGATGGAGAAATCACCGTAATTTCTTTTTGACAAATCAGTTAAATACCTAAAACTATGCCCAAAACAATGAGCCACCTGGTTTCTATAGACAATCACTGAATCCTCTCTCATACCAAACTTAGTCCGCGCTACCTGCACCACCTCAAGCACAATTCTCTAATCCCTTAATTAACAAACTACTTGAAGAAATGAGCCAAATGAAAACCATATCAAACTGCTTGAAAACCAAATTGCCCAACATGTCACTGCCTCATCCTATAGAGACCAGGGCAAACTCCCTAGCCAACCTGAAGTAAATCCTAGGAAACAAGTGCAGGTAGTTAACTTGCGGAGTGGAAAGCAGCTCGACCCACCTCAACCATCTTAAATTGACACTAAAAAGGAGGAAGAGCAGGTACAAAAGTAAGAACATGAGCCACAACCCGAACCAATGATGGAGAAGTTGTACATCCCGCCACCTCCTTACTAGCCTCCTTACCAGCCTCCTCTTCCCTTCCCACAAAGGCAACGATAGACTAAACAGTTCAAGAAGTTCATCTCTATTGTCAAAAAGTTGCCAATCAACATGCCTTTTATTTATATGTTCTCTCAAATGTCAGCTTATGCAAAATTCCTAAAGGAGATGCTCTCTAATAAAAGAAAGCTTGAGGAGTACGGAACCATTATACTCATTGAGGAGTGCAGCGCCATCTTGTAGAATAAGCTACCTAAAAAGCTGAAGAATCCTAAGAGCTTCTCTATTCCTTATGCTCTTGTGAATGTTCAAATTAGTAAGGCGCTATGTGATCTTGGAGCCAGTGTAAGTCTGATCCCTCTCTCCATCTATAAAAAACTGAACATGGGTGATCCAAAACCAACTTCTATTTCTCTCCAACTAGCTTATCGATCAATCAAATTCTCAGTTGGCATTCTTGAAGACATTCCTTTGAAAGTCGGCAAGTTGTTCATCCCAGTCAACTTTGTAGTCCTCGACATGGAGATGGACCGTCAAATTCCAATAATTATTAGACGACCTTTCTTAGTCATTGCTAGAGTCATCATAGATGTCAAGAATAGTCAACTTTCTCTGATAGTTGGAAATAAAAAAGTGGAATTCAACCTCTTCTCAGCTATGAAAAACCCCTCTCTTGATAACTCTTGTTTACGGGTTAATGTGGTCAATGAGTTAATAGACAAAGGAACTTTAAGCAACCTAACTCGGACGTACATAAGTAAAGGAGAAGCTGCGGAAGACTTGAATCAATAAGTTGCTAAATTTGTGACAACATCTGAAAGCGAGAGATAAAACAACATAAATCTGATGAGCAAAAGAGAAAAGTTAACAAATTAGTAACAATTTGTTCTCCTTCTTGTCATTCTTTTAAAACTAATTGCAATGGTTCATTGGCAGGAAAATTTCTCAAGCAAATATGAAGGCCAATCAAAGAACGACGAATGCGAGAAAATCTAGAGGCAAGAAAAAGAATCAAGAAAATGCGAAAGTTGGAGTTGGTTAACATAAGATGATCAAACTGTAGTCGGGCTGACGACTTTAAACTAAGTGCTTTTGGGAGGCAACCCGAACTTTTCCTTTTTCTTTTAGGGGAGTTTTAGTTTTCATTTTTTTCTAGTTTCTTTTGTTTTAGAATTTTGATACTTTTTTAATTTCGAGCTTTATTAGTTATTTCATAGAGCCTACTTGGACAGAAAGAACCATGGGATGAAAATTCAGTTTAACTTGCCAAAATAGGGAAGTTAATATTTCACATTTTTTATATTTACTCCTTTTATTTTGACATATTATTTTGATGACATGATTTACATTGAGGACAACGTCAATTTCAAGTGTGGGAGTGAAAGTGGTGCATTATTTAAAAAAAATTCCTCTCACTGCCCTAATGATTATAATTTTTATCACATGTTGAAAGAATTTTTTTAAAAATTTTAATAATTCTTGCATGATCTTGGACTTTGAACTAATTGAGACTCCACTTTGAACTTTTGTAAATCCTATAAGCATACCAAACTTGGAATTTCAAAATCTATGAGTTATGCACATAATTGAATTCTATTGAGATGTTAAACATGTTTTTAACATGTACTTGTTGAAAATACTTGAATTTATATCCTAAATCACTTGATGAAACTGACGTGCTGAGATACCAATTCTGTTTTCTTTCAAAATTGGATCAATCCTTTCTAATTTATCAAAGGTTATTTTTGATACACACAACTGGTCATTAAAAAAGGTAGTTTTTTCCATATACATGAAAATCTTATTCTTGTTGAAGAATTTCCAAGGCTAAAACTCAATTTGAATTGTTTATGGACATGATTAAGACATTTTTTTCCTATGAGCCTATCGTTGAGAGCATAACACTCGTTTACCCCTGTTGAGGTTGGATTTAATTTTTTTTTCTGAACCTCAATTTCCACTTAATTGAACCAACTTTGAATCTAAATTTTGAGCTAAAAAGAATAATGGGAATAAAGTTTGACCACTTGGCTTGTGCAAATAATGAAAATGACTTTCTAGATACCCTAAAATATGGTGAAGGGAGTTGCTTATAAAAAATATATAGTTTCCTAGATACCCTGAAATACGGTGAAGAGAATTATTGCTGGGTGTGCTTTAAAAAAATTGTTAAACAAAGGGTAGGAGCAGGCTAAAAATATATAAAAAGCACAAAGTGTGGGGGGTAACATTATTTCCTGTGTAAAATCAAGCTCAAATCATGTGGAGATGGTTCAATTTTTAAAAATTTTATTTCTTGTGCTGAACATAACCTTGTCCCATCAAAGTCCTTATGATTCTCTGAATTGGTTGATTGAGTTTGTAGAGGAAATTTGGATGCAAGAAGTTGATGGATATATATGAGGTAATTTGCTTAATATTTTCTGAATTACTACCATTAATTGAATTGTTGAATGTGTATTTAATAACTAGATAAAAGAGGAGGATATTTGAGAAATAGTAGTTTATAATGTGGGAGTTTTTGAACTCTTAATGATTGAAAATAGAAATCATAATAGGATATACAGTATTAGTCTAATGAAAAGGGATTTTTAAGTGTGATTTTGATAAGTGCTATGTTTCAAATGTTTTTGATTCAATATTCTCAGTTTCTCACTGTTTTAATAATTATTTATACTTAGTTTTTGCTCAAAGTTATTGAAAGGCCAATTTTTGAAATTCTATAATTTGATTATTTTGTATTTGCTTGAGGACAAACAAAGTTTTAAGTGTGGGAGTATTTGTTGAGTTACTTTCGTACTATGTATTTGATTATTAATTGAAAAAAATTTTAAGTGTTTAAGGTATTTTAAATTATATTTTGATTAATTTAGCTTTACATAGCATAAAACACTCACAATTGAATGATTGTGTAAAACAGAAGGAATATATATAATTTTGGTATATAACATGGACAAATTGACAAGCCTTATTGAAAGCGAGAGTAAATTGCAAATTCAAGACTTATATCTGAAGCAAAACTACGTTTAAAGCAAGACACTGTACATACGCAGTTACTATTCATGTTTGGTATTGTTCACACGCAACTGTTCACGCGCAATTGTTCACACGCATTACTGTTCATGCGCCACTATTTGTGCATTGTTCATGACACTATTTATGTTAGTGTTCATTCGCACTATTCACCTTTATGTAAACACTTGTAGGGAATATCCTAAGGCATCTGGAAGAATGTCTTGGGAGCTTGGGTTGAGGTCCAGAGAGCGAGATCAGGCGTAGAGTACGGGGCAAGAGGAGAGGCGGCGAGTTACTTGAGGCAGTCAACACACCATCAGGGCTTCAAACCAATAAGCTTTTTTATTCTTTTCCTTTTTAATTTTAATTGTCTTGTTTAAGATGAATTTGAATTTGAATTTTATTTTGGATTTAAACATGCTCGGCCAAGCCCTAAATCTAGGGTTTAGGATGTATCATACATACAATATAGCTTGGTGTGTGATTTTAATTTATTTATGATGAATATTATTGTTAATTTAATATCTTGTGATTTTAATGCTTGCCTTGTATATGAGCCCATACTTTAGCATGATTCCATATATTAAGTAATAGAACCAAGAGGTGGAAGTCTAATATACGATGATCGAGATATTAAACCAAGAAATTTATGAGCATGAGAATAGATATGATGACCTTGAGGAATTTCATTAATAAGTCACAGAACTTAATGGATTCTAATTAACTTAATCCTATGAGAATAGATAGTTAAAAAAATTATAGTACGCCTTGTAGGTTTCGAGAGAAGATGCAAAGATAAATTAAGGTCCGTTCTCCTTTAACAAACAATATCTAGATTAAATAATTATACTACTACCTATTGCAAAAGACGCAAATGAAACCCTAGACCCTAGGTACTCGCATCCTTGTTTCTACTACTCGTTCTAGTTTTCAATTTTATTTTTTCTTCTCATTTTTCTACTTTCTATTCCATTTTATTCATTATATTCTCTTCATATTCGATAAGAAAGCATTTAAAAGGATACGACGTATGCACTTGCGGTAAGATTGTGAACATCTAATGCAATCATAAATTCATGATATACTTAAGTAGACCTCATACAGCATGAAATCATTTTAATTAAATATGAATCTTTTATTAATTGCATATCATGCAATCTAATTCTCGTAAGACCTTAACCAGTCCTGTTAAAATGAAATCGTCAACATGTTATCATATTGAATTTATAAAGTCATTTTGCATAACTACAATTGATTTAAAATTCTTGAAGTACTCAATTCCAACTTGTATTTTACAATTTCACCCCATGATCATCAATATACGAAGGACTCTAAGCTTTCCGTATTTATTAATTTATTTTTCATTCATATTGTCTTAAAATTGAAAGTACTCATTATCTACAGTGGCATTTTCCCACTTATAACATTTGCACATTAAATTTTACACGAACAGCCCATGTCCCATCTAAACGGCTAGGATTTAATCACTTCCACACAATTTCCTTGATTTTTAACATTTACTATTAGTTTGATATGCATATATATATATATATATATATATATATATAATTTGCTTGTAAAATATCTTGCTTAGCCTTGGTATCACACTTGAATCATTTTCTTGGTTATTTAACTCTCTATTACTGAATATATATCGAGTAACATATTCAACTTATGAAAATTTAAATATTCTCTCTATTACTTGAAATTTCCTATGCATAACTTTTAAACCCAAATTAGCTTAACCCAACATAAACATTGAACATTAAATTTTAAAATATATTTTTCATTAATTCGAATCATATAAACTTAACATTTAAATGTCAAAAATGACATCTATAGTTATACATTCCAATTTTACAATTATTTTTACCTCATTGTAATGAAATTTTCATCCTATGATTTCTATGATCATTGCATTAAACATCATTTTTCCACTTTATTATTCCAACTCAATCATTTGATTTATTTAATCTAATAACAAATCCCCATATACAAGACTACCCATTAATACATCTCATTTAAATTAAATTTTAAACATTCTACTTTGGCCTTTTGATTTATGTAATCTCTATATTGAAATTAGTTACTGACATTAATTTACACACACTCAAATTCACGCACATCTTACTATCTTATCTTTGTACCCTTTATCCAACTCACTCAGTATTCCAAATCTTATAATTTTGATCGTCAAACATTTTATTAATAGTATAAAAATTATCTAAAAAATTTAAAATAAGCTCTTCGTTCTTACGAAATGTCCATATTTCACATAACTTATATGCCTCATTGTAGACTTTAAAATTTAGGGATTTTTTCCCTTTCATTTTCACATGATTTAAATTTAACAAGTTTAGTATTTTAAAGCTATTCAAATAACCCTCCAACCATCCATACACGTCTTACACTGTCACTCATTCTTTCCCCTTTTTCACATTCATTTAACACAAAGATTATATAAAATTCACACCATATGCATTTAAATCAAAAAAATCCCATGCCGCCATACAAATTTCATAATTATCCAGTATCATTCATCATATGCCTCACTCCAAACTTTAAATTTTGAGTCTTATCCCGTATCATTTCTTAAACAATATAAGTTAATCAAATCCTACATCTTTACAACTATTCACATGCATGAGGGTGATTTACTCAAATGCCCAATCCATGGTCATCATATTTATCATAATTCCCATTTATACAACACAAAAATCTTTTATCTATCAGTCTTTATACATTTTTTTCATAAAAGTCCCATGATTCCCCTTTGCATCCGTAGCTGCCCACTTTTCAGGGCTTGATGGGAAGTTTGAATCTTCCCCTAATTTCATGATTAATATAAAAAATTCAAACCCATACAATCTTAGCATGTTCACGTGCTTATGGAAAGATTAATGCGAAAATCTTTTGATACCTTATCCTTCCCTTTTACTATGCATCTAAATTTCCTTCCCCTTTTAATGATTCCATTTCCGTACACTTAAATCTATATAAATCTACCAAAACCCACATTTGCTTTTTTGCACAAAAAAACTAATAAAACCCTATCTTCCTTACTTCCAGCCTGACGGGCTGCATGGCTAGGGTCGGCGATGAAATGAGTGGACAGCGTGGGGACTGTGCAGCCGGCTTCTCCTCTACCGCATGAACAGGGCTTCCGCCCCATTTTTTTCATTTTTTTTTTTTTTAAATTTTGGTAACCCAAACACATATGTATATGGCTACACCTCATTTAATCTATATAACATATACCATAAACATTTACATCTCATGTATCATAAAATTTCAAATTTTACAACCTAAATCCATAGTATACAGTTAAGCCATTAAATCATGGCCATTCAATAATTTAGATCATTTAAATTAATTAAATTATTTAAATAAGGTCATCTAACTACAAATAATTAATCTAAATTTAATTAATATATTTTACCATTATTTCATTCAATAATAGCATTTGAACTCATTATTTATTTATTTACTATTACCTCTTTCCTTGCTTTACAATTTTAGGCCATTAATTTATTTTTGATTTCATTAATTTTATGGTTCAAAATCTTCATTTATATGTTTTATGCTTAAGGTTGCAATTTGAAATTTACGAGTATTACAGGATATTAATAGTAATAACCTAGATCTAAAAATGTTGACTAATGACTTTTCGACATGAACGGTTGATTTCAACTGGATTAGCTGACATGGATTTTGATTTATTGACTTTGACTTATTAACTGATTTATTCTAAAAGATTAATTATTTATAATTTAACATAGAAATGTTTTTAAATCTAAAGGAATAAATTTGGATTTAAATAAGTGTAAGATGGTTAAAATCTTTCATATAAAATGAGGTCGTAGGTTCAAGTTACATGACTCTGTTAAAGAAAATGCACAACAACATGACCCAATGCGTGTGGTTCACCACACAACCCCATAATGGAGCAAACTAACAACCCTTTGGGGAAAAATAATACATAGACCATAAGGGACAACTCACAACCCATGCACAAATAAGGCATTGTACGTGAAGGGACACTTTAAAGTAGCCTTTCAATATACATAGGACATACTAAGGAATTAAACAAAAACCCATGAAATAACACACTATCCATGAATTGACACTCCAAAGTAGTCTTCTAGCATGCATATGACCTACTAAGGAATTAAATGAAATTCAAACATATTCTTAGTGTCCGACATGTGCAAATCCTTCCCACGTGAGAAAAGATCATGATGCACCAAATAATGCATAAATCAAGCATCACAAATTATCTATGATAAACTAATAAACGATCTTGCTAGATAATGTCAAATAACGATATAACTTAAGACTTAATTGGGTTATTCAATCTTCACACTAAATTCAATTCAATAAATTCATAAATAAAGTATTTTCATCATGCGCATCAGATATGCATTAATAATTCACCAAATATCCATAAATAATTGCATTGTACCAACCCAGATATTTAAAAATAATATAATTACATAACATCCACCATAAAATCCACAAATAATATAATTTTCACCATTAATAAGCGATGTGAAAATAATTCATACTATACCCTCTATTGAATACATTATAACCATTCATAAATAAAACATTTCTATCCAAAACTAAATATTCACAAATATAATTCATGTTGCATATCATACTGAATTATATTGTAACTCACATATTTTCCACAATTAGTTCAAATGGTCAAGCCCATAATAATTTAAGAAATACATCTAACTTTAACCAATTTCCCATATTAATCCAAAATGACTCCAAATATAATCAAAATTATGCTTTGAGATCTAATAATACTTTAATGTCAAATCTCACTTAGTTAATGCCATCCAAATACCCAACGTACCAAGGAAAATGACATAGTAAGATTTAATAAAGCATCGACAATTCCACCATACATTGATAAATTATAAATTCATTTATCCTTCCTAATACTCTATACAAGAATGTAAACATTTTAATATTTTTATACATCCTCGAATATTCACCTTGGCACTAGATTCCATTTGTACAGCCAACCTTTTATTATTAAATTATTTATTAACCAAAATAGCTAATGTCATGCACACTAAACTGAAAATGTCCATTAATATAAATATACAATTTATATAAACTTCCATCATAGCAAAATCTTACCACACGAATAATCAATTTATATTTTGTATAAATTAATTTTACAACTGATAAGTGGAAAATTGATATTATATTTTATGAACATTTTATACCAAATTTGTGGGTAATTAATTGAAATTTATATGAAATTTGGTTTTAAATATGGTTTTGCAACTTTTTGATATTAAATATTAAATTTGAGCAATACAAACAACTTTTATATTCTTTTGGCTTGAAATTAAATTTTATTTGTTGGTAAACTCACTAATGATTAGTGATTTAATACAGAAAAATGGGAGGTTTTACCAAGATGATCCCACATACAAACACACTCGAGCACTAGGCGCCAACACACAGATCCGCGTACGAGTCAGAAGCAAAAGCATTTAATATGTGGCCCACCGAAACTATTCAGCAGCAATAGGTAGTAGAAAATGCACATTTCATGGACCCCGCCAGCTTCTCTTCTTCAAACGAGATGGGCAACAACAAGACAAATACAATGACGAGAATGAGCAACAATGCATTTTCATGATGGACCCCACCAAAAGCATTGTATTCAACGTGAATAAATCCAACAGCAGACAATGCAGAAAATGCATTGGCCCACCACCATCAGCAACCTCATGTGATGAGCAGCCTCTCCATGAAGTGAATTAAATGCAAATGGCAGCAGCAAATGAGAAGGACCACACATCACGTGAGATGGCTGCTCACTCAGCAAATTTCATTGCCCATTTCACGTGAATGTGCACTTCATTCCATCAGTAACGATTTATTCCAATGGGCCCCATCCAGCAGCATATCCATTTATGCAATCTCACGAGAATGGAGCAGAAGCAACAAATCCTCAATTCAAGTTGCGTGAAATACATTAAGTGATGGACCCATTTGTTCAGCTATAAAACAGCAACCGTTTAGCAGATTGAGGGGGCGACAAAAAAAAAAAAAAAAGCACTCCGCAGCAGATTTTTGAGAAGACAGCATTCGGCAGACGAAAAAAAATTCCAAATAGCAAGCTATAGAAAATTCCTGCAAAATATCACTGCAAAATATTTTAGCAGGAATTTTAGAAGAAGATTAGAGCAAAATTCTGAGAAAGAGAGCAAAAGCAAGGTGGAGAGCACGGGCAAAAGGCAGACCGGCGAGTTGCGTGGAGTAGCCGACACACCATCGGGGCTTCAAACCAATAAGCTTTTCTATCTTTTCCCTTTTTAATTTTTGTTATCTTGTTTAAGATGGGTTGTAATTTTAATTTTATTTTAAACTTAAACATGCTTGGCTAAATCCTAAATCTAGGGTTTATGATGTAGCATGCGTACAATGCAATGTGGTGTGGATTTTTAATTTATTTATGATGGATATTTTTTGTTAATTTAATATCTTGTGATTTTTATGTTTGCTTTGTACACGGGCCCGTACTTTTGCATGATTCCATATATTAGGTGATGGAACCGAAAGGTGGAAATCTAATATACGAAAATTAAGATATTAAACCTGGAAATCTAAGACCATGAAAATAGGCATGATAACCTTGAAGAATTACATGAACAAACCACAGAACTTAATGGATTCTAATTAACTTAATCCCATGAGAATAGGTGGTTAAGAAAATTAGGGTACACCTTGTAGGTTTCGAGAGAAGGTGCAAGGATAAATTAGGGTTTGTTCTTCTTTAACAAACAATATCCAAATTAAATAATTATACCACTACCCGTTGCAAAATACGCATGTGAAATCCTAGACCCTAGGTATTTGCACTTTCGCTTTCTCTCCTCATTTTTAATTTGCACTTCTTCCCATTTTATTTATTTTCTTTCCCTTTTATTTACTGCATTTTCTCCCCACTTTTCTGTTTTATTAGCTATATTCTCTCCATATCCGACATGAAAGCGTTTAAAAGTAAAATTTATAGTCCTGAATTCCCTGTGGATCGATAATTTAAATACTACAATCTACGACCCGTGCACTTGCGGTAAGATTGCGAACAAGTATTTTGGCGCCGTTGCCGGGGAATTCGGCGTTACTTTAAATTTTATTTTTAGATACTTTCTTTATTTTTAATTTTTTTTTCTTCTCTCCTTCTCTATTTTTTTTTCTTCTATCTTTACTTTCTATCTTGTCTTCGTCTATTTTTATATATATATATTTTTTTAAATTATTATTATTATTATTTTATTTTATTTTATTATTTTTTTCTTTCTTTCTTTCTTTCCCATCTCTAGTTCTTATTTTTTATATTTTTTTTATTATTGCTCTAAATTAGCTGGTTAATCTTTGTATGCACCCGCATACGAGAAACTTTGCAAAACAACTAGCTGAAAAACTCTTTGTTGCTAACCCTGAGATTGAACGTTCTTTTAGGAGAAGAATTCGTGACTATAAGCAGCAGCAATCTTCTCAAGACACTATGGAGGAACGCAATGATCAAAACCCGCCACATCAAGACCAGGAGGAAGGCCAGGCCGAGAACAACGCTCCTCCCAGAAAGTTGACTCTAAGTGATCGGAACCGCCCAAACCCTCGTGGATTTCGATCATGCATTGTTGAACCAGAAATTGATGGAAGAAATTTTGAACTAAATCCTGGTCTCATCCGGATGGTTCAGCAAGACCAATTTGTAGGACTTCCCTCTGAAAATCCAACTGTACACATCACAAAATTCCTACAATTATGCAACACAATCAGGGTGCAAAATATTCCACGCGAGGTAATTCGTCTACAGCTTTTCCCATTTTCTCTTTGAGACAAAGCAAGCGAATGGTTTTATTCCATGCCGCCCGACACATTCAGTACATGGGATGAACTCTCTACTGCATTCCTGGAAAAATTCTTTCCACCAAATAAAATAAGGAAAATCAAAGACGAAATCAATCAGTTCGTCCAAAAAGATGGCGAAACCTTATATGATGCATGGGAGAGAATGAAAGATCTGCAACGCAAGTGCCCTCATCATGGTATCTCGCAAGGAGATATTATTGAAAACTTTTTCAATGGACTCGATCGACCTAGCCGAAGCGCCGTTAACTCAGCCGCCGGTGGCCGATTCATGCGACTCACTGACGAGGAGGCTCTCAAACTCCTCGATGACTTAGCTCTTTATGATTCTCAGTACGGTGATGTCAGAGGAACCTCTCGGCGAGGAAATGTATATGATATTGAATCCATGCATGCTATACATGATAAGCTTGATAAAATTTTGCAGCGAAAGAAGCAGGAATCCAAAGATCAGAATGCATCTTCTTCTGGACACATCTCATGTGAAATCTGTGGAGCCTCACACTACACAACTGAGTGTAGTTTTGCCATTAAAGACACCACAGGCGAGCAAGCTAATGCAATCAACAACCAATATGATACTCGCGCATATGGTAACCCCTATTCTAATACTTACAACTCTGGATGGAGGAACCACCCCAATTTTTCTTGGGCAAACCAGTCAAACACCCAAAATTTTGCTCAAAATAATAAGCCACCTGGTTTCCTTAGAAAACCACTGAACCCTCCTCCATTTCAGACCCAACAAGCCTTACCTGCACCACCTCAAGCACAACCCACTGAGTCCATGCTCGAAAATATCATCATAATGCTCAAGAAAAATGATGAAAGAATGGACCAAATGCAAACCCATATCAAGTTGCTTGAAAATCAAATTGCTCAAAATGCCATAGCCTCATCCCAAAGAAACCAGGGAAAACTCCCTAGCCAACCTGAAATAAATCCTAGGGAGTAGGTGCAGGCGGTTACTTTACGAAGTGGAAAGCAGCTCAACCCACCTCATATGGTCTCAGAAAAAGATGCCGAGCAGAAAAAGAAGCAAGAAGAGGAGCCACAACCAGAACCGGTGGTGGAAAAGCCATATGTATCACCACCTCCTTACCAGCCTCCTCTCCCCTTTCCACAAAGGCAGCGACAGGCTAAGCTTCAAAAGCAGTTCGAGAAGTTTGTTTCAACTCTTAAAAACTTGTCAATAAACGTACCCTTCATCGACATGCTTTCTCAAATGCCAGCTTATGCGAAATTTCTCAAGGATATGTTATCCAACAAAAGAAAACTCGAGGAGTACGGAACTATTTCGCTTACTGAGGAGCGCAGCGCCATTTTGCAAAACAAGTTGCCTGAAAAGCTAAAGGACCCTGGAAGCTTCTCCATTCCATGTGATCTTGGGAATGTCCAAATCAGCAAAGCACTATGTGATCTCGGAGCAAGTGTAAGTCTAATCCCACTTTCAATATGTAAAAAGCTGAACATGGGTGATCCAAAACCAACATCTATGTCTCTCCAACTGGCCGACCGATCAATCAAATTTCCAGTCGGCATCCTTGAAGACGTACCTTTAAAAGTTGGCAAACTATTCATCCCAGTCGACTTTGTGGTCCTCGACATGGAGGAGGATCGCCAAATCCCGATCATTCTCGGGCGACCTTTCTTAGCCACCGCTGGAGCAATCATAGACGTCAAGAATGGCCGACTCTCACTAACAGTTGGAGATGAACAAATCGAATTTAATCTTTCTGAGGCAACAAAGCAACTGTCAACCGATAACTCTTGCCCGCGGGTCGACGTCATCAACCCTTTGCCGATCGAAGAAAAGGATGACTTGATAGAGGTATGTATCATTCAGGGTGCAACTGTTGAAAATAATAACCCTGAACTATCTGCTTGTGCAGCTCTCTTGGATGGAGCCCCTTTCATCTCACCGGCTGCCAATTCACCTCATGAAAAGTTAGATGCAGACTTCAATTTTTCTCCATCAACAAAAAAGGAAGAAGCACCAAAGGTAGAACTTAAACCTCTTCCTAAAAATCTCAGGTATGCATTTCTTGACCCAAACGATACTTATCCAGTCATAATCAACGCAAATCTTTTCGAATCCCAAGCCGATGAACTGTTAAATGTGTTAAGAAGACATAGGAAGGCAATTGGTTACTGCATCAATGATCTACCTGGTATCAGTCCTTCTCTATGCATGCACAGAATTTTAATGGAAGAAAATTGTAAAACAAGCATTGAACCTCAGAGGCGTCTGAATCCAAACATGAAAGAAGTAGTGAAAAAGGAAATTTTAAAACTTCTTGATGCTGGAATCATCTACCCCATTTCTGATAGCAGTTGGGTAAGCCCTGTACATGTTGTACCAAAGAAAGGCGGTATGACTGTCGTAAAAAATGATAAAAATGAACTTATACCCACAAGGACAGTCACAGGTTGGCGAATGTGCATTGATTATCGCAAATTAAACATTGCCACTCGAAAGGATCATTTTCCCTTGCCTTTCATTGATCAAATGCTTGAAAGACTTGCCAATCACTCTTACTTCTGCTATTTGGATGGGTACTCTGGCTACTTTCAAATTCCTATTCACCCACAGGATCAAGAGAAAACCACTTTCACTTGTCCATACGACACATTTGCATACAGACGCATGCCTTTCGGTCTTTGTAATGCACCTGCCACTTTTCAACGATGCATGATGGCCATATTTTCTGATTATATTGAACACATAATGGAGGTGTTTATGGATGATTTTTCTGTTTATGGCACTACATTTGAATCATGCTTGTCTAACCTATCTAAGGTTTTACAGAGATGCGAAGAAATCAATCTGGTATTGAATTGGGAAAAATGTCATTTCATGGTACAGGAAGGGATTGTGTTAGGACATTTAGTCTCAAGCAGAGGTATTGAGGTTGACCGCGCAAAAATAGAAGTCATTGAAAAATTACCACCACCCAATTCGGTCAAAGGAATTCGGAGTTTTCTGGGACATGCCGGTTTCTATCGGCGTTTCATTAAAGATTTTTCTAAAATTGCTAAGCCACTGACTAACCTGCTAAATCAAGATGTAAAATTTAATTTTTCTGATGACTGTTTCAATTCATTTTGTAGGTTGAAAAAGGCTTTGACCACTGCCCCAATCATACAACCACCTAACTGGAACCTACCATTTGAAATCATGTGCGATGCAAGTAACCATGCTGTTGGAGCTGTTTTGGGTCAACGGAAGGACAACAAGCCAGTAGTGATTTATTATGCAAGCAAAACTCTAGATGATGCTCAAGTCAATTATGCAACCACTGAAAAAGAATTACTAGCTGTTGTTTTTGCTATTGATAAATTTCGTTCTTATCTTGTAGGGTCAAAAGTAATTGTCTACACAGACCATGCAGCCATTCGCTATTTAATTGCCAAGAAAGATGCTAAACCAAGATTGATTCGCTGGATTTTGCTATTACAAGAATTTGATCTTGAAATTCGAGACAAAAAGGGCACAGAGAATGTGGTAGCTGATCATTTGTCAAGACTACCGCCAACTGAGAAAATGGATCTAAATAAAAATGATCAAATTAACGAGGAATTTCCTGATGAATCCCTTCTTGCACTAAAAGAAACATCAATGCCATGGTATGGAGATATTGTTAATTACTTGGTTTGTAAAGAAATTCCATCCAATTTCAGCTATCAACAGAAAAAGCGATTCATGGTGGATGTGAAATACTACATATGGGAGGACCCATACCTTTACAAGAGATGCGGCGACGGTCTGATTCGCCGATGCGTACCAAACGAAGAAATCCAAAGCATTCTTCATCACTGTCATTCTTCACCATATGGTGGACACATGGGTCCCACCAAGACAGCAGCAAAAGTTTTACAATCAGGTTTCTTCTGGCCCACTTTGTTCAAAGATGCTCGATCTTTTACACTAACCTGTGACAGGTGCCAAAGAACAGGAAACATTTCAAGGCGAAACGAGATGCCACTCACAAGCATTCTCGAGGTCGAACCATTTGATGTCTGGGGCATGGATTTCATGGGACCTTTCCCATCCTCATTCAACAACCAGTACATACTTCTGGCAGTTGATTACGTAACTAAATGGGTGGAGGCGATCGCTTCTCCAACAAATGATTCGCAGGTGGTCACCAAATTCTTGAAACGCAATATTTTTACCAGATTTGGTGTACTACGAGCAATCATAAGTGACGGAGGAAGTCATTTCTGTAACAAGCAAATGGAGCAACTGCTCAAGAAATACGGGGTCACACATAAAATCGCCACCCCATATCATCCACAAACAAGTGGTCAGGCTGAAATCTCAAACCGCGAGATTAAACAGATACTTGAGAAGACGGTATCCCAATCACGGCGAGATTGGTCAAGGCAACTCGATGATGCTCTTTGGGCATACCGCACGGCATTCAAGACTCCGATTGGAACAACACCTTTCAGACTAGTCTATGGAAAATCATGCCACTTGCCTGTAGAGCTGGAGCATAAAGCATACTGGGCAATCAAATTTTTGAATTTTGATTTGAAATCTGCAGGAGAAAGGCGTCTACTACAGCTTGATGAACTTGAGGAGATTCGACTCGACGCTTATGAAAATTCAAAGATGTACAAGGAAAAGACAAAATTTTGGCATGACAAACACATCCGGCAGAAGGTAATCAAAGCTAATGACATGGTGTTGCTTTTTAATTCTCGTTTTAAATTGTTTCCAGGAAAATTGAAATCGAGATGGTCGGGACCATTCAAAGTATTACAAGTGTTTCCTCATGGAGCTGTTGAAATCTGGAGTGAAAAGACAGGAGCATTTAAAGTCAATGGGCAGCGCCTCAAACCCTATTTCTCAGGGGATCACATTCCAATAGGAGTCATCCACTCCTTCTGCGATACCACGCCACTCAATTGAAGATCTGAAGTCAGGCTAATGACTTTAAACAAAGCGCTTTTCGGGAGGCAACCCGAATTTTTCTTTCCATCAGGGAAGTTTTAGTTATTTCTTTTAGTTCCTTTTTAGAATTTTGATACTTTTTAATTTTAAGCTTTATTGGTTATTTTCAGGTTCTACGTAAAAAGAAGCACAGTGGGATGCTAATTCGGGTCAATTTGCTAAAATAGGGAAGTTAACATCGCAAATTTGAACAATTTACTCCCTTTGATTTGATAGCATGATTTTCATTGAGGACAATGTCAATTTCAAGTGTGGGGGTGAATGTGTAGTATTATGGTTATTCTAAAAAAATTATGGTTATTTCTTAAAAAAAAAAATGTAAAATATACCTCACTTTGAACCCTTGTATGTCTTAATAGCAAAACATACGTAGAATTTCAACATTTTTGAGAAAGAAAATTAATGCTTAATGAGATGTTAAATTCAATTTTGAACATATGCTTGTTGAAAATACTTGAATTTTTGTCCTAACTCACTTGATGAAACTGATATACCTAGGAACCGATTTTGTTTTCGTTGTCAGAATAATCTTCCCTAATTTATCAAAATTTTTCTAATACACACAATTGTCATTTAAGAAGGTATACATGAAAAATTTTATTCTGGTTGAAGAAAATTTCCAAAGCCAAAACTTCATTAAACCAATTTATGGACATGATTAAGGCAATTTTTTTTTACGATGAGCCTATCTTGAAAAGTATAATGGTCGTTTACTCCTTTTGAGCCTGAACTTAAATTTTTCCTAAACCACAATTCCCACTTCATTGAACCAACTTTGGAATTGAATTCTGAGCTGAAAAGTGAAATAGGGAATAATATCTCCTGGTGGTGCAAATAATGACTTCCCAGATACCCTGAAATATGGTGAGGGAAATTATTGCCGGACTTGATAAAAAAAAAAAAAAAAAAAAACACCAAGGATAAGAACAGGCTTAGAGAAAGAATAAAAACACCAAATTGGGGTAGCATTATTTCCTGTTGAAAATGAGGCTCAAATATTACAGAGACGGTTCAAATTTCATTTCAAGTGCCACATCTGACCGTTGTCCTACTAAGTCCTTATGATCCTAAGAATTGGTTAATTGAGTTAGCTGAGAAAATTTAAATGCAAAAAAATTTTTAATTTGACACTACTACCACTTGAATTATTGACTGTGTGTATTGAATAACTTATTAAATTAGGAAGATATCTGGTAATTAGGAGTTTATTGTGGGAGTTTTTAACTCTTAATGATTGAAAGCAAATTAGGTAACAGGGGTGTGCAGTATTAGTCAAGTGAGAAGTGATTGTTGATTAGAATTTTCGATAAGTATTATGTTTCAAATTCTTTAATACTCTCATTAATTAAGATCATAGGCTAAACATGCAATCTTTACTCAAGGTTTTGAAATTTTACAATCTGCTCTTAAATTCCTTTATATTTGCTTGAGGACAAGCAAAAGTTCAAGTGTGGGGGTATTTGATAAGTGGAAAATTGATATTATATTTTATGAACATTTTATACCAAATTTGTGGGTAATTAATTGAAATTTATATGAAATTTGGTTTTAAATATGGTTTTGCAACTTTTTGATATTAAATATTAAATTCGAGCAATACAAACAACTTTTATATTCTTTTGGCTTGAAATTAAATTTTATTTGTTGGTAAACTCACTAATGATTAGTGATTTAATACAGAAAAAAGGGAGGTTTTACCAAGATGATCCCACATACAAACACACTCGAGCACTAGGCGCCAACACACAGATCCGCGTACGAGTCAGAAGCAAAAGCATTTAATATGTGGCCCACCGAAACTATTCAGCAGCAATAGGTAGTAGAAAATGCACATTTCATGGACCCCGCCAGCTTCTCTTCTTCAAACGAGATGGGCAACAACAAGACAAATACAATGACGAGAATGAGCAACAATGCATTTTCATGATGGACCCCACCAAAAGCATTGTATTCAACGTGAATAAATCCAACAGCAGACAATGCAGAAAATGCATTGGCCCACCACCATCAGCAACCTCATGTGATGAGCAGCCTCTCCATGAAGTGAATTAAATGCAAATGGCAGCAGCAAATGAGAAGGACCACACATCACGTGAGATGGCTGCTCACTCAGCAAATTTCATTGCCCATTTCACGTGAATGTGCACTTCATTCCATCAGTAACGATTTATTCCAATGGGCCCCATCCAGCAGCATATCCATTTATGCAATCTCACGAGAATGGAGCAGAAGCAACAAATCCTCAATTCAAGTTGCGTGAAATACATTAAGTGATGGACCCATTTGTTCAGCTATAAAACAGCAACCGTTTAGCAGATTGAGGGGGCGATAAAAAAAAAAAAAAGCACTCCGCAGCAGATTTTTGAGAAGACAGCATTCGGCAGACGAAAAAAAATTCCAAATAGCAAGCTATAGAAAATTCCTGCAAAATATCACTGCAAAATATTTTAGCAGGAATTTTAGAAGAAGATTAGAGCAAAATTCTGAGAAAGAAAGAGAGCAAAAGCAAGGTGGAGAGCACGGGCAAAAGGCAGACCGGCGAGTTGCGTGGAGTAGCCGACACACCATCGGGGCTTCAAACCAATAAGCTTTTCTATCTTTTCCCTTTTTAATTTTTGTTATCTTGTTTAAGATGGGTTGTAATTTTAATTTTATTTTAAACTTAAACATGCTTGGCTAAATCCTAAATCTAGGGTTTATGATGTAGCATGCGTACAATGCAATGTGGTGTGGATTTTTAATTTATTTATGATGGATATTTTTTGTTAATTTAATATCTTGTGATTTTTATGTTTGCTTTGTACACGGGCCCGTACTTTTGCATGATTCCATAGATTAGGTGATGGAACCGAAAGGTGGAAATCTAATATACGAAAATTAAGATATTAAACCTGGAAATCTAAGACCATGAAAATAGGCATGATAACCTTGAAGAATTACATGAACAAACCACAGAACTTAATGGATTCTAATTAACTTAATCCCATGAGAATAGGTGGTTAAGAAAATTAGGGTACACCTTGTAGGTTTCGAGAGAAGGTGCAAGGATAAATTAGGGTTTGTTCTTCTTTAACAAACAATATCCAAATTAAATAATTATACCACTACCCGTTGCAAAATACGCATGTGAAATCCTAGACCCTAGGTATTTGCACTTTCGCTTTCTCTCCTCATTTTTAATTTGCACTTCTTCCCATTTTATTTATTTTCTTTCCCTTTTATTTACTGCATTTTCTCCCCACTTTTCTGTTTTATTTGCTATATTCTCTCCATATCCGACATGAAAGCGTTTAAAAGTAAAATTTATAGTCCTGAATTCCCTGTGGATCGATAATTTAAATACTACAATCTACGACCCGTGCACTTGCGGTAAGATTGCGAACAACAACCACTAACACAAATGTATAATTAATATATATTAATTCCATAACCAATTGTATTACATTAAATAATTAGTTTATATTGTATAAATTAATTATACAATTACTAACATGAATATATGAATTTTAATATTTATATATTCATAAATACTTATCTAATATTAAATAACATTCATAAATTCAACCTTTTATTAGTAAATTATTTATTAATTTATTAACCTTAATATCTCCCCCTATAGCCACTTGACCTAAAATATCCATTTATATAAATATATAATTTATATATTTTATAACATCAATTGTTATTAACTTCATGTATTGGAATATTATATAACATTAAATAATTAATTTATGTCATATAAATTAACTGTACAACCATTTCCACAAATATATAATTATATTATATATTTTTATATGTCTATGTATAGGTCACATCTATTCTAAAATATGTCCACAGAGTTTTATATTTACATAGAGGCGTGCGTCCCACATTAACATGAATAATTACATGTTCAATAGCCTATATAATTTTTAATAGAATTATACATGTCACAGTAATGTAAATCACGTAAACATCATTTATTATATAATCCCGAATAATAGACCAAGGAATCCCAATATGGCTAACAATAAATATAAATTTTATATAATTTCATAGCATGCATTGTCTTCTATCAAATTTAATTATGTAAATTATATTATACACCAAATAATGACACGCTTACACAAATTGTATCCAAATAAAGTGCAATAATGGATAAGACTCAATTTGTTATTCAAACGTACAATCGTCTCATACGTTTAATAAAATCTACCTGAATTCCTTAATCTATGACACCTTAGCTATCATTATAAAACTTTAAACAAACAAAAGTGGCATCCAGGAACTCCATTTCAGTAGCCAACGTATTTATCCATTATTGCACTTTATTGTGGAATTCCATGTACAAATACTAAATGCTTCATCCAAAACACTAATAAATGATTTAAAATAATTAAATAATTTATTATTAAATCCCACAGTGACATTTAATATTAGATATTGATATTAAATCTTTTGATCTTAATCTTGCTGGATCATATAATTTCCAAAATTTCAATTAATAAATAAATAAAATACCGCAAATAAAAATAATCTTCTCGTCTACATGATTAAATCATGTTTTTCATTTTTACCATTCTCTCTAAATTTAATTTAAGTAAATTTTATGGAAGATAACCCATCGAATAAATTCTACAATAAATGATTTCATTTAATAAATTTTATGATAAATAATGTATAAAATTGTTTATCCAACATATTAAATCACATAACAAAAAATAACTCTATTTGCAAGTTCCATCTAATAAATTTTATGATAAATAATTTATCCAATTATTTATCCTGCATATTAAACCATACAAAAATCCTTTATTTGCAAATAATTTTGTCTGCTGAGTTTTATTGTAAATAATTTGAATATTTATTTATCCAACTTTGTGATCTGCGTAAAAATACTTTGCTTGTATAATTAAATCATGCATTTCATTCTAACTTCTCTTTCTAAATATAAGCAAATCACTTATATCAAAAAAGATATAAGTAAATCACACAATGGATAATCCACCAAAATGAATAAGCTATTAAATACATCCCACAAAATAATTTGCACCACATAGATTTTATTAAATAAATATAATATAAGCTCCACAAAATAAACCACAAAACTCTACTTGTAATAATTCTATCTACTGGATTTTATGATAAATAATTTAAACAATTATTTATCCAAATTCTAATATGCATAAAAATACTCTGTTTATATAATTAAATCATGCATTTCATTCTAAGTCGTCTTTCCAAATATAAACAAATGACACAATGGATAATACACTAAATTTATCCTACAAAATAATTTGCACCATGGATTTTGTCAAATAAATATAATATAAGCTCCACAAAATAAACCACAAAACTCTTCTTGCCTTATAATTATGACGTGATCCACTTTTCCACGTTTATCTCTCTCTTCACACTTCCGTCCATCCCAAAGTATATTTCACACCCTCACACTGTATTTTCTTTTGTATTAAGTTACAGTAACTTCCCCTATAACTTCCTATTTATTAAGTTTCCATAACTTCTCCTACTTAACTTCCTACATGAGTTTGAAGCCATAATCCATAGCCTCTCTATCACAAGCAAAGGTTTTAACCATCATACCTCTTTAACATCTCACTTATTTAAATTTAATTTTATTCATTTAAATTTAAATACATTTCTAGATTAAATTATAAATAATTAATCTTTTAGAATAAATCAGTCAATAAATCAAGAGTCCACGTCATCGAATGTAATTGACACAGTAGACAATCAACTTGACACACCAGATGCCGTCTTATAAAAAGTCAACCATCCATGTTAGAAAGTCATTGTTCAACATTTTCAGGTGCAAGTTATTACATCGACAATGTATGTTTGGAGTTTGCTAAGGAGTCTATTATAGAGCAAAAAAAGTTGTAAATGAAGGGGAGTCAGTTAAAAAGGGGACATCGTAAACCAATCAACTGGTAAAGACGGGACAGATGAAATGTAAGTTTTTGACTGTTTGTACTCTGTAATTTTGCTATTCTATTAGAATGATATAGGAGTCCGTTCTTGCTAACCTCCAAGTCATACTTGTATCAATTCATCCTATTAATAAACATTTTTTTTGCCATCTTCATCTTGCCTGACGAGAACACGACCTGTCTGTTTTTTTGTCGATGAGTAAATCCATAATCTCTATCATCATCTGCATTAACAATTAAGAGAATCCATGGATGTTTGGATGAGTTCTTTTCTTGGCAATCCATGGCTGCAATTTAAATCATGGCTATTGGCTGCTACGTATGGATTTTTTATCGGCACTAAGAGGCAATGAAGAAGATGATAGAGATGGTGGGTTTACTCATTGGTGAAAAACAACGGTTTTGGGTTCTCTCACCTGAGAGCTGAAAATGGTGGGCAAACAAGTGTGGGTTGTCAAATTTTCAAAGATTTAAAAAAAAAAAAAAAAAAAAAAAAAAAACCACTCAACAAAGCTGGTAAAAGTTCCAGAGAATATGAATATGCTCATCCAGTAACTTCTCCCTTCCATTAATGCTGCCCAACTAGGGGTCAACCGAGTCAATAATGCACATTACGCCATTGGCAGTTGGTTATGCGTTCAAGTCTCCAGGGGGTTCCTACTATGGGAGCTTTGTCTTTAGTAAGTACAGGCGAAAGCTTATTATCTCCTAAATAAATAAGCTTGATTGTAATATCGGATATTATATTATGTAATACCAATCAAAAAATGCTATCCATTATTTTGTCCACATCAACAGCTCCAATTTCTTTCCTTGAAAACTTCTCTCTTAGCTCCTACTAATTTTAGGAATTCAATGGCAGTGATCAAAATATCGGAAGCTACCAAATGACATATTGCACCGAAAACGCACCTCTCTTTTTTTATATGTATAAAGAGAACTATCTTGTGTTCAAGATAAACATACTGCACTATAATTATAGTGCAATTTGCTGCAACATTAACTCCACACATATTAGAATGTTATGATACTTTATACAATTATTTATCTGAAAAAAATCATACTTTAGATGATTTAGATGTTGAAAATACCACTTTAAAATTGATATTTATGTTAAACTATTTTATTACACTGATTTTTTTACCATTTTAAGATGATGCTCATATACATGTTTGATTTAGATAAAAATCGGTATGTTAATAAAGTACATAATTTTAAATACAAAAGGTATGGTATATTTCCTATTCATGATCAAAGGGCCCACAATGCATGGACTGCAAGGTGCAGTTGTATGCACTAGATCAAAATTCACACATATATAGAAGTAATTCTATTAGCTCAGGCTAAACAAAATGTCTCACTTAGCTATCTCAAAAAACTTATTTTAAACACTCTTTTTTGTTTCTTCTTCATATATTTATTTATCTAAGTGTATTTGACATATAACCTAAGTTTTACCATTTTAGCTATGTGTATTTTTTTGAGATTTTTAAATATAAGGGTATTTTAAATACATATACACACATAGATGTTTAAAAATCTCAAAAAATATAAACACATCCAAAAATGGTAAAACTGGATTCGTATGTTAAATAAACTTATAAATAAGTGTATGAAGGAAAAAACAAAAGAAGGGTTTTAAATGAGTTTTTGAGGTGAGCTAAGTGAAACATTTGCTTAGCCCAAGCTAATAGGATAATTTCTCATATAAAAATAATTTGCTATTGCTGTAACATTCACAACCTACAAATTGCTGGTGTTGGCTCCATCTCCTCATGCATGACAAATGGATTGTCATCACTCATCTTTATTCCAAATTTAAGCATTATTTGTACCCTTAAGCTAAT
This sequence comes from Annona cherimola, assembly GCA_030490835.1. NCBI lineage: Eukaryota > Viridiplantae > Streptophyta > Magnoliopsida > Magnoliales > Annonaceae > Annona > Annona cherimola. The sequence continues at coordinate 10,477,474 of CM059973.1, read as the reverse complement.
TATTTGTTCATCGTCGCATTTTATATGGTTGATATACATACCATGTAGGAAGTATAAATTATCAAATGGCACTATAAAGAAATCAAACAAGGTAACTTTCCCATAATTATAATTAAAGGCCAACTTTTAATTATTTGAGGGATGAAAAGAGTAGACTCTCAAGAAGCAAATATTTAGGCTGTTCAAAACTTGGACGAGATGAGAAGTTGGGATAGAAGTATATTAGTAATGAGACAAGGTATTGAATAACATCTCTTTTCTTGTACTAACATTAATAAAATTATATTAAAAATGAGAAAAAGAATTGCTTTTTTTAAGATAAAATTAGTATTTTTATAAAACAAAATATTTCATCATATCCTCATCTCATGGTTCTCATCCCCATGTCATTCAAATTGTAATTGGGTTTCTAAAGATTAACCCAAATCCAAGGGCATCAAATTCTTAAAGAAAGCTATTGCTTGCAGTAAACATCACCCCATTTGATTCGGCATAACATATTAAAATAGTCCAAGGGGCACGCCCCCCAGTTTTCTGGTCATGAATTACTGCCGGTGGCTAATGCGCCTCTTTCAACATCTTGACAACTGGTGTGAAATGGTTGCCTTCCGCCACCAATGAACTAATATTAAGGGTGTGTTTGAGAATAGGTAAAATTTTTGATGAAAAGTTTTAAAGAGTAAAAGTTGTCAAATGATATGCTTTGATAGAGGTAATAATGAGTAGTAAAGATGATAAAGTTAAAATAGATAGGTTAGTTGTATGAGTAGTTGTGTAGAAATGATTGAAAAGTAGGATAGTTTTATACAAAAATGTGAAAAAAATAATTAAAAAATATGATAGTTGTGGAAAGTAAAAAGTTTTAAATTGAAAAGTTTTAACTTAGCATTTTTCCAATCATTGCCAAACATACCTAAAATTATGGATTTCGAATGCAACGTGAATATCAATGGATTTTGTATGGAATATCTGTCTTCGTATAATAATATTTTTTGTTTTATTAGAAAACTTTTTTCACAATCTAGCTTGACTATCATTAGTTTGAATGGAATATTGTTTCAATAATTTGCTATGGTCTGTTCAGTAACTTACTAGAAGTTTTTCACTTAAAATTTTTCAATATAAAACTATTCATTCTTCATAATTATCCTATTTTTAATTCTTTCTTCACTTCTTCGTATACAATTGTCATACGTTTTAATTATTTCTAAACAACTAATCATACAGTTAACATATCTATTTTAACTTTATTCTCTTTACTTCTCATTATTACTCATGTTATATTAATCATTTTGTTACATTTCAGAAATTTATATACAAAAATTTTTTATCTACAAATTTTAGTACTTTCCATACATACTATAAATTTATTAATTCAATTTTTAATCCGAATCAAATCAAAATTTGCAGACTTATACTAGATTAGGGTGAAGTTTTACAAATAAAGTTAAAATCTAGAGAAGGTAGAATGATTTACCACCTCTATGATTCAAGAGTCCGGTTTCCGTGAAAACGTTTGCAATTGGGTTGAACGTGAAAACACCTAATCTGCCGTCCATTTAAAACTTACGGCTGAGATTTGCAAGGGCAAAATTGGAATGGACTAACATCTACATGCGTGTAGATGTTGGTTAACTGAAGCCCCCCGCTTCTCCCTCTCCCCTCTTCCTCTCTTCTCTCCCTCCTTCCTGCCTCATCCCTCCCGCTCTCTGCTGCCGCTGCTCCCTCCCATTCCTCTCCCTCCTCTCTCTTCTCTCCCTCCTCCCTGCCTCGTCCCTCCTGTTCCCTACTACCGCTGCTCGCACTCCCATCTCATTGCCCGCGATCTTAGGTTTTTGCTGCTGCTGCTCCCTCCCGCGTCTCATTGCCCGCGATCTCAAGTCCTTGCTGCTGCCCATCTTTCTGCCCAAGCCTGCCACCGCCGCTGGCACATGCTGCCACTGATCGCCTGTCTCGTCTCCAGCGCCGATGCCGCCCCGCCGCGCTGCTCCCGCTGCATCTTCTCCGGCAGTGGCAGATCCAGCAAGCAGCCTCCTCACTTACCGCAGCCGGACGCCGCTGCTCGTAGACGCAGCCGTCGTCTCCTCCGGCTAGTTGTAGCAGATCTGAATCCCGGTGTCTCCTCTGTCCAGTTCGTCTTCTCTGGCAGCGGCAACAGCAGATCGACGGCTGCCGTCTTCTCCGACACTTCCAGCGTCTCTAGTGCTGGTGCCAGCCAGTTCCGGCAGATCGCAACAGATGGCCTCGTCCAGCGCCAGCAGGTCGTCTCAAATCTGGAAAATCCATTGCCGCTGTTGTCTGCCACGGCATGGCTGTTACCGCCGCATACATCCGCCCGTCCGGTTTTGGCAGTGGTTCGTTCATGGCAGCAAATATCGGGCATGGCAGGCAGGCACCGGGCATAATTTTTTTTATATTAAAAGCACAAGGCTCCAAGCAAGCTATGATGGTATGTCTTTCCCGAATCTCAAACAACATGCATTAAATGCGCATTATTATGGAGAAGAAGCAAAGTGCGGTATATGCATGTCAAGCGTGAAGTATGTCCAGTAGGTTTCTGAATCCATGTGCTCGTTTTAAGTTTGCTTTTATAATAGTCATGATCAGTCAACGAAATTAATGCACATGGATAGAAAACATGACACCATTGCAAAAGGAATCCATGTGGGCATTAAAAGCTTGCATTCAGATGCATTCATGAATTTTGTTTCAACGTACATGCATTCAACATGTGCATTCAGATGCATTCATGGACAGATTTTTTTTCTACTTAAGAAAATCCGTCCATAATGCATTCATACATATTTCAGATTAATGCATCCAAAATAAATAAAATAATCACATGAATATTCTAATGCAATAATGAATATTTCGAGTATTATTAAATATATATATATATTATGGGTGAAATCTATTATACCCAAAATCGAAACGTGGGCTCTAATACCACATGTTGAAAATCATGTGATGCGGAAGCGTACCTGAATCCATGTGTGTGTAGATTCCACCTGTAGACCGAGTAGAATACAAGGTCTTCTCCCTCAACACTTTTCCCCGTGATACGAGTGGTAGATGGGAACCACTTGTAATGTAAACGTGTGAGAGAGGGACCTAGACTCCTCTATTTATAGAGCTCTTCCCATCATGACTCAATTAGAAGTGTAGTTCTACCTGAACTCGAATTGCGTACGCAATTCAGATATGACTGGGCTTTCTTTAAATCCAAGACTTATTATCTAATTAGGACACCTTATAGGAGTATAACTCTAACAGCTCACTCCCAAATCTCTTGGCCCTTGCAGTTTGGTAACTGGAATTGGCCGTGGCCAAGGCTTCCGCCGTTCAAAACCCGAGTTGGATTCTTTCTGCTTCTCTTACGATTTTTTTCCAGTTGATCTTCGATTTTCTAGGGCTCCGTTGGAGATGTTTGGGAAATTTTTTGATTGCTCATGATCTTTTGATTCCTTTTAATGTTTTCTTTTCTTTTTTGGTTCACGAAATTTTCTTTTTGGATCCTTGGGGGAATCTGGTTATTTTATTTGGTTTGTTAGACATTTTATTCCTTTCTCGTTGGCTGTGGAAGGCTTTTGCTTCTCCTTCACATTTCCTTGTGACTTCCTTCGATGTTGATCTCTTATGATTTTATTTAAACCTTTGAAAGAAGGTGCTGGGAGGAGCGTTGAGGTAATTTTTTATGATTTTGTATTGCAGGAAATGTCTGCCTCTGTCATAGATGGGAATCATCCCGTCGCTGGGCACATCATTTCCACTACAATTGGTGGCAAAAATGAGAGCCCAAGCGGGTAAGAATGTACTCATTGGAGTTCAATGTCTTTTCAATTATTCATTCTTCAACTTGAAAATGATGGACGTACTATTTTTGTTTTTCGTTTTTACCTTATTGTCTCTGTTGAATTACGATTATGGAAGGAAAGGATGCTTTAGTTTCATAACCTTGCTTGATTTTGATTTTTGTCTTTGAGGTTGTTGTGGTCATCTTGAGCCTTGCAAAATGGGCTTTGCCAGAGAGGTTGTGTTGCGCGGTCTCCCTTGCTTCTCTGATATGGCCAAAAAATGAGGTTGGCTACTGGATGTTGGTAGGATTTAATGATGTTCAAAATTCTCTGGTTGATTACTTGAGAGATTGGATGCCTTTTTGTCATGTTTCATAGATATTTTGTTGCTTCTGCAAGATATTGTATTCCCCGTTAATTAGGCTGTTAAATCTCAGAAAAGCATTTCTTTTATATACGTTTGTGCATTGTCCATGTTGATGGTTCCTGATTTCAGTATTGTCAGGCTAATTGCATTTCCCTGCTTCCCTTATAGACCATTAGTTATATGAAGGAGCGTGTTGTGGGTACAGGTTCATTTGGAGTTGTCTTTTAGGTATATGTGATAATTGTATTTGTTTATATGGTTGACTTCAGTGACCGTGTTTTCAGGTTTTTATTATCCACTTCTCAGTTTTGTTAATTTTTTTATAAGGCTAAATGCTTGGAGATAGGAGAGACTGTAGCTATAAAGAAGGTCTTGCAAGACAGACGATATAAAAATCGGGAGCTGCAATTAATGCGCACAATCACGCCCCAAACCTTGCCAGTCGTTGAATTCGTTCTCTCGCTACTCACGCATGACGGCCGTTTCTGGACAGGGAAAAGGGATTGCCCTCAGTTCCGACAGACATCCCCGGTGCTTGAAGTCACGCATGCCTTTCTCCGGCGTTCTTCTCATCGTCATCTCCGGTGACCATGGTGTCTCTTCACGCTCGTCATCGAAAGAAGACCATAGGTGAAGTGTAATCTTCTTGCCCTTCATCCAAACATTCGGAATGTAATCCTTGCCCTTTATCCAAACATTCGGAATGCACTCGTTTTTCTCAGGTATTCTTTCATGGCATAGAAGCCAAGGATTATTCTAAAAGATGTAGCTGTTTAGCAATAGATGAATAGCTATCGTCCAGGAAAACAAGCTAACCAATGTGAAAAGTTGCAAATCTGGCAGTTGAGGGGCTTCATGATACACCTTTTCTTCCACTATAATAACTTCCAGTCATTAGTAATGGTTGGAGCAAAGATTCTTTGATGTTTTAACTGCACACAAGTCCATCCTGTGACTACTAAATGATATGAACTTTTGGTCTCAGTTGGGTGTTTAGTTATTCTTTGCAAAATGTCGTTATTATTTCCTTTTCAATGTTATACATGGTGATAAATGCTTTGCCTACAAAGTGTTATTTTAGAGTATTGTTGATTCATTGTTCCAAACTATTGTACTAGGAAACATGGCTGATGATTTTGTGCATTCTGCTTAAGCCTTGGGGATAATACCTGAGGTTTCGAATAAAATTGTGGTTCTTGGTGATGTTGAGTTGGATCTCACTGGATGATTGGTTGTTGTCACATTGCAATCTCAGTGGTAATCATTTTAGCATCTGAAGATGTATACATGTGCAGTGGAAACTGAAAAGTTGTGTATGCAACTAGTACCAGCTGCACTTTTCTCAGTTCAAAGTAGTGTATGCAACTTCTACCAACTGCACTTTTCTCAATTCACCTATTCCAGCATATCGTTTGACCATGTGTATAGCTGCCTATGTGTACTCTTCAAATAAAGAATAAAGGTAACCTAATTGAATCAGGTTACAAAGGTCTTTACTTCTGCAAGATGTTGCTTCATAAAATATGCAACTCTAGAGGAAGCCGACAGAGCCATTAGAGCTTTACATAATCAGTGCACTTTACTAGGGGTGAGTTCAATGCATCTGTTAACTGATGAACTATCTTTAATTACTCTTTCTGTGTTTGTTGTAGGCGCAATTGAATTCAAATTGTTTGTCGGGGGATTGAATAGACAAGCTACAGAAAAAGAGGTTGAGAAAGTAAGTTTCATTGACTTTTGAGTAGTTTGCCTTCAAGTTTAATATGAGTGCCATGTATCATTTTGACCCAGCACCATTATAGGGTATAGACAATAGTAATTGTTGTCCTCCATTTATATGTAATCAGACTAGGATAACTACTGCCATAAAAGCCTGGTTTCTTTTTTGGGTTTGGTTGTTATGAGTCAATTTTTTTAATATGTAATTCTGTTTCAGGTATTGGCTCCTTTTGGTCATGTTGAGGATGTCTACCTTAAGAGAGACAATTTAAAGCAAAGTGGTGGTATGCTATCTATAGTCTCTCTTCATACTTATTCTTAGCATTCCAAAGCTTATGACATTTTTGCTATATTCAATCTTTTTTGCATAATTTGTAAAGGGTGTGGATTCGTCAAGTTTTCAAATAGAGAGATGGCAGAAGCTGCTACGGATGCTCTTAATGGAACCTTCATGATGCGAGTAAGCTTGCTTTTCTTTCCATATTGTCCTTTTTTCAGTTTTCTATTGGCCCAGCATAAGCACTTTTTTCTGCTTTGCAGGGTTGCAATCAGCCCTTAATTGTTCAGTTTGCTGATCCAAAACAGCCTAGAGGTGGAGGAGAATCAAGGTTTGTGTTGAGTTGTTTGTTTACTGTTGTTATTTTGTTTATTTTGCTTATAGCATGCACAGTGTTTATTCAAGTATTTTAGAGGCTCTATGTTATTCAAGTATTTTCTACTTCCATTTCTCGGGTAAATGCATGCTCATGTGCAGATGAGGTCCTTGGAGTTCTGGGATGGTCTATTGGTTGTAGCTGGCCAAAGTGGGTAGAAAATGGACCTCTTCTCAAGTGCTGGTTCATGAGACACATCAAAGGCCAAAGCCAATCATTTTCTTGAACACTGCAACACATGATAAGAGGAAATTGGTTGCAGGTGAGTGCATGGGTGGATTATCCATGTAGATCAGTTTTGACTTTTGCCCATTTTGTCTATTTGTTCAAAAAGATATTATAGAATAAAAAAGCAGCAGCTAATAAAGTCCAAAATTCAGTTTGAAAATAGATTTGATATTAGTTTGGGACTTATCAATGCACGCTTTATTCTTTTTCAACTCAGATTGTCATGAAACTTGGGTCATTACTTTTCCATATATAGGAATTTAAGCATGCTAAGTTTCACAATTTTTTAAGTTCATAAAATAGTTCACATACCCTATTGAATTTTCTGCTATATCTCTTATTTAGCAGCCCTGTTCAATAGCATGTTTTAATGGCGCACTATTTCTATTTTGATTAACTACTTTCACCATATTAAAGTACATACATCCATCTTACTTTTTGATAAGTCTTAGATTATTTGAATTTCATGTAACCATTTAAATTCACTTTGAAGGATACAACATATATAAAATTCTATAATTCATAGTTGATTTGTATGAGTGACACTTGACATCTTATTTAGCCCAAATAATCTGTAACAATGATCACTTTGCATTAGTAATTATTTATTTATTTATTTATTTTAGATTTGACCCTAAAATCTCACTTTTTATAAATCATTTTCAAGACTATGAAATATAGATTTGTGTAAATCATAGAATTTCTTCAAGTTAATAATTTATACAACTTTTATTGAGTATATACTTGACATCAACTTACATTATTTTTCAAAATAGGACTTGGGTGGCCAAAATTATCCATTTTCATAGCTTTGTAAAGTATGATCATTTTGCATTAGTACTTATGATGATGATAGCATTGAAAATCTCAAAGAGCAACAGTCCACTGTAATTCAGGTGCTGCATCACATCAAGGTGCCTAAGGAAAAGCTCCAAAACATGAAGTTTGGAATAAGGTGAGAGTCTTGCACTATTTGATTTTCTTTATAAAGTTGAAGCTAGTGTCTTCTTCGAGCACTCTATAAAAAAATGGTGACAGATATGGCATCCAAGTCATGCAACTTTGGCAAGTGGGACCCCCGTCTTGGCGATTCATATCTATGATGCCTCATGTGGAAAAAATCATCCTGTTCAACATTGTCATTTGATCCATTTTGTTGTAACATGTGACTAGAGTAGCAGCATTTCATGTTGGAAAATCCAAGAGGGGAGTGATTCAATGTAACCAGTTTTTTTTTTTAATAAAAGAAAACACTTATAATGTTCATCCATGGGTTATGATCCCATGCAATGGTTGGTTTCATATTTAGAAATAAATTTTCGTGTCAAATATAATCCATTTGTAATACTTATTAATACATCATTATTTTAGATATTAAAAAGCACTCATATTGGAATTTTTATATTTTCAAATTTTAATAGCCACATTTTCACTTTGCATCTCGTGCACGACACTTCTGTTCCAAGGAACTGATCTCTGTTGGCATAAGGCTCCTCAATAAACTTTATTTCCTGCATGAATTTTATTACATTGACTCGCTACCATTATCCTGCCATGGGCAGGTTCTCATTCATATTTTTAATGTTGCAGGATTTCTCAAGGAATCTAAATATCTTGACATGAAAGATCCTGCAGAGAGGGAAACTAGAAGTTCTGCAAAGAGAGAAATTAGATTTTTTCTTGCTTCTGTAGAGAGAGGAATTAGTAGTTTTCTTGCTTTGTTAGTTTTCCCCATTGAATTTGACGAAGGGACAAGAAAATGTATGGTAGCAATGCGTAAGGCGGAGATCGGCAAAGATATCCTAGAAGCTATCCTGTGAAAGGATCTCATTCATATGAATTGCTGTTTGACACATGACCTGATTGGTTGGATTGTGATGCTTCTTTTTATATCTAAAAGGCTAAAAGACAATTTCTATGAGAAGATCAAAGTTGGTTTGAATCAGATGCTACCATGGAAATCATTCATTAGACAGCTGAAGACTTACTTGGATACCGTTTTTCAGCGAAGTGCTCTAATATGCAAATTCATGGAGGCTCTAGAAAGTACATACCAAGATGTCTGGAGAAAACGTGTTTATATGTCCCCTCACTGTTTTATGTATCTTTTTTAGTGTCCTGTCTTTTTGGTATCATCCTGTTTGCAGCGTGGAAGCTTTTATAAAATAAAATCAACTCTCTTTGAAATGGTTACATGTGATGTTCGAAAGAGTTCTTTCATTTTCCATTTGGCTGATCCCCACGCAAATGGAGAAAGTGTGAAACTGATTGCAGAAGGAGAATGGAATGCCTTCGATGACATCAATTCAGTGCTTACGACTTGGTCGAATAAAGAAAATGCTAAAATTTTGCTAAAACAAAAGGTATTTGAAGAAAACCACACTGAATGCGGAGAAATTGATGGAGGATCTGACACGCAGCGACAATCCCAATAAGAAGAATTTATGTCGTTAATTTATTTTTTATTTATTTCATTTATTTACTTTTATTCCATTGTAAATTCGTGCCGTTAATTTATTTTATGATTTATGTTCATTTATTTACTTTTATGTCGTTGGAAATTTTATATTATTTACACAAAAAAGTAAATAAATTAAAGTAAATCATTTTTAATAAAAGTAAATCGTAAATGAATGAAAAAGTAAATAACGGGTGGTCTCAAAATTTACAATTTTTCTATTAAACCAAAGCAAATCTTTTAAAATTTGTATCATTTTATTCTAAGTTTAATGATACAAGATGACAAATTATTGTAAATCATAAGAGAGAAAAAATGTGACAACGGTCATTTATTTACTTTTTAAGACCACCTATTACAAATTAAATTCCTTCTATGAGAAATAATAAAAATCAATGATACTTATAAATAATCACAAAAGTATTATAGCATTTGTTCATTTTTTAGTCACAATATAGGGTTAAAAAATAGGTGCATAATAAGTACAGGGACGGGTTTTATGCTGACTATAATTAATATACGTGCTTATTATAAAAATTTATAACATATACAAATTTCTACCTTTTCAGTAAATAAAAGGTAGCTTTCCTTAGGGTAGTCTGCACGTGTGTACGTGCGGCTACCCTCAAGCTATACATATTCTTATTTTTTAATTATAAATATTTATATTAAATATATGTCATGAATCATAATATTATAAATTTTATAAGTTATAAAACACCATATGGATTTAAGCAATTAAATCATGGTCATTCATTAATTTAAACATTTTAAATCAATTAATTGCTTGGATTAAACGATTTGTCTTAATTTTATTAATAAATCTAAAATTAAATCATACATTTTGTAATTATTCCATACAACATAAACACTCAAACTTATCATTATTAATTTATTAATTATCCTTTTACTTACTTTATAATTTTAGGCTATTAATAAAATTCTATTTTTATTCATTTCATGGCCTAACATTTTTTCATATATGTACGTCACATACTTATGGGCTGAAATTTAAAAATTGTGGGTATCATAGTACTTTAAAATTTTCTCTGTCCTATTTTCTTTATCAATACGGCTTCAAAACTTATCCATTTTTCTATCTCAATTTCTTGTCTACACTATAATTTTGAAGATATGAGATTTAAAATTATTACGAAGAATTTTTGTACAGCAAATTGTAAAATTTTAAAATTGAAAATATTTATATGAACAATGTTTCTACAACAAAATTATATATATATTTAAATATCTATAGAAAAATAATTCTACAAAAATTTTAAAATCTAAAATTAGGAAAAAATCATAAGAAGAACATTTCTATAGCAAAATTGAAATTGTAGATTTTATAATAAATACATGGAAAACATTAACATAGTAACTGTACAAATATAAATCATAAACTAATTATATGGAGAATGATGCTATAAAAATACATTAAATTAAAATCTATATACAAATTTATTACATACAATTTTTCTAAAATAAATTTATATATAAAATTCTTAAAATACAAATGTGAAGCACAACTATAAAAGAAATTTATATTCTTGATTTTTAAATAAGTATAGATAGAAGTTCACGTCATTCATTTGAAGATATGATTTTTCAAATCATTATATGGTATAATATATTTAGAATTTCAAATTTCAAATTTCAAATTTCAAATTTTTAGATGAAAAATTATTCTACACAACTTTGGGAATCTAAATATTAGATTAATTTCAAGAAGAACAATTGTATATCAAAATTAAAACCGTAAAATTTACATTAAATACGTGAAGAACATTTATATCATATATTTAAATATATAAAACTCAAACCAATTATGTGGAGAATGATGCTAAAAAAATTTCTGTATTACTATAATAAATTATTCATCATGACCATTACTGATGCATATAATCTATTATCTAAATACTAATGTATGTTAGTAGATTTTCATAGCATAAACTCCAAAATAATTATGACAATATATGTTTCAATCTAGATTGAACTACGAAATAATTTCATACATTATTTTTGGGTCTAAAAAATTAATTTAGCATTTAACAACATTTTTATTTACTTTTATGCAGTTGTAAATTTTATATGATTTACACAAAAAATAAATCATTTCAAATTTGTGTCATTTTATTCTAAGTTTAATGGTATGAGATGACAAATTAATGACAAATTAATGTATCATTTCAAATTATATGTTTAATGGTATGAGACATAATAAAGGTGGCAACGGTCATTTATTTACTTTCTGATACCACCTATTATAAATTAAATTTCTCTTTATGAGAAATAATAAAAATACACACAAGCATTACAGGATTTGTTCATTTTTTGGTCAAAATATGAGGTTAAAAAAAGGTGCATAATGAGTAAGGGGATAAGTTTTATGTTGACCATGATTAATATACTTGTTTATTATATAAACATATAATTTATACATTTACGGATAAATAAAAGTATATTAATTACGCATAAATAAACATATAAAAGTATACGTATAATTACTACCTTTCCAATAAATAAAAGCATAAATATTTATTAGTGACTTATTAATATATATTAATTACGTAAAATATCCAATTATTGGATTTGTTTATATTTTAATAAGAATCTATATTTATATTTTAGTATATTTTCGTATTACATTTACAGATAATATATTTCATATAAATTTTATGAACAATCTATAAAATCCATCAAATCCATCATATCAGTACATCTGTTTACGATTACTCTATAAAATTCATAAATCATGTAAATATTAGTTTACGATTTTGCATAATTCTTGTAAAATCTGTGTTGTCCATCTAATTGGTGAAAATGAAATGTCATGAATTCTATTTTAGCTGTTAAAACTGTACAACTGGTTTATCGTATCAAACGAATATGTATCAAAATAATTTAGTCTATAAATCTCGTAAAATTTATAAAATTTATAAATTTCATATGCGCTATATCCGTGAAACTCGAATAACCTGTAAAATTTATTTCATTGGAAAAATGAATACAAGATTATCAGTGGAACACATCATTCCCATAAATTTCATAAAAACTGTAAAAGCCGTAAAATCTGTAAAATCTATATCAACGGTCAAACAAACTAAATTATATCAGTCGTTCAAATTTATTTCTTTAAATAAAACTATTCTTAATTTTATAATTTCAGTCCTACATTACAGATTATAATTTGGAACGAATATCATTCAATTTAACGTTGGGGATCACTCATCATCTATAGTAATTTATTAAAATCATGTGAATAATCATAAAAATGCATGCACCTCAAAGTGTTATACTTTAATTCACCTACCCCTACTCACGGTTTTTCCACATTTCTACTCTCATGCTATGAAATTACCTTTTTGACCCCATTTGCATTTTATGCAAAAGTGCAAACGTTTGCATTTGAACCCGCCTCATGATTCAAATTACAAAAATTAACCACGACCTTCTTGTCCGTGCATCTTGAGCTCGCCGACGAGACGGCTCATGTCCTCATACGAAGATCCGCCCACTTCGACGGCGCTCGAGACCATCTCGCCCAGCTCCTTGGCCGTCCTTTTCATCTCTCTCGCTTCATCTCCACCGTCCATCACAGCCTCGATCACGGTCTCAATCTCCTCCTTGCGGATCAACGGCCTGTCGGGGTTTTCCCACGATATCCAGACCTCAGATCCGACGGAGACGCCAATCCTCAGCACCTGCGTGACCAGCTTCTCGTTGTAGAACTGCTCCGCGAAGATGGGCCACGTGATCATAGCCACGCCGGCGCTGACGCCTTCGAGGATCGAATTCCAGCCGCAGTGGGTCACAAACGCTCCAACGGCCTGATGGCTGAGGATGAGGACTTGCGGGGCCCACCCTCTGATGACGAGCCCCATCCCTCCCAATCTCTCCTCCGAGTCTAGTAATCCCTCCGGCGGCCATTCGCCCACCACCCAAACAAACGGGCGACGGGATGATTCAAGAGCCAGCGCGATCTCCAGAAGTTGATCACCGCTCAACCGGCACATGCTTCCGAAAAAAACATACACCACAGATTTCGGCGGCTTTGAATCGAGCCACCTCAAGCAATCCTCCGCGCTAATGGAAGAATCTCTCTTCCCTCTCACCGCCACCTCGGCTGTGGTTTTGTTGCAGAGAAACAGAGGACCGACTGCCCACGCCTTCTTCCCCATCTGAATCCTGAAGTGTTCGACGTAAGCCGGCTCCAACTCGTAGAAGCTGTTCATGACGACACCAAAGCTCCGGCGCTCAGCTTCAGTGACCCGCCCCAAAAGCTCTGTCAAACTGCTCTCCTCTCTGTGGATGTCCAGGAGCTGGGATCTGGTGAGCTCTATGCGATGTGGAAGGCCCGGAACTACAAACTTCTCGGTGTCGGAGCTCACGCCCTCGTGCGGCTGGTAGCGCAGCAAGCTGTCGGTGATGGAGAGGGGGAAGAAACCGCTCCCGGTGAACGTCAATCCCGGAATCCCAAACTTGGCGGCTGCTTCGTTCGTCCAGGGCAAGAAAAAATCAGAGACGATGCAGTGAGGGCGGTGTTCCTCAACGAGGCGCTCGAGGGCTCTTGGAAAATGCGGAGTGAGCTCAATGACTTCACGCCGTCGCCGTCGTGACGATCACGACCTTCTGTTGCAGCAGGGGAAGGGAATTGGAGCAGGTGGGTTGTGATGTGGGGATGAAAGGTGCGTGTTTGATCGATGATCTCTTCGAAGGAGGCGGGATCGTGGAACATGGGCGTGGCGATGAGGCTGACCTCCGCCCCGTGTTTTGCAAACACCTTGGCCAGATCTATCATTGGGAGCTTGTGGCCTTGAACCAACATTAATGGGACGCAGAAGACATGGAGATGATGATTACCTTGGGAATCCATGAATCTATAGCAAATTACACAGAGACGATAATTAAATAACGAGCTTTAAGGAAATAATTTCCCCTAGAAAAATGCAATTCGAGAAATGATAAGCTTGTTTCAATACTTTGTAGGAGTGGCAAAAAGTCTAAGGTTGCAGGCATGTGAAACCCCAACCTAAGTAGGGTCCAATGTATGCATTGGACATATACAAGTGATTTATATGTGAATTAAATAGAATTTTTGGATGATTTTAGAATTTTATGATTTTTGCAATTAGGGTTCAACTAAGAATGGTGATTAAAAATTTAATCGCCGGAGCTCATTATGAGTCAAGGTGACTAAAGGAGCATAATGAGGATTAAAACATGCTAATGTGGCATGAATGTTTAGTTTAATTTCTATGATTTAATTAATGGAGATTAAAGTGGAAATTATGGAATTATATTGGAAATCCATAAAAAATTCATAACTCAACGCCTGTAAGGCGGATTCAAGTGAAATTTAAAATGAAAGTTGATGATGTTGGGCTTGATATTATGAAATTATTGGGTTATGAAAATCCTTCATGAAATTGGTTTAATGATTTATTGATCATATCTCAATTTCAACTGTTAACTTTAAACGGTTATAACTTGAGCTAGGAAAATTGGATTGAGATGAAATTTGAAACGGTTGAATGAAATTATGAGATCAACATTTTGGAAGGTTTGGTTTAAGCATATTATGCTGGAAAAATATCTGAATTGAAAAAGGTGGGCATAGTTGACTTTTACACCTCAAGAGTACCATGCATTTAAGGCAAAAGGTGCATGAATTAAATGCAATTTTTAATGGACCAAATAGGTGTCAAATGTAGATGCAATGCAGGGTATTTTATGAATTAATATGTGTGGAAATTCTTTAGATATTTTGCTGGAATTAATGAGCTATGGAAAGAGCTCAAAGTGAGCATAGGTGAGGTGTCTATACATGGACGTTCAAGTGATGTTATTGTTAGATTTTTTTTAATTTTTAATTTTATAAATTATGCACATAAATAGCTGACATATTGGGATACATAAATGAACATTTAATTAAGTGGAAAATTTCCAAGAAAATTCGTGAACAACAGCTGCCATGGATGGATGAAAAGTAGACAGCTTGTATAGTCAAGATCTTGAGCAGATTTTTGGTTTAATAAAAAATGATAAAAATATTTTATATGGCTGTAAATCAACCAGCGCATCAAGAGGATAAGTGGGTAATTAAAGGGATGTGGAAAATCCAGCTCCAAAGTGGGGCCCACAGCTGAAAAATCTAACTCTATAAGAGGGATGCTCAGTCATATGAAATGGGGTGTTGTGATTTTTTTCTAAGTGCTAAAATTTCATCTTCCCCAAGGCAGCCCTCACGTCCAGCTCTAGAGTTAGCAAAGAAGGAAGAAAAATAAGAAAAAAAGAGGAATTATCAATTAATCAAGTAAGTATATGTTAATCTTGATTTATGCCTCAAATCTGAAAGTTATATGATGTTGTAAACTAAAATATAAACGGAACAGTAAATGGATTAATTTTAGCATAAAATTTTTAAGAAGAATCATGATAGGGTGATTAGGAACGACCCAATTTTCAGCTTAAAAGGATAATCCAGTTTCAAATTAAAAATCTGAGAAAATCAACCTGAACAGGGTTGTACGGGTGGCAGGATTAGTTGCACCAAAGGATTTTTAATAATTTTTATACAAGGAATTTTGGGCTAAAAATTTTAAAGGATATATAATAAATATTGAGGATCACATAATAAAATAAAAATTAGGTTTTTATGGGTATAAATATATCCCATAATTAACGTGATTCAGGCTGTCTGAAAAATGGATGTTGCTGTCCAGCAAGGTAAAAATACCAAAATAAATATAAATGCTTAATGTTTTGTGCTGAAAATATTTATTTTGGTTAATTAATATATTTATTAAGGTATGGTAGAAATTTCAGATCAAAACTACTTGATTTGGTATTAATTCAAGATTTTGAGATTTCAGTACGCCTGATTTCAGTATATGTGGATAGTTGGAGAAAAAAATCAAAAATAAATATGAAACCTATGTAGAAATGATCCGAATTTATATATATGTTAATAACCTAAATTTTGATCAATAAAATTGGGATTATTTGCTGAAAATTCGGATTTATAAATCTGTTTAGGGTTATGTGTCAAAAGACATGTTAAACGGGTAAAAATGGGTTCCAAAGTTGCTGTTTTGGAAACCTATGATTAGTGGATTTAAATTCCATAAAAATACCCTTAGTACAGTGTTAATTAAAGATAATTATCATGCTGAAATGTGAATTAAATTGCTGACTTGGGAAATTTTATGAAATGTCTCATATATGTGTTGTCAAATGAGCATATGTGAAAGGATAGACATGCATAAGTGGTAAATGACTTAAGTAAATTGATTTTGTGCAAAAATGCATGAAAATATGATAAATTTTATGAATATATATTTTTTTAGAATTTCATGATGTAATTACAAATTTTAGAATTAATTAATGAGGCTTAAGGCGACCAAGTGTGCTTAAAATGAGCAACAATGTATGAATTTTGAAAAATAAGTGAAAAATGGCTTAAGAAAGGTAATAGCCATTAAATGATAATTATTAGATTAATTTTATATGGTTGAATGGTTACCCTACTTATGGGACTAAATGTGATGTGTAATAGCCCATGTAGTGCACAAGTATATGCTGTACGGGCATAACGACTTGAGAAGTCGAAAGAATTATGCATGTTAATGAAAATGAGTTGGAAAACTGAGTTGAATGCAAGCAAAGGAAATATATGAATGTTATATCATTCTTATATGTATAGGCAAAGGCAAAAGGATAAGCGAAACGGAAAGCTAAGCAAGCGAGGTAAGCAAGCAGCTTTCTAAATGATTTTGGTTTTCATGACAAGGTATTTAAGGATGACCATTTTTTGTCTATATGCGTATTGAAATGTTTATTTCTATTGAAATAAATGATTGCTTATTGTTTCGCAATTATTCATGAAAAGTGATGAAGTATGGATTTGAAACGATGTTTTAAAGGGATGGTGCAAAGAATTCTCTACATGAGAATGACAAGTTCCATGTGTAAGAAGGTATATAATGTCGGGGTGACTAAAAGTCATGCATTGAATGAAAATCAAGTAGGTTAGTTGAGGTAGTGAGTAGATAAGGAGTCCCCCTTGACGTCGCCAACTCAGAAAGGACTGGCGAGATAGGCTAGTCGAGGTAGTAAGTGGACAAGGAGTCCCCCTTGACGTTGCCAAGTTGGTAGGTCCGGTGCCAAGGATGGAAAGGATCATGTCATGAAAGAGGGTTCCCCATGCTAGCGTACCGTCACATGAAGGATAACGTCATCAATGGAAATGATGAATTTGCATATCCAATGTTCACGAAATGTGTACAAATGATTTATGAAAAGGTTTTTGCTCCACAGGTAGTTGATCACTTGATAAGTGTCTCTACTGAAAGGAGAAAAATGCTTTTAAATAAATATGCCTTCAAAATAAATTGCCTGTAAAATATAAGCTTGCTTATTGAGTTTCGACTCACGTTTTCGTTTTCCAAACCCATAGACAGGTGAAAGAAGAGACCTGGCAAAGGAACAAGGAGTTGACTATTGAGGAAATGGAAGACATTATAAGTTTCATGTTTGTGAAAAACTTATGTCGTATGATTGTAAATACTTTGATGTTTTATGTTGACATCTATGATGATACATGCAATGAAATCTAATTTATGAGATGGTTTGAAATATGTTATGAAAATCATGTCTAGTTATGACATTATTGCATGGAAATGACTCAGATAAGCATGAAATGAACATATGAGGAATTAAACTCCTATGAAAAGATATTTAATTGGATAAATATCCATTAAAACCCGCTGTGTGACAGGGCAACAATCCTGATCATGTTTACCAGTCGAACTATCTTGAGGTAAGGTTGTGACGCTCGGGCTGGGGCGTTACAAAGCATTTCGCTTTCAACTGAAGTAGGTTGTGCCCAACCGTATAAAGTAGCGTGTTTGGTATGTTATTTTATTTTTTAATATTTTTTTTACATTTTCCTATAAAACAATTATAACTAACTTATTTATTTTAACTTTATTTTTTAATTTCTTATTATTACTCATATCATATCACATTATTTTCTCTAATTTTAAAGATTTTTACACTAGTTACTTTTCTTTAAAAATTTAATTACTTCCCAAGGATAACTTACCTGGGAAATTGATAAGGAAAAGAATGAAATGAAAGATCATATGATCTAGGATTCTTGGGGCCTTAGTTGTCCGTCCAAATCATCATCTGGATCTGCAACATGTCATTTATGCAAACGGTGTAAATTGTGGCATTTATAGGCCGCCAAATTTTTTAAAATTTTTTGTAAACATTGGACTCTACTTAAATCGTATTTTTGATCAATTTTAGCTGTTCCGAAAATTTTTTTGGTACTTCCGTTTTTTTTGAAAAATTTAGTTCTTTCATTTTTTTAAAGAAATATAAGCGTGAATACACATGCCTTTTTATTTTTCAAAAAAAATACCAAAAAGAAATTAGAATTTTATTAAACCTTGTCCAGTCTAGGTATATTTTACTCATCTATTAAAAAAAAATTCCCCTGCCCATAAATCGCCTGATTTAATGGCTATGTGGGATTTAACAGTCATTTGCAAGATATGGGTCATCACATTTTGTGAGGGAAAACAACCCGATCTCCTCGTGGTCTAAAATGCCGTAGAGCAGCGAGCAAACCACATGGAAGCATGTTCCCGTTCTTCCGACTGAAATCTTACGTCTAAATTGGCTTCATACGCCGTCACCCACGCCATAGCTAAGCGGGATTTAGATGTGCTTGCATCGTTGTGGTCGAGTTTTCGAATTCGTAAGGCAGCAATACTGTGTGTTTAACGATTATAAAAATTTTAAAAATTAAAACTGTCACTGTCAATAAATATTCTATTTTTAAATCATTTCTTTGTATATTTTTATACAATTAGCCTATATTTCAATTATTTCTCTACAACTATCTTATCTATTTTAATTTTATTCTCTTTATTCCTCATATTCCCCTATTATATTACATTACTTTTTCTATTTTTAAAAATTTTACATCAAAACCTTTTCTTTCAAAATTTTTATCAATTATCATACAAACGCATAATGAAAAGGTTAATCTGCAAATATACCTACTTAATTTGACTATAATTACAAAAATACTCATACAGTTTTAGAAATCACTAATAACCCCATCTAGTTTGACCATATTTATAAATATATCTATATCATTATAATGTCATTACTGTATTGTCACCACATAGGTATATTTGCAAAGATATGCAAATAACATGACTATATTTGCAAATATATCCACTTAATTTTTAAAATTACAAATATACCCTTATAGTTTGCATACTGCTACAAATATACCCCTAGTGACAATGTACTAATGCGCCATAACAACATGAATATATTTGCAATTATAGTTAAACTATATGAGAGTTATTTATAATTTTGAAACTATATGAATATATTTGCAATTATGGTCGAACTAAGTAAGTGTCTTTGCAAATCACTATAATAAAAATTATATATTTGGCATGGAGGCATGCACAAGTATGGAGGCACAGGTAGAATGCTAATCAATTGCAATCATGAACTGTATTTCTTGTGAAACCCCTATTAAATTAGAGCACATTTACGACCTGTCTGAAATTCGGTGATTTTAGACTGGCTCAAAAATATTTTTTTTATTTTTAAAATTTTTTTATAAACATGTTAATTTAGTTATGTTTAATCTATAAACTAAATTTATCATTTTTAGATATTTTTATATATTTATTTTAGATTTTTAAATATAAGGGTATTTAAGTCATTTTAAATAACTTAAATACCCTTGTGTTTAAAAATTCAAAATAAATATAAACAAATATCTAAAAATGATAAAACTTAGTTTATAAATTAAATATAACTAAATTAACATGTTTATAAAAAAAATGTAAAAATAAAAAATATATTTTTGAAACATGCAGAGCACCGAAACATTAAAGGGGTGTAAGAGGGAGATCGGGCGCTGGAAGCAACCAGAGAGGGAAAAAAACAGAGAGGAAGAAAGAAGAAGAAGAAAGGAAGAAAGAAAAGGAGAAGGAAAAAGAGAGGAGAGAGAGCCTGCCATCCACGCCGCCATTCACGCCACTGTCGCCGCCGGGTCGCCGGAGGTAAGGAAGAGATAATTGGATATGTTGGGTTTTTTTTCAATTTTTATCCCAAATCATGCAATAAACATAGGAGTTTTGCTAAAATACTTTAGATAAACACCTATGGAAGTAAATTACACCGATTTGAGTAGTAGATTTGGGTATTTAGGGAACCAAGAGTTGAAATGGATAGAATTTTGATTTTTATTCACAAAAATAGCCAAAAAATCATGGAGCTTTTAATAAATTCGTGAATTAGAGGATATTTAGAACCCAAATCATGAAAATAGAAGGCTAAAATAAGCCAAATGTGAAATCAAAAATTCAAGAGTGGTGTATCCAAATTTTCTTATTCCAAGTCATGATATAATAGTTACAAATGCTATTAGGAGACATTAGTTATAAATTAATATACCCAATTTTAGGTAAAAAGGAGAAAAATTAGAATTTTTCATGACCCGTGGAAATTGGGCAGCCCCAAAAATGTGAGTTAAACATGGGGCTTTTGGAGTACTTGATTTATACATTATTTATGGATAAATTTTAAGATATTTGGAGAGTTAAAATATAAAAGAAAAATTTATAGAGGTGTAATGCTAAATTTTAGGTAGGGTATGGGTGTCGGAAATTTATGTAAAATTAGTAGGTAACAAATTCACACAGTATAAGAATGATTGATAGATTTTAAGATGTCTAACATATGTATCTTAAGTATGCACTTAATAGATAAAAAAATAATAAAAAAATATTATTAGCTTTCAAATCAATGCATCCGTAGCCATTAAAAAATTAGAATGCAATACACGGTGATTTAAGTCAATGCTTAGCCAAAAAAATTGCTAATTTTGATAGGAAAAGGAAAGAAGAAAGTGCAAGACACAACCTGAGACTGTAAGGTAAGCAAGCTTTTCAAATTCAAAGAGATATTGTGATAAAATTTCTATTTTGTTACTTACTTTGAGAAAGATTGTTGCAATAAATGTTCACGCTATGTCTTTATGTGTTTCCTTACAAATATGTGTAAATCTAGTCAATTTTCTTAAGTATGCTAATTTAATTTTATACAAATATTTAAAAAAAATCTTTGGGAATGGCCATTAGCCTATTTCTTTTATTTATATATGTGTGTATATATATTCATTGCTAAGGTAATACTTTCGAACTTGACTTTTGGAAACGAACCTTTTCTTTATGATTAGTCGAATAAACTCCTTTTATGACATAATGCACTTGATCATTGGTGTGAATGTAATTCATGAATGAAAATGAATGAAAGGTTTCGCCAAGGTTGTAATTAAACAGGTTGTCCTTCCTTGACGTTGCCTAGTCGGTGCGTCTGACATATGAGGATGATCACTTGATAAGTGTCACGTGCCATAGAGGAAACTATGTCATTGAATAATGCATGTTGTGGTTACATTTCATCCCCACGCATATATGATAATCTATGAAGGTTTTCATATTTTTTTCCTGTTAACAACACTTGCTTACTGGGTTCTTTGAACTCACCGATTTTATTAAACAGTTGCAAAGTATTCTGATTTCAAGAGCAATTGAGACTTCACTGGGTAGAATGGCAGTGAAGAGAAGAGCCATGTGAGGCTTTTGTGTATATTTGAATGTGATTTGTAATAAGAAAAACTTTAAAAGTGCTAGATTTTCTATTGATTTTGAGACGTGTGTAAAATATATGTATAATTTGTGTGCATGGCGTGAAAGATATTTGTAGAATTGATTTGGTTATATTATATGAATTGTATGGATATATGAATGATGTAAGATGAAGAATATTAGAGTATGGGATATTTTGTGTGACTATAATGAATTTGTGAAGAAAAAGGGGGTGTTTGTGATTATAATGAAGTGTTACAGGTTATTTCGTGATGTAAAGAATTATATGGTGAATGTTTGTATTTAGAAAACATCCTAGTTAAAGACGAGATGCTGCCGAAATTTTTATAGATATATATATATATATATTTATTTAGAACACTTTATTTTTGCTTAGTGTATAAATGTAAGTTAAATTATGGACTTCACCACTTTTCAAAAGATTCCTGGCATGAAATCCTATGACAAACACATGTATAAATATGTCATAGGTTGGGGCGTTACATAAATAGACATGTCGTCTATAAGGTTTAGTAGCATAGAGAATGGAGAGAGTCTTATGAGAGAGAGAGTCTTAATGAGAGGCAATCTATTATCTGTGAAATAAAAGTGATAATTGTTTGGTGATTAATAAATTAATTTTTTCTTTAGGGGAGTAAACTTGAAGCCGATCCACATCATTCTCTCTGTCCCTTGTGTGCGCTTGCATAACAAAGTTTGAAAAGGATTTTTAGTTTGGGAAATTTGAAGTCATTGAGATCTGGAGGGTGCAAGTAACAGTGTGGATCTGACTAGAATTTTCTTATCATGAAATTTGTGTTGTTGAGATTGTTGAAATTTGCTCAATCGGCAACATAGTGTGGAAGCAACACATCTATCGTGAGGATTGTGGTGATTTTTTTATTGAAGCTGCTAATGGAAGATTAGCTGCAGCTTTGTGGCTAGTGCTTGCTTTAGAGCTTAGTCCTACGCACCTGGGTGCATTGAGCCTCAATGCACTCGGGTGTACTTCATTAATTTTTTTCAAATTTTTTTATACAACTATTAATCTAAATGTATTTAACATGCATATCAATTTTTACTATTTTTAGAGATTTTTTTTGAATTTTTAAAAATTAATGATATTTTTAAATTTTTAAAAAAATTTAAAAATAATTGAAGTACATCCGGGTGCCTAAGTTCAATGCTGCTACACTTTTTTCGGTGGTCTTTTCCTGTCCGTTGGAGTAAAATAAAAAAGGAAGCTCCTCAAACTTGCGACCGAGGAGAAAATGAGTAGAGCTGACATCATCAAAGCAGTAGCTACAGTAAGGAAAGGAAGGAACAGGGCGTTCTAGACGCATGACAGGTGGCGATTGGCAGTAGTTCCGCCAGCAACAAAGACGGTGAGGCAAAGATAATTTTTCCACAAATTTTTCGACGATCGGAGCTCTATTCCAATGTGGTGACGACTCGATTGGTGACCAGAATTCGGCAGACGGCTTCTAGTCGACAGTAAAGAGGTCTAGCAGGTGGTGGAGCAGCATAAGAGGTGGCGGCTAGGGCTATCTTGTTGAAGGTTGTGACATATGGATCATTATCTATTGTGACGGATAGAAGATTTTGTTAAAATTGGTTGACTTTATTTCGCTCCCATATAGTGATTTTGGTGTCTGACTTGGGCGATTTAAAATTCATTTTCTGCATCTTGAGGTACTTCCAATCACATAAATGGTTCATATTATGTAGATTCAACTTATTTTGTGAAGATTATTTAAAAAATGATAAACAAGACGAGCATAAAGGTGATTAGTTTTGTGGTCAGGCCATTCAATAGACAAAATAATTTTACGTTGTGGCAACAAAGAACAAATAATATTTTGACTCAAGAAGGAACAATTCGAGCATCGAAGAAAAGAATCTGGGTGGTAAAAATTACCAAGCTACAAGAGATTTGAAAATCACCACAATCTAGATGTATCTTGCAAATAATACTCTTTGAGAGGTGATCGGTTTAACAGATCTTGAAGAAATTTGTATGAAGTTGGAGACCAGGTATAAATCAAAATATATGACTAATAGATTATATTCAAAAAAGAAATTATATGATCTAAAAATTAAAGAGTCTGGAGATCTTGGGAAGCAATTGGATAAATTCAATAAGATCGTAATAGATTTGATTGCCTTGGGAGTGAAAATTAAAGAAGAAGGCAAAGCATTACTTTTGTTAGCCTTATTACCTAAGTTGTTTAATTATATTATGATGACGTTGTTGTTCGTGAAGGATACATTAGAACTTGATGATGTTGTTGCTTCTGTATTGATGAATGAAATTCATAAAAAGGACAACAGTAATGGATCATCGGTAGTAAAGGCGATTCGATTGTCATTGGTAGTCAACAATATAGGTAAAGATCATTAAATAATCCAAGAGAATTTAGAAGTTCATCTTGACCAAATAAAGATATTGAGTGCTGGGAACACGGCAAGAAGGGTCACATAAGAAGAGTTGCTGTAAATGAAAGGTGAGTCAGTAGAAGGAGAGAAAAGAAAAAAATGGAAAGAGAAGACAAATGAAAGGAATCATATGACTACTATTGTAGATTCAGACTGTGATGTGTTGCTCATAGCAAAAGAATCTGCAAATAGTAATGATTGGATTTTGGACTTAGAAAGTTCCTTTCACATGTGTGTAGCCAAAGAATAGTTAAGTTTATAGAAGAAGTGAGATGGTGGTCTTGTGAGGATGACAAATAAGATAAAGAGTGGAATTGTTAGTGTTGGTATAGTACAAATTCACATGTTTAATGGAGTTGTATGGACGTTGACTGATGTAAGACATGTTCTTGCTTTGAGGATAAATTTCATTTCATTAGGAATATTAAACCCTAGAGGGTTGAAGATTTTGGGTGGAGATGGAGTTCTCAAGGTAACAAAGGGAGTGCAAATTACTGGAGTTCGAGTGAAGTCACAAGTTGCAACTTCAAGTAGAGCACAAATATCTGATTTTGTGGTGAAGCCATTGATGATCATATGATAGAAGTGAGTTGTACGTGACACCTAGGAGGGGTGTGATGGACCGTGTGAGTTTGAGCATGATTAGAAGAACACAAAGCAGTTGAAGACATAAGTTTCTCTATGAGTTACTTGGCTTTTTGTATGCATAATTCAAGCTAAAGTGGAGATTTACTAAGTGTATCTTTTATTCTTTTTATCTTACTTGAGTGAGTTTAGGATTGCATATGGGTTACACATTTATATGAGAGCTGTCAATAGATATGTAGTCTATTAGTATCACAGAGAGTGGAGAAAGTCCCGATGAAAGAGATTCTTTGAAAAAGGTAATGTGTTACCTATGAGAGAAAAGTTGTAATTATTCGGTGATTAGTATATTACCTTTTTCTCTATGGAGTAGGCGTAAAGCCGATCCATGTAATTCTCTAAGCATCTTGATCTCCACCTTACCAATTTTCTGCATGGCTATGCTACCTATTTCTACTTTGTTCCTACTTGACAACTATTATGATCGTTTCCATTTATTTCCCTCATTTTGCATCCTACCAAACAGCTTGTAATGCTTGTTATAAAAAAAATAAAAATGAAACCGACTCCTAATGTAGTAGAGAACTTCTAGCCCGAGTAAACGACGAGTGTAATTGTCAAACAAACACATCGACAATAACAGAAGTAGATGATGAGTGCAGCGGCCAATGGTTGATTTACAGAAGTGATACCTATCTTGAAGTGTAATAACAGGTATCTGTTCAACCTGTTAACTCGATTTTCTAACCAACAACAAATGGATTAGAACCATGTCTTTTGTTATTTACCTTCAAAAAAAATAATAATGAAGTCACATTTAGAATTAAAATAAAAATTGTTTAACTATGCATTAGGAGAGCAATTTTACCTGAAAAGTATAAAGGATATTGATAATACTTTTTGTGTTGTAATGAAATCTTCTAGAAGGCATGACCTGAATAACACCTGTGCAATACAATCAATAAAACAAAACCACAAACAATAACACATTCGACCACAATTAATAATGGCAAATATTCACATAAAAATAAAAATTATAACTAATTTAATTGATAACATAAATCCGTCATCCATCAATAGGGAAAATTCTAAGTTTAGCAAACATACAGGAGACATATATTTTGTCCAATAAATTAAGTTTAAACATATGTTTCTATTATAAAATGTTCATAACAAAAATGAAAGGCAAATTGTTCTTCATTGTTATCTTTTCCTATGTTCATCCATCGATAACAATGCCCTTTCTCTGAAAATTTAAAATATTATTTTATTAGTAACTACAATAGTATCACAAGCTAAGGGAAAAATAAAAGAGAACAAAAAATATGAAGAAAGATTAATGCTTAACACCATGCTAAAAACCTTTGCACTTGCACTTGCACTTGCAGGAGGACGAGGAGAACAAACGCTACCTTCTCCAACTTCATTTTGAATAGCTGCAACATATAAAAAATCAATAAGTTAATGGCTCTATCTATAAAAAATAAATATATATCCTAAGTTCAAGTAAGAGAGTTAGATACTGAACTATGTAAGTTACTTGTAAAATTGATAGTAAGTTCCTCTGCATCTTCTTGAAATTCATTTACTTTTGGCTTTGACCTCATCCAATCTTAAGCATAGATTAAACATTCCACGAGTTTTGGAGATAAAGAACTCCTATATGAATCAAGCACACGTCCACTCGTACTAAAAGCTGACTCTGACGCAACAGTGGACACTGGAATGGCTAATAAATCACGTGCCATATGGGACAATACTTTATACTTATATGCATTTACTTTCCACCATGCCAAAATGTCAAAATTATCATCCTCCACTACAATATGCTCTTCTAAGTATCGATGAATTTCTGTCTTCTCATTTTCTGTCTCATCCACTGCTAAGAACTTCAAATATGCTGTTCTTGATGGTCCTTTTGTCTTTGTTTGTGTAGGGGCTTCAATTTTTGTTTTGGTTGCTGCTGAAAATTTAGCCTTATAGAACTTGAAAAGGGTTTCAAATTCGATATTCACATTGTTTATTATTTCTTTAACCTTGTCAACATCATATATTTGCGAATAACAAAATTTCATAAACTTCAACTTGCATCTTGGATCCAATACATTTGCAACCAACAACCACATGTTAATTTTATCAAAACTGCCCTAATACTTATCAAATTTTTGTTTCATTTTTCTAGACATGTCTCTAAGGACTGAATCTTCTGATGTAGAAAATTCAAATAACAAACTTTCAATCTTATGAACCTCATCCAAGTAAAGAGAAGAAGTAACATATGAGGTTCCAGATAATGTGGTTGTAACTTCATAAAAATGTTCTAGAAAAGAACACATAGCTTTGCCAATTCTCCAATCATTATCATTGGGAGTATCTTCCTTTGCAAATGCAGCATCATATAAGACAAGCCGATCAAAAACTTTTTGATACTTCAGAGCTTTTTCCAACATTAAAAAAGTAGAATTCCATCTTGTAGGAACATCCATGCACAATCTAAATGTAGAACTAATTCCTTCCTTCTCACAACATACTTTAAAATTATATTCTCTTTGTGGGGAACCTCTGACAGATCTAATACACCTTCGAATTCTGTTAATTAATTCATTAACTTCATTTAAACCTTCTTGCACAATCAAGTTAACAATGTGAGATGCACAACGTACGTGAAAATGGTCACCCTCGCCGGCTAGAAACCCTCTTTTAACTAACATTTTTCTTAAAATTTTCAAAGCGACATCATTTGCAGATGCATTATCTACAGTCAAGGTGGTGATTCTATTCAACCCTCAGCCTAATAAACAATCCTCAACTGCTTGAGCAATGGCATCGCCAGTATGTGGAGGTGGAAGCATAAAAAAATTAATTATTTTCTTGTGTAACTTCCATTCGTCATCAATATAGTGTGTTGTAAGACACATGTAACTATCATTCAAAATAGAAGTCCACAAGTCTGTGGTCAAACTCACCCTTTGAATTTTATTTTCAAAAAATTTCTTCAGTTTCTTCTTCTCAGCTTCATAAATTGCAAGACAATCATTAGCAACAGTTTTCCTAGCTGCCCACTTAAATTGTGGCTGCAACATGCTAACCCATCTCTTCAGTCCCTCATGCTCTACAATCTTAAATGGTTTTTCATCAATGATAATCATCTCAGCAAGTCCCTTTCTGCATTTATCTTGGTCAAATTCCCATACACTGATAACTGGTTCTCCATTAATGTTGGACTGTGGTGAAGAGAATGTCAACAGCTTTTGCCTCTTATTTTGCCCCCACTTTGGAAAATCTTTGCATCTTTGGATACGCCTCGAAAGTGAACTAGTACCATACTTACTAGCACACTTAAAAGGCCTTTTGCAGTAATTACATGAGGCAGTGGGTTCTTTACCTGGCTTCTTATCATTTTTAATAAAATGATTCCAAACTAAAGAAGTAAGTTTGTAATTGGTAGCTCGATTATTTTCATCTTTTGCAATTTTTTCATTATCAATAGGTGTAAGGTTTTCCACATCCACATCAACCACTTCTTTCTCTTTCACATTCTCTACCATTTCTTCCTCCACATTCTCATCCACATCCAAACTCATATTTTTATATTACGTTATATCCAATGCAATACCTAAAAATAAATACAAATAAAAGAAATTAAAATCCAAACATAATACAAGCATATACCAAATATAATACACAATGCATATACGTACATGAAACACTTATATTACTTGCAAATAAAACATCTGAATGTAAGTTTTTGAGAGGTCTGTAGAAATGTGATCCATGATCAATTCTAATAATTAATCAATAATATATGTGCCATTTTACCAGCTTAAATATGTTAGATTAAATGGAAAAAATGTAAAGGAAAATAACATATACCAACTATTGCCGGAGCAGAGGCAGACAAATTCCAAATTTCCAATAATTATTCAAGATCGTCGGATTCATCGATGTCAGCTACTGCGTACTTTGGAGGGGCTGCCTTGAGCAAAGGACTTCGCGGGCGGTAGAGTGAGAGGAGGAGTAGCCGGAACTGGCCAAGACCAAGGTTCGGCAGTCGAGGTTCGGCAATCGGCAGCACTTTTGCTGAAGCAAAAATAAATTGGGTGGGGGAGCTTCGGCCTGCTGTGCCTGTATGCATGTCCATTCCAAGTAGATCTCGGCAGCAAGCGAAAGATGAGTGTGGGGTGGGAGGCGATGGGCGCTGGACGATGGGCGTTGGACGATAGGAGAAGAACCAAAGGGAGAATAACAGAGATTGGAGACGATGGGCGCTGGACGATGAGTGTGGGGTGGGAGGCGAGCGGGGGCGCTGGAAGCCTGGAAGGGAGGAGCGGCACTACGTGCTTGAAGGGAGGATCGGCGAGGGCGCTGGGTGCTGGAAGCCTGGAAGGGAGGAGCGGTGAGGGAGCTAGGAGCTGGAAGGGAAGACCAACAATGTATGGGCACGCGTGGGGCGGAAGGTGAATGGGGGAGCTGCCGAGCTAGGCGCTAGAAGCCTGGAGTGGAGGCTGGAAGGGAGGAGTGGCGGGGGCGTTCAGCGTTGGCCGTTGGGTGCTGGAAGGGAGGACCGAGTGTTGGGCGAGGGTAGGAAGCATCACTGCTGTGGGAGGGCGTGGGCGGAAAATAGAGTGTTAGTTTTAGGGTTTAAAGAGGTGCGGGTCTGTGAGGCCGGTCAGCCCCGACCCGGACTTTTGAAGAAAAATAAAATGCTTGACCCGCCCCGCCCGCTGGGTGAATAATCCTGACCAGCCTCGGTTTTAAAAAGGGTCGGGTCGGGGTGGGTCACGGGTCAACCCGCCCCGATTCCCACCCCTACACCACACGTTGCTGGAGGGTGATTGCTCCTGAGTCAATTCAAAGTCTATACCAAACCCTCTACTATTGAGTTGCTGCAACAAATCCGCTACTCTTCGCAGCCTGTTGATTTTTCACTTTTCAACTCCAAGTCTCGTTATCTTAAAGTTGAAATTCTAGGTTTGCTTTCTATTTTTTCTTTATGGGAAATTTCTACTGTTTTGTTTTTTTTTTTTGGATAAAAAATAAGAACCCCCATAGAGATTTTATCAAGATTGTCTAGATGCCTAGGTGCAAAAAAAATCTTTGCAATTCTTAGTGTTCTTTCTGCTTCCAAGCCATTGCTGAAAAATGTTGTCGTTGCTGAAAATTTACATTGTTAAAAAATGTAACCATTGCTAAAAAATGTTTCCATTGCTGGAAAATGCCATTGCTAAAAGATGTTGCCATTGCTGAAGAAAAAAGTCATTGCTGAAAAATGCCACTGTTGAAAAAAAGTTATATACATTGATTTATTGAAATTATTTGATTATTCCATTACTGAAAAAATGAATGGTAAATGCTATGTTTTATTCAAGAGATTGTATATTCAATGGCTAGTTGATATAATCTCTTCATAATTATTACCCACAAAAGGTAAAATTTATATGTTTGTAGATCTAAAAAATGTTAGTCTAGTCAATTTTGTGTTAAAGATATTATCAACTTCGGATTTGTTGTGCCCATTTATATTTGATATTATTTGGAACTTGAGGATGTTTTTTTTATGCTTATTTAATTATTTTTTGTTATGACTTTCTCAATAAATTTTATACTATTCACTCGTATATTTGTATGGACTTGTGATTGAGTTTTATAATTTATGTAATTCATTAAAAATTATTTTTAGTTGATTACTTAATTATATAACTAAGATTATTCTAATGTTATTTTTTGATTTTTTTATACAAATATATCAATTTTCAAGGATCAAATTCATCGCTTGATAACATATATATAATGTACAATACAAAGGTAAGTATAACATTCTTTAACTTATGAATTAATTATATACTTTACATAAAATACTAATACACCGATTCGATCCGGTTCTCAAAAATGGTTGAATCAGTTAGATTAGAACTAGTCCCTTGATTGGTTCGGTTATGACAACATTGGTTAAAAGTAAAAAAAAAATGGCTATTATTTGATGAATGACTATTCTCGAGATCTGAAATCTCAGATTTTCCCTCCCCATACCACATTTATGGATTACCAAACATCACCTTATAATATTATATTTTTTTGTCTCATGTTACAAATTGAGTTATGATATATTAGCTCAGGCTAAGCAAATGCCTCGTTTAGCTCATCTTAAAAAATCATTTAAAATATTTTTTTTATTTTTTCATAAACTTGTTTATCTAAGTGTATTTAACATCTAAACCAAGTTTTACCATTTTTGGATGTGTATATATTTTTCTAAGATTTTTACTAGTGTTTTAAATGGGCTTTTTGAGGTAGGCTAGGTGAGATATTTGCTTAGTCCGGCTAATAGGATCATTTTATACTATTTACTCTTATATTTGTATAGAATTATTTAAAATACTTGTTTTGTTTTTCATAAACTTGTTTATCTAAGTGTATTTATCATATAAACCAAGTTTTACCATTTTTTGAATATGTGTATATATTTTCTAAGATTTTTATAAGCTTTTAAATGGGCATTTGAAGTAGGTTCAGCGAGATATTTGCTTAGCACAAGCTAATAGAATTATTCCTCTTACAAATTAAGCTTATGAAAATTTTACAAATTTTCTACAATCTATTGTAGGAGACCAAAGCTCCTCAAATGGGAGAAACTACTCCCACCAAGGGGACACAACTCCCATTGAGAGAATCTAAACCGACTGAGAAATATCTCATATCTGGTACCAACAAAGCTAGCTTCAATTGATAATTTACATAAACTATATTCACTTGTTTTGTTTGTTTAATTTATTTGCAAATTATATTATTTTATCTATTTCATATAATTGATTAATAGATCTACTTTCAACTGGTTTACAGTTCACATATACAACCCGTTTACATTAAGCAACTTGGTAAGATAAACTAGTTGTAAACTGATTAGAGTTAAAGTTTGATAGATAAATTATAAAGAAACTCATATTAAAATCTTATTAAAAAATATTAAGATTAGAATTAGGCGACAACCCATGTTAATTGATAGGTCAAGCCATCTATACATCACCCAGAAGGTCTTATGGACAAGCATATGTAACCTATTTTTTAGATAAACTTTACTACATATTCTCTTTTCTTTGAAATGAAATCTTATTTTCCAAACATCATGCACACTGTATTAAGGAATGGTCAAAGAACGTTCAATGATAAATGGTTAAATCATAAAGATGCCATGATTAATTGAGGGCAAGAAAATATAGTGATTAAATTTCCACCACCCACAATCACATTAGGCCATAAAATGGCACAATCCAATGGGTCGTCCTTAATTTTTATAGAAAATTGTATCATTTTTAAAGGATCTCTGCATCAAAATGTTAGCAACAATTGACATATTGATGGGGTGGCCTGCCTAAAATTTTTGTGCTAACGTTCTTTAACAATTTAATCACCATTTTGGTTAGTTGCAAGTACCGACATCTTTCATAGAATCTCATCAACAAAAATAACATTGAAAATTGCTATTAAGGGAAGCAAATGAAAACTATTTTCCATAAAGTGCTAAATAATTACGGATACAACTGGGTTTGGATTCAAACTGAACCCGGCCCACCAAACCGAGTTGCAGTAGTTTCTTAACCTAGCCCAATTTTCCCTAACTAAACTTAGACCGATTTCAAATCAATTCGGTCTTGGGTCGAAGGAAACTTAAACTCAGGGAATCCAAATTCAATTTGTTATATAATAATATATAAGGCAAACTTCATATATACCTACAACTTTATCCTTAATTTCATTTATGCTCAAAATTTTTGAAAAATGCCTCACATATGCACGTATTTTATTTATTTTACTTAGAATGCCACTATACTCATACCGTCAATGACTATCAACTAACTTATCGGATATGATTTTTTAATAATATAATAATTTTAAAATTACTAAATTGCGTATACGTTCCACTCTTGTCTCTTCTCCGGTTTTCAAAGGCCTTTTTCTTCATATCGGAAGTAAAGTGGGTTCTTAATTTTGCCGAAAACTAGCTAAACTGACAATCTCTAGCTTGCTGCTAAATGGATCTTCGTAGAATTTCAAAGGGGCTGTTGTGGTGGGTTTTGTTTGGGTTTGATTTGCTTGGTGGATTGGACGATAAATCGGGTTGTTTCCATTAGCGAGATAACGTCGATCAAAGTAGGGAGATGGTAAATGAATTTCTAAAGAGGAGATGGTTACTGAATGTCAAAGGAAGTGTGCAATTTTCCATTTGAAGCTACTAGTAAGATGACTTTTCAATGATCGACTTTCTGATTCCAAATTTGATGGGGCAACAGACGTGTTGTGTGGTTGCTATAGTGAAGCTATGAAATCAATGGGCTTTTTCTGTCGTTGAATTTACCATGTTGCTGTAGGTAGGTGACGGAAATCAAGTTTGATGGAGAGGAGCCTACATCAAGCATTGGCGATTGTAATCATAGAAAGGGCTCGGTCCTTGTGCTTACTACTCAGTTGTTTTGCTGTCATCAGCTCCAATCAGTGGATTTCGAATGGCAAACGAGTTTAGTCTATTTCTTCTTGAGTGATCTCAAACTGATTTATTGTTACTTGATTAACCAGTGAATGAAGGGGGTGGTGCATTGCAGGTGCGATTAATGATGGATATTTGATGAAACAATAAGAAGAAATAAATTTATATAGGCTGCTTGAATAAAAAAAAGGTGGAAAGGAGACGTGCTTTCTTTTTTTTGAAAATTTTTAACAATATGGGATTGAGTACGTAGGATTGTTACATCTGATAGGAAGGGCAAAGCTCCTTATATAGAGTGCATATGTCGGTTTACATAGCCAGATCTTTTGCATGCATTTAATGCATGGCTGTATGGCTGTTGATTTTCCTAAAATTTGCAGTTGTTACTTGCCATTTTCTTGACTCTAAACAACCTAAAATATCAAGAAAAATCTTGCAGGTATTCAAAAACATCCAAAAACATCTATGTGCATGAACAGCCAGCTTGCATGAATTTTTATTTATTTTTTATATCGACATGCTACCGTCCAGATTTTTCTAGATTAAGTTTTAACACTCCTTAATTCATAAAAATCTATAATACCAAGTTGTTTTCTAAATGGTAAAAATTTTTCCATGGGAATAACTTTGGTGAATATATTTGCTAGTTGTTCATCTGTTTTGCAAATTGTAGTTGAATCTCACGTTTCTCCATGAGCTCTCGAATGAAGTGATAACGAACATCGCTATGCTTCGAATAATTGTGGAAGACTGGATTCTTGGTCATAGCAATGGATGATATATTGTCACAATAAATTATTGTAGGAGACTTCTCTTCGCAGTGTAAGTCTTGTAGAACTCTTCTCAACCATACTGCTTCGCATGTTGCACTTGTTGCTACTACGTATTCTGCTTCCGCTGTAGATAGTGCTGTTATATTTTGTTTCTTTGATGACCAAGAAATAATATTTGATCCAAGAGAAAATATATAATCACTCATGCTTTTTCGATCATCAATACAATCAGCCCGATCACTGTTTGTGTAACCAGTCAAGCTAAAGTTTTCTCCTGCCTCGTATAGAATAACATAATTTTTCGTACCTTGGATATATTTAAAAATTCTCTTCGCAGCTGCAAAATGTAGCTTACTCGGCTTTGACATATATCTTGAGACAATATTGACTACATGAACTATATCTGACCTTGTATTGGTTAAATTTATGAGAGATCCAAGTAGGCTATGGTAAATCACCTCGTCCACCTTTTCATTTCCATCATTTTTAGATAATTTTTCATTTATGGTCATTGGCGAGGCCATAAGCTTATAGTTTGTCATATTAAATTTCTTCAATATGTCATCTGCATATTTTTCTGGGGAAATAAATATCATACCTAGATATTATTTTACCTGCATATGGAAAAATATTTCATAACACCTAAATCTATCATCTCATATTCTTGCATCAAGCCTTCTTAAAATCTTTAACCATCTGTGGGTTGGTACCCATATAGATAAGATCATCCACGTATAAGCATAAGATAAGAAAATCTTGAGCTCTTTGTGCTTTTATATAGAGCGATGATTCACTCGGACTTCTTGTAAAGCCTTGTTGAAGAAGATAATTATCAATATTAATATTTTAAACTCTTAGAGCTTCTTTTAGACCATATAAGGCCTTGCACAATTTATATATTTTTGTCTTCTTTGTCTTCAATAATATAACCTTCTGGTTGCTCCACATATATCTCTTCTCCAATTTCTCCATTGAGAAAAGCTGATTTGACATCCAGCTAAAATACTTACAATTTTAACTATGCAGCGAGAGCAAGCACAATTCGAATAGTTTCCATACGAACAACAGAGCAAATATTTTCATATATTCTATTCCAGGTAACTGAGAATAGCCGTTGGAAACCAACCTGGCTTTATATTTTTTAATAGAACCATCTTCGTTATATTTGGTTTTATACACTCATTTCAATCTAATAATCTCCTTGTCTTGTGGTTTGTCAACCATTATCTAAGTTTGATTTTTCTCAATAATTTTCATCTCCTCGTTCATAGCATCTACCTAATTCTCTTCTTTTATAGCATCTTGAAATTTTTGTGGCTCACAAGCAAAGAATGCCACATCACAATGCTTATAAATATCTTTTAAGGATCGCTACTTCCTTGGAGGAGATGAGTTTGGAGATGAGATAGATGAAGAACTAGGGCTTAAATTAGCCCTTGGAGATGTCGGTGGAGAACTTCGACTTTCATCCTTTTTCTTCTCATCATCTTGATATAATTGTGGTCTTGTCTTTTATGACTCATTCCAAGGCCAAGATTTCATTTCATTAAAAATGACATTCCTTGAAAAAATTAAGTGTTTGGCATTGGACTTATAGAGACGATAGCTCTTAGATTCATCACTATAGCCAATAAATATACATTTTTCTCCTTTTTCATCCGTTTTCTTTCTATTTTCATTTGGTATGTAAGCATATAAAATTTTAAAATGCTCAACTTTTGGCTTTCTTTTGTGCCAAGCCTCATGGGGTATCATATTTAGAACTACCTTTATGGGAGACCTGTTAAGGATATAAATAGTTTGTGTTAACAGCCTCAGCCCAGAAAAATTTTAGCATATTTTTGCTTTGCGTCATACTATGGGCCATTTCAGCAATTGTTCTATTTTTTCTTTCAGCCACACTATTTTGTTGTGGTGTGCACCAAACTGTGAGCTCTCTTTTTATGTTGTGTGTTTTGCAATATTTATCAAACTGATGACTTGTAAATTTTTCCCCATGATCAGTTCTTAATATGTTCAAATAATACCCACTTTGTTTTTCAACAAAGGCCTTGAATTGAATAAAATACTCGAGAAAATATACCCACATCATACGAGTAAAATCATCAACGAAGAGAAGGAAGTACCTTTTGCCGCTCAGAGATCTTTTGAGAAGGCCCCATATATTAGCATGAACGAGCTACGGAGGCGCTTGAGCTCTCCAGGTTGACTTGAAAAATGGCAATCTATGCATTTTTCCATAAATACAACCTTCACATACTTTCTTCTCAGTAGCGATAGATGGAAGCCCAATAACCATAATAAGAGAAAATACATTGTTGGAAATTATTTTTACTGCAGTAATTAATTGCCTCTTTTGCTTATCAATAATGAGACATTTGTCATCTTCGAATTTCACCACATAGCCTCTCTGAAGTAGTTGTCCCACACTTAATAAATTTTGGGCTAGTCAGGTTATGTAAAGAACAACATAAACAAATTTAGAATTTTCATCTTTTGATTTCATGACAATAATGTTTTTTCCTTCAACATTTTGAGATTTACCGTCCCCAAGAGTCACCTTGGACTTCATACTTTCATCGATTTTGACAAAATAATTTTTATCGCCAGTCATGTGGTTTAAACAACTACTATCAAAATACCAGACATCATATGACTCTTTTTGAAGATTTAAGCAAGAGATAAATACTTGATCATTTGAGCCACTATTTTCTGAATAATTTGCCTCCTGTTTATACCAGCAATCTTTATCAAAATCAGTGACCTTATTGCACTTTGTGCATTTATAGTGGCAATTATTTATGTCATGAACACTTTTATTGCAAAATTTGCAATAAGAAGAAAATTTAGCATTTTCTCTATTTCCTTGATTTTGAAATTTTCCTCCCCCTGCCACGGTTATTTGGTAGCCTTTTTTGAAATTTAGCTCCATAGTTATTTTTTCCTTTTTCTTGAATTTTCTTTTCTCCATCTCTTTTTGAAATATTGAATTTTGACTGGAAAGCCTGCTCCAGTGGCTGTTCTGAAAATCTAAGCATTCTTTCTTTATAGGCTTGAAGAGACCTCATTAATTCAACTAAGGAAAGCATAGATAAAATTTTGAATTCTTCTATAGCAGCCACCACATAATCAAATTTATGAGGAAGGCTTCTCAATATTTTTGAAATAATTTTTTTTATCTTTAATTGTATCCTCATAGCTTCTAATCTGATTTGTAATATTAGAAACATTGGAGAAAAATGTTTGTACTGTTTTGCCTTCCCTCATTAAAAGAGTATCAAAATCTTTCCATAATGATTGGAGCTTGATGAAAATTACTCTATCATGGCCTTTAAATTCATTTTTCAAAATATTCTAGGCCTCATTTGATGTTGTAGACATCATGATTCTTGGATATATTATCTTGTCCACTCCTTGTTGAATATATAACAACGCTTTTGTATTTCACATTTTGATTTTCATAATATTACTTTTTCTTATTTTCATCATAGGATGCAAGTTCTGCATCATCATTGAGTTGCTTGTAGCCATGTTGGACTAAGTCCCATAATCCTCGTGATATAAACAGGGTGTTCATTTGTACACTCCAGAAATCATAGGCTTCACCTTCAAATATGAAGACCCATATTTAGATGTAATTAAATGTGGTATCGGAGGCCCATATTTAGATGTAATTAAATGTGGTATCGGAGGCCATTGACGCCGTACCTTATTATATCTTCTTGCAACAGCAGCAATAAGAAGCTGGGGATGATGTAGCTTTGATACCACTAATGAATATTTGATAAAATAATAAGAAGAAAAGAAATAAATTTATATAGGCTGCTTGATTAAAAAAGGTGGAGAGGAAACATGCTTTCTTTTTTTGAAAATTTTTGATAATATGGGATTGAGTACCGGGATCGTTACATCTGAGCGCAAATGTCAGTTTACATAGCCAGATATTTTGCATGCATTTAATGCATGGATGTATGGCTGTTGATTTTGCTGAAGCGTGCAGCTGTTACTTGCCGTTTTTCTTGACTCTAGACAACCTGAAATATCTAGAAAAATCTTGCAGGTGTCCAAAAATATCTACGTACATGAACAGCTAGCTTGCTTGAATTTTTTTTTATTATTTTTTCTGACGACATGCTGCCATCCAGATTTTTCTAGATTAACTTTTAACAATTAACGATAATCATAATTCTTGATGGCTGGTAATGTACTTATTTTGCTTGTAAAAAATGCTTTGCCAAATTAATTGACTCATATCTAAGTTTTCTGGTCCTATCTGCTGTTGTTATCAGGGGACTGATGGACGTGATGCTAGAATCAAAACAAGGTAAGAAGCTATTGAATTCGATGAGGAGTGCTATTTCCAGATTACCAATATTGCAGAGAGGGACGACATCATGGTTGGAGAGCAGGTCTGGCAATGGTCACAATGGCCTCATGTCTAGCACGCAGAATCAACAATGGCAGTCCGTTTTCTTTGTATTCCTAATCTAGTAGCCGTAGTGCACTAACCATCCATCTCACCTACTTGCAAAAGTTCCCTTCAGGCATTCATCCAAAGTTGGCAGTCAGCCCATGTGAAAATCAGCAATAATAAATTGGCAGCCTCCATCGCCTTTCAAATTTGCATAATCTAAGGGCACCCTATTACAATATGATAATCCAAAAAAATCTGGATTATCCTGCATGCAGCAAAATGAAGACGACAGCAAAAAAAAATCTAGATGCAAGCTGGCAAATTGCATAAGCCGATAGCAGAAAAATTAAATTCATGAAATTGCGGCATGTCGACAACGTTCCTGCAAATGGGCTACATTCATGCATGATAAAATGCAGCATCAAGGTCAGTTAATATTGTGGCTAAAAATCAACTTGTCCAGAAATTTCTATGGGTTGAATGTCAGAAATTCGGCTAGATTTTTTAATATTAACCGACTAAAGTAAGAGTATAAAAGGGGACTACCCCCTTGACTGAGTATACATGTATGATTCATATTTTTCTGCTTAATATATATATAGAGAACCGACCGTGTGCAGTCAGACTGCACCGTAATTACAGTGCAGTCCGCTGTAAAATGGACCCCACACATATTAGATTGTAATGAAACTTTATATACTCGTTTATCCATATATAAATCATACTTTAGACGGTTTAGATGTTGAAAAGATCACTTTAAACTTGATATTTACATTAAACTATTTTATTACGTTGATTTTGCACCATTTTAAGATGGGGACTGCACACATGTTGGATTTGGATGAAAATTGGTATGCTATTAAAGTGAACAATTCTAAATACAATGGGTGGGGTGAATTTTCCATTTATGATCAGGTGGGACCCACGGTGCATGGACTGCACCGTGCAGTCGCATGCACTGGAATAAATCTCATATATATATATATATATATATATATATATATATATATATTTCTATTATTCCATCCAATTTAAAAATCCATCAGTGGCATTAGAGCGACATTGTCCAAAAGCCATAGAAGCTGCTATTTTGCAACTATATTGCTGTTGCAAAGAGATATTATAAGGTACGCTATCAATGGCCTCCATCGCCACATTTAATTATACTCAAACGTCAATCCCCATATTTGAAGAAGAGGCCTATGATTTTTAGAGTAACCAAAATGAAAACCCTGTTTATATCATAGGGATTATGGCACTTAGTCCAAAATGGCCACAAGCAACCCAAGGATGATATAGAACTTGCATCCTAGGATGAAAACAAGAAAAAGCAATATTATGAAAATCAAATGCAAGATGCAAATGTCTCGTTTTATATTCAACAATGAGTATGCAATGCAACATATCCAAGAATCATGGCGTCCGCAACATCAAATGGGGCATGGAATATTTTGAAAAATGAATTTAAATACCATGATAGAGTAATTTCTATCAAACTCCAATTGTTATGGAAAGATTTTGATCCTCTATTAATGAAGGAATTTGAAACAGTGCAAGTATTTTTCTCCCATGTTTTTAATACTATGAATCATATTAGAAACTATGGGGATACAATAGAAGATAAGAGAATTATTTCAAAAATATTGAGAAGTCTTCCTCATAAATTTGACCATGTAATGGCTGCTATAGAAGAACTAAAGATTTATCTAAGCTTTCTTTAGTTGAATTAATTCATTTTTTTCAACCCATGAAGAAAGAATGCGTGATTTTCATAACAGCCACTAGAGCAAGCTTTGTAGTCAAAATTCAATATTAAAAAAAATGGAGAAAAAGAATTCAAGTAAAAGGAAAAAATAGCTATGGAGCTAAATTTCAAAAAAACCACCAAATAACCGTGGTAAGAGGAGAGGAAGATTGCAAAATCAAGAAAATAGAGAAAATGCTAAATTTTCTTTTTATTGCAAATTATGCAATAAAAGTGATCATGACACCAATAATTGTCGCTATAAATGCATAAGGTGCAAGAGTACCACTCATTTTGATAAAGACGGTTGGTATAAATAAGAGGAAAATTATTCATAAAATAATGGCTCAAATGATTAAGTATTTATCTCCTGCTTACATCTCCAAAAAGAGTCATATGATGCATGGTATTTTGATAATGGTTGTTCAAACCACATGACTGACAATAAAAATTATTTTGTTAAAATTGATGAAAATATGAAGTCCAAGGTGATTCTTGGAGATGGTAAATCTCAAAATGTTGAAGAAAAAGACATTATTATTATGAAATCAAAAGATAGAAATTCTAAATTTATTCATGATATTCACTATATGCCCGAACTAGCCCAAATTTATTAAACATAGACCAACTAGTCTAGAAAGGCTATATGATGAAATTCAAAGATGGCAAATTCCTCATTATTGATAAGCAAAAGAGGCAATTAATTGCTACAGTGAAAATGACTTTAAACGATGTATTTCCTCTCATTATGCCTCCTGCTCAACCATATGCATTAAATTGTAAAAATGTAGATAACTCCACATTATGGCATCTGATATTTGGGTGCTTGAACTTTAATAGTCTGAAAGTACTCAGACAAAAGGATATAGTTATTGGGCTTCCATCTATTACTATAGAGAATAAGGTATGTGAAGTCTTCGTATATGAGAAAATGCATAGATTGTAATTTCCCTAGTCATTTTGGAGAGCTAAAGCATCACTAGAGCTTGTTTATGCTGATATATTGGGGTCTTCTCAAAATTTATCTCTCAATGACAAAAGATACTTCCTTCTTTTCATTGATGATTTTACACATATAATGTGGGTATATTTTCTTGAGCAAAAATTAGAAGCCTTTTCTTATTTTATTCAATTCACTGCCCTTGTTGAAAAGTAAAATGGGCATTATCTGAAAATTCTAATAAATGATTGTGGGGAGAATTTACAAGTTATCAATTTGATAAATATTGCAAAGTACATGATATAAAAAGAGAGCTCATAGTTCAACACAGTACACCACAAGAAAATGGTATGGCAGAAAGAAAAATAAAATAATTATTGAAATAGGCCACAGTATGATGCAAAGTAAAAATATATCGAAATCTTTTTGGGTTGAGGCTATTTACACAACCACATATTCTCAACAGATGCCCTACAAGGCAGTTCCTAATATGACACCCTATGGGGCTTGATAAAAAGAAAGTTAAAAGTTAAACATTTCAAAATCTTTGGGTATGTCGCATATGCACACATACCAAGGGTCTGTTTTGCAATACGTAAAACTCGGTGACATTTTTTGGATGGTAAAAGCTGTCATCATCGATTGTAATTTGAACAAAAAATTGTATTGGAAGGAAATGAAGTTGATCAAAGAATAGTGTGAAATGAGGAGCGCAATTCAGTGCACCCGGGTGCATTCAGCCTCAACGCACCCGGGTGCACTGCACCTATTTTTTTTATTTTTTTTGAAAATTTTTTCATGAAGCTATTAATATAGGTTTATTTAACATATGTATCAATTTTTACAATTTTTGGAGATTTTTAGATATGTTTTTTAGATTTTTAAAAATCAGTGGCATTTTTCGTAATTTTAAATTACCGAAAATGCCACTGATTTTTAAAAATCTAAAAAAAATATCTAAAAGTCTCCAAAAATAGTAAAAATTGATACATATATTAAATAAACCTAGATTAACCATTGTATACAAAAATTTTCAAAAAAAAATAAAAAAAATAGGTGCAGTGGACCCGGGTGCGTTGAGGCTGAATGCACCCGGGTGCACTGAATTACGCTCCGTGAAATGACATATATGAGCAACCGCAATCGTGCAGTTAATGCGCCCGCCCCTGCTTCGTTGGTTTTTTCACATTTGTTGACCGAGAGATGGCCAACCGTGACCATTCAACCACTTGTGGGTAATTCGTGTTGACCTGTGAGAGCATTCCAAGGGCGCAGGTACGATGGGTGCTCTCCTTTAAGAGAGAGCCTAAGGACGAAAATATGGAGCATGTTGAACCGTGTATATCGTCTGATTGGCCGGGCTAGGGAAGGTTTTAAAATTTTTGTTAAAGGTGCATTATTGTAACATTAGTTGAGATATAGGGGCTATTTGGCAATCTTTAAACTCAGGTGACAAATTTTCAGGATTTATGGCATGAACAACACCTCATAATTTCTATTATACCCACAACGTATCATAAATTAAACTTATCATCATCATCATCATCATAAGCCATTTTCCACCTATGTGGGGTCGGCTGCATGGATTCTATTACGCCATTCTTGGCGATTTAA
The DNA here is from genome assembly GCA_030490835.1 of Annona cherimola. NCBI lineage: Eukaryota > Viridiplantae > Streptophyta > Magnoliopsida > Magnoliales > Annonaceae > Annona > Annona cherimola. The sequence goes on along the minus strand of CM059973.1, from coordinate 10,434,578 downwards.
GACTAAATTTTCAGTAATATGTAATATTTTTAAATCTTGTTTAATTACTTCCATCCATGTTTTTTTGGGTCTTCCTCTCATTCTTCTACCACCTTCTACTTGGATAAACTCTGTTTTCCTAACCGGTGCTACTTCAGGCCTCCTTTTAACATGACCAAACCATCTTAATCTATTTTCTCTCATTTTATCATTAATTGGTCTCACTTTTAAGTTTTCTCGAATTATTTCATTCCTAATTTTATCTTTTCTTGTTTTACCACTCATCCACCTTAACATTCTCATTTCCGCTACGCTCATTTTTTGTATATGTTGCTCTTTAACTGCCCAACATTCTGCCCCATAAAGCATAGCAGGTCTAATCGCAGTCTTATAAAATTTTCCTTTTAATTTGACTGGAACTCGACGGTCACATAAAATTCCTGACGCACTTCTCCATTTCTTCCATCCTGCTTGAATTCTATGTATTATATCTTTCTCGATTTCCCCGTTCTCTTGAACTATTGATCCTAAGTACCGAAAGTGATTAGTTTTTGTTACTGTTTGATCTAAAATCTTAATTGGTTCATCATCCGGGTTCTCACTATTATTAAAATTGTATTTCATATATTCAGTTTTTGTGCGACTAATTCTAAAATCATTAGATTCTAGAGCATCTACCCACCTATTCAATTTTAAATTTAGTCCTTTACTTTCATCTATTAGAACAATGTCATCTGCAAATAACATACACCAAGGTACTTCTTCTTGGAGATGTCTAGTAATTTCATCTATTACTAAGGTAAAAAGGTAAGGACTCAAGGCTGAGCCTTGATGTAAACCTATTTTAACTGGGAAGACATTAGTATCTCCACTAATGGTTCTCACATTTATAACAGCCCCCTCATACATATCTTTAATAATATCAATGTATCTGTCATTAATTCCTTTTTTCCTCATCACTTGCCATATTAACTTTCTTGGTACTCGATCATAAGCTTTTTCTAAATCAATAAAAATCATGTATAAGTTCTTATTCTTCTCCCTATACTTTTCAAATAGTTGTCTAAGTAAGAAAATAGCTTCAATAGTTGATCTTCCTGGCATAAAACCAAATTGATTTTCAGATATATTAGTTTCCCGTCTTAGTCTATGTTCAATTACTCTTTCCCACAATTTCATAGTATGACTCATTAATTTTATTCCACGATAATTTGCACAATTTTGAATATCTCCCTTATTTTTATAAATTGGAACTATAATGCTTTTCCTCCATTCACTTGGCATTAACTTCGTTTTTATAATCTTGTTAAAAAGATTTGTTAACCATGTTGCACCTACATCTCCCATGCACTTCCATGTCTCAATTGGTATATTATCTGGGCCTAAAGCTTTTCCTGTTTTCATTTTCCTTAGAGCTTCCTTTACTTCAGGTATTCGAATTTTTGTGAAATAACTGATATTCCTATTTTCTTCCCTATTTAGACTAACATCTAATGTTAATTGTTCGTGTGGGGTATCATTTAGTAAACTATAAAAATAAGTTTTCCATCTTTCCTTAATATTATCATCTTTGACTAGAACTATTTGGTCCTCACTTTTAATACATCTAACATGTGTTAAATCTTTGCCCTTATTTTCTCTTAATTTAGCCAACTTAAAAATATCTTTTTCACCTTGTCTAGTTCCTAATCTGTCATATAGGCTCTCATAAGCTTTGTGTTTAGCATCACTAATAATCTTTTTAGTAGCTTTTTTTGATAGTTTGTATTGTTGTAAGTTGACATCATTTTTATTTTCCTGCCATGTCTTAAACTTTTCTTGTTTATCATTTATAGCTTTTTGGACATCTTCATTCCACCACCAAGTTTCTCTATGTGGGGATCTACGATTTTTATATACACCTACAATACTTTGTCCTACTTCTTTTATGTTAATTGTCATTTTATCCCACATCGATTCTACTCCATCTTCTTGTGTGTCCCATTTAACTTCTTCTATCATTCTTTTTTTAAAAAGTTCTATGTTGTTTCCTTTTAAATTCCACCATTTAATTTTTGGAATAACATTGTCTTTAGTTTTTGTTGACTCTTTTTGTGTATATATATCCATCACTAATAATCTATGCTGCATAGCTAAACTCTCACCTGGGATAACTTTACAATTTATACAAAGGGATCTATCCAATTTTCTTATAAGGAAGAAATCTATTTGGCTAGAATTGGTCCCACTCTTAAAAGTTATTAAGTGTTCATCTCGTTTTTGAAATAAGGTATTAGCTATAACCAAATCATATGCTATAGCAAAGTCCAAAATGGTATTCCCCATTTCGTTCCTTATTCCAAAACCAAAGCCCCCATGACTTCTCTCATATCCTACCTTCTCTTTTCCTACATGTCCATTTAAATCTCCACCTATCACAACTTTTTCTTGGTTAGATGTTCTTTGCATAATACTATCTAAGTCATCCCAAAATTGTTTCTTGATTCTATCATCTAATCCTACTTGTGGTGCATAAGCACTAATCACATTTAAAACCTCTGCACCTAATACAAGTTTTATTTGAATAATTCTATCATTTACTCTATTCACATCTACAACTTTATTTATGAGATTGTTATCTACTATTATCCCTACACCATTTCTATTATCATCCTTGCCTATATACCATAATTTGAATCCATTAATCTCTTTAGCCTTCTCTCCTTTCCACCTAGTCTCTTGAAGGCATGCTATATTAATTTTTCTCCTTCTCATAACATCTACTACTTCCATATTTTTCCCTGAAAGAGTCCCAACATTCCACGAGGCAAAACGGACCTTGCGTTTTGATATCACCTTCTTCCCTAAACCACGTCCATAAAGGCATGGGAACCTTTGTTGACTTTTCGTCACAACCGGACGTTGTTGTGTCGCGTCGCTTCCGGGGGGACGCCCTAGCAACCCTTGCCCATTTCTCACTACATCCGGGCTCCGATGTAGCGCGTCGCTTCTGGGGAAACGCCCTAGCAACCCTTGCTCATTTCTCACTACAGCCGGGCTCCGCTGCAGCGCGTCGCTTACAGGGAACGCCCTAGCATTAACAATTTTTAATATATTTTCAGAATCCATAAAGAGATGTGGCGGTGATTTTTAATGGCACCGGCTGCCAGCCTGACATGCCAACCCTCGCTTTTTTCCCGGGCTTGGGACCGGCAGTAAGATAGAAACTCTACTGGCAAGGTTATCATAAATTAAACTTATACCTCATTGAAAAGAAGATTTTGCTCTTTTAAAAGTTTTTAATTGAGAAAATCTACCTGAAGATGGCTCGATTAGAAGTAAATCATTAATAGAAGAAGATTAAATATTACCTTGAAAGTCATATTAAGGTGGATTTATTAAATCAGAAAAAAATTAGCATTAGGAGAAAATCGTCTTTTCAATAGAAAGATGGGGCATTTGTTACAGGTATAAGAGGAATTATCCTAAAGTAATATAATAATTACTTTTGATGTTTATTTCTTATATTTAGATATATTTGTAATTATTTATTCAAATATCCACAAACCCGTCATGTCTCAATGAGGGTGTGTTTGGGAAATAATATAACATTTGATAAGGAAATTTTAAGTTAAATATTATTAACTTGTGGCAGATAATTATCACCCTAACTACTGCTCAATGGGGGTATTTTAGTCTAAAATATATTGCGCCATTGAAAAAATTTTACATTAGTAAAGGATGCACATTGGGCCGTTTTTGCGTCATCAGACCACATGGTTAATGGAATTGATTATTTGAATTAATTTGGGACACATCAATTTAAGTAGGTAATAATTATGTAAGCTATTTATATGAAATAGTGTGTGAATTACTCGCACTGGTATTTTTCATAACCATTTTTCATATATTCCTAACTCCAACACAATGTGAGAATTGTCGAATTTAGGTAAAGAAATAGATAAATTACTACGCTTCTTTGTGGTATAAGATTGCCCGTCAATATTATTATAACTCACTTATATTACTAATAGCAACAAAAATTATAAATAATAGATTGCAAACGAAAGGATTAGTATATAAAATCACCTAGGAGTCCACTAAATATCCCATGCAAATGAAGCGACTTGTGATGGCTAAGTCATCCAAATAAGAGAAAAATCAGAAACCCAACTAAGAAACTTCTGAAAACATTAATTTTACACCACCTTTTGTTTTCCACAAGCCTTATAGTCACATAAGTTAATGACTGTGAAATTAGTTGGTTTGACACATTCCTAAAAGTCACATAGGTTCACAACCATTTCTTTCTCCTTTCCCATTCTCATGAAAGTTGTCCACGTTGCCTTGGCCTGACTTATGTCCTTAAAAGTTTGGTAATAATAACCTTTAAAATCACTAACTTGATTATGTGCATCTGGCCATGATGTGTATACACCAGTGTTGTCAGAACCAGACCGGACCGGCCGGTCAGACCGGTTCGACTAGGAACCGTTCCTATGTCCGATTCGTTTACCTACGGTTCAGTTTAATTATATTAAACCGCACGAACTGTCGAACCAGACATCGCGATTCGACCGTATGCAACCGGTTTGGCAGTTCGGCGAATAAAATGATTAAAAGAAAAAGGAGTTCGGCAACTGCAATCGGCAGTTCGGTGAAAGCCAGTAAGTAAAATGACGGGATGACAAGTTCAGCATTCGGCAATCGGCGATCGGCAGTCGGCAGTTCGACAATCCGCTGTCTTCCGCACCAACGGTAGAAATCCATCGCCCGAAGCGTTCAATGACAGGGCAGAGCTCCGGACCTGAGCACGAAGGCAGGGCGACCGCCAATCGGAGCCGTGCTGCCAAGGCGCCGAGGAAAGCAGAATCGGCGATTGGAATGCGGCGATTCCCAACCTAGAAGGAGACAATTCTGGGGAGGTGCGATAAAGCTAACCTGATCCGAGCGGCGACGTGATAAGTTGTTGCGGCTGTCATCACTTTTATATATGATCAATGATGATGGAGCATGAAACGGATTGGGATGGAGATAGAGATGGGAGATGAAAACAGAAATGGCGTTTCTTGAACGTAATGGGTTCGGTTATTTGGATTTGGGCTTTGAATGTGACTGCAGATGGCCGGTTGCTGGATTTGGGGATGATGGAGTACTAGAAATGGTTCTCCGGTGTTGCATGGTCGTTCGGTGTTCCTGCAGTGCATTTAAATCCAAATTTAAATATTAATTCTTTGATAAATAATATCATATATCATCTTAGTTTAGTTCACTTTATCCTTCAATTTAATTTATCTAAATACAATAATATACTTTGTTCCCCATATTTTAAAATATAATTGTATTCATATATGTATAATTTTTTCAATTAAATAATTTTATAAATTTGCCCAAATTATATTAATAAGTTAATACACATTTCAACATTAAAATTTTCTAGCCTATTGATTCATAATTTTATATTTCAAAAAAAAGTTGCAAAATGACCCGTTTTATAGCAAAATTAAAGATTTTATGAAAAATGTAATTTTTATGAAATTTCACATAAAATCTGTATTTAATTAACATTTTTATAATCAAAAAGTGTGAATTTAATATGAAATTATGTGAAGATTTTTAGAATTATCAGAAAGCACCAATAATATATATGTATGTGTGATTGTTGCAGCTTACCCTTGTCCCTACTGCAGCCTGCCCCCATCCCTCCTACGTGTTTTCTACTTATATTGTGTTTTTTAAAATATAACATATCTATTTAAGATTTATGAAAATATAATTTTATCAATATATTTATTTAAAAATTAAAAATAATTTAATATTTATGACATCATAAATATGTCATGTTGACATTACCAGTTCGAACCAGTTTGCTTAACCAGTCGAACCGGTTCGAACCAGACCAGTTCCTTTACCGGTTCAATCACCAGTTCGATTCTGACAACACTGGTATACACTAGGTACACGACCTTTGAATACAACATAACATCTCGCCATCTCCACACCTAAACCTGTCATATTTTCCAAAACAATGGCAACATACATATAAGGACATTTGTCTCGGTATTTTATTAGATAGTTGTGGTGATTATGATGAAAAGACAAGAATGAGTTGTAACATAAATCCAAGAAATGCTATTAAACAGCCACTGTAGTCTTCAAAAAGTAACAATCGGATTGATCCTATTCCACATTTTTGATAACCCAATACAAGTTCAATTCTATTTGCAAAACTATAAAAAAAAACAAACACATGTAGTCATTGACACACAGAATAGCATTTTCCGAAGTCAAGTCCAAACAAAGGGATATTACATAAAACTACATAGTCCATACAAACCCAATAACTATCTTAAGCAATGTGAAAATAAGTTGTGTTCAATCAGATGCTACTTCTCATGAACAATAACACTAACTCAAAGGCCTTGTTTAATCCCATTCAACATAATTGCATGCATATGATCGTTAGCTGCTATAAACGCTGATGCAACATGGGGGTTCTTATTAAAGTAACACATAGCCACTGTTAAATCAGTATTGGTCATTCCCATGGACTCTAGTAATGCAAGCAATGCATGGTAATCCTCTACCCAGTCTTGTTTGACTGTGTGGGTATGTGTGTGTGACACAATTTCGGGTTGACCTAAATAGGTTTCAGCAATGCCGGTAAACTCTTGCATTGGTGTCTATGGCCGTCTACGGATGGACAGTCTAGGCCGATACTCAAAAGAGCTAGGAGATGGTCCACCAGCATGTGATGGCACATGCGAATAGCTAGATGAACCTCCCATTGGGAACCCAAATGAGCCTGGAATAGCAAACTCGCCCCCCGATCCAATGTTGGGTTCCTCGCTCTGAGGAATCTCCATGCTAAATGCTACCCCATTTTCATCCACCCCACCTTCTTCATCCCATCCTTGCTGTGGCTCTTCAAACCCCCCCCCCAGCAAAATGACCTATGGCACAATTACTGCCGAATAATTCATGTAAATCACCCAGCTAAGATGTTGTGGCCATCTGAATCTTTTAAACCTGCTATCTTGCTACAAAACAAAATTGAGTAGATGTTAGCTCATTCCTTCCATGGTGTTAAACAACATGAATAATATTTATATAACAGTGACAACTTGAAACAAATAATTGAATGTCACTTACCTGTATTAGTGCTTTCCAAGTAAATTTGGGACCCATAAATCTGCTCTCTGCCGCATCCCACCTCATGTCGGTTTTGTTTTTAATTTTCAAGTACATATTGTATGTCTTTCTTAAGGTCATCACCTTATTTTGTACATTTCGAGGGTTGATGGATACTACAAAGAGATTACTTAGCTCTTGCGCAATTGCCTAGAAGACTACATCTTAAAATTTATTAACCTCTATAGTTCCATTGTGTAAGTTCCAAAGAAGAATATCTACTAACTTCTTATCTTGCACTTTCGTCCACTGATGTCTATACTTGGACGACGAAGGACCCGCACCACTTGTTTGGTGATTAGACCCCTTGCTAGGGGTTACCTCCCCAATGAAAACACGTCTACAGTGGTCCATGTGTACCGCTTGCATGTTAATGAGCACAACCAAGTGTAGATGGCACTTACCAAAAGGTTAACACAATAACATATGTATAAACATATTCAAATGAATTTTTAGAACCAAGTTATACAAAATGAAGTAATTACGCCCACAAATAAGATTGTTAAATATTCATAGCATGCCACTATAGATATTTGATAAAGGACAGTCATCACATATCTCATACATAAGCAAATTTTGGTTTACATAAAGACGTCCTATATGGACGAACTATTTGCCCACATTTGAGATGCTAATTCATCGTGTTTCGCCCTCCACTCATGTCAGGCCTCGCTAGACACCCCCCTCACCATAACTTCCATTTGTTCGCCATCCTCAACATCACTAATGACATCAAAATTAGAGAGGTTTGGTTCCTTGATGATTTGGCAGGGTAGTTCAGAACCATCTACAGTTGTAATGTAGTTATGGAGAATCACGCATGCGATCACTATTTGAACCTGAATCCTATAAAGGTATGTAGTCACGACTTGTAGAGATGAAAATCTCTTTTTCTACATAGCGAACAATCGTTCGACAGTTGACCGCAAACGGGCATGTCTGAGGTTAAACAGCTTGTCACTATTCCTTAGACTCCTCCCAAGTCTGAAATTGCTCAAATGGTATGACACACCTTTGTATAGTGCCATGAAACTAGGCACATGCGTGTAACGGCCTGTAGCAAATGAGGGTGATCTGTCAAATAGGCAATTGCTATTCATGAATATGAGAAAGCACAAATGAGAAATTCTTACCTCGTGAAATTATCAAACGATTTGTGGAACGTTTCAGTGAATTTTGTAGGACATGCGCATCATGTGCACTACCTTCCCAGCCAGCTAATATATATGTGAACTTCAAATTAAAGTCACATGCTGCCAGAACATTTTGTGGGGTCCCCATGTCTATTAATAAACGTGAGAGCATTTTCAAATGGAGGTAGGACAGGAATGAGAGTATTATTAATAGCTCCAATACATTCCTAGTAAGTAAAAAAAAAGTCGAACCGGTGTGCAATCTCTAGGTTGCTTGTGTCTGTCAACACCTTGATAAAAAATTATTTATGGTGTACCTGAAAGTATGGTGCTAGAGTGGGGTCAGAGGAGATCTTTTGGTGAGTTTGACAACTTAGATGAGCAACGCAGTCTTCATGTAGGGAGAATACTGATTGTAGATACTTATGAAAATGGCAGTGTACTATCTCATCAGATCTACAAAAGTACATATCGATGAAATGATTTCTTACATCATGAGCCAAAGTGTGCAAAAATAGTGTCATTTGTTCACTTATGGTTACATATCTAGTGGATTGCAAGATCCCTTGACTCTTCACTAAATCGCACAACTAATTGAATGTGAATATAGTCATTTGTAACTGTGAGATGCATTTTTGATCCCCCCCATGGACCAAAGAATATATAAATAGTTCACGTTGGAGTGCTAATTCATGATTACTGAAATCCATCCGACTTCGTTTTTCCTCCTGAGCTAGTGCTAAGGCTCTACTTAATAATACAAATGACCTATGTCGTTCAAAGTGTCGACCCGAACAATTTTCAACCGATTCCACAACGGTTGGTAATGCAATTTCGATACAGGAATCTAAATATGGGGAGGAAGAACTATTCATGTTGTAGCAATCTGAAAAGAATTATTTACCAATTAATTAAAGAAAATGCATGTATAGAACACGAATATTTGAACTAATCATTTATGAACAATAGCCATCAAACATTTGTCACGAAAGTAAATTCGTGGAGCGTACATTGACAATGGTGCAAATATGAAACTAAGGTTGCAGTGAATTTTTCACAAACATTTTCGAGAACCACACCAACTTACCTAAATTAGTTAATTAGGCTTGAAAAGAGAGGGTGACAACAAAACCAACGCCCAAACCTATGATCACAGGTTTTTCATGGATTGCATCCTAATCAAAGTGTTCAAGAACAGAACAAGCCATGGTGGAAGATATCCATCAAAGCCTGTGCAAATAATTGCAAGCTTGTGGGATGGTGAGGATTGGGCAACAAAAGGAGGGAAGGAAAAGACAGATTGGACAAAAGCACCATTCATGGCCTGTTACGAAGGCTTCAGTGTAGATGGGTTCGGCCTGATCAGATATTTACTGTGGAAATCAAAAACTGTACCAATTTGGGGAGATGGGTTAATGACAGACCAGGTTGTAAAAAACAAGAGAAGCTGAGAAACGCATGATCGTTAAAGGCCAGGAGGGCTGAAACAGAACTATTGTCTGAACCCACTCGGGAGTAATTACTGAACGTACAATGAATCAGTTAGTAAACTGATTCGAGCAATCTCACGGGATCTACCATTTCAGCTTTTTGTTCATTCAAAATTTAGATTCTAAAGTAGGAGAGAAACGAAATGCTAACAATCGATTTCTCCCTGTAAATGCAAAAAACATGTGGCGCCAGAATCACCATGCACTTATGCATTAGAAAACTAGTGGTTGGTATTAATTGCTGACAGCGTCCAAAAGCTAAAAAGAAAGAAATAGCACTTTGGATTCTCTTATTATTTGCGGTCTACCACTGCTGCATTCCACAAAGAAATCATAGAGACTGATAACACTATCGTACAAATTATCATGAGATTGGAGACTAATGTTAGTGGGCCATAGATTCAAAAGTGCCTTGAGTCATACCTGCTTGCTGGATCTGGTTTTGTTCCATAATAACCACGTTTTTACCGACAATCTCATCTAATTACAAAAATAGATAAAAAGGTTATGTGGGGATTAGGGGAATTTTGATTTCATCAATCTAGTTGGCGGCCTCTGTCCCCAAAGGGATTTCTTGGGGCTGGATCCATCTGTGGTAAGGAAATCCAATCATTATGGAAATTAGACAAACTTCTGTCAGGATGGGTTGAAATTGACAGATGACAGATAAACAAATATTGCCACTGATAACAAAAGAAAATGAATACACGTGACAAGAGTGTTATTCTAGCACATTAACAAAAAATTATTTTCAGGTTGCTGATGAGATGAATATCAGATCCACAGACCCTTCATTTAGGATATGTTTGAAACTAATTCATGCTGGTTTGTCATCACTCATGCTTAGGTTGATCCAGCTCAAAACTAAAGCATCTATCAGTAGTGTTTTATTCCTCTCGTGGTCCTCATCTAAAAAAAATCTTCCGCTAAACAGCTTGCAAAAGGAGGTACCGCTGTGGGAACTGGTTTGCATTCAAAAAAAGGGTATGAACTTTGTTTTGTTTCTGTGTGATTCCATGTTATTGCTATCTATCAGTCCGGCTGCCTATATCTTCTACTGATCTTTATATTGGGGAAATCCTTGTTATGAGTTTATATTCTCCTCAAAATATGGTGTTCTGTTCTTTCACATTACATTATGTATATCCTCTGGCATTGGGCTGTTTTTGTTACCTTTGCGTCATTCTCAGCATGAAAGTGTCAGGTTTTTGGTAAATGACAATCATCATTGTGAATTAGCTCTCCCTTTAATCCCTTCTTGCATCACTACGATACAAGGATATAATTTTCCAATGGCAAGAACAAGGGCCATGATGCAATCTGTAGGATTTCTGAAAATCCATGTATTTTAAAATCTGGAAGGAGACGTTGTGGATGAACCATTGTAAAGGGTAGGTTTTGCTTGCAACCACGCAAACCACTCATGCATATGATCGAACAGAAAGAGGCCAGACCTTTTTACATCTCGGGTTGTCGTCGCTGATTGATGGTGTATTGATTTAGCAAGCAAGCTGATGGACGGTTCCGAATGTTGTCCGTCGATCTATGTTGGCCACCGGTTTTTCGCCGTATCACGCGCTCGTGTATATCGTCTCAAATGCCGTCGCGCACGCCTCGCAGCTAATCAGCCATGAAGTAGACATTGCAACAGGTCGGGCGATGATCCGATCAGCATCGGCGCATGCTAGAGACGAGAAGCACCGCTGGTGGTGCCTGCTGCATTAGGGCAACCTCTTGCAACTCCCGTAGCAGACGTGACGGCCGAGCACTTCTCCCCCATCGTCGTTCCCAAGGAAAAGGTACTGAGCAACTGTTCGTGCAACAATAGCATTGGTGACAACAGGTAACAGGTTGAAATGATGAGTTTTTGCAATTTTAACCCTGGTGTGAAAAGTTTTGTAAAAAAAAACATGAGTTTTCACAATTGCCAAACAGACCCCAAATGAAAATAGAAAGAAAATATATGAAAAAGGAGAAAAGTGTATTTTTATTAACTATAGTGATGAATCTAAGGGCTATCATCTCTATAAGCCGATACTAAGTAGTTAATTATCTCAAAGGATGTCATCTTCAATGAAATAGAATCTTGGTCTTGGAATGAGAAACAAAAGACGGGCCATAACTACATCAAGGCCCAAGTTCTCCATAAGCATCTCCAAGGGCTGATTCAAGCCCTAGTACTTCATCTTCGGACTCATATCTTCCAAGGAAGTGATGATCCTTAAAAGATATTTATCAACATTAAGATGTGGCATTCTTTTCATTTGAGCCACAAAAATTTCAAGATGCTATAAAAAAAACACTGGATTGATGCTATGAATGAGGAGATAAAAATCATCGAAAAAATTAAACTTGAATGTTGGTGGACAAACCAAAAGATAAGAAAATTATTAAACTAAAACGGGTATATAAACTAAATATAATGAAGATGGATTTATTCAAAAATATAAAGCCAAGTTGGTTAACATAGACTATTCTCAATTGTCCGAATTGATTATCGAGAAACATTTGCCTGGTTGTTTATATGGAAATTATTAGAACAATGCTTGTTCTTGCTGCACAGTTAAAATTGCAAGTATTTCAACTAGATGTCAAATCAACTTTTCTTAATGGAGAAATAGAAGAAGAAATATATGTTGAGCAATCGGGAGTTTATATTATTGAAGGCAAAGAGGACAAAGTATATAAATTGCACAAAGCGTTATATGGTCTAAAGCAAGCTTTAGGAGCTTAGAATAGCAATATTAATAATTATCTTCTTTAGCATGACTTTATGAGAAGCCCAAACGAGACATCGCTTTATATAAAAACACAAGTGGCTCAAGATTTTCTTATTCTATGTCTATATGTGAATGATCTTATATACATAGGCACCAATCCACAAATGATTAAAATTTTCAAGAAAGCTATAATGCAAGAATATGAGATGACAAATCTTAGTATTATTAGATATTTTCTCGGTATGCAGGTACAAAAATATTTAGGTATGATATTTATTTTCCAAGAAGAATATGTAGATGATATATTAAAGAAAATTAATATGATAGATTGTAAGCTTATGGCCACACCAATGGCCATAAATGAAAAATTATCTAAAAAGGATGGAAAAGAAAATGTGGACGAGACAATTTACCACAGCTTAGTTGGATCTCTCATATATTTAACTAATACTAGGTCAAATATAGTTCATGCTATGAGCACTGTCTCTGGATATATGTCAAAGCCAAGCAAGGTTCATTTTGCATCTGCGAAGAGAATTTTAAGATATATCCAAGGAACGAAAACCATGGTATTCTGTATAAATCAGGAGAAGACTTCAGCTTGACAGGTTTACAGATAGTGATTGGGCCAATTTTATTGATGATCAAAAAAGCACAAGCGATTATGTATTTTCTCTCAAATTAAATATTATCTCCTAGTCATCAAAGAAGTAGAGTATAGTTGTACTATCTACAACGAAAGCAAAATATATCGCAGCAGTACGTGCAGTACGCAAAGCAATATGGTTAAGAAGAATTCTATAAGACCTACATTTTGAAGTGAAGTCTCCTACAATTATCTATCGTGATAATATGTCCTCCATCGCTATAACCAAGAATCCTATCTTCCACAGTTGTTCGAAGCATATTGATATTCAGTATCACTTCATTCGAGAGCTCAGGAAGAAAGGTGGAATTCAACTACAATTTTGCGGGACAGGTTATCTTCGGTAAAGTTATTCCAATAGAGAAATTTTTACAATTCAGAGAAGAAATTGGAGTTATAGATTTTTTTGGATTAAGGAGTGTTAAAATATGATAATCCAAAAAAATCTGGATTATGCTGCATGTAACAAAATGAAGACGACAAAAAAAAACTGAAAATCTGGATGCAAGTTGGCAAATTACATAAGTCGATAGCAGAAACATTAAATTTATGAAATTGCCGCATGTCAGCAACGTTCCTGCAAATGGGCTATGTTCATGCATGATAAAATGCAGCAGCAAGGTCGGTTAATATTGTGGCTAAATCAACTTGTCCAGAAATTTCTATGGTTTAAATGTCAGAAAATTCGGCTAGATTTTTTAATATTAACCAAATAAAGTAAGATTATAAAAGGGGACAGCCCCCTTTGATTATGTACACATCTAAAAATTCGTATTTTCTGCTTAATAAAGTTTTTTCTCTCATTTTCATTTTCATTCTCCCATGTATATTTCTATTATTCCATCCCATTATAAAATCCACCACAACATGGCAGTCGCCATCCCCTTTGATCGATCACAGTAAATAACATATCTCTACATTGGAAATTAGAGGTACGAATGATGATGTTTTGCTATTTCACCCATGGCTAATGGCCCAACTAACGAGACACTGACGACATTGGTATAAGAGGTATTTTTGAAAATTCACAGGTAAAATGAAATCAGGATAAAAGTTGTGGGTATATATGAAATTTGCCCATAACATTCAATATATATTTATAACTCATATAAAATTCATCTCTTTCCCTAAGATTAAGTCTCTAGCTCCCTCTCCCAGTTCTGTCAAATCATAACAATGCCATTAGCCAGCATTCATTGTCATCGTAATTTCTTTCAAGTGGCAATTGTTGCCATTATAGGTGTATTTGGTCACAAATCTTCTTCTCCAAGCTCAATGATGACTCCATGGCGAGAAGGCAACTACAATAAGATTTGTAAATCTTATACTCCAATTGCAGCAAGCCTGTTTGGCTTTCTCCTTTCTCATTTCTAGCATATGTTGTAGCAAGGTTCTTCTCTAGCAAGCTACTCTTCCTTTATTCTTCTAACCGTAGCATTATTCGACCCATAGCTACCCAAGTTTGTTTCCCTTTTGGATATTCTAAAATCCCCTTTTATTTTCATTTAATCTCTTCATTAGCTATTCATTTTACACATTTTTGTTTATTTTAGACCTAGAGGTTGTCAATTCTTTCGAATATTTCTTACTCTTCCATAGATTGCGTATTGGGGGTTCATCTTTTGTCACTTCATCATTTTCAATACACATGAAAAGATTTTCACTTCATCATTTTCAATAAGGTAACAGTCTTTCTATTTCTTCATTAGATGTTCGAATGCTTGCATTCCAAAGATTTATGCCATTGTGTCCTGTTTGTGTTTATATGCATTGATTACTATTTGGATTTAATTTAGTTGTTCATCTAATATGGTTAGAAGTGTTGAAATTTACACAAGAATCTCTACCTATGTTTATAAGGTTAGGATTTATATTTAAAAATAGGTTTAGAGTTAGGATTGAGATTTTAGAAATAGATTTAGAGTTATAACTGAGGTGAACTAGAGTATTATAAGCTCGAGTTGGACCCTTATGAACAATGGTTGAGATGGGATAAAAGTCCCAACAAGAATTAAAGGTGAAGAAAAATTACCTTTTAGGACAATACTTTTGTTAATAATTTTATGGGTTGAATTCCATAGAAAAGTTTTAAAGCAATAGTAAAAAAGTGCCAAGTTAGGCAGGGTGTTTATAAAAAGGAGGTTTTATTGTGAAGACCTTCACTAATTGAATGTAAAATTAGAAGGAAGAGAAGAGTTGCGTATCACACCTTGCCTTCTAAGGTGCACTATGGTGTGAGAACAATTCAACTAGCGAAAGACGTAGTCTTAAGAATCAACAAAAGCCTAGGTCAATGGTTCAAGCACACAAATGTGAAAATATTGAATAAATATAACAAGAAATACAATATCTAAGTTATGGACGCCATTTAGGATAGATGGAAAGTTCTCACATCATTGAGGCCCCAGAGGATCAGGATGTAACACTATTAACATATTCAGGAAATTGAACAAAGTTGAGGTATAATATATAAAAGAGAAGTTATATTGAAAATAAAAAATAGTATTATTGAAAATATGAAAAGCACAGTTGTTGTATGTTAGAAAATGAAAAATTATATAAAATATTTTTAAAAAAAAATTCAGAATAAGAAATCTCATCTCATTCACATGCATTCCATCCCCTAGTGTGCACTTAGGGAACCCTATAAGCAAATGTTAACTTGGTTTCTATTGCACGATGCATGTTTCCCGTTGAATAGGAGAATTTTTACATCTATACGTACAAAATTTGGGCAAATATACAAAACATACCTATGTTTACTAATTTGCGTACATTAGATAAAAGGTTTGCTTGCTATTGAAGGCCTATAACTCTAAAGTCTAAACTCTCTTTAGAAATGTCAAAATGCCCATATAAATAATAAATTAAAAAATACATGAAAATTCCTTTAAAATACTAAAAAGTTTTATTTTCAAAAAATAATTTTCATATTAAATAAATTTATTTAATATGAGAACTATTTTCTCCTGGAGGATTTGGTACCTTAGGAACCAAGCATGGCAAATGGGATAACAACCAAATTTTGACAATATTATTGATTGGTGACAATCATACCTGGATGGCCTCAACGTGGTAATGGCTATGGGGGACACTTTTAACCTCGATAGGGAGTTGATCCCTAGATGGAGGAGACTAGGTTATGGACATTACAAGATTACCATCGATGGAAAGAGGAATGTGATTGGTAACTAAATGGGGCTTGAGAGGAACAAATCGGGAATTCTTAGCAGCACCAGGGAAGAAGGTGAGGGCAACACTAATACTGTAAATATGGAAGCTATGCCTTTATGTTTTGGAATGGAATGGGGAGCACAGATGATGATGCAACACCTGGAATTTGAAACTGAGGGTGTTTGGTAATGAATAAAACTTTTGATGAAAAATTTTTAAAAGTAAAAGTTGTCAAATGATGTGATATGATAGGAATAATGATGAGTAATAAAAATGATAAAGTTAAAATAGATAGGTTAGTTATGTAAATAGTTGTGTAAAAATGATTGAAAAGTATGCTAGTTGTATAGGAAAATGTGAAAAAATGATTAAAAAATATGATAGTTGTAGAGAGTGAAAAATTTTATATTGAAAAGTTTTAACTCGACATTTTTTATCAATTGTCAAACACACCCTAACTTGCTTGTGGTGATCGACTAACTAAAGGAGACTGGCCTGATTTTGTCAATTGTAGGTTTGTGTATACAAGAGATGGCCTCAATTGCTAAAAAGTTTCTTTTCGGTCACTATCTTGCATGTGTTAAGGATAGGCAACATATGTGCGCACTTGATTGCAAATACGGCTGGTAAAGCTATGGCTCCAAATCTAGTGTGGTGGGGAAGCCCACCTAGATTTCTTGTACAGCCCATCTGAACTGATTTTTTGTATTCTGGCTCTTTGTGATTTCATACAATTAGCACTTACATATCAAAAAAAGTATTTTTCTTTTATTTCTTCATTTATTGAAATACATAATTCTTTAAAATACCAGAAAATTTTGTTTTCATGAATGTTCCTCATACTAAATGGATCATTTAAAGTGCGAAATTTTTTCAAAAAATTAATTTTTAAAAGTATTTTCTTATATTTTATTTCGTTGTTTATTTATAAGAGCATTTTCGTGTTTTAAAAAAAGTTTGGGGTTTGTAGGTATTTTTTAAATTTTAAGCAAACCTTAGAGGATACAGATTTTATAAAAGTCATGACAGATGCAATTTTGCCCGAAATCTTGTAGGCTTGGCTGCAAACATCACATCGAAGTAAGACCGAACAATGCTTTAAAAGAAAGCTTAGCGGCCAAACTCAGCCTAAATATTTCCGTTTTCTTACACAAAACATTATTAAATTATAGCCGTTAATTAATTCCCTTTATAACCCAATAGGCCAAAATACAAGTAGCATATGGAAAAAAGGATCATCCCTATCACAGATATTAATTGTCAGTGCTATCATTTCAAATACATATTATAGTTAAAATAAAATTTCTATTGCTACTTCAAAATTGCATGATAATATGAAGTTAAAAATACAAATTTAATATATTATTCTTATAAATTAAATGAAAGAATTTTTTGAAGGGTAAATTAAATGAAAGAATTGATAGCATTGATTTTTTTAACCCATAATATCAAGTTCTGCATAAAAGAAAATAAATAAACTCAGATATTTTAAAATATATAATTTGTTATTTTTTAAATCAAGTTCCCTTATGATAGAACCGGATATTGTGTACCTGATCACCTTCAGATATAAAAAAAATAGTAAAACTTAGTTTATATGTTAAATACACTTAGATAAATATGTGTATGAAGAAAAAAGTAAAAAAAATAAGATTTTTTAAGTGGGCTAAGAGAAGTATTTGCTTAGCCCGGGCTAACGGGATCATTTCTCAAATATAAATTTAAAGTAATTATATGCAGAATATTTCTACAATAAATTTAAAATAATTATATGGAGAATATTTTTACAATCGATATTAAAAAATTATATGGAAAATATTTTTGAAATAAATTTAAAATAATTATATAGAGAACATTTCTACGATAAATTTAAAAACGTAAGTTTAATAATTATATAGAGAATGTTTCTACAATAAATTTAAAATGGTGATTTCTTGGAATACTCTATGATATTAAAATATAGGTAAAAATGATCTTTTATTGCATTTCATTGATGAGTTGAATATATCTTTTTGCATAGGGTAATTTGCATATATACTCGCATAATTTAACGCTAATTGCAGATATACTCATATAGTTTTACGAATTGCAATTTTGGTAAAACTACTTGAGCGTAATATAAAATTCATGAAACTATGTGGTTATTTTTGCAATTATTGTCAAATTATTGCAAATATATCTGCAATTAGCGTCAGACTATATGAGTATATATGCAAATTACGTACGAGGATATTTTCACTATTTTTCAAAATATCAGATAAGATATTAATGGCAAGTAGCGACATAAGGGGTAATACGTAATTTTAGTGAAACTATATGGAGTAATATGCAATTCGTAAAATTAAGTAGATATATCTGCAATTAATGTTAAACTATGTAGGTATATATGCAAATTACTCTTTTGCATATATGAAACCCTGTACACGTAAGAGTGGATCAACAACGTCGCTTGGCATGAACCAGCTCGTATGAATCCGGAATGCAAAAATGGCGGAAGAACGGGATTCCCAGATCCAAACCAGTGGTCATGGACCACCCCTGATGATAATTAGAGAAAAGGAAAGAAGTTTTGTTGTGAGTCCTTCAAGTGGGATCACCACCTCTATTTGTTTTGTAACGACTTGATAGGAATTTATTAGTTAATTTGTTGTTACAAGAGGACTTATACATTCTTAATTGAAATTCAATCATTTTTGTCCGATTTATGCATGCTCATGTATTTTTCCCAATTTTACAAAGTTATGGTGGAAAATTAGTAATATTCTTTAGTTGGATACATTATTTGTAAATAAATTGTGGAATTTTTTTTTGGATATTTTGAAAATAAAATATCGATATACTATAAAAATTCAATCATGATTGACTCCTTGTCAACCTGATTACTTGGTTTTTATTTTCTTACTTCACTTTTTTATGGATATTTATATTTTGCATCATCCCAACCGTTATTATAATCATGTCTCTCAAGATATTCTTATAATTTTCTAACAATATTTTATCAATATTCTTTACCGTATTTTTTAAAATATCCTAAGTGGTAGACACTCCCACTGCTCCACAAGCAATGCTGCGCTGCTCAGTATTGATATGGCGACAGTCTTAAACGTGGTGAGAAATCGGTGGCAATCGCTTTTCCAGATACAGCCACATGGACGTCATTGCCTCAGCTTTCCTCTCTCTGCAGCCATTGTTGACCAATAGGAAGGGAGCGATTGGCTAGGCTCTTTAGTTTATGTTTCAAATCTTGTCCCTGCGTAGGGGACTGGAAAGTGAATTTTCAAACAAAGAATGATGCATAGGACGAATAATATATTATCTATCATGCATAACACCGATTAAAGAATTAAAGGAAGACCAACACAAATCTCCTAAGTTCCACTTCTTCAAATCTTCTATATGGGACAAAAGATGATGATGCGCTACAATACATACAATCAAGCATTATAAATCATCCAAAATAACCCAATAAACGATCCTACTGATCTGATATCAAATAACTACACAACTCAGATTTAATTAGGTTATTCAACCATCTCATTAAATTTAATTCCATAAATTTGTTAATAAAATATTCCCATCGTGTCTATCAGATATCCATAAATAATTCACCAGATATCCACAAATAATATATACTACATTATGCCCATTAGATATTCATAATTAATATTATTTACTTTATTAGTCTACCAGAAAATAATTCTCACTTACACTTCTCGCTGAATACTAACTCTCTAAAGTCGATGCAGCCCATATGATTGCTTGGGGCTTCACCGGTCAGCTAAAAGCATGGTGGGATATTCAGGTCCCTCAAACTACTCAAATAAAAATCTTGAATGGAGATGATCCTGTTAATACCCTAGTAAGTACTATTATCTATCAATTTATAGGTACTATAGAAGATTATCAATCTGTTATAAGAGAACGAATCTTAAAACTAAAATGTAAAAACATGTCAAAATTTAGATGGTATAAAGATGTGTTTCTAACAGATCTGTTAATGCTAGATGATGGAAGACAACCGATCTATATTGAAAAATTCTTACAAGGTCTACCCTCTATATTTGAAACAAAAATAAAAACTCTTATAAAAATGGAAAATGATGGTAAACTAAAATATGAAAATTACACATGGGGAACTTTAATTAATAAAGTCAAACAAGTAGGAATAGAACTATGTCAACAAAAACATTTAGACGAAACAAAGTTTTTAAAATCTCAAGATTTGTCTATATTCTGCTCTAATTATGGTATAGAACAAACTCCTATCCAAAGGATCATGAAAAAATCAAAATATTTAAAAGCTAAATCATACTATCAAAAGTCCTCTAAGAAACCATCCAAAACATTTAAAGAAAAAACTCCAAAGCATTATTACTCAAAAAAGAAGCATAAAAAACAAAAACAAAAGTATTCTCCTAAAAAGAATGTTAAAGAAATAAAATGTTTTAAATGTGGAAAGTTTGGTCATTATGCTTCCAAATGTTATAAAAATCAAGTTAAAGAATTATTAGCCAATAAAAGCCTTAGTATAGAAGAACTATCTAAAAGGTTAAATGAATTAACAGTTACCTCAGAAGAAGAATCAGAATCTGAAGAATCTTCTTCAAGCGAAAGCGAATTTGAATTAAATAAACTTCATTATAAAAGCTCAGATGACCATCAATGTCAATGTTCATATACTAAAAGTTATGAATCTTCATCTGATTCAGACTATCGTTCATTAAATATGTTAAACAACTCAAACCAAGTATTATTAGATTTAATAAATCAGGTTGAAGATCCAAATCAAAAGGTGGATCTTTTAAACAAATATCTAAAAATGAATAACTCTTCAACACCTCTAATAATACCAGAATCAAATTCTATGATGAACATCATTAAAAACCAAAGACGATATATCCAAGGAATACCAAAACCAACAACAAATCATGAATTATCTCAAGAAATAAAAGATATGAAAAAAGAAATTGTTGAGTTAAAAAGAAGAATTCAAATTCTTGAATTAAAAGAATTATCAATAAATGACAATCAGGAAGAACGTTTTGAGGATGAATTTGAACAACATTTCAATGAAATTCTAAGAGAAAATAAAGCGGAATACTCTCAGCTAAAAATAATAGAACAAGAAAATGTTATAACAGAACTTTGTAATGAAGCAACAAAAGTAATATCGCAGAAATGGTATATAAAAATTACTTTAAAAATAAAAGATTTCCCTGAAGATTTTACTATAACTACAACTGCTCTTGTAGATTCAGGAGCCGATCTAAATTGTATAAATGAAGGTATAATTCCACCAAAATATTTTGAGTCAACTAACTCATCTATAGCCACCGCTGATGGCACGGACATGATTGTTAAATATAAATTATCTTCTGCTCACATTTGTAATAAAAAATTATGCTTGCAAACCTCCTTCATTCTAATAAAAAATATGCAACAAAAGATTATTTTAGGAACTCCCTTCCTGCAGTTAATAAAACCATTTTTTGTAACAGATGAGGGAATACAGACAAATGAAACATTATTCGCCTTCATAAAACCACCAGAAGCCTCCCTTTTATCAGAGTTAAAAGAAACTTTAAATTATAAAAGGAATTTCCTATGTTATTTACAAGACCAAAATACTATAAAATACATAGAAAAGGAAATTAATGGTCCACTAAAACCTCACATTGAAGAATTTAAAAATAAACTAATAAAAGAAGTATGTTCAGAAATTCCAAATGCTTTTTGGAAAAGAAAACAGCATACAGTAAAATTGCCTTATATAAAAGAATTTAAAGAAGAGAAAATTCCAACTAAAGCTAGGCCAATTCAAATGAATAAAGACCTTCTGGATTATTGTAAAAAAGAGATAAAAAGTCTACTTGATAAAAATTTAATTAAACCAAGTAAATCTCCTTGGAGTTGTTCTGCTTTCTATGTTAATAACGCAGCCGAATTAGAAAGAGGAGCTCCCAGACTAGTAATAAATTATAAACCTTTAAATAAAGTTTTAGAATGGATAAGGTATCCTTTGCCTAATAAAAAAGATTTATTAAACAGAATTATAAAGGCTAAATTATTCTCAAAGTTCGATTTAAAATCTGGATATTGGCAAATTCAGATATCTGAAGAAGATAAATATAAAACAGCGTTTAATGTCCCCTTTGGGCAATTCGAATGGAATGTTATGCCTTTCGGATTAAAAAATGCCCCATCAGAATTCCAAAAAATTATGAATGATATATTTTATAACTATAGTGATTTTATAATTGTGTATATTGATGATGTTTTAGTGTTCTCTGATTCCCTTCAGCAACACTGGAAACATTTGAAAACTTTTAAAAATATAATATTTCAAAATGGATTAGTTTTATCTGAAAGAAAAATAAAATTATTTCAGATAGAAATAACCTTTTTGGGATTCCAAATAAAAAATAAAGCCATTCAACCAGTTAATAGAGCAATAGCCTTTGCTGATAAATTCCCTGATGTTATAAAAGATAAAAAACAATTACAAAGATTTTTAGGATGTTTAAACTATGTTTCTGAATTTTATAAGCAAATTGCTCTTGACAGAGCAGTTCTTCTTAAAAGGCTTAGAAAAAACCCTCCGCCTTGGACAGATGAATGTACTAAAGCAGTCCAAAACATAAAAGTTAAAGTAAAATATCTTCCATGTCTGCACCTTGCGGATCCTAATCTCTTTAAAATAGTTGAAACAGATGCATCAGACAAAGGATATGGAGGAATACTAAAGCAAAGATCAGAAGAAGGTAAAGAAAATATAGTCCGATTTACTTCAGGACTATGGAATGAAACTAGACAAAAATATCCGACAATAAAACAAGAAATTCTTGCTATAGTTATAAGCATTCAAAAATTCCAAAGTGATTTATTAAATAAAAAATTTCTCTTAAGAGTAGATTGTAAAGCAGCTAAACACATTTTGGAAAAGGATGTTAAAAATGAAGTCGCTAAACACATGTTTGCTAGATGGCAAGCTATTCTAGCAGAATTCGATTTTGATATAGAATTTATAAAAGGGACTAACAATGCTTTGCCTGATTTCTTGACTAGAGAATTTTTGCAGGGAAGATCAAAATAGCATGGCCTCATCAAGCTCGGCACCAGCTAAATCTCCTGCTAAAATTACAGAGAAAAATCCTGATAAAACTCCTGTTTTAATAGAAATCCCTTCTTCTCCAATCCCCTCTTCTCCAGTCCCTTCTCCATCCAAAAATTATAATTTCGTTTTTCATCATGAACAAATATTTCTATATTTAGAAGAATCCGATTATAAACTTTGTATTTCGAAAATTCCCGGTATACCGTTTTTCTCTTCAAGTGAAAAAGATGATAAAGACATTAAAGAAATTGCAAAATCGCTATATCAAAAGTATTTACCGCGTTTTGAGTGGTTTATTCCACATGTTCCTGGTAAAGATATTCATTACTATGAAAAAAATCCTTCTGGTAACTGGATCAGTTACAATTGATCATGTTAAAGCTAAAACCAGTGATGCTATACAATATTCTAAGTTATTCATTCAGAGGATTATCCCTCTTGAAGAATGGCCTTGTTATAATCCAAATAAATATCTCTCTTTTCCTAAACCATCTCAACTTGAGCTAGAATCCTTTCCATATCAAAAATATAACTATTGGGATTATCAAGATGCCTGGCACAAAATATTCCTTCGCCAAAATCTTATCTTTTCACACTCGTGGTGGATAAGATTCAACCTACAAAAGCCAAATCAAATCATTCCCAATTGGTTCCTCGAAAGGTTCTGGGATCATTGGGGTTTTCATCGTTCCATCCTCTCTGAAGACCTCTTACCTTATTTGTCTTCTGACCCTGATGATTCTGTTAAACTCAATAAATTTGTTATAAAAGAATCCATCCCTTGGATTGTCCGCTGGGACTTTTCTTTCTATATTGACTCCATCTCAACAAGCTATATTGCCTATACCTCTCATTTAAAATGGTGGCCAAAATTCGACATTGAGCACATTTCTTATTCGGAAGATTATAAGAGGAAGAAAGCAGCTGAAAGAGCTTCCAAAATCTCCGAATCCCTCATCGGTAGTCCCTCCAGCTTCACTACTTTGCAAGATTTGAAAGAAACTGAAGAAGCCAAGGCCACTTTCAAACAGGCAATGGAGTCTCCTAAAAGATTATTCCCATCATTATCAGGGAAAGAGTTAAAGAAAAAAAAAGCTTTCGAAATTATGTTTGATAGCCAGTTGGAAGATGAACAGGATAGTGACATGGAGATTTCCACTCCATCCTTATCCTCTCCAAGCTAAAGTCAAAAGGCCTACAGGGAGATTCGTTAAAAGATTCGCTTTTGCTAAAGTTAAATCCAGCTGTCGCCATCTTTTCTAAAGCAGATACTGTTCGACTCCAAATTCGAGGACACGTCAATTCTGCTTTCGGCGCCCGCTTATCCGAAGTTCACTTTTCGGACTTCACTCCTTGTTAAATCCGCGGATTCAAGAGATGTTGAAATCCGCTTGTCTCTTTTTCAGTCTATATATAGTCTTAAGTCAGCTTGAAGAGCATCGAAGGCCCATCAAAGGCATAGAGCTCTGAAATAAGTTGTAAAAATAGAGTGGTGTGTTCTGTTTAGAAGTCTCTTCTTGTGTGCTTCTTTGAGGTTCAACTGAGTTGCTTCAACTCTTTTCTGTAAGAAATTCTCTCTCTTTGTTTATATTTAATGAAAGCTTTGAATGATCTTTTATGGCATATACGGTCTGCTAGAGATTATGAATCATTTTTGTTTGATGCATTAGAATTTGAAATTCGTCCTAGATATATAAACTATTATAAAGAACAGCTCGAATGGACTCAATCTGAAATAAAAGCTTTGTCAAAACAGATTTCAATCTTCCTGGCATAATCCAATTTCTGAAAATTGTCCTGGGTGTCAATTGGTATCAGAGCCAAGTTGAAGAACTCTGTTGAAAACAGACTTCTAAGATTACTCTATAATCTCTCACTCGTCGCGCAGTTAGCCATTGTTGCCGTGTGAAGGCGTGAAAAGGCATTGTAAGTCGTTGTCTGTGAAGAGATAATAGTACTTTTAAAAGAATGTTTTCCACATCTTCTTCTTCTAGTAATGATACTGAAATTCATTCAGTAAAACTTGACGAAATTCAGAATATGTCAGAAGGAACTTATGAAAACATTGAAAAATCTTTACAAAATTGGAAAATTCCTAAAGTCCCAATTAAAGAGATTTACAAAATTGGTAGCTTTGATTTTAAAACTGAGTTTAGAATCAAAACAGTAGAAACAGTTCTAGAATTTGGAGCTGGATCACATCAAATTCCCTTACTAGAAAAAATTGCGTTAAAAGAATTATGTGAGAAACAGTTTAAATTCTTACATTTCGGATTAATTCAAATCGCTATACAACCTCTAGTAAGAACTGGACTTCAAGCGTCTGTTCTTGCTTGTCTAAAAGACAATCGTCATAAAAACTTTTCTAATTCTATATTAGGAATTGTTCAAACCTCTCTACATGCTGGCCCAATATATTTTAACAGCTTTCCAAATTTCTCAATAAGCCTTACCGATCCACATGCTCTAGAAGTTTTATCCTTACTTGTTCAAACTCAAGGGTTTGATATGAAGATAGGATCAAAACCTCTATGTGTTCAATACAGAATATATTATAAAGCCATGAAAACTTTAGCACCAAAATCATTGGTACAACAAGAAAGGGGTGCTACTCCATATTTCATCACAAATCCCGCTCATAAAAAGATTGAACCAAAGAAAATCTTATGGTCCGATATAAATCTTCCCACAGAATGGAAAATAGATAAAGAAGAAAATCATGTTATTCCCGAACAAAGTTCTGAAAAAATAGAGACTATTATAGAAGATTCAAATAACATAACCTTACATTTCGAGCCAATTCCGGCTAGACATTCTATATGTCTATCTAGACCTATCACTGCTAAACCTATTATGATAGAAACTCAAAAACCTTTGTCATCCTCAGCTTCTGCTAGATTTCTTCTTCAATTTGAAGATCATATAGCCAAACCCGATTTGACCCCGACAGAGTCAGATTTCCAATTAAATGTTCTGCAATTCAAACCAAATTATAAAGAATTGTTAAAAGAATTTGAAAACTCAGCCCATAAAGAAAAAAGAACATGGATAAATAAAAGATATAATGAGGAAGAAAAGAAAAGGTTATTTAGAGATTGGATGTCCTATTGTAAAATGGTAAAAGAAAATGTCTACTTTTTTGATTGGTATGACACTTCGGTAAAAAACTCCGTAAATATGTTAAATATTGAAGATCAAAACCCACTAACTCCATCAACTTCTCAAATAGAGGAAGAAAGGGTTTCTCCAATAAAATTTACTGGGCAACCAGTAACAGAACTAGATGGTAAAGTTGTTATGCAACCCTATAAAAGTTCCGTTTATAAAGATATTACTGTAAGAGCAAAGGACTTAACTCAAGTCATTGAACAATTAAACTTCTCTAATCATAAATTAATAAAAATCGACCAATTATTAAAAGGAAAAACAGCTAAAAGCCTCTCCTTCTATAAAAAACCTTTAACAACACAGTTTGGTCAACTATCTTTAGATGATAAACCAGAAACTGAGCAGTTTACTAAAATGGCAAAACAAAAGACAACTTCCATGGATGAATTAAAACAAAAAATTGCTGACTTAAAAAATCAACATTTCCTCCAAACTATAACTGAAAACACTCAACCAGAATTAAACAGAGTATTTAAAAATTATTATCATCGTCCTTCTCCGATTGATCAACAATTCGAAGAAGAAAAATCTGGAGTACAAAACAGCTTTAATATAAATGCTCTCTATGAGTGGAGTATCGATGGTCGTTCCGAATACCAAATCTGGTGACACCCAGGACAATTTTCAGAAATTGGATTATGCCAGGAAGGTTGAAATCTGTTTTGACAAAGCTTTTATTTCAGATTGAGTCCATTCGAGCTGTTCTTTATAATAGTTTATATATCTAGGACGAATTTCAAATTCTAATGCATCAAACAAAAATGATTCATAATCTCTAGCAGACCGTATATGCCATAAAAGATCATTCAAAGCTTTCATTAAATATAAACAAAGAGAGAGAATTTCTTACAGAAAAGAGTTGAAGCAACTCAGTTGAACCTCAAAGAAGCACACAAGAAGAGACTTCTAAACAGAACACACCACTCTATTTTTACAACTTATTTCAGAGCTCTATGCCTTTGATGGGCCTTCGATGCTCTTCAAGCTGACTTAAGACTCTATATATAGACTGAAAAAGAGACAAGCGGATTTCAACATCTCTTGAATCCGCGGATTTAACAAGGAGTGAAGTCCGAAAAGTGAACTTCGGATAAGCGGGCGCCGAAAGCAGAATTGACGTGTCCTCGAATTTGGAGTCGAACAGTATCTGCTTTAGAAAAGATGGCGACAGCTGGCTTTAACTTTAGCAAAAACGAATCTTTTAACGAATCTCCCTGTAGGCCTTTTGACTTTAGCTTGGAGAGGATAAGGATGGAGTGGAAATCTCCATGTCACTATCCTGTTCATCTTCCAACTGGCTATCAAACATAATTTCGAAAGCTTTTTTCTTTAACTCTTTCCCTGATAATGATGGGAATAATCTTTTAGCAGACTCCATTGCCTGTTTGAAGGTGGCCTTGGCTTCTTCAGTTTCTTTCAAATCTTGCAAAGTAGTGAAGCTGGAGGGACTACCGATGAGGGATTCGGAGATTTTGGAAGCTCTTTCAGCTGCTTTCTTCCTCTTATAATCTTCCGAATAAGAAATGTGCCCAATGTCGAATTTTGGCCACCATTTTAAATGAGAGGTATAGGCAATATAGCTTGTTGAGATGGAGTCAATATAGAAAGAAAAGTCCCAGCGGACAATCCAAGGGATGGATTCTTTTATAACAAATTTATTGAGTTTAACAGAATCATCAGGGTCAAAAGACAAATAAGGTAAGAGGTCTTCAGAGAGGATGGAACGATGAAAACCCCAATGATCCCAGAACCTTTCAAGGAACCAATTGGGAATGATTTGATTTGGCTTTTGTAGGTTGAATCTTATCCACCACGAGTGTGAAAAGATAAGATTTTGGCGAAGGAATATTTTGTGCCAGGCATCTTGATAATCCCAATAGTTATATTTTTGATATGGAAAGGATTCTAGCTCAAGTTGAGATGGTTTAGGAAAAGAGAGATATTTATTTGGATTATAACAAGGCCATTCTTCAAGAGGGATAATCCTCTGAATGAATAACTTAGAATATTGTATAGCATCACTGGTTTTAGCTTTAACATGATCAATTGTAACTGATCCAGTTACCAGAAGGATTTTTTCATAGTAATGAATATCTTTACCAGGAACATGTGGAATAAACCACTCAAAACGCGGTAAATACTTTTGATATAGCGATTTTGCAATTTCTTTAATGTCTTTATCATCTTTTTCACTTGAAGAGAAAAACGGTATACCGGGAATTTTCGAAATACAAAGTTTATAATCGGATTCTTCTAAATATAGAAATATTTGTTCATGATGAAAAACGAAATTATAATTTTTGGATGGAGAAGGGACTGGAGAAGAGGGGATTGGAGAAGAAGGGATTTCTATTAAAACAGGAGTTTTATCAGGATTTTTCTCTGTAATTTTAGCAGGAGATTTAGCTGGTGCCGAGCTTGATGAGGCCATGCTATTTTGATCTTCCCTGCAAAAATTCTCTAGTCAAGATATCAGGCAAAGCATTGTTAGTCCCTTTTATAAATTCTATATCAAAATCGAATTCTGCTAGAATAGCTTGCCATCTAGCAAACATGTGTTTAGCGACTTCATTTTTAACATCCTTTTCCAAAATGTGTTTAGCTGCTTTACAATCTACTCTTAAGAGAAATTTTTTATTTAATAAATCACTTTGGAATTTTTGAATGCTTATAACTATAGCAAGAATTTCTTGTTTTATTGTCGGATATTTTTGTCTAGTTTCATTCCATAGTCCTGAAGTAAATCGGACTATATTTTCTTTACCTTCTTCTGATCTTTGCTTTAGTATTCCTCCATATCCTTTGTCTGATGCATCTGTTTCAACTATTTTGAAGAGATTAGGATCCGCAAGGTGCAGACATGGAAGATATTTTACTTTAACTTTTATGTTTTGGACTGCTTTAGTACATTCATCTGTCCAAGGCGGAGGGTTTTTTCTAAGCCTTTTAAGAAGAACTGCTCTGTCAAGAGCAATTTGCTTATAAAATTCAGAAACATAGTTTAAACATCCTAAAAATCTTTGTAATTGTTTTTTATCTTTTATAACATCAGGGAATTTATCAGCAAAGGCTATTGCTCTA
This sequence comes from Annona cherimola, assembly GCA_030490835.1. Lineage (NCBI taxonomy): Eukaryota > Viridiplantae > Streptophyta > Magnoliopsida > Magnoliales > Annonaceae > Annona > Annona cherimola. The sequence continues at coordinate 10,404,903 of CM059973.1, read as the reverse complement.
TTAACTGGTTGAATGGTTTTATTTTTTATTTGGAATCCCAAAAAGGTTATTTCTATCTGAAACAATTTTATTTTTCTTTCAGATAAAACTAATCCATTTTGAAATATTATATTTTTAAAAGTTTTCAAATGTTTCCAGTGTTGCTGAAGGGAATCAGAGAACACTAAAACATCATCAATATACACAATTATAAAATCACTATAGTTATAAAATATATCATTCATAATTTTTTGAAATTCTGATGGGGCATTTTTTAATCCGAAAGGCATAACATTCCATTCGAATTGCCCAAAGGGGACATTAAACGCTGTTTTATATTTATCTTCTTCAGATATCTGAATTTGCCAATATCCAGATTTTAAATCGAACTTTGAGAATAATTTAGCCTTTATAATTCTGTTTAATAAATCTTTTTTATTAGGCAAAGGATACCTTATCCATTCTAAAACTTTATTTAAAGGTTTATAATTTATTACTAGTCTGGGAGCTCCTCTTTCTAATTCGGCTGCGTTATTAACATAGAAAGCAGAACAACTCCAAGGAGATTTACTTGGTTTAATTAAATTTTTATCAAGTAGACTTTTTATCTCTTTTTTACAATAATCCAGAAGGTCTTTATTCATTTGAATTGGCCTAGCTTTAGTTGGAATTTTCTCTTCTTTAAATTCTTTTATATAAGGCAATTTTACTGTATGCTGTTTTCTTTTCCAAAAAGCATTTGGAATTTCTGAACATACTTCTTTTATTAGTTTATTTTTAAATTCTTCAATGTGAGGTTTTAGTGGACCATTAATTTCCTTTTCTATGTATTTTATAGTATTTTGGTCTTGTAAATAACATAGGAAATTCCTTTTATAATTTAAAGTTTCTTTTAACTCTGATAAAAGGGAGGCTTCTGGTGGTTTTATGAAGGCGAATAATGTTTCATTTGTCTGTATTCCCTCATCTGTTACAAAAAATGGTTTTATTAACTGCAGGAAGGGAGTTCCTAAAATAATCTTTTGTTGCATATTTTTTATTAGAATGAAGGAGGTTTGCAAGCATAATTTTTTATTACAAATGTGAGCAGAAGATAATTTATATTTAACAATCATGTCCGTGCCATCAGCGGTGGCTATAGATGAGTTAGTTGACTCAAAATATTTTGGTGGAATTATACCTTCATTTATACAATTTAGATCGGCTTCTGAATCTACAAGAGCAGTTGTAGTTATAGTAAAATCTTCGGGGAAATCTTTTATTTTTAAAGTAATTTTTATATACCATTTCTGCGATATTACTTTTGTTGCTTCATTACAAAGTTCTGTTATAACATTTTCTTGTTCTATTATTTTTAGCTGAGAGGATTCCGCTTTATTTTCTCTTAGAATTTCATTGAAATGTTGTTCAAATTCATCCTCAAAACGTTCTTCCTGATTGTCATTTATTGATAATTCTTTTAATTCAAGAATTTGAATTCTTCTTTTTAACTCAACAATTTCTTTTTTCATATCTTTTATTTCTTGAGATAATTCATGATTTGTTGTTGGTTTTGGTATTCCTTGGATATATCGTCTTTGGTTTTTAATGATGTTCATCATAGAATTTGATTCTGGTATTATTAGAGGTGTTGAAGAGTTATTCATTTTTAGATATTTGTTTAAAAGATCCACCTTTTGATTTGGATCTTCAACCTGATTTATTAAATCTAATAATACTTGGTTTGAGTTGTTTAACATATTTAATGAACGATAGTCTGAATCAGATGAAGATTCATAACTTTTAGTATATGAACATTGACATTGATGGTCATCTGAGCTTTTATAATGAAGTTTATTTAATTCAAATTCGCTTTCGCTTGAAGAAGATTCTTCAGATTCTGATTCTTCTTCTGAGGTAACTGTTAATTCATTTAACCTTTTAGATAGTTCTTCTATACTAAGGCTTTTATTGGCTAATAATTCTTTAACTTGATTTTTATAACATTTGGAAGCATAATGACCAAACTTTCCACATTTAAAACATTTTATTTCTTTAACATTCTTTTTAGGAGAATACTTTTGTTTTTGTTTTTTATGCTTCTTTTTTGAGTAATAATGCTTTGGAGTTTTTTCTTTAAATGTTTTGGATGGTTTCTTAGAGGACTTTTGATAGTATGATTTAGCTTTTAAATATTTTGATTTTTTCATGATCCTTTGGATAGGAGTTTGTTCTATACCATAATTAGAGCAGAATATAGACAAATCTTGAGATTTTAAAAACTTTGTTTCGTCTAAATGTTTTTGTTGACATAGTTCTATTCCTACTTGTTTGACTTTATTAATTAAAGTTCCCCATGTGTAATTTTCATATTTTAGTTTACCATCATTTTCCATTTTTATAAGAGTTTTTATTTTTGTTTCAAATATAGAGGGTAGACCTTGTAAGAATTTTTCAATATAGATCGGTTGTCTTCCATCATCTAGCATTAACAGATCTGTTAGAAACACATCTTTATACCATCTAAATTTTGACATGTTTTTACATTTTAGTTTTAAGATTCGTTCTCTTATAACAGATTGATAATCTTCTATAGTACCTATAAATTGATAGATAATAGTACTTACTAGGGTATTAACAGGATCATCTCCATTCAAGATTTTTATTTGAGTAGTTTGAGGGACCTGAATATCCCACCACGCTTTTAGCTGACCGGTGAAGCCCCAAGCAATCATATGGGCTGCATCGACTTTAGAGAGTTTTTTAATGGCTTCTAACATAGTTGCATACATTAACATACTATGAGTGACGTTCCAGATTTGGTATTCGGAACGACCATCGATACTCCACTCATAGAGAGCATTTATATTAAAGCTGTTTTGTACTCCAGATTTTTCTTCTTCGAATTGTTGATCAATCGGAGAAGGACGATGATAATAATTTTTAAATACTCTGTTTAATTCTGGTTGAGTGTTTTCAGTTATAGTTTGGAGGAAATGTTGATTTTTTAAGTCAGCAATTTTTTGTTTTAATTCATCCATGGAAGTTGTCTTTTGTTTTGCCATTTTAGTAAACTGCTCAGTTTCTGGTTTATCATCTAAAGATAGTTGACCAAACTGAGTTGTTAAAGGTTTTTTATAGAAGGAGAGGCTTTTAGCTGTTTTTCCTTTTAATAATTGGTCGATTTTTATTAATTTATGATTAGAGAAGTTTAATTGTTCAATGACTTGAGTTAAGTCCTTTGCTCTTACAGTAATATCTTTATAAACGGAACTTTTATAGGGTTGCATAACAACTTTACCATCTAGTTCTGTTACTGGTTGCCCAGTAAATTTTATTGGAGAAACCCTTTCTTCCTCTATTTGAGAAGTTGATGGAGTTAGTGGGTTTTGATCTTCAATATTTAACATATTTACGGAGTTTTTTACCGAAGTGTCATACCAATCAAAAAAGTAGACATTTTCTTTTACCATTTTACAATAGGACATCCAATCTCTAAATAACCTTTTCTTTTCTTCCTCATTATATCTTTTATTTATCCATGTTCTTTTTTCTTTATGGGCTGAGTTTTCAAATTCTTTTAACAATTCTTTATAATTTGGTTTGAATTGCAGAACATTTAATTGGAAATCTGACTCTGTCGGGGTCAAATCGGGTTTGGCTATATGATCTTCAAATTGAAGAGGAAATCTAGCAGAAGCTGGGGATGACAAAGGTTTTTGAGTTTCTATCATAATAGGTTTAGCAGTGATAGGTCTAGATAGACATATAGAATGTCTAGCCGGAATTGGCTCAAAATGTAAGGTTATGTTATTTGAATCTTCTATAATAGTCTCTATTTTTTCAGAACTTTGTTCGGGAATAACATGATTTTCTTCTTTATCTATTTTCCATTCTGTGGGAAGATTTATATCGGACCATAAGATTTTCTTTGGTTCAATCTTTTTATGAGCGGGATTTGTGATGAAATATGGAGTAGCACCCCTTTCTTGTTGTACCAATGATTTTGGTGCTAAAGTTTTCATGGCTTTATAATATATTCTGTATTGAACACATAGAAGTTTTGATCCTATCTTCATATCAAACCCTTGAGTTTGAACAAGTAAGGATAAAACTTCTAGAGCATGTGGATCGGTAAGGCTTATTGAGAAATTTGGAAAGCTGTTAAAATATATTGGGTCAGCATGTAGAGAGGTTTGAACAATTCCTAATATAGAATCAGAAAAGTTTTTATGACGATTGTCTTTTAGACAAGCAAGAACAGACGCTTGAAGTCCAGTTCTTACTAGAGGTTGTATAGCGATAATGGACTCAATCTGAAATAAAAGCTTTGTCAAAACAGATTTCAATCTTCCTGGCATAATCCAATTTCTGAAAATTGTCCTGGGTGTCAATTGGTATCAGAGCCAAGTTGAAGAACTCTGTTGAAAACAGACTTCTAAGATTACTCTATAATCTCTCACTCGTCGCGCAGTTAGCCATTGTTGCCGTGTGAAGGCGTGAAAAGGCATTGTAAGTCGTTGTCTGTGAAGAGATAATGAGTACTTTTAAAAGAATGTTTTCCACATCTTCTTCTTCTAGTAATGATACTGAAATTCATTCAGTAAAACTTGACGAAATTCAGAATATGTCAGAAGGAACTTATGAAAACATTGAAAAATCTTTACAAAATTGGAAAATTCCTAAAGTCCCAATTAAAGAGATTTACAAAATTGGTAGCTTTGATTTTAAAACTGAGTTTAGAATCAAAACAGTAGAAACAGTTCTAGAATTTGGAGCTGGATCACATCAAATTCCCTTACTAGAAAAAATTGCGTTAAAAGAATTATGTGAGAAACAGTTTAAATTCTTACATTCCAAAATAACCCAATAAACGATCCTACTGATCTGATATCAAATAACTACACAACTCAGATTTAATTAGGTTATTCAACCATCTCATTAAATTTAATTCCATAAATTTGTTAATAAAATATTCCCATCGTGTCTATCAGATATCCATAAATAATTCACCAGATATCCACAAATAATATATACTACATTATGCCCATTAGATATTCATAATTAATATTATTTACTTTATTAGTCTACCAGAAAATAATTCTCACTTACACTTCTCGCTGAATACTAACTCACATTATTCATAAATAAAATATTTATATTAAAATAACTGAATATCCACAAATATAATTTGAATGATTAAACAACATTTAAAATAATAATTCATGTTGCATATCATTCTGAATTTTATTATAGCTCACATATTTTTCACAATTAGTATAAATGGTCAAACCATTTAATAATTGAAGCAACAATATAAACTTGAACCAATTCCTTGTACTAATTCAAAATAATTTCTATACTAGCAAAATTATACTTCTAGCTCTTATAATAATTTAATGTGAAATCTCGCTTAATGAATATCATTTGAATAACCAACATACTAGGGAAATGAACTGTTAAAATTTTAATCAAACATTCACAAGTCCATCTTCCATCAATAAATTATAAATCAATTTATTTTACTTTGAATTCTATATCATGATCACTGGATCAAAAAATATCTACTTGTAAATAATAATAATAATCACATGAATTGTTTTTATATTAAATATGAGGTGTTGTGCAATGTTAAACAATTACTTTGTATTAAATAAATTAATTATATAATTGCAAAAAAAAATTTAATACTTTTATATCAACAAATATTTAATAGGCACAATAACCCATTCGTAAGTCCATCTTTTTGTTAGTAAATTATTTATTAACTTAATATCTTGTGTCGTGCCCACTAGACCCGAAATGTATACTAATATAAATATAGAATTTATATTAATTTCAATCACAAGAAAGATTTTATAACACCAAATAATTAATTTATATTGCATAAATTAATTATACAACCAATAACATAAATATTTAATATATTAATTCCACAATCAATGACATTACATCAAATAATTAATTTATATTATATATTAATTATAGAACAACTAACATAAATATATAAACTTTAATATCCGTATATACCTATAAATGTTCATCCAACATTAAATCACATTCATAAATTCAACCTTCTGCTAATAATTACTTATTAATTTATTAACCTTAATATCTCATGTTATAGCCACTGAACCTAAAATTTGCATCTAACATAACAACAATTATTATTAATTTTATGTGCTAAGATATTATGTAATATCATGTAATTAATTTATACATTTAAATTAATTATAAACTGCTCACGTAAATATATAATTCTATATGTTCTTGTATACATCCTTAAATCTACATATAGGTTAATCTAGTCTAAAATATATTTAGACATATATACTCACGTGATGTACATTCAATAATTCTCATGAATACCGCATATTCATTTGTTTGTATATTTTTTAACGAAATTATACACATCATAGTAATGAATATCAAATAAGTATTATTGTATACCTTCAATTGTTAATTCATCGAATTCTAGCATGACTAGAAATTAATTTAAATTTTATAATATAAAATTTATACACGCATAGGTTTTCCTCGATTCTATAATTATGTAAATTGTAATTGAGGTTTAATTATATAGATCATGATGTATTTCAGACTAAAATACAACATTCATTTATTTTTATTATTAATTATATTTTTTTGATTTTTCATAAGCATGTTATCTAAGTGCATTTAATATGTATACAAATTTTTTCAATTTATAATACTTTGCATTTTTATTTTTATTTTTTAAAAATCAATTTTTAAGGGGCAAAAAATGACTTAAATGCCTTTAAAATTAACGATTTTTAAAAAATTAAAAAATAAATATGTAAAGTATTGTAAAATCATAAAACTTTGTATATAAATTAAATACACTTAGGAAAATATATTTACAAAGAAAAATAAAAAATACAACTAATTGTAAAAAAAAAACGAATGTTATATTTTTACCTAAAATACATTATGGTGTATATAATCATGTACCATTATAGTCGCATTAAGCTATCTTGTCATAAGATACAAGTTGAATTTGACTTCTTTGTCATAGCAAAACTTCTATTCATAGTTATGGTAACTTCCTTAGCAACCATTATAATATTGCAAACTGGAGTAAAATCCATATAATGCATGCAATGGAAATAGCCCCACTTGTAATTAATTAAAATATACAACATAAATCACTTCTATAATGATTCTATTCAATTAGCAATGACATAACAATATATGTTGTATATCTTAAGCCAAATCGATTCAACATCCGATCCAAGTATATATATAACATCACATCCAGAAACTAGTCTAGGTAAGCAACATCTAATAGCCTTATGTATATGTATGTATATATATAGGGCTGTTCCGGTGTAGCATAACTGCATCAGAACAGCAGTACATTTGCCCAAAAGTGGGCTCTACAAATATGAGAATGCAATGAAACTTTATACAATCATTTATTTATATATAAATTTTATAGCAAATGGTTTAAATGTTGAAAAATCACTTTAAAGTTGTTATTTACATGAAAATATTTTATTATGTTGAATTTGTACCATTTTCATATGGGGTCCATACACATATCCGATTGGGATGAAAATTTGTGTGGTAATAATAGGGGTGAGAATCGGGGCGGGTAGGGACGGGTCAGGGTGTGCCCAACCCTAACCCTACCTTTCAAAAATGTGGTTTGACCCTTATATTTTTTCGGATCGGGACAAGGTCGGTTTGACCCTTACTTTTTTTCACTAGGTGTCGGGACAAAATTTGGGTTGGTTTCGGGACGACGGGTTGGGTAAAAACTACGGGTCAAGTAAGAAATTTTTAAAAATTTACGAACCTATCAAGTATAAAGACAAATCTATATTAAATTTAACTACTATATACTTCAATCTATTACTAATCAGTCAAAGTAAAATATAAATACTTAAATAAAACATGGATGTTTATTCACCTATATAAGAACAAGTTAATGAAACATACCTCATTCAAAATTTTGTTCACAATTTGAATATTGAACCACTAATTGTTTGAACTCATTCCATGTCTTTTGTTGTTTACCTTCAAAAAAAATAATAATGATGTCATAATTAGAATTAAAATGATAATTTTAAGTATGTAACAGGAGAGCAGTTTTACCTGAAAAGTATAAAAAATGTTGATAATACTTTTGTGTTGTAATGAAAGCTTCTAGAAGGCATGACCTGAATAACACCTGTGCAATACAATCAATAAAACAAAACCACAACCAATAACACTTTCGACCACAATTAAATAACGACATACACGCACATAAAAATTAAAAAGTATAACTAATAGAAATTGATAGCATAAATCCTTCATCCTTCAATAGGAAAAATTCTAAGTTTAGCAAACATATTGGAGATACATATATTTTATTCAACAAATTAACCTTAAACATATGTTTTTATCATACAATATTTATAATAAAAGTATAAAGCAAATTGTTCTTCATTGTCATCTTTTCCTAAGTTCATCCATCAATAACAATGCCCTTTTCCTGAAAATTCAAAATATTATTTTGTTAGTATATACAATAGCATCACAAGCTAAGGGGACAAGAAAAAAAGAACAAAAAATATGAAAGAAGATTAATGCTTAAAACCTTTGCACTTGCACAAGGACGAAGAGGAAGACTGCCACCTTCTCCAACTTCATCTTGAATAGCTGCAACATATACAAAAATCAATTAGTTAATGACTTTATCTATAAAAAATAAAATGTATATCCTAAGTTCAAGTAAGAGAGTTAGATATTGAACTAAATAAGTTACCTGAAATGTTGGTGGTAAGTTCTTGTGCATCTTCTTCAAATTCATCTACTTTTGGCTTTGACTTTATCCAATCTTGAGCACAAATTAAACATTCCACGAGTTTTGGAGGTAATGAACTCCTATATGAATCAAGCACACGTCCACTCGTACTAAAAGCTGACTCTGAGGCAACAGTAGACACAAGAATAGCTAATAAATCACATGCCATATGAGATAATACTTTATACTTATATGCATTTACTTTCCACCATGCTAAAATGCCAAAACCATCACCTCCACCACAATATGCTCTTCTAAGTATCGATGAATCTCTGTTTTCTCATTTTTTGTCTCATCCACTGCTAAGAACTTCAAATATGCTGCTCTTGATTGTCCTTTTTTCTTTGTTTGTGTGGGGGCTTCAATTTTTAGTTTTGTTGAAGTAGAAAATTGTGCCTCATAGACCTTGAAAAGGGTTTCAAATTCGGTCATCACAGTATTTATTATTTCCTTAACCTTGTCAACATCATATATCTGTAAATAACAGAATTTCAGAAACTTCAACTTGCATCTTAGATCCAATACATTTGTAACCAACAACCACATGTTAATTTTATCAAAAGTACCCCAATACTTATCAAATTTTTGTTTCATTTTCCTTGACATGTCTCTAAAGACTAAATCTTCTGATATTGAAAATTCAAATAATAGACTTTCAATCTTATAGACTTCATCCAAGTAAAGAGAGGAAGTAACATATGAGGTTCCAGATAATATGGTTGTAACTTCATAAAAATGTTCCAAAAAGGAACACATAGCTTTACCAATTCTCCAATCATTATCACTGGGAGTATCTTCCTTTGCAAATGCAGCATCATATAAGACAAGCAGGTCAAAAACTTTTTGATACTTCAAAGCTTTTTCCAACATTAAATAAGTAGAATTCCACTTCGTAGGAACATCCATGCACAGTCCAAGTTTAGAACTAATTTCTTCCTTCTCACAGCATACTTTAAAACTATATTCTCTTTGTGGAGAACCTCTTACAAATCTAACACACCTTCGAATTCTGTTAATTTATTCATTAATGTTATTCAAACCTTCTCGCACAATCAAGTTAACAATATGAGCAGCACAACGTACATGAAAATTGTCACCCTCGCCTGCTAGAAACCCTCTTTTAACTAACATTCTCTTTAAAATTTTCAAGGCAACATCATTTGTAGGTGCATTATCTACAGTCAAAGTGGTGATTCTATTCAACCCCCAACCTAACAAACAATCCTCGACTGCTTGAGCAATGGCATCACCAGTGTGTGGAGGTGGGAGCATAAAAAAGTTAATTATTTTCTTGTGTAACTTCCATTCATCATCAATGTAGTGCGCTGTAAGACACATATAACCATCATTCGAAATGGAAGTCCACAAGTCTGTGGTCAAACTCACCCTTTGAACTTTATCTTCAAAAAATTTCTTTAATTTCTTTTTCTCGGCTTCATAAATTGCAAGACAATCACTAGCAACAGTTTTCCTAGCTACTCATTTAAATTGTGGTTGCAACATGCTAACCCATCTCTTCAGTCCCTCATACTCAACAATCTTAAATGGTTTTTCATCTATGATAATCATTTCGGTAAGTCCCTTTCTGCATTTATCTTGGTCAAATTCCCATACGCTGAGAACCCGTTTTCCATTAATGTTGGACTGTGGTGAAGAGAATGTCAACAGCTTCTGCCTCTTATTTTGCCCCCACTTTGGAAAATCTTTGCATCTTTGGATATGCCTTGAAAGTGAACTAATACCATACTTACTAGCACACTTAAAAGGCCTTTTGCAGTAATTACATGAGGCAGTTGGCTCTTTACCAGGTTTCTTTTCATTTTTAGTAAAATGATTCCAAACTGAAGGAGTAAGCTTGTAATTGGTAGGTGGATTATTTTCATCTTCTGCAGTTTTTTCATTAGCATTTGGTGTAACGTTTTCTACATCCACATCCACCACTTGTTTCTCTTCTACATTCTCTACAATATATTCCTCAACATTCTCATCAACATCCAAACTCATATTCTTATGCTATGTTATATCCAATGCAATACCTAAAATAATTACACATATAAGAAATCAAAATCCAAACATAATACAAGCATATCACCAAATATAATGCATATAAACATATCGAGCATTTAGATATCAAACATTTGAATGCAAGTATTTGAGAGTTTTGTAGAAATCTAATCTACATTAATAAGTAGAAGCAGAAGTATTTTGTAAATATTAAATCATATCCTTTGCACTTTGGGGAAAAATAAGAAAAAATATTTCCAATTAATCATGCTGCAACTATTGGGTTAAACAATGCATGATATCAATGCCAAACAGAAATAACCAATTAATCATGCTGCAACTATTTTTATTAATAAATATATTACAATTATGTATTCCAAATGCAACCAAATCACAATTATGTTATTCCAAATTGCAATATATAGTGTAACAGTTGCTCTTCATATCACCGGAGTTCATTGCCGGAGCCCAGAGGAGGAGTACCTGTTGCTATTGCTGCTTCTGTGTCGATGGCGACAGCTACAGCTGCGGGAACGGCGATGGCGACGGCTATGGGAACAGCTACATGGCTGCGGGAGGGATCGGCACTAAGTTGCTGCTGTGAGAGGGAATGGCGATTCAGGCTGCAGATGTGAGAGGGAATGACGATTCAGGTTGCAGATGCAAGAGGGAACGACGACAGCAGGCTGTAACGGCGACGGCGACAGCTGTTGCTCGAGCAGGAATGGCGACGGCGGTAGCAGGGTAGACGCTGCTGCTCAGCGGGAAGACGTTGTTGCACAACGGCGATAAGGAAGACGTTGTTGCACAACGGCGATGGCAGACGCTGCTCAAGCGGGGACGGTGATAGGGATGTCGACGGTTGCTGCTGGAAGGAGGGACAGCGACGTGAAAGGCAACGGCTGTTGAGGGAAGCAGGGACGACAACGATTGAAGCTAGGGCTTTTCTGAGGGTACTCGAGTAGAGCAATGGGACACGGGTATATGAGATGGGCATGGCTATGGGTCAGCGGGTCGGGACGGGTCAGCGGTATAAGCAGGTCGGGATCTACTAGGTCCGGTCCGCCCCACCCTTTTTTAAAATTTTCAAAACTACGACCCGCCCCGCCCCGGTATAAAATAGGGTCGGGTCACGGGTCGACTCGCCCCGACTCCTACCCTTAGGTAATAGAATACATTATTCTAAATATAATGGGTGGAGTGGATTATGATTTGATCATCATGTGAGGCTCATTTTAGCGGTGCTGCACCTGAATATTCCTCATATATATAATAATATTATAGATTAATCTCGAATTACATTCTTAAATCATCCATTACTTATGGTTTCAATATAATCTTTCTACTTCTAAGATATTAATATACATTTTATCCCAAACATTTCCTTCCAATAAATATCAATAAGTTTCACAATATACAATCCCCAAAATGTTGAGTCCACAACTCCACATTAGCCAATCTAATTAATATATCAGACAATCAATTTGATGCATCCAATGGTCAACAAGTCAATGCTCAAAATATCAAACATGCCACATCCCAGTAAAAATCAACTATTTAAATCAAAAAGTTATTGATCAACATTTTCAAGTCCCAATAATTACACAGGCACTTAGCAAACACATATGATCGGTTCGATCGGTTCTCTTATTATTTTACCCCTAAGATGCACCATATGACTTCCCAATAAAATAGTAGGAAATCAAAAACAGGCTCCAATAGTTAAGCGATTATTCAAAAAATCGTTACCCGCATATCTTTAGCTATAAACCAGTATCAGTTGCTATTATAAAACGAGTGGATTTAGGTGTTTTGAAGATCCCGTTGGCAAGAAGGTTTTTAATACTTACAAGAAATAAAAGTTCTAATTAAAATTTTAACATTCATATAATATTAAAATAATGTCGATATATTTAATTGATCTATTTAAACATTTGATCTACGTTTTGATTAGCCGAATGATCTTTTCCGACCGGATTTTCGACCGGTCAAAAAATATATATTTTTGCATTTTTTTTTGAAAAATAATTTTATAAACATGTTAATCTAATTATATTTAATCTATAAACTAAGTTTTATTATTTTTGTATATGTATATATATTTATTTTGGATTTTTAAATACAGGGATATTTAAGTCATTTCAAGAATATTTAAAATAACTTAAATACCCCTGTATTCAAAAATCCAAAATAAATATATATACATATCCAAAAATGATAAAACTTGATTTATAGATTAAATATAATTAAATTAACATATTTATAAAAATATTTTCAAAAAAAAATGCAAAAATATATATTTTTTGACCGGTCCTACCGGTCGAAAAAGATCGGTGCTCTTTTGATTATAAGTTAGAAAAATTATTATAAACAAATGGAACGGCTCATGCTTTGATTAATTATCATAATGGGCTCAAACCGAGTGATACGTCCGTCACAAATAGGCAAGTTAATTTTATTTGTGGCCACGATGATCTGATCGGATGGCAGGCCGCATGCAATCGGAATTCCAAAGTGCAATGAAAGGTAAGTCCCTCCTTGCTTTCATCCAAAAAAAAGAAAAAAAAAACTCCCTCCTTTCTTCGTCAGGACTCCCCAAGAAGTTCTCGTTCTCCGCCGTACATCTTCAGCTCGTTGACCAGACGGCTCATGTCTTCATACGACGAACCGCCGGCTTCCACGGCTCTCAAGGCCATCTCACCCAAATCATGGGCCCGCTTTCGCATCGCTTCCGCTTCATCTCCACCGTCCATCAATGCTGCGATCGCCTGCTCGATCTTCCCCTTGCTGATCAACGGCCTGTCCGGGTTCTCCCACGACACCCACACCTCGGACCCGACGGGTACGCCGATCCTCAGCACCTGCGTGATCAGCTTCTCGTTGTAGAACTGCTCCGCGAAGAAGGGCCACGTGATCATGGCCACGCCGGCGCTGACGCCTTCCAGCACCGAATTCCAGCCGCAGTGGGTCACAAAGGCTCCAACGGCCGGATGGCTGAGGATCAGGACTTGTGGGGCCCACCCTCTGATGACGAGCCCCCTCCCCTTCAACCTCTCCTCCAGTTCCTCCGGCAGCGATTCGTTCTGGAGGAGCTTGCTTGTGTTCTCATTCAGCACCCAAATGAAAGGGCAACCCGCCGATTCGAGCGCCAGCGCAATCTCCAGCAGTTGCTCAGCGCTCGACCGGATCATGCTCCCGAAACAGACATACAACACCGACCCCGCCGTCTTCGTGTCTAGCCACTTCAAGCACGCATCTGCGCTGATGGAAGATCTCTTCCCTCTCTCCGCCATGTCAGTCGTGGTTCTGTTGCAGAGAGACAAAGGACCCACCACCCACGCCTTCTTCCCCATCTCGGTCTTCTCATAATGTTCGATGTACTGCCGCTCTAGCTCATGAAAGCTGTTCATGACGGCACCAAAGCTCCGTTGTTCAGCTTCTTTCACTCGCTCCCAAAACTCCACGAAAGTGCCCTCCCGCTTTTTGTGGTGGTCCGACAACTGGGATCGGGTGAGCTCTATGCTGTGCGGGAGGCCGGGGACCACGAAAGGCTCGCTATCGGACTCCAAGCCGTCATGCGGCCGGTGCCGCCGCAGGCTGTCGGTGACGCAGTACGAGAAGAAACTGCTCCCGGTGAATGAAAACCTCGGAATTCCGAACTGGGTCGCGACTTCTATCGTCCACGGCAAGAAAAAATCGGAGACGATGCAGTTCGGGTGATATTTCTCGACGAGCTGCGCCAGCGGATCTTGGAACATATCCAGGGAGCTTACGAAGTTGACGATGTCGCTGTGGGTGGTAAGCGAATCAAGGTTCTTGGATGCATCGGGGGATTCAAGGAGGTGGGTTTTGATCTGGGAACCAAATGGGCGTGTTTGATCGACGATCTTTTCATAGGAAGCGGAATCGAGGGTCATGGCAATGAGGCTGACATCCACCCCATGGCTTGCAAACAACTTGGCAAGGTCTACCATGGGGATCATGTGGCCTTGAGCCATGAAAGGAACGCAGAAGACATGGAGATGACGATGATCTTCTGACCCCATGAAAGCCGTAAGAGTCGAGGAGCTAGCGCGAATGATTGCACAAGAGGTGTTTGTGTTTTTTCTTCCTCAAAATTGCCGACTATTTGAAGTGATTCGGATTGGCTGCACTTGGACTCTGGACAAGCGTCATCGACAGTGAGGCGTGGTCTCTTTTTTCTACGAAGACTGATCGCCCATCAACGCGGTGTCTTCTAGAAGGCAGGAATTGCGACGCAACCTCACGGAGGGTTGTTGTCTTGATGATAAATGTGGGGTAAGAACGGCAGGACCTTCGGCAGCTGTACAAACATATAAAAATAAATTATATTTTTAAAAATCAAAGTAAAATATCAAAAAAAAATTAAAAATTATCAAGGAGGAAAATATAGACAGACCCGTTAATGTATAAGAAAATTTTCTTAAAAATTAAAAAATAATACTTTTTAATTGAGCGCCACACAAGGCGATAAAAGGATTGAAAAACAATTTCTTCACTCCAAAGCTTAATTAGGAATCATCTAAGCCATGTAAGGCAGTGGCCTTGATGTGGCACACATTTTTCCTTTTAGAATCATCTAAGCCACGTAAGGTGGTGGCCTTGATCTGGTACACGTTTTTCCTTCCAACCATTCTATTTATTCTAATTCTATCTTTATCATTTCCTACCAATTACATAATTTTCAAAATATTTTATTTTTTATTTTCTACAATCTCACGCTCTTTCACCTTAGCAAACATTCTCTTAATCACGTCAATAAAATTTATCTATTTCTATATTTAGTTCATTCCAAGCAAGTGAATTTCATAGGTTGATCATGACAAGGCTTGGTTAGGTATTCTTAAATCTTAACTTAACCCTTTATGGGTTTCGCTCTAAAAGTTTACAGCGGAGTCATTACTTAGTTATTATTCCTTGGCCCAATATTTTAAATGTTAATGAGTTTAGTCGTTTCTGTTTAAAACTCATGACCAAGATTTTCCAGATCTTTAATATCATGTTACAAAAAGTAAGACCATGGTTGGTTAGAGAAGTGTTTATATATATTAAATGAATTTGAATACAAATACACTCCTGAACAAAAAATTTATTCCAATTGACCTTGGCTATTGATCTCAGAACTAACTGACTTTCCGAAAGCAAAAAAACGTTATTGAAAAGCTTGAGGGCCGATTTAGCCACCATTTGAACATCCTAATCTTTTTTCTTTTTTCTTTTTTTTTTTTGAGTTGAAACTAAAGTCAATCATATGAATTGCGATTAAAATAGCGCTCGAACTACTTTAAAGCAACAATGTGAGCAACTAATAATGCCACGAGAGAGCTTGGCACAAATAACGAGTAGGGTTCAAGAAAAGGGTATGCAGCATGCAACAACAGTGCCGACACTGTGATAATCCTCATTTCGATCCCACAAATTTCTTAGAAAAAGACGATAATACCTTTAAAAATACTTTTCATGTGAAAAAAATATAATCTTTTCCTGTATAAAAAAGGTATGTTAATGGAGAGCACCTACTGCACAACCCCATATTAATTTGTTTTTTTAAAAAAATTCAATTCATATATGGGCCCAAGCATTGTATTTGCGTTTATATATATTTCACCTTTTAAGCTTTTCAATATTTTAGTTAAATTTTAAGAGTAAAAAAAGACGTTTGCCAAGTGAGAAATGCCTTTTTAAAATTTTAAATAAAATATTTAAAAGCTTAAAGATAAAAAACAAATATATAGAAAGATCATACTTAGGCCTCCATAACGATGAAAGATAATAATAAAAAATATGATAGTTCACGGGGCGCGCTGGATCAATATCATAATTATTTATTAGTACCTATATCTTTTCATATCCCAACAAGAGTCGTACCTCTGTATCCTCCTGCCAGGGGTTGTCCCTTTCAGAGAGATGGAAAGTATTTCGACGTTTTAGAAATACTAATGTCTTCTTCCGTGTTTATGTGCGGAAAGAACCTTTATATTTAGGGTGTGTTTGACAACAATAAAAAGTTGTCAATTTAAAACTTTTTAATCTAAGGGTGTATTTGTTTGGGGTAAAAAACTGTCAACTAAAACTTTTCATTCTAAAACTTTTTACTCTCCATAACTACTCTATTTTTTAATTATTTTTTTACATTTTTCTATACAAACTACCGTACTTTTCAATCATTTCTACACAACTACCCATACAACTAACTTATCTATTTTAACTTTATTCTCTTTACTCCTCATCATTATCCCTATTATATCACATCATTTTCTATTAATTTGACAACTTCTACCCCAAAAACTTTTCATCAAAAGTTTTACATCTAACCAAACACACTCTAAAACTTTTCATTCTCCATAATTATTTTATTTTTTAATTATTTTTTTACATTTTTCTATACAACTACCCTACTTTTCAATTATTTCTACACAACTACCAATACAACAAATCTATCTATTTCAACTTTATCCTATTTATTCCTCATCATTACTCCTATCATATCACATCATTTGACAACTTCTCATCTCTATAACTTTTCATCAAAAGTTTTATCCATTCCCAAACACACCCTAGGGCAACAACAAAAAGTTGTCAATTTAAAACTTTTCAATCTAAAACTTTTCATTCTCCATAATTATTCTATTTTTTAATTATTTCTTTATATTTTTCTATACAACTACCCTACTTTTCAATTATTTCTACACAACTACCAACACAACAAATCTATCTATTTCAACTTTATCCTATTTATTCCTCATCATTACTCTTATCATATCACATCATTTGACAACTTCTCATCTCTATAACTTTTCATCAAAAGTTTTATCCATTCCCAAACACACCCTTAAGCAAATATAAGAATATTGCTAAAAATATTTTTTATTTTTTATGTTTAACTTACAAGTCCAAACACTTCGGAACTTTTTGACACCGCAATTTTTGTAAAATTCAACTTAAACAAGCCGACGGGCCCTTAAATAGCACAGACATAGAAATACATGTCGCTTTTCTCAAGCTCAGCGGGTTCGACACATGCACGTACATGTACACGGATAGTCACATGCATGCGCAAACATGTTGCTTTTTCCCATTCCATTTATGCGAGGACGTCCTGCCCACGGAACTGTGCAAGTGGTGAATTCTCCGCGACGTAGCCCCGAAATCGAAGCGGGCAAGTCGGCAACTTGGGAGCGCTGTCGTATGCGCCCGGGCTCCATGCTATCAGGCGCATATATTTTTTTTTTAAAAAATTAATATTATTAATTTATATATATTTAATATATATATAAATTTTTATTATTTTTAAAATATTTTATATATTTATTTTTTATTTTAAAAAATCAGTAATATTTTAGACAATTTTAATAATTTTATAAAAAAAAATTTAATAAAAAATATAAAAAATAAATGTGTATGAGCGGAAGCATACAGCAGTACATGCTCTCGCGCGAATGCGACAGCGCTCTTGCAACTAGGATCTCGAAGATGACGGGACGGGGCGGCGAAAATGGATTCCAATGACGCACCGCCTGACGTAGTCTATTTTGTATCTTTTTGAAATCTCTCTGTTATAATTGAACAATTTTAAGGTAAGAAAGCTTTCCTACTGGGGTTTCTGCAGTGTTATTAAAATCGGACCGGATCGACCGGTCCGACCGGGAACCGGTCCTCAATCCGGTTTAATCTCTTACGGTTCGGTTCAATACATGTAAACCGTAGAAACCGTCGAACCGGCGGTTGGACCGCAGCATACGGTCGGACCGGTTCGACCGGTTTGTTAAAAAAAAAGAAAAAGAAAATAGGCGCAGTGCACGAAATGGCAAAGTCAGAAAGAAACAGCTATTCTAGCCTAGTTCCTTGCGTCAGTGAATGCCCATCCTTCTTTGCGTCAGTGAATGCCCATCCATCTTTATAATTTGTCCGTATCTGTCAATGCAGGGTTTGCATCAGCTTTAGCCTGTCCCAGTTCTCCTGCATTTCTCGCCTGTACCTCTCCTTGAATCCAGTCTTGATAAACCTGCTAGAGAAGAAATCACGTACACCCAAATAAAGACCCTCCATCCGTGGAATATTCTTCAATTATTGCGTATGTGAAAAAATGGAAAGAAATATTGCAACTCAAGCTGAGATAAAAGAAGAAGAATTTAAAAACCAACAACTAAGCAACAATGGTCATAGCTTATTATAAGTTTAAGTCTTTCAGGTAAGTTAATGTAGTTAATTTTTTAAAACTCGCTATTAATTTTTAATATTTTATGACATCATAAATATATCATGCTGACGTCACCGGTTCGAACCGGTTTGATTAACCGGTCGAACCGGTTCGAACCAGACCAGTTACTTTACCGGTTCAATCACCGGTTCGGTTCTGACAACATTGGGTTTCTGTCCGTTTGGGGTAAAGCCAAATTCTTTAAAATCTATTTATTTATTAAAAATACAATACAGATTGTAAATCGAATATTTAATTTTTTTAAAGTTTCATTCCACCAACGATAATGCTTATGATAGTTTATGAATTACCTTTGGTGATTTCGATAATTACAAAATACTTTATTAGTATAGACATCCCAGCTAAATGCAAAGGTTTAATAAACTAAAAAAAATTATAATTTTCGAATAGATTTCCACCTGTAAGCCTAAATATATATATATATATTTATTTATTTATTTTGAATCTTTAAATACAAGGGTATTCAAATCATTTTAAATAATTTAGAATTACTAAAATGCTACCGATTTTTAAAAATAAAAATATCTAAAAATGGTAAAATTTTGATACACATGTTAATATACTTAGATTAACAGTTGCGGTAAAAAAATTCAAAAAAATAAGTACTTGCATCGGGTGCACCCAAACTAAGTGCACCTCGGTGCATTGAATAATGCTCTTGCTACCATACGTTGGAAATCATGTAATACCAAAGCGTACTTCTCATTATAAATTTCATAGGTATGAAAGCGTTTAGTGCAAGGCATTCTCACTCTACACTTCTCCCTATAATACTAGTGACCGGTGGACAATCACAAAGTGTAATTGTGTATGAGAGAGGAACTTAGACTCCTTTGCAATCAAATAGAGTCTTTCCCATCATGAATTAAATAGAAAATAATCAATCACTTAATGAAAAGTACTATATTTAATAATATATTGAGCTTCTACTTTTAGGATAAATCCATAGACTATTATATTAGGCCACCAAAAGAATCTAACAAAAGTGGGTTGTTGTTGCGGGCTAGAGAGGAGGAAGGCCATTGGAAGAAATGGGGAAGAAGAAGGACATCCAAGATTTGCCATTATCCATAGGGTTATTTTTTAGTTGGGAAGTAATGAAACTTTTCCATAAAAAATTTGTTATGTAAAAGTTTTTAAAATAGAAAAAAATATTGTGATATGATTAGGTTAATGATGAAGAGTACAAAAATTAAAGTAAAAATAAATAGTTTATTTATGTAAAGTAATTGAAAAGTAAGATAATTGTATATGAAGATATGAAACAAGATTTAAAACAAGGTAATTGTTGAAAGTAAATAGTTTTTTTTATTGACAAGATCAATTTAAAAAATTTTATGATTAAACAAACAAGCTAATCTTTTTGGTTTCTTAATATACGTAACTTTTACCTTAGATCTTTGTTATTCATGATATTTCTAGCTTAAGTGCTACTAATGGAAGTGTTATTATTTTTGCAGTTATAGGTTATGTTGAAGAAGGATAAATTATAACAGTACAAAAGGCCTAAAAGCAAGATGCTGAGATTACTATAATATTTTGGTTACACATTATCAAAAGAATGACTTGTTAATAGACCCATGAAATTTCAACTTGATCCAAGTTGAAGATCTTCCGTCTTAGCAATTTTATGTAATTAGGTACTATATGTAGAGGTAACTATGTATTTTAAGAGAAAAATTATAATTTTTTTTTAAAAAAATTTAAGCAAAATTGTAAATTCATATGAAATATTCTTTGGGTTATTTTACAGTGTCAATACGGACTTCTTTGGATTGAAATTGAATTTTGATAGAGGATTAAAAGAGTAATCAATTTTAATCTTTAAATTTTTTATTATATCTAATGATGAAGATGACATTTTAAGAAATTGACCATTTCTGTTCAGAGAAAATGATTTTAGGAGTATGCTTACAAAATTTCATATCAATCACACCACAGGATGGGTCGACCAGAGCTATTGAAAATTGGAGTATATAAAGTATTGAATAACGTTTTTTTGAGAAAAGTACTGAATAAAATGATAGAATATGATTTCGTGCACCTAGGTGCACTTAGCTTTGGTACATCTGGGTGCTAATACTTATTTTCTTGTATTGTTTTTGAAAATTTTTTTTACACGAATGTTAATCCAAGTGTATTTAACATTTGTATCAATTTTTACTAGTTTTAGAGTTTTTTATATTTTTCTTGATTTTTTAAATCAGTGGCATTTTAGTAATTTAACAATTTTGTAAAAAAATTTCAAAAAAAAATATAAAAAATACACCCAAATGTACTGAAGCTAAGTGCACCCGGTGCATGAATTGATATTCCTGACTGTTAGTTTATGAGTCCAGTCACACTGAGTCAACTCATCGGGCTGTCTTAGTGGACAGTATTGGTTTCGTTTTGTCTACTGAGCCGTTTTCCAAGGCTCAGAATCTAAGCTTAGTTTTTAAAAATTCCAAGAACTAAGAAAATTTCAGATTTTCTAGAAAATACAAAATATTTAAAAGTTTAAATAAGGCTACAATTAGTATTTTATTTTAAAATAATGGTAAATAAGATGGTAGGACTGTGGCAAGAGTATAGAAAAGTTTAATTTATTAATTATAAAAACAGGAACATCGGAAGAGAAATTCTATAGCTACTAGGAGACTTGAAGGTTATAATTTCTATTATTTGATGATATGAATTAAATAAAAACTTATATTATCAAAAAATTTGTGATAATATATTTTGGCCTAGAAAAATTGTAAGAAAAAACATATAAGGTAATAGATAAAATTATTAAGAAAATTTATGAGAAATAAAGGAAATTAATGAATATACTGTCACGAAAGATATATGAAGAAAGACTTGATATCGTTTCTAGAGTTGGGCAAAATGTTTTGACAATTTATTTGAATAAGTAAATTTGTATGAAACTGGATTTAGCAGTTAAGCTAATGGTTCTAAATGCAACAGATAGAATTAACACGCGTCCATGGCACGCATGCGGGCTTTCACAACTAAGGTCTGGGTTTCAAGTTCCCCTCCTTGCAATCAGCATCCAACCGTGAGCAATGGGCTCCAGCTCATACAAAATCGATAGAATTAATACACATTTTTCAGTGTGGTTCCATGGGTTCCCACCAATACTTAGGTGGGTGTAGCTTAACACACGCACAGAACGTACACACGAATAGGAGATTTTTCGCCCTTTAATTATTCCAACGAAACTGAGACAAGCTCTTATTCTAATCGTCTGTACCAACTACCAAGATATATATTAGTTACATATGCAACATATAAGACTATCTATTTTTTAAAGTTCATCATGGTAATGGTCAGCATCAGCCACAGTAGTGTGACCATGAACATAAGGACCACGGTTGTTGTGAGGCAAGATGCTATTGCCACGTAAAGAGGGCCAATTGGAAAGGATTGGCTTGATGCTGCCAATGATGCGGTCATTTGTGGTGCCAGGAGCAAAGCTGATGAGTGCATAGGAATCTCTCTTGAATACGTATGCCTCGTTATACCTGTGCGAAGCAAAGGCCGCATCGATTCCTCATTCGAAGATGGTGCCTCTCAAACAAGGAAAGACTTCAGAGATGCCACGAATGGCGATGAGATGGGAGCCATTAGAACTGTAGTTCATGAGAGCGTACTTATCATCTTTGAAGAGGTAAGCTTCATATCTTCTTGACGACTCAAACCCAGCATCTGCTCCGCCCTCAAAAACAGTCCCTTTGAAGACGGAAAACATCTTCGCAATGGTCATTGGTCCTTTGATTATCCAATCATTTGTAGTGCCGGGTGCGTAGTCTATAAGTGCACAAAGATTTCCTGAGAAGATGAACGCTTCGTTCTCGTCATAGCATCCAAAAGCACAATCTATTACATATTCAGCAAAAGCCGACCAAGGATGGATGTCCATCGCCAAATAAGAAGCGGCCCGTTCACCACCCTATCGTTTGTTGTGCCTGGAGCATAGTTCCGCAGCACATACTCGTTCTTCATGAGTATATAAGCTTCGTTTGTACGAGAGGAACGAAATGCAGCATTTATGTAGGTGTTCATGTTGGCCACATTGCTAGCATACCATTAGGTGGTATTCGAATCAGTGGAGCTGGAAACCTGTCGTTTCTTTCTCAAGGCATGATCCTCTCAGGTGGTTCATGAAAGATTACAGTTAGAGGCACCCTTCTCCTGGGATTTTTGGCCCAGTAATCGACTACTGGCTACTGAATGTCACGTAGTTGTGGATTGAAATTATGATTTATTATCAATTCGGTGATTACTCCCATCTCATTTCGCTGCAATGCATGCATAAGTACTATTACTAATATATAGTAACACAATTTATATATCAGATATGCTATGTTGCAATCAAGCGTACCCTAGTTTCCGTGCAGTTGGCTACAGTTTATAAGCCCAATATATGTTGAAAATAAAATTAAAATCCCGCCGGCCATATGATTTAGTAGCATTTATTCTATCGCACGATTAAAAATCATTTCAATCGAGTCTTAGTGGACCTTATCTGCATAAGAAAGTGTATAATAATTTATAAATTATTAAAAATGCTTAGATTTATTCACAAAATGCATTGAAACGTGATAATATTTCATAGAATCATTTGCCCACATAAGATTCAAAACTTTTAAATATTGAAATATCACTTTGAAATAAATAATCAGTAAATAATGTTATTTTGTTGATTTCAAATTTCTTCAGACGTTTAATGAAACATAAGGCGACTTGCAGATATGTATGACTATAAGAGTGTTCACTACAAAGCGTTTTTTTTACATTACAATTTCAACTTCTTCTATTAGATTTTTTATAAAATAAAAAAATTTTAAATTAAAGAATACGCTTACAATTTTTGCAAATATTATAGGCATATTCACAAAAACAATCTACAATAACAACATATGTAAATAAAAATATTACTGATATTAGCAATTAATTTAAAATAAATATATAAAAAAAAATATTTATATAATAATATTTCATGTGGTTATCGTGATCAGATCCGGAGTGTCCATTTCTAGCCATTTCCATCACCTCCTTGCCCAGCGCGGGTGATGCTGACTTCAGCATTGGACGAAGAAGAAAACGACGATCAATAGTGGCAACGCTAGCTTCAATCGCCAAATACACAGAAGAATTACGGCTCAGTGAGCGGCCGCAATACACGAATATATATTCAAAAAAACGTTTTAAATATTATTTTTTGAAGTGTAGTAAGCTAGACATTTGTTTAGCCAAAGCTAATAAGATCATTCCTCATATATAAATTAGTTATTAACAATATTATTTCACTATTTAATATATTTATTTGCACATATTGTTATTGTAGAAGTTTTTTTTTTTTTACGAATAGTCTAGAACATGTTCAAAAATTAAAGTGTATTCAAAAGGACATTTTTATTATATTGTATAGGTAATTTGCAACTATATTTACATAATTTGACTATAATTGTAAATATACTCAAACAGTTTCAGAAATTATAAATAACTACACTGTTATGACGTAAATATAGTTTGATCATAATTATAAATATCCTTATACCATTATGATGTCATTATTACTAAATATACTCATTTAATTTCTAAAATTATAAATGTATTTATCTAATTTGTATATCTTTACAAATATACTTATACCACAATGAAGTAATGACAATGGTATAATGGTGTGAGTATATTTATACTTTTGGTCAAACTATGTAAAGTTTAGTGGGATTTTTGAAACATGGTCAAATTATGTTAGTATATCTGTGAATTATCCATTTTTATTATAAAATTTAACCTAAGAAGATAAAACGGCCCTAACAAAAGGGGCATGTTTACAATTTATTCAAACTTTATGAGTACATTTGTAAATATGCCAAACTAATTGATATAGATACAATAGTGGTTAAATCTTGTAAGCGTATTTGCATATCTACTTGAAACATAAATTTTTTTGAAAGCCCTTAAAACATAATTTTGAAGTTGGAGAAATTACTCAAAATAAAATGGTTGACTATTTTTTGTAGCCAACTGCACCTTCACTAGGCGAGGTCCCCAGTATGGGGCGGTTGGCTGCAAATTAGCTTCATGTTGGCACGAAATTAAATCCCATAGTCGTATATTTTAGCAGCGTTTATTTCATCATCGGCCCAAAAATCATTTTTCGAGTCTTGGAGGCCGTCCGTAGCTGCTTTAAGCCTTTAACGTGCGCCCATTCTAATGGTGATGCACATATCATCGTGCAACCATTGTTTTTAAAACTTGACCAAGTCGTACGGATGAACTGGTCCAGCCGTGAACCGTGGGGAGAGCGGTCCGGTTCACGTCCGATTTTTTCAGTATAAAAAAATCGCTAAAATCTCTGGAACCGTGCGGTTGAACCGTGATGGCGTAAAGACCACTGTTTCTTTATTTCGAGGTAATTCATCGGTAAAAATATCCAAAATGTTGACTTGAGAATTTGATCAATGGCATAAGCCTATTTTTGTCCGTTTGTTTGTTTCGTAAATTTCAATTTATGCTTTTATATTTATATATATATATATATATATATCTCGATTTTATTACATCAAACTGAAATTGAACATAAAAACAGTTCAAGTCAACCAAGTATCCGTATGTGTTGTCCTCAAAAAAAGGTTAAAAAAAGTATCCCGATGTATATACGGCAATCATTTAGTATTTTCTACATTGCGGCTAGCGTTTGTGGTTGTTGGAGACAACTTCTGTTAGGAGGTCCTGGGCTTGAAATTCTGTTGGATGATTTGGGTGCTTTTTCATTCCATTGATATTTGAAAGCTTATAATCTATTTCTTTAAAAATTATCTCGGACCTCAATTAATGGCAGTTGAGAGGTGAAGTAAATTATACTAATATAAAAGCTCAATTGTAATACCAATTGAGATATAATGTAAATTATACTAACAAAAAAAGAAGACAGTATCGTTCTTTTGAAATGATTCGATCATCCATGAATAGAGGATTTTTAATTGAAAATATTTTCAATTTAACTCAAAAGTGGAAATGCTTAACTTGCGACTAGTCAAGTTTATTTTGTGAAATCTAAACAGTTCATCTTCCATGAAATTATGTTTACGTTATTGTAAATCGAAATCAATTTTTTTTTTTAAAAAAAACTATGCATAAGTGTGTCACACTTGAGATAAAAGTTTTAACATATTTATATAGATTGTCGATATTAACTTAAAAATTTATGATTATTTAATGGTGAATTTATCTAACTAAATAAGATATGCAAAACATGTTGGGCTGTTTAGTCTTCAAAAATCACCTTGATTAGATCCAAATCAAAGATTTGCACTTTTGAAATAAGGCTTTTTTTTATCCTAACGTTTGAAATAAGTTAGAAATTAATGTTTTCAACTAGGGATCGATCCTGTGAGTTTGGATGCGTTGCACCAGCAATGCGTTTACTTAGAAAAATTATATTTGTTATTTAAAAAATACGCATGCCTTATGTGTGTGTGTGTATATATATATTTAAATTTGATAATTTTTGAATTTTAAAAAGGGATGAAATGCAAGTAGATACATGAAAATGAAAATAAATTTTAATAAATATAACATTGTATAAAATTTCACTAAAAGAAAAATATATGTGAGGTCTGCATGTTTATAAGAAACGAAAAATTTTTAAAAATAAATTTTCTGATCGGAGGCATCACTGGCTTGGCACGCCCGGGCGGCGGGCGCAGAGCAGAGGAACGGCCCCCTTCAACCAATCGTAACTCCGGTAAATATAATGGTCTGATGGAGTTGAATTTCGGCTTTTTTGGGTACATAAAATTTTTTTCAATGACTACGGGGCTAAATTTAAGTGAGAAAATTCCAGTCTTAAAAAATTTAAATTCACCTAAAGTTTTCGTTATTGAAAAGTGATCCTATTAATGCTAAGCAAATGCATTGCTTAATGCACATTAAAAAATTAATTTACTACACTTTTTATTTTTCTTCGTATACTTGTTTATCTAAAAGTATTTAATATATAAACCAATTTTTGCCATTTTTGGATATGCGTATATATTTTTTGAAAATTTTAAAGATAGAGGTATTTTAATACATATATGCACATAGATATTTAGAAATCTCAAAAAATATATACGCATATTCATAAAAGGTAAAACTTGGTTTATATATTGAATACAATTAGATAAAAAGTATATAAAAAGTAAAAAAAAATGTTGCAAATGAGTTTTTTTAGGTAGGTTGAGCAAGATATTTGTGCACCTTAGGCTAACAAGGTAATTTCTCTTTTTTATTAGTATATATATACAACATGTCAATTGATATTACAATCAATTAAGTTCACTACTTTTTTGCAATGGAAGAAATTTTCTATTATCACCTATAGCACATTATTTTTAGCATACTACGATAGGCCAACAGGTGAAACTAAAAATAATAAAACATCCATGATGTGAAATAAAATAGGTACATGTAAGGCTAAAAATGAATTTGCACATGCAAGAACATAAAACAAATATGACGTAAGTACAAGAAAATAGACTTGCAAATGTGAGACTGAAAATTAAATATGCAACGTGAGTTAGCGGGTTAGTTAAATATGATTTCAGTTAGATGCAAAAATTAAATATGCAAAATAAAAGATAAAAGGTGTAGAAGAGAGATTCAAGATTAAAAATACAAATAAAGAAAAAACGTGCAGACATAAGGGTTCAAGAAGAGAAATGCAAACATTAAAATTTTTAGATGATATGAACAATTAAAATTTTTTATATGATGCAAAGTTATACAATCAAGTGTATTAATTAGTCGCAATTAGAAGCTAGTAAAATTCATTAAAGAAATATATAAATAAAAAGATAAAAGAAAAAGAAGAGGGGTTTAATATCGGAAATGAGAATAAAGATAAAAATGTATAGACCTGTAGGTCTAAAGAAAGAAAATGCAAGTGTTAAGTTTTTTATATAATGCGCTTTATTAAAATTTTTTAAATGTTATAAGGTTAGTCAAATACAAACATATGTCTCAACCAGGCATGATTGGTGGCTAACAAAATACACACAAATGTGAAAATACTAGTAACAATACGAGAAGTAAAAGTAATGCATTAATTTTATTTGAAGTCATCACTAACTAAAT
The DNA here is from genome assembly GCA_030490835.1 of Annona cherimola. Lineage (NCBI taxonomy): Eukaryota > Viridiplantae > Streptophyta > Magnoliopsida > Magnoliales > Annonaceae > Annona > Annona cherimola. The sequence continues at coordinate 10,376,776 of CM059973.1, read as the reverse complement.
AAAAATGGTAGATCGTATACGATAAGACACTGAAATATAAAGATTATCTAGGTGAACTCACAACTAAAAGAAAAACAAGTACAATTTTATTTTACCTCTAAGATATTGGTCCTTAGAGTGTTGAAATAACATATATTTCATATATGTAAGCTCATGAGAGTAGAGGTGGGAATTTATTCCCTACGCTTTTTATGAGGCCTTTGGAAATCAAGACGAATTTATAATCTTGACTTGGGATGCAAGATTTTGTTTCGAGAGGAGTGAAATGGGAACACTATTCCACAATGCTAGGTAAGATTCTATCTCACAGGGAATGGACAATGAGAATTCAATCTTTTCTCTTTTTTTTTTAAAAAAATATTTTTCTAACTATTTTAATGAAAATAAAACAACAACAAAAATATTTTAGTTTTTTTTTAAAAAGAGACCATATGTGATATAACTAGCCTACCACAAAACAGATTTTTTTTAAAAACTGAAATGGTACGTTTGTAATATCATGAAAGGATGTGTTCTTTTTATTTATGGAACGGTCATAGATACAGCAATATGGGATAGGTAATTTTTTTTTTTTATTTTTAGGAAAGAAGAACTAATGCACGATATGTTTGGTTTTAAAATACAGAAAAAAAAATATTTAAAAGAGATATGTTGTAGTAAAAGATATGAAAAAAAATATAGGTAGAGGTAGAGATACGAAAATCCACCTTTTTTTGTTTTACAAATGTTGTTATTCACCTATGTTGTTGCAACTGTAGATGTGATTTTGAATAATTTTTGTTTTTTTTTAAAAGATGCAACGGGTAATGCGGCTCAACAGGTATTTGCTGTATTAAATATGCATGCTTTTTTTTTTCAGAAAAAAATAATGTGATGGAATGGGCGAAGATGGTGCGGATGGATGATTAAAACAAGTCTAAGAAAAACTTACGTGAGAAGAATAATGGGAATAAGAGATGGAGCTCTTTCACACCAGAAATTGAAGGATATTGGTAAGGATGCTTTTGGGGTGGAATACTCTTGGGCGGGGATTTTTTTGAGTCCACTCGCTGCCGTCAATGAAGGAGAAGAGGCACTTTTTATAGGCTTTTGAGTTTGAAAAAATTGCATATTAATGAGTTATTATAATATTTTGCATAAGCTTACCTTGTGCATTGTGCAATATTTTAATTAAAAGAGTTTTTCTTAACAATTTTGTGGATGATTTTGAAAAACCATCTTGGGAGCCATGGTTTTAGTTGGCTCGTAAGTCAATTTTGTCTCATCCGTTAATTTTGTATTTTTCATTTATATCTTGATTATCATTTATTTTGTCTTCATTTTGGATGAGGCTCACACTTGTTGAAGTTCCTTAATTACTTTAACAACTTGGATTTTCGCTTGGTGAAAAATACGTGATATTCATTACCAAGGAGCGGAATAGTCAAGGTACAAAAAATTTACCAGGAGCGGGTAGTGTGGGACTGTGGCATGTGTCGGTATTTGCATGCACTTCGGCTTCATTGCCGATCTGCTGATTTGTAGGATGCATCTCGGGCTATTCGTCCTACCTTGCCAGCTAGGATTTTGCTGGTCTGAGTTGTTCTTGCTTGGCCCCTAAGGAACGACGCCAGCTTGGATTTCGCTGGCGAGTGGAGCATGCCAGGCAGCCGGTGGGTTTTTTCTGGCAGTGATTGACGGATTTTTCTAGCAGAATTTCTTGTTGCTGGAATTAAACCGCTTGCTGCAGATGATTTGATGCTTGACCGGTCATTGAGAAGAGATGGTCTCGGTGTTGGGTTTGGGTATGGACGCCATGAATATCAAGCGTGAACAGGATGGTGGATGCGGAAGCGCTATCAGGGACGGTTTAATGCGGGCGGCAAGCATGTGGAGAAGGGCACCCTCGCTGCTCCCGTTCGCGACATGTGTAAACTTTGAAGGAGAAACAACGTGCTGCTGGATGACGGAAGTTGGAGACAGCAGCTGGGCACATGACGGATTAGATGCCAAGCTCGAAAAAGATGACGGATCTCTGGATCTGAAAGTGGAGGCTTCGCCAGAGAAGTTGGGCAATGTTGAGCATATTTCCGGCTTTTTGAACGGCTCGGATTGGCCATCCAATGGTTGCCGGTGGAGATCGCAAATAGCAGCCATGGGATTTTCGGATCCGATTGCATGCTCCTAAGCCCATGCACCTATTTTTTTATTTTTTTTTTCAATTTTTTTTATAAAACTGTTAATCGAAGTGTATTTAACATGTGTATAAATTTTTACCATTTTTAGAGTAATTTAAATATTTATTTTTGATTTTTGAAAATCAGTGGCATTTTAGGTAATTTTACTGATTTTTAAAAATAAAAAATAAATATCTAAAACACTCTAAAAATCGTAAAAATTTATAAACATCTTAAATAAATATAGATTAACAATATTGTAATTAAAAAAATAGGTGTATGCGCCAGGCGCATGCAATCGGATCCAGGATCTTCTGTCATGGACAAAGTCATGAGATTTGGGAGAGATGATTATAGTATTTTAGTACTCGACTGTAGTATAGAATTCTGCTCACGCACATGCGGCTCTCAGGAAGACAATCTCAACCATTAATCTTCATGTCTTGATGGTCTAATAATTCTCTAATATTTTCATAAGAGTAAATCTGATTTGATGATATATCTTCAATTGTAAAAACTAATCCCAACCACACATAATTCCAAATATCACCATTTATGTATTGGGCCCAAATTTAATAAATAAGACTCAAAATTGTCTAGAAATGGGGAGTCTACAAGGAGTTTCCCACCACATTTGATTCTGCACTCTACTAAGAGTTGCTCATTTTGCTTACATGTGAGCTACGTAATTGCTTTGCTAAATACATGGCAGAAGGTAGCAGTGTCAAAAAAGTTACAACATATTCTAATTTCATTTAGGACATGTTTAACATTTGAGCAGAAGTTAACATCCTCCAAAAGAGAGTTGATGAGAACTGGTGAATCATTCTTAACTTCCATCCTTAATCTAAGCCAACGCTTTGGTACTCATTTGATTCCCAAAAGAAGGGTTTTGGCTTCCATTCAAAGAGGATCAGAGTACCCCACTTCACTGCAGCAAGTGGTTGCCATGAAAGTGCTAATCTAGTCTCTAGTCACAGCACCATGTCCAACAATATTGTCTTCTTCTCCTCTTCCTACATCCATTTTAATCTTGAAAGCACCTAGCGTTGGTTTAGCTTACTTTGTGTGGCTTCCTATGATGTTTAAACCTCCCTGCAATAGCTGATTAGCATAGTTGTATTTGTGCAAGAAATCTACACACTTGTCTATTGCTCCATCTAGCCTGTCTTCCTCTCATTTCTTTAAACCTTTGTTCCTTATTTACTATATTTTTCAACAACGCAGGACGTAGAAAGTGAATAAGGCTTATCTTCACCTATTGCTAATTGATGCAATACATCCCCCAATTGCTGTGAGGATTGACTACTCACCCTTTGAGGATCCTTTTCACCCTTAGACAGTTTAGAAAACATGCTCTGGGCCCTGACATATGCCCTCTAATTTACAAAAAGACACACTGGGTTAGCATTAATCCCCTATTATTAGAGGTTTACTTTTCATTGAAAGGGTGTCGATTGTTATCTGCCACCCAAAGATTTGTATTTTTCTTAGGAGCTTGAGCCATAGATCATAAAATTTCGTATTTTTTCACGTGGTGGATACATTAGTTGCTAGGTGGAGCATATATATATATGGGATTTATTCACGTGCATTCAGATTGCACGCGAATTACCCTACAGACGCCTCATCCGCCCATTCATTTCAGTAGGCGAAATCTGCGCTACTTGTTCGATTGTGTGTATAGAGAGAGACGACGAGCTGAACGAAACTGCACGTACACACGCTCAAAAATTCAGAGAATGCATTTTCCCGCTCGGTAGCAAAAAAAAATCAGGCTGAAGCTCTCGAGACCTCCATCCGCATCAAAAGTACCTCTCATCCGCATTTCTCTAACATGAAAATTCGCATGCCGATTATAACTGCGTAGCAAACGTACCTCCCATCCGCATCTTTCTAACGCGAAAATCCGCATTCGGATTATAACTGCCCAAGAAAAGTACCTCCCATCAGCATATCTCTAGTTTAGGATTAACTCGAAGATCCGCATGCTGATTATACCTTAGGAGAAGTCTACCTCTCATCCGGATGTGCAGAACTCAAAAATTCGCAGGCGTGTTCTATCTTAATTGTTATCATGTTGAAATAATGTCGTGAAAATGAATTTATGAAAAAAATTTAGCAGGAGAAAATGTTAATGGCTGAAAATGAGCGCTTGTTGGCCTTTTACATATTTTGGCAAGTTAAGCATGACGATATGTACAATATATATTGTTTATGCATTCATAAAAGTGAAATTATTGAAATTGCATGTTCATATCCTTTTGAGAGTGATTATTTTGACATTATGGTTAGAATTTGTATTACTATAAAAGGAATGCTTGAATGAATAAAGTGATTGCATGTTAGGAATTTGTTGAAATGCTTATTATAATGTAGGTCTTCTTATTGTTTTCTAATATTAGCTAAGAATATAGAATGATGGATTATTACTAACTGTACATAATGTGGTTCTTTTCATGCTTTTCTTTTTATCAATTAAATGATATATGTAAGTTTTTTTAATGCAGTGAGATGACAACATCAAATAGCATAGCCCAAAATGAATTTGAGATGTCATCTAAAGAAAGCGGACAGAGCTCCACTCCATTGACTGCTTTTACCCCTCAAGCATCTCACGAGCTAACCCCAATTATTGGACAAGTGTTCAACAGCGAAGAAGAAGCATATTCGTTTTATAATTCATATGCAATGTGTTGTGGTTTTAGTATAAGAAAAAGTTATGCCAAAAGATCGAAAGATGGAAAAAAAATCTATCGCATTCTGAAGTTCTCTAAACAAGGACTTCGACAAAATGATCCGCATGCTATAAGAAAATGCAAATAAAGAGATACTACTAGATGTGAATGTTTTGCATCACTTGCTATCAAATGTTTATCAAGTACTTTGATGTGAAAAGTCACAAGTTTCAAAAAAGAACACTTGCATTCATTAGAGACTCCTGTTAAGTCTCTTTGCCTGCGATCTCATCGGAAGGTGCCAAAGTCACAATTGGACATAGTTGAAGGTCTCCAGAAGGCTGTTGTTGGAGTGTCAAGATCATTACAATTTACGATAGAGGAGGCAGGGGGATGTAATCAATTGGGATTTATGGAAGTCAACTATGTAATGCCTCATGATCTCGACGGCTGTCAAGATATGGAAGGGGTGCACCAGCCTTATTGGAGTATTTTGAAAATTAATTCAATAGCAAATCAGACTACTTCTATGATATTAAGGTTGATGACCAACGTCGACTAATGTCATGTATGTGGGTTGATGGAGAATCTAAGAAGAATTATTAAATATTCAATGATGTCATTTGCTTTGACATAAAGTTATCGTACCAATGAATATGATATGCCGTTTGGACCCTTTGTGGGGGTTAATCATCATAAGTAATCAATATTGCATGGGGTTGGTTTATTGCTTGGTGAGAGTAAAGAAGATTTCACATGGTTGTTTCAAACATAGTTTCATGTCATGGGTAGTATACCATTGAAAGCCATTATCACAGACCAGGATCCAGCTATTACAAAGGCAATATCTATGGTATACTCAGTTGCAAAGCACATTTTCTATTCATGGCACATATATAAAAAATTTTCTGAAAAATTGCAGTCAGCCAACCAAAGTTATCCTCAATTTAAGGATAGCTTATTCAAGTTAATTAAGAATACAGAAGCTCCTTGAGAGTTTGAAGCTGGTTGGGAAAAGTTGATGGATAATTATGAATTGACAAATCATGCATGATTACAACAAATGTACAATATTCAGGAGAAGTGGATACTGGCCTACACAAGGAGTATTTTTTTAGTGAGGATAAGCACCACTAAAAGGTCTAAAAGCATAAATGCTTTTTTGATCAATTCATTCGGCCGACCACAAAATTAGTCTAGTTTGTTGAAGCTTACAAATGTGCGATAACTAAGAGAAGAGAGGATGAGAAAGATGCTGATTGTAAAACCACTTATGGAACTCCGTTGCTAAACACGAAATGTATGCTCGATGAACAAATTGCAAAAATGTATACTAGGGAGATCTTCTATGAGTTTCAAGATGAAATGGATGATTCAAGATATTATAAGTCAATAGAAGACGATGTAGAAGAGGGTCGTATTATCTACAAGATACACAAATCGGGAGATCCCAACTATCTGCGATTGGTTACCGGTGCGAACAAGAAAAATTTGCAAAATGTTCTTGCTACCGCTTATTTGATTAGTGTGAGATTGTTTGTAGGCACATATTATCTGTGTTTCACTAGCGTGACATTGTATATATGCCTAAGGGACATCTACTTCTTCAGTGGTCACAATGTCCAAAGGAGAATATTAGAGTTTTAAGCTTCATAGAGAATTGTGATGCAACTAATTCACCGCTCGTCCGTCGGCACTTTGCTTTCCCAAAAATTAATTTTATTCTCAATGAATTATCATTAAGTTGGGAAACTTTTCAGTTTGCAAATGAAACTTTGGATGAGATAATAGAGGTTATGTGTCAAAAGAAACAAGCCGAAATGTTGACAAGTCCTTCAAATGAGCAACGATTAGCATTGCCATATACAGAATAGGGCATGACATCAGAAGCTAGAAATCATGTCACTAAAAGTTATCCATGTACAAATCATACAAATAGAAGAGATAAAGACAATATACTACTAGAGCTAATGACAGTTGATAATGGATCAAGTGCCCCATCTCAAGTGGAGGACTTTCCGAATAGATGGCGAACGAAATGACGGTCAAAGCAATGTCTAAAATCTTTTATTGAAAATGCCATCGAATGCACAGGAAGATTATGTCATGAGTATAAGAAAATCATAGTTGGTCATGATAGGCGGAATTGTCCAATGTTACATAAAAATGATATTGATTAATCTGGTTAAAAGAATGACCAAGGTATTTATCTTTCCGATGTGCATTTTAATATGATTTTTTATTATGCTAAATCCGTTAATCTAATTTAATCTTTCTATTGCAGCTTAGCATAATTACAAGGACTGCCAAGATGGAATAGTTATTAGAAGGATCGTCGGACTTTATGCAACGTCAAAAGAGAGTAGAAGCATGAAGGAGACACTTCAATAACTCTAACATGTGTTTGTTATTGTGAAATTCTGTACTCTTATATGGAAGTAGACTCTATAAAATCGATGAAGGATGACTTAATTTTATAAACTCTTTGTTTGTTGATGTAGTGTTGTGCATGTAAGGTATAAGATACAACTTAACACGCATGCGGTTTTCATAATCCGCATGCAGTTTTTTGAGTTAGAGATATCCGAAGGTATATATATCCTCTTCATTTTATAATAAGCATGCAGTTTTCATAATCTACAAACTGATTTTGAAGTCTGAAAAATCTGAAAATATATTAAGATATATACGCATGCAATTTTCATAATCCGCATGCGGATTTTCAAGTCAGAGATATCCGGAGGTATATATATCCTGTCCATTTTATAATACGCATGCGATTTTCATAATCCGCATGCGGATTTTCGAGTCAAAGAGATCCAGAGGTATATATATCCTGTCTATTTTATAATACGCATGCGATTTTCATAATCCACATGCGGATTTTCGAGTTAGAGAGATCTTGAGGTATATATATATATCATGTCCATTTTATAATACGTATGCGGTTTTCATAATCCGCACGCTAATTTTGAAGTCCGAAAAATCTGAATATAGATTTAAGATATAATATGCATGCGAATTTTCATGTTAGAAAAATCCGGGTATACATTTTGGTTATAATAAGCATGTGGTTTTCATAATCCGTATGCTGATTTTCAAGTCTGAAAAATTCAGAAATATTTTAAGACATAATACGCATATGGTTTTCATGGTCCGCATGCTGATTCTCAAGTATGAAAAATCATGATATACATTCAAGTTATAATACATCTGCATGCTGATTTTCAAGTCAGAGAGAATTTACAAGTATATATATCCTGTCGAAGTTATAATTCGTATGCGGATTATGAAATCTGCATGCTGATTGAATCTAGGGGTACCTGAGGCAATCCATTCAACACTATTCATACTCCATTAACATTTCTATCATTCATTCAATCCATGCATCTGAATCCAGTAGTTTATAAAACATGCAATCATGCTAAAGTTATACATCAGCATCAAAATATATAATGTGCAACAAAAAATATATTAGAATGTAACAAATTTCATAGATCTAAACGCCATGATCTTCTCCAGCACCATCATTTGCTAAGATGACAGAAGTATAAGTGGATGGCTTGATTGGTTGTGACATGAATGAAGCTATGTGCTTTATGATATCTTTCCGAAACTGCAGCAACTATGAAGAGAGATCTGGGTGAGTTTGCATAGAAACAGCTTCTTGGCTGCTTCCTTTCATGTCTAGAAGTCTCATGATCTCCTATATTCCTCACATCTCCTTGTCGCAATCCCATATCCTCAAAGTTAGTTTCAACCTGATCTTCTTCATCTTGGCTTGAAACCTCACCATCATGCCTTGGTTTCCACTTCTGTTCCTGCTCATCGAATAAATAACCTAATCTAGTCAAGACAGATTCATCAATCGTGTCAGCCTCTTTGTACTTTTGGTGCTCCTCTCCACTGAGATCAATGCCATGATATTTTAGGATTCTTATTATGATCTTACATATGGTAAAAATTCATTCTTCCTAACACGACTCTTATTCATATGTTGGAATATATAGTAGGCGAAGTTGAAACGGTTGCCTCTTGCATTAGCATACAACAAGTGTGCATCCTGGGCTGTAACCTCTGTATAAGATCCACTCCTCGGGAATAAGTGGTATACAAAAACGTAATAGAGAAGCTTCAGGTCCACAGTTTTCAACTGAGTAGATGACACTCTTTAAGCTCCCACCTTTGGATTTCTGCAAATCTCGGAAAATACATCCTGTTTTGTCTCTACAAAACCTGTATACATCACAGGATCATAAGGGATCCCAAAAACCTTCTCCAACATCCCTGGACTGATTTCTATTTCTACGCCCTTTACATGTGTAAAACCATCAGCACCCCAGCTAGAATAAAAGTGTCTCACAAGGATTGGATAAATGTGGCACTCAACATTTGCAAATAGAGCAAACCCGTGTCCATGCAACCACTTAGGAAAGGAAAAATTAGCAAACTCATCTATCAAAAATCTTCTACACTTGACCAAGGGTCGATCCTCAATTTTGCTAAAGTAAATTTCCTCATCCATAGCATGATGAAAATATTTGGATGGGTAGCAATACACTTTGGGTACTGTCATTCTTTTTTTCTTGGGTGCTTCCTCTGTCTTTCTTTTTTTTAGTTGTCCTTTTTAACTATTGCATCCACTTTATCTCCTTTTCCCTCATCAAATATAGTGTCTTCCTCAACAGTCTCTATTACTTTCCATTTCCTACTTGTAGTAGTTGCCTCACTTGCCGCCTTTCTTTTTCTTTCCTTAATGATGACCACTACCTCACTTGCTGTGGTTGCATCCTTGACCTCTTTAAGTTTTTGCTTGCCTTTTCTAGTTGCTGCCTCATCGTCTTCTTCTTCTTCCTCATTCCCTTCATCAACTGTATCGACTTTCTCAACAGTTCCATTTTCTTTCTTTTTCCCTTTTCCGATTGCATTATCTCCTACTTCCTTTTCTTTTCCTCCTTCGTCATCGATCTCTACTATTTTCCGCTTTTCCCTTTTTCTTGCGGCATCGTTGACTTCTTTACTTTTTACTTTGTCGTCTGTTGCCACTACTTCCTCATTGGCCTTTGTTATTTTCTTTTTTCTTTGTCTAGTTGCTACTTCTTCGGCTATATTTGCTGTTTCTTTCACATTTTTTCTCTTTCCTTTGCCCTTTGTCTCTCCCATTTAACTTCTGAAATGAAAAGCATCTAAATGTTAAAAAATATGACACATCGCATATGCATGTTAAGTTGAAACAAGAAATCAAGTCAAGTTGACACATCGCATATGCATGTTGTAGGCTATAGGCTGTTTTTATGAAATAGTATCTGCTAACAATCTAAAAAATGATTAATTGTGTTAATAGAGAAAACAAATGTGATTTCTTCTGTTGGTCAAATCCGTATGCTGATTTTAGATGCATATGAATTCTTAAAATGCATACTCTCAATTTTCATAAGTGTATCCTCCTAAATTTAGTTTTCACGTTAGAATAAATCATAGTTATTAAAAGCATAAGGTACACTAAGACATGCTCCTAATTTCAAAATTACGTGAAAGCAAAGATATCTACATGCGTATTATATCATAAATTGCATGAAAGAAAAAATAGCTTTTTTCTTACTTAGGAATTCACATACAAAACATGCAACGAGCATGTTGAATATGAAATAAACATGAAGAATAAGATAAAATCAATAGTTTTTTCAAAAACCAGTCCCCTGGACATATGAATTGGCATGCGGAATATTACATCAACAACACGGAGTACAAACGTGGGGTATTCATAAATTATCACTAGGCATGAGTCCATGTGCAAATTCTGAAATTAGCATGCATATTCTATCACTAAAAGCCAAAATATGGAAAAAGGTTGTCAATGACTCAGAATTAGCATGCGGATTATGTCACGAAGAGTGAGAATGTGAAGAAGGATTGTTACTAACTTAGAATTAGCATGCAAATTCTGCTATAAAGAGTAAGAATGTAAAGATGGGATGTCACTAATCAGAATCAGTACACGGAATATGAAATTAATATGTGGATTCTGCCACACTTGAAACTCGATTTGTGGAATTCAAATTCAATATGTGGAAAGTGAAAATAGTATGAAGAATTTGCCACTGTCAATAGATATTTGAAAAATAATAGTTTAGACATGAAAATTAGCATGCGAAATATAAATTAGCATGTGAGATTAGTAGGAATGTGAACAAAATTTGTCACCGACTCAAAATCAACATGCAACACGTAAAATTGGCATGCGGAATCTATCACAAAGAGATACGGATGCGGATTTTAGCATCAGAGATATGCGGATAGGATGTACATTTGCTGCTCAGTTATAATCCGCATGCGGATTTTCACGTTAGAAAGATATGGATGGGAGGTGCTTTGCTGTGTAGTTATAATTCGCATGTGGATTTTTGAAGAAGACTTGTGCAAAAATAAATATCGTACCTTCTGTCAACACAGAACTTCGGAATCGATCACAGAACTTCAGAATCGACAGAGATCTTCGAAATCTTGACAGAGAAAGAGAAATCGACAGAGAAGGAGATTTGGGAGCAGCGGTGGCAAGTAGCAGCAACAGTAGCATCTCCATTTTTGAAATGGGAGGGATGAGCGGGCTTCCAAATGCTGTGCTGCTTTCGGCAAGATGAAAGAGGGAATATTTTGGGTGGGTTTTTGTAAATTTTCAGTCCACCGAGCAGGAAAATATGATAAAATGCATCTCTGGATTAGGGCGAATGTGAGAGAGGAGGCACGGGTGGGATGGAGGGCTCAGGACCTTTAGCCTAGTTTTTTTTATTGAGCGGAAAAATGCATCCTATGAATTTTTGACTGCATGTACATGCAGTCTCGTTCGGCTCACCATCTCTCTCTACATGCACAATCGAACAAGCGGCGCAGATTTCGGCCACTGAAATGAATGGGCGGATGGGGTGTCTATAGGGTAATTCGTGTGCAGTCTAAATGCAAGTGAATAAATCTATATATATATATGTTTGTATATATATGTTGCAACACCCTAGCTTGGGTATGTGTGAAACCCCGACCGTATACGCATCATTTCGACCGTATACGCGTCATTTCAATATTTATAATTTTGTAATTACTTTATGAATAAATGAAAATTCATGAATTATATTGATGGATATGTGTATTAGAGATTGAAATAATGCAATTAGGAATTTAACCTCATGAATAGTGCACGTGAATAGTAACCAAGGACTAAGACCCGTGATTAAGAGTTAATCACTTGAATTAACTGAATCACAAAAAGAAAAAATAGAGATTTAATCACTACAGGACAAAATAGTATTACTTTTGGATATTTTAATCCAAATTTGGATTTTTGTGAAAAAATAGAAAAAAATTCATAAATTGCAATCCGAGCGTCGGAATTCGATGAAATTTTTTATGGATGGTTAAAAATTCATGATGAACATAATAAATGGATTAAGATGTGATGAAAATCACAAATCAAAGGTCAAGATGAAGCGTCAAATGAAGATCGAAAAAGTAGCTTAACTTTTAATTAATTCCACTTTTGACTTTTTAAATAAAATAAATAATAAATAAATAAATAAAAGGCAGCTGCTGTAGGGGCTGGAGCAGGCTAGGGTGGCTGGAGGTTTGACTATAATCAATGGTCCATGATCATCATCATCTTTAATCAACGGCTAGGATTTATTTAGCCTAAATTAAATAATTTTAAAAATTAAAAAAATAGGTTAAAAATAGGGCTGCAATAGGGTTTATGGAGCAGGCCTAGGGTGGGCAGCACATGGCTCAAAGTATTTTTCAAAATTAAAAAGAAATACCAATTTATAATTAAATACCTCAAAACTAGGGGGTAAATTCCAAATTCCTGAAAAATTCAACCCTATAAATAGGGAAGCAGGGGGAGAACGTCCAAGGCATTCAAAACCACTCCATTTGAGTATTTTTTACCACCCACCACGTTTTAGCCTTGAAGAATAGAAGGTTGGAGAGAGAAAGTGTGAGAAAAAGAGGCGTATCTCCACTTCGGGTAAGTGATTTCTACCCAAATTTTTTTTGAATGTTAAGTAGGGTAAAAACATGCTTAGATAATACCTAAGCATGAGAAAATAAGTATAGATATAATGTTTAAATGAAATTATGCCAAAACATCAAAAATTTGGAGTGAAGATAAGGTATTCGGGAAGATAGCATATGATATGTGAAGATAATGCTCCAAATTTGATAAATGATGATTTAGGATGTATGATTATGATAAATATAATTTTGAAATGATGATATATTAATTTCATGATTTTTGAAATTAAGGATTATGCTTAAGTGAATTTGTATTGATTTTTAGTATATGGAGAAAATGATTTTTTTGGCCAAGTAAATGATGATAAATTCAAAATATATGAAATTTTCTATGATATACTAGGCATGAGGTATGTCATGATATTTTTTATTTTTGGAAAAATATCAAATTTTGGAACCCATGAACAGTAACCACGTCTTTGTGAACAGTAACCTCGGATGAAAAGTAATCTGCTACAGTGATTTGCTACAGTAAACAACGTGATTTTGGAGAAAATTTTAGATTTATTTTTATATTTTATGAGGATATATTGATTGAATTTTTTTAAGGATTTATGGATAAAAATCCATAAAAGAAAATGATGATCACGCATTTTTAAGGATAACCTCTATAAAAAAATTATTGTGGAAAATAAGGTCATAAATAAACATAAAATATGCATGATAAAGTATGTATATCCTTTTCACTTATATAGGAAAAGGAAAGGAAAGGATAAAGGAGTCGGATTAAAGCAAAGCAAAGGTAAGCAAGCAAATATTTTTGAAAATAATTTTTATATGTTTTATATTACAACCATGAAATATGTCGGAATTGCTTTATTATAAGTAAATCCATATGGAAGTAAGGAAAAATGTTAAGTTATGTAGAAACTGCTTTATCATAAGCAAATACTTATGATAATAAGGAAAAATGTAGAAATGGTTGCATTATAATGGAAAAAAAATTTGATTTCAAAATAATATTTGGTTTTATCAAATGAATTTAAAATGATTTGTCAAAATATTTTGAAACGGATTTAAAGAAGGCCAACCGATAATCGATTTAAATGAAGAATTTTAAGGTAATGACCAAAGGATCATACAAGCTTACCTTCATATAAAAGTAACTCATGTGTCATGTAGACAAAGAATATGATACCATGTAAAAAAAATGAAATGAATTATGCATTGGTATATCCTTTGTTCATGAAAAACCCAGAAATGGGAAGAAAAGCATTTGCAAAATCTTTTGTCTTTAGATATTAAAATATTTTCGAAATTGTTTTACTGCTCAAATTTTATTTAGAATCATTTTAGCAAAATTTTGAAATTACTATTTCTCAAATATTTCCTTCAAATATTTTAAATAATTTAGAAATGTGTTATTTAAATGTTTCCAAAATTATTTAAGGTTGGTCATCATTACAAAATATTTTATTAACTTGTTAACTTGGGCTATCCCAAGTTTTCAAGTTAGAAAAGGGAATACAGGCTGAGGTCTGTACTATTTTAAAATGACATGCTAGCATCAAGTTTTAAAAAGAAAAAGTCACAGACTAGGGTCTGTGGAGTTTTATAAAAAGCATGCTAGCATATGAATATGGAGAAAGGAATGTGCACATGAGTTATGTACTAGGTCTACTGTAGAGGATATGCAGACAGGACGCGGTTGCAAGATGGGCCCCCTCTACATAGGCCAAGTCGCTTTAAAAAGCGAAATGCCGGCGGCGTCCTCACTGAAATGGGAGAAGAACACAGATAACTGCTTGGCTCGCGAGTTATCAATAGAGATGGTTTCTCTCCTAAGGAAAAAAGGGTGATCACTTAGTAAGTGTCACCTACCAGACGGACAGAAACGTTATGCATGATGCATATGCTTGTTTTAAAAAAGTTTTATGAAAAATGTTTTAAGGACATGAGAATGTCCTGGGAGAAAGGAAGTTTTACAAAAAAATTATCTTATGTTCATGAAAAAGAGATTTACATATTAAGTTTGCAAGCATATATTTTATGAAAGGTTTTACGAAAAGGTATCCACTGGTTGATAGTAGATCACTTGATAAGTGTCTACGATTGAACGGGACAAATGCATTTAAATGAAAAAAAATGTTTGCTTACTGAGTTTCGACTCACGTTTTACTTTTCAAACCATAGACAGGTACAGCACAGGCCAAGAAGAAAAGGAAAAAAAAGGTACGAAGAAAATTTTATGATATGCTGATCCATATATGGTATGACATGAACATATGATAAGGAGTTTTCAAATTATGTATGTATAAAATGTTCAGGTTAAAATAACCTGTATTGTACAAAAACAAGTATGAATGTTATCAATGATAATTGAGATTTGATGATAAGTATGTGTCTTTATGTGATGAAAGAAAAAGAAAAAGAAATAAATTTTGACGAGATCGAATTAAGTACCCGCCGCGTGATCAGGGCAACAATCCTGATTCACACTTACCAATCGATAAGATCTTAGAGTAAGGACAAATGTGACGCATCGGTTTGGGGCGCCACAGTATGCCACGATGAAATGAGACTTATGTTGATGATGAAATTACATGTAAATCAAAGATCTCTAGGCTCCGCAAACGTGTCCCGGCTTCCAATCTTGCTGCCAGTGGGTGGGTTTTTCACATTTCTCATCTTCTTGAGAGTTTTGTAGATTTCTCCAAGCATGAGAGTATTTCGGAAAAAAATTTCCACTTAAGTTGAGGGTTGTGAATGTATTTCATTGTAATATTAGTTTTCACAATATATAAACACCAATAAAAAAGATGTTTTGACGTGTAAAAGGTGTACACTCATAATATATTTGTTTGATTTATGTAGAAACCTTTAAACTATTTAAGATAATATTCTTATGTGAATAAATAATTTTACTAAGTATGGTGACATTGTAATGTATCTACAAATAAATTCAAATATTTTAATCATTACACATGGTTATATATGTTTTTAAACAAATGTGCCCATCTAAAATTTTTTTTCCCAATTGTATTGAAACTTTAACGTGATTGGATGCAAAACTCATTTTTTAAAAAAAAAAACTTTTAAGTCATTTTTTTAAAAAAAAAGCTTTTAAGATTGTTAATGTAAATGTATTTAATTTATAAATTAAGCATTACCATATTGGAGATGTGCACATATATATTTCTATTTTAAAATTAATGGTATATATGTCCACATGTTTTGACTTTTAAATAACTAAAATGCCCCTATTTTTAAAAGTGAAAAATGTATGTACCTATTTTTTAAAAAAATGATAAAACTAAATGCATAAGCTAAATGTGCCTCAATTGATAATTTTTGTAAAATTAAAAAATGAATTTTTTTGCTTGGTTGCACTAAAATTTTAGTGAAATTGGGTACATTAAATCGGGACTCACCCACCTAAGATTACATAAGACTGATTTTTATGTGATGTGTTGCATGTTAGCTAAATATACTTTTTTATTTTTTATAAACATATTTTTTAGGTGTATTTTACTCATAAACTAAGTTTATCATTTTACAAGACTTTTTTGAATTCTCTAAAAATTAAAATTTAAGGGTTAAAAATGACTTAAATACTCCAAAAATTGATGATTTTTAAAAATAAAAAATAAATATGTAAAAGTATTATAAAATTGTAAAATTTAGTATAGGGGTTAAATATATCTAAGAAAATATATTTATGAAAAAATAGTAAGAAAACAAATAGAATGATGAATGACGTGTTTGGTTAAAATGTAATGCTTCTCATAAAGTTGCCATTGAAGATTAAGATTGGATTGATTATTAGCACTATGATAAAAAAAAGTTATATTAAAAATAGTTAGATTTTGATTTTGTCATGAAAGTGGGCCTCATTTTCATCATAAAAAACCCTAATATATCATTAGGGTGTGTTTGGTTAGAGGTAAAACTTTTGAGGAAAAGTTTTAGAGGTAGAAGTTGTCAAATCGATAGAAAATAATGTGATATAATAGGGGTAATGATGAGGAGTAAAAAGAATAAAGTTAAAATAGATAGGTTAGTTGTATGGGTAGTTGTGCATAAATGATTGAAAAGTATGGTAGTTTGTATAGAAAAATGTGAAAAAATAATTAAAAAATAAAATAGTTATGAAGAGTGAAAAGTTTTGTGTTGAAAAGTTTTAATTGACAAGTTTTGGCCCCAAACAAACACACCCTATAGGAATTATCTAAGAAGATGAACCGACATACAAATTAAGCATTAAAAAATAATTAATTAATTGAAATCTAATAAAAAATGTCATTATAAGCTCTCCAAATATTTCCCTTGATTTGGGTAAATGTCTTCTCATTTAAGGCTATTTTCACTTCAATATTGTTTGGTTTAAAAAAAAATATTCATAGTGATGTTATGTAGGTGAGCCTAGATTGAACACAAGCCCATAAGGCAGCTTTCAAATCTGATGTGGCCCAGATAAATACGCAATCATGGTGATTTTGTTTTAAAAAAAGAAGGTGAAAATATATATGTGAAAATAACTTATTTAAGGTTGCTTACAGTTTGACCATAATTACAAATGTAACTATATAATTTGATCATAATTGCAAATATATTTATATAGTTTTAAAAATTGTAAATAATTCTTACATCAGTTGACCATAATTGCAAATTTACTAACGCCATCAAGAATCCATCACTACATCATGATAACATGGGTATATTGACAAACACATGCAACTTCTATTGGTGTATTTGCGAAAATAAATATACCCTCTGAGTTTTCGCAATTGAAACTAGGACAACATAGATTGTATATATTTGCAAATATACCCCTGTTATGATATTATAGTGCCAAAGTCATAGTGTAAATATATTTATAATTATTGTCAAACTATTAAGATTATTTGCAAATTTTGAAACTATATGAGTATTATGAGGATTATTTTACCACATGGCCCAACTATAATCACTTTGGAACAAAAGAATTGTATGATTTTGTTCTATTTAAGATGTGTTTGGGAAGTGATAAGACTTTTGATAAAAAAAATTTTGGTGCAACAGTTTTTGCAATGAAAGAAAATGACAATATAAGATAGGAATAATGATGAGAAGTATAGAAAATAAAATTAAAATAGATATGTTAAATGTATGGATAGTTATGTAAAAATGACTAAAAAGTAAAGTAGTTGCATGGGAAGAAGTGAAAAATAATTAAAAAATATTATAGTTATAGAGAGTGAAAAGTTTTACATCGAAAGTTTTAAGGGTATGTTTGGGAAGTGATAAAACTTTTGAGTGAAAATTTTTTAGTATAAAAGTTTTTAAATTGATTTAAAATGATGCGATATGATAAGGGTAATAATGAAAAGTAAAAGAATAAAATTAAAATAGATACGTTAGTTGTATAGATAATTGTGTAGAAATAATTAAAAAATAGAGTAGTTTGTATAAGAATATGTGAATAAATAATTAAAAGATACGATAACCATAGAGAGTAAAAAATTTCAGACAAAAAAGTTTTATATGAAAAATTTTAGATTAGATAATGGTTACGGCTAAGGTCACATCTATATGGGCTACATATGCACATCGCCAAGGCCCAGAATACAAAGAAGGGGACATGCGATTTGGTGCTCCTGCAGAGCACCATAACAAAGAGGTCATCTATATTCTACCCCAACAAGCCAAGTGGCATGGCTACCGTAGTGAGCCACCGCCCGGTGGAAAGTAGAGCATTTGCAGAAAGCCTCGAGAATCCGATCGAAACCGTCCGCAGCAAATCAAAGTAAAAATCCAATAAGTCGAGCTCATCGCTGATATTAACTACGCAAGACCCATGATCTGCTTTTGATTTGGTGATGAAGATTGCCGCGTGACGCTATCAGAGTCTGTGATAAGCTCGGAGTTTCGGTGTAGATCACCTCCTAAGAGTAGGATATTAGTATTTTTAGTAATTTACATGCAAATATATATTTGTGTGGAGATACAACTCGCACAATACATTTTGTTATTATTATACATAACATCTCAAGCTGATATATGGTTAAGTTGCATGATAATTCTTATAATGTTCTAAAAGAAGACTATAAACTCCCAAATACTAACCGTAAAGATCATAGATTTCTAAATGTCAATGAGCAGGCACAACTACCAAACAACCAACACCCAAATTTGAAATCAGAACATGAGTGATACAGAGGCGCTACCTCTCACCATCTGCTATAATAGAATAATGTTCTAAATGGATGTTTTTGGGAAGTGATAAAATTTTTAAATAAAAAATTTTGATAAAATTTTTTGAATTGGAAGAAAACGAGATAATATGATAAGAGTAATGATTAGGAATAAATAAAATTAAGTTAAAATAGATATGTTAGTTTATGACTAACTATGTATAAATAATAGAAAAATAAGATAGTTATACAGGAAGATATGAAAAAAATAATTAAAATTTTGAGTAGATCTGAAGAGTGAAAAATTTTAAATTAAAAATTATTATGTAAAAGTTTTATATTTATCCAAACACACTTCTAACTAGTTTGAAGTTTAATTTTGATTTTTTATAATTAAAGTGGGGCTCATTTGAAATGTTTTCATCTATGCCTCTACCTTAGTGCAAGTGAGGTTGATTTTAGAAAAATAATAAATACATACATTTTAAGTGTATTTTGGAATTAATAAAACTTCTGATGAGAAATTTTTTATATAAAAGTTTTTGGATTAGTAGAAAATAATATGATATAACAGAGGTAATGATAAAAAATAAAGAAAATAAAGATAAAATAGATAGGTTAATTGTATAGGTAGTTATATAGAAATGATTGAAAAGTATGATAGTTGTATAGTAAGATATGAAAAAATGATTAAAAATATGATAGTTACAAAAAGTGAAAAGTTTTATATTGAAAATTTTTATTAATTTTTATTTTCATTTTTTGTTGTGATAATTATTCTAATATATAGATTTAGGAGTTATAAATATATAATTTTACCGATATATATAATTAATTAAAAATAATTAAATATTTATGACATCACAAATATGCCATGATAATATCATCAATTCAAAGTTCAACCCAATTCGAACGTAGTAGAACTCGAACCTAACCAATTACTTAATTCAATGACCAATACGGTAGAATAACATTGAAGTTTTCTCAGAAATTGGATGAGTTTTTTGCATTTTGGACTCTCTAAATTTTTGTATTTTCTTTATATACCTTGAAGTTTACATATTTACTTTTTGAACCATCTTTAAGGTGTGTTCGGGAAGTTGTAAAATTTTTGATGAAAAGATTTTTATATAAAAGTTGTAAAATTAATAGAAAATGATGTGGTATTATAGGGGTAATGATGAAGAGTAAAGAAAATAAATTTAAAATAAATAGGTTAGTTATATTGGTAATTGTGTAGAAATAATTGAAAAGTAGGGTTATTGTATAGAAAAATGTGTAAAAAATAATTAAAAAAAGAGTAATTATAGAGAGTGAAAAGTTTTAGATTGAAAATTTTTAACTTGACAACTTTTGCAAATTGCCAAATGCACCCTTAGTTTCATTCTTTTGCTTTTAACACCCTATACTTTTCGAATGTTAGAAACCCAAGGACGTCCATCTCCAGCATTTGAAAATACTAAAATACTCTTCTACCAACCCATCCTTAAGAGTAAAAATTATTCTATGAATTATTAATATCAAAAGAATATTTACAAGACTTTTTATTAACCCATCTACCCAAAAAGTTGATTTTCAACCAATCTACCCATAAAGTTGATTTTCAATCGATTTTTCATGAAAATATTTTAAAAGAAATCGATTTTTTCAAAAAAAAGAATTTTTTTTTTAAATCAATCCTAGTTCATGAACTCTCAAGAAATTATTTTAACAAACCCCATCTATTTGAATATAATCAAATGTAAATAGAGATGACACCTTTAAAAAAACATCAAATTTTAAAAAATAATATAGTTTATAAGGCAGATTTAATAAAATTGTTAGATTTTTTAAAAAAAAAATTAAAAAAATGGCACCTAGATTTTTTTTAAAAAATCCAATGGCATTAGTTCCTGATAAATTAAAAAATAAAAAAGAAATAATTATTCTCAACAAAGGCTTAAAAAATGGGAGAAAGCACCCATTTCATGCAATAATAACAAAAAAATTAACTAAAAGACCTGTATGTCTTTTTATCTTTAGTAGGAAACAAAAAAACTGACTTAGATCCTTGGTATAATTATCCACGTAGTAGCTATACATCTTGTGAGAATGACATAATTTAACTATTGAAATTCTCTATTGAAGAGCATTATGATGATTTTAAAATATGTACTGCCCTTGCTAGCGTAGATTCTGTCAAATCATGTGCTTAACTTAATAACAAGGTTTTAAAAGCAAAAGAATGACCATATGTGAGTAGGACAGATGGTCAGAGGCAATGCCTTTGTTAGCGAAGGTCATAGTATTGAATTTAGGTTTTTGCAGCATGAGAGTTTTATCTCATTAATATTTGATATCTTGTGATCTTTCCATTGTTATTTGGAAACTCGTAGTTTTCATCGAAAACTTTTTATTCTTCATAACTAATCTATTTTTTAATTATTTTTTTTGGAGAGAAGTCTAAAGAAATTAATGAATTCAAATTATAATATATAGAAAATGATGGAATAAAAATGGTGTCGGGATAATTGTGAAAAATAAATTCATTAATAAAGTTGTAGATGTCAATAGGGTAAATAATAGAATTATTCAAATAAAACTTGTATTATGTGTAGAGGTCTTAATTGTGATTAGTGTTTATGCACCACAAGTAGGATTAGATTATAGAATAAAAAAATTAAGATGACTTATATAGTATAATGCAAAGGATACCTAACTAAGAAAAGGTTATGATAAGTGGAAATTTAAATAGACATGTAGAAAAGAAGAATGTAGGATACAAGAGAAGTCATGGAGGTTTCGACTTTGGAATAAGGAATGAAATGGGGAATGTCATTTTGGATTTTGCTATAGCATATGATTTGGTTATAGCAAATACTTTATTTTAAAAATGAGATGAACACTGAATAGCTTTCAAGAGTGGGACCAATTCCAGCCAAATTGATTTCTTCTTTATAAGAAAATTAGATAAATCTCTTTATATTAATTGTAAGATTATCTTAAGTGAGAACTTATCTATGCAATATAGATTATTAGTGATAGATATATATACATAAAAAGAGTCAACAAAAATTAAATGGTGGAATTTAAAGGGAAACATAATGAAACTTTTTAGTAAAAGAATGATAGAAGAAGAAAAATGAGACATACGAGAAAATGGAGTAGAATCAATGTGAGATACAATGACAATTAATATAAAAGAAGTAGGATAAAGTATTGTAGGGTATATAGAAATCATAGATCCTCAAATAGAAAAATTTGGTGGTGGAATGAGGATGTACAAAAAAATATAAATTATGAACAAGAAAAGTTTAAAACATGGTAGAGAAATAAAAATGAGATAAACTTATAATAATACAAAATTATCGAAAAAAACTACTAAAAAGATTATTAGCATGCTAAAAACAAAGATTATTACAACTTATATAATAAATTAGAAACTAAACATGGTAAAAAAGATATTTTTAAGTTGGCTAAATTAAGAAAAAAAAAAGGCAAAGATTTAGCATATGTTAGATGTATTAAAAGAGAAGACCAAAAAGTTCTAGTTAAAGATGATAAAATTAAAGAAAAATAGAAAACTTATTTTTATAGTTTATTAAATGATACTCCACATGAACATTTAACATTAAATATTAGTTTAAATATAGAAGAAAATAGGAACATCAATTATCTTCTAAAAATTCGAATATCTGAAGTAAAGGAAGCTTTAAAGAAAATAAAAACAGAAAAAGCCTTAGACCCAGATAATATACCAATTGAGGCATGGAAGTGCATGAGAGATGTAGGTGCAACATGGTTAACAAATTTTTTTAATAAGACTATAAAAATAAAGTTAATGCCAAGTAAATGGAGGAAAAACACTATAGTCCCAATTTATAAAAATAAGAAAGATATTTAAAATTATGCAAATTGTGTAAATTATCGTTGAATAAAACTAATGAGTCATATTATGAAATTATGAAAAAGAGTAATTAAACATAGACTAAGACGGGAAACTAATGTATATAAAAGTCAATTTGATTTTATTCAAGAAGATCAACTACTGTAATTATTCTTTTACTTAGACAACTATTTAAAAGTATAGTGAGAAGAAAAAAAATTTATACATAATTTTTATTCAATTTATAAAAAGTATATGATTGAGTACCAAGAAAGTTAATATGATAAGTGATGAAAAAGAAAGAAATTAATAACAGATACATTGATATTATTAAAAATATATATGAGGAAGTTGTTACAAATGTGAGGACTATAAGTGGAGATACTAATATTTTTTCAATTAAAATAAGTTTACATCAAGGCTCAACCTTGAGTCCTTACCTTTTTATATTAGTAATAAATGAATTACTAGATACTTATAAGAAGAAGTACTTTGGTGTATGCTATTTACAAATGACATTATTCTAATAGATGAAACTAGAAAAGGACTAAATTTGAAATGGGTAGATGCTTTAGAATCTAATAGTTTTAAAATTAGATACATAAAAACTAAAATACGAAATGCAATTTTAACAATAATGAGAACCCAAATGAAGAACTAATTAAGATTTTATATCAAGTAATAACAAGAACTAATAATTTACGGTACCTAGGATCAATAGTCCAAGAGAATAGAAAAATTGAGAAAAATATAATACATAGAATTCAAGCAGGATGGAAGAAATGACGAAGTACGTTATGAATTTTATATGACCGTTGAGTTCTATTCAAATTAAAAAGAAAAGTTTATAAGACTGTGTGACACCTCAACCTAAGCGTCACATTATTAGCTTACTCTGGGACCGTTAGTGATTGGTAAACGTGATCGGGATTGTTGTTCTATCACACAACGGGATTTATTGGATATTTATCCACTTAATCTTGACTCCTTAGGAGTTAATGTCATTAAACATATTTGAATTCCATTATGTGCCCATTTAGGCCATTCTTAAACCTTGTTATATACATTTTAAATCATATAACTCATATTCAATCATAATATAATAAATCATACCTTAGCACTTGTCTATAAAAAATTTTCTCTATCTGTAGCCACATATCATGGAATACTTTTCATACAACATCAAGACAGTCACATAAGTTCATCATACAACCATTCATTTACAAATTCATATACAGGAAATCTTAAAAATTCATTATTCTTCCAAGCTCAACTTGTGCTCCTTGTCTCATTCTTCCTTTCACTTGTCTTTAGGTTTGGAAAACAAAACGTGAGTCGAAACTCAATAAGTAAGCTATAAGGTTTTCAGATAATTCATTTTCCAGGTAATATTTTCATTTAAAACATCTTCGAAAGCAATCGTTTATACCCTCTCAAGGGTATATCATGAAAACATGATTCTTATACCCATCATGGGTATATCATAAATAATGCAATGCATCATTTTTAAACATGACATCATAGGATGGAAGCTAATTAGGCAACCATCTGACTCCAACTTCTCTCCTAATCCAGGGAGGCGTCGCAGGCCTAAGGCCTATCTTGGCGACTTGGCCACGCCAAAGGGGGACAATCAGTCCACTTATACTTTTGAAATGGACCTCGTGCTTTGTATACATGAACCTTTCATAAACATCATTTTTGACATGCTAGCATGATTTTTCATTCATAAATTCATGTAGCATTATTCGTCATAAACAATTGAGAAAGTATTGTACAAATCATATATCATAATGAAAATATCATTTCAATACATATTAAGATAAAGGAATGAACATCCTTAAACAACTTAGAAAGAATTTAAATAAATCATTTGCTAAACCGTTCAAATAGTTAGAACATTATTAGCAAATATTTTATCATATTTTAATAAAATAAAAAGCATTTAGAAAATCATTTGCTTACCTGTTTCGCCTTACCTTTCGGAATCAACTTTTTCTTTATCTTTGCCTATACGTAAGAATGATATTGCATTCATAAAACTTTCATTTGCTTGC